>JAUAME010000005.1:24024969-24624969 GCA_030820535.1 Quercus parvula | reverse complement strand
CTTTTACTCTAACAAATGAACCAAATTACAACTACTCCACAAATCACTATACTCATACCTGCAGCGAAACCAATCCCCAAGCCCAATTCCTTTTTCTTGTTACCACTTACCATCTGCCATCTTGTTTGGAGTAGTACCATCAACGTTCATCTTTTGAACAGTATTAGGATTTTCCTTTGCTGTGGTTGAGTAGTACCACCATCTTTTGTCTTGTTTGGCTGAGTAAGCCCGTGTTTACGCTCCAAGCTTGAACTGAATGACCAAGAAAGTATTGTATGTGACTCGACCAATTCACCTGTTGCAGCGGACAAAGCAACTCTAGCCCATTCTGCCAAGATAGTCTTCAAGTCAACAATATATGAAAGGGTACTAGAGTTCCCGCAGAAGACTGGATTATCTGCAAAAGTAAGGAACACACTAAGATTTTTGGTTGTTGAGTTATAACTTACCGATGAATTTGCTGTTAACCCACAGTTAAAACTTCTCTTCCGTGAGACGTGCCTTCGAGACAATTGAATTAATTGACAACGATTCCAACATGATTATCACTTTGATCAAGAAAATCAAGGTTTTTGTAAGTGTCGAACTTGACTGCAACAATTTGATTTTATTTTGGTTGAAAGGAAGCATAACAATTTGATTTTGAGTATTGTTGAGAGTGAATTTATTACTAAACAATACAAGGTATCCCCCAGCTGAATTGGTAGGGATGTTGGACTCAAATGGTGCAATGAAGGAGAGTCTGTCACCGGACAACATATATGTTTGGTTTGTAATTGTTCCTGTACCATTAATTACTTGAATGATAAAGGAGAAGTGAGTGATGAAGTCTGTCAGCCTTCCTATACTGTTATCCCGAAGGCACACTTGTATATGGAATGAAGCAGGAGCGTGTATTCTTATTATCTGCTTGGGAATAGCTTATTTAGCTGAAACTGAAAACTTTTTTGCTGAAAGTACTTGATACAATTGAAAGGTAGTTGAAATTGTATAATGAAACCTATAAATAGTATTAAAAAGTGCAATGAACCCATAAATAATAACAAAAATAAGTTAAATAATGAAAAAATCTGAGTTTTTAAGCCAATACCAAACACACACTTGGTGGTTTGGAGACATTCGGAGTCTGTGTATGCATCACCTTCAAGGGTTAAGTTGCACTTTTTTACCTTTAAGTGTTTACCATTTAAGATGTTAGTAATTTGGTGAGGTGATCCAACCTGTTGTAAGTCATTGCCCATGACTCATGAGCGTCCACATGGGTTATTGTAAGTGAGATTTTAATTTTTAAAATTAAGTTGATATGAGTTGTTAAGATAAGTGGTTAAGTAATTATAGGGCCACTCGTCTTTATAGAATTACTCATCCCATCTATTTTTAAATATCCAAGCAATAGTAATATAAAATTTTACCTAATAGAAAATTGAGATACAAAAAATATGCAGATTTTTTGTGTGCTTCTCTCTCTAGCAAGCCATCTCTCTAGACTTCCCATCAATAACACCCTAAAACTTGAAGTTTGGAAATCCCTGTAAAGAATTAGGTAGCCTTTATAGAAACAAGAAGGTGTTCCAAGAAAAATAGGGATTGTGTGAAGAGTTTGTAAAGAAAACTAAGAAAGATCTGGATGTGAGTACTAAGAGCAATTACATCAGCTAGTGAAAAATTGTGTAAAATTATGCAAAATGGAAAAAGTGGATCATTTTACACAATATGAGCAAAAAAAAGACCCACATCAGTTTGGGCAAACTTGTGTATAAATGCAAGTTGCTACAGTACCAGTGCAAATATGCACAGATACTGTAGCGCTCCTATTTATTATTTTATATTTCTTTCTCTCTCCTCTATCAACTCTCATCTGATTATCTCTCCTCTCTCATTCGATCTCTCTCTCTTCTTCTGCCCTCTTAATCCTTTTATCTTCTATTAAATCCAACAACAAATCATAAAATTCTTCAAACTTGATCTAAATCAGGACCCCAAATTCATCAAACCCTCTCCTAAAAAAAAAATCATCAAACCCATATAAATAATCAAACCGAAATTGCAAAAGAACAAGAAGAAAATGCAGAAAAAAGCTTACCCACCAAGAGTTTTCTCTCTTTAGCTTCTTGTTTCAGCATTAGCAGCAGAAGAAGAAAGACGAAGACGCTGAAGAAGAAAAAATTGAGGAAAAGAAAGAAGGAGAAGGAAAAGAAAAAAAAAAAGAGGAAAGTGAAAAAGAAATAGAAAGAGAGAGAGATCAGATATACTTTGGCGTGTGGGTTAAAGTAATTGGTGGGGTCATGGGTAGTTGTGAATAATAAAAAATTGTGAGAAAAATATTATTTAAATAAAAGAATGTGTTGAATAGACAAACTGATATGGGTATTTTGTAAAAACAGGTGTGTAAAATAGAAAAAGTAGATTTTAGATGTGCAAAATGGAAAAATTTATGCACAAGCTGATGTAATTGCTCTAAGTATTCAATTCCTGGGAGGTAAGTGAATAAATAGCCTATCATATATATATATATATTCAACATTGGTATTAGGACTTTATTTGCTTGTACGTTTTCACTCCTAAATTGTACTATGATCTCTTTTGTTTGGAATAATTTTACATGCGTGCACGAACAAACTAAAATTAAAATTTTGATAATTTTTAATTTAAAAAATTTTATTTAGAGGATATGTTATAATATGTATATGGATATTTGAAGCACATGAATATGCTTCTAATAATGTCAGTACCATGGTCCTAAAATTTGATAGAATTCTGTCGCATATAAAGAGTCATGGAAAGTCCAAGGTGTTAGAGAGCGTAAAACACTCAAATAGTCCTAATTACTTCTAGCATAATATTGGAAGGAAAAGATAGTTCATCTGTATCATACAATTCTCTTAATGGTCACAACGCACTAGTCACAGCCTCCAATTTTACAACCTGACGTGTTAGATAGTAATAAGCAGATAGAATACAGTAGAAGGTCACAAAGACTAATGGGATTTTTCACAAAGTAAATGCGTTGGTATTACGTTAAGGTTAGAATATTATCAAGAATTTGTCAGGAAGTAAATATGCACGGGTGCCTAACATTGTCAAATAATCATCAAGGTGAAAGACTAATGTGAAATGGAGAAATGAGAACGATCTAATTAAAAAGGCAATGATCTGTAGCAAAGAAGTCTGGTGCCCCAAGGCGTGCTTGTTTGCTTTCTGGTTCATAATGTTGATATATAGTTTTCCTTTTTGCAGGCTCTACTGCCTCAGTTCCATGACCAAGTACTTTGCTCGTTGTCATCAAGATGCAGCTTCCACGGCACCATTAATCATAAAGAAATCCCTTCATTTTTTTATATTTTATTTAAAGAACTCTCAATAATTTTTTTTAATTGAATACAAATTTTAACAAAACTACCGTTGAATTACATTATTTTCATATAATTTCCATATTTGCGAAATTTCAAGGTGATCAAAGATCAATAGCTAGGTCATTAGTTAATTGTTTATATTCAAGTTTTTATAGTTTAAAATAATGCATAAATGATGAGTTTATTAATCGAATAATAAATAATATATGATTGATATGAAAATTGATATGTATGTTAAGAACATATAAAATATGTAATTCAATGATGAAAATTCCAAAATATGAAATCAATAATAAGTTATTGGATGGTATAACATTACTTAAGGTTACACTAGGTGTAACTTGAACCTCTCTCTCTCTCTCTCTCTATATATATATATATATAGATTTTAAGCCATCATATAATTTTTAAAAAACTTAAAGGGAAGAACACTAAATTTCAAATCAACCACAATGCCATCGATCGAATAGTAAGATTCCAGGACAAGTCGGATAGAGAGAGCTTAAAACCACAAAAATCTAGAATTGACAACTCAAATTTGATCAGAGAGAGTGAGAATCCAATATGACCCAAATGAAATAGTAGAGAGAGTTCAACATGACCAAGCTAGTAAAAAGAGATAGAAGTAAAGAGAGAGTGTGGGGTGCCGCTAGTAGCGAATTGATCTAGGAACTAGGCACCACCATTACCGTCTCTATGTAGTGAACTTTATATGAGCACTATGATCTATGAATGTGTAGGGAATAATCTGTATCTACACTTTTGTACCACAACTCTAATGTGTGGCAAAATTCTAACAAAGGTTGTGATCCAAAACTAATGGTCCTAGAACAGCATAATTACTAGTGGGGGAAAGGGGATACATTGTTTTGAAGGTAGTGCCGGTTTGATAATTTGTATTGCAGTTCCAAAATATGAATGGGTTGTTTAGATTAGAAATTTAGAAACCATTTATAGGGAAATATTCTCTCACATTTATTTTATGAAAAATTATTAGGTACTTCCAAAGTACCATAAATGTGTGCTCCCTCCTCTTATATTAATGATGGGTCTCACCACGAATTTAATTAATAGGACTTATCATTCATGTAAGAGGAGGAAATACACATTTATAGTATTCCAGGAGTACATAATAATTTCCTCTATTTTATATACCCTTTAATATAATATCCATAATTTTTATATGTTAATGTACACATTTTTTAAAAGGAAAAAAAATTAATATACACATGAAACCAGTGTGAAATAACTTGTGTAAAGAGAATCATTGAAATGTTGTTTAGACATGAAAGCGGACCGAACTTTTTGTGTTCTATTCTTTGTATTCTTAAAAAATCTAATCAAATTAATTTTTTATGGTAGTACTTTTGTTTTTTTTTTTTGTTTTTTTTGTTTTTTTTTCTCTTTAAATATTTGAATTATAAAACTTAAAACAATTTTAATTTTAATTTTTAGTATTTTTAAAAAAAATCAAAATTATTTCATATTTGGGAGCTTGACTAACGACCCAATTATGACTGACATTAATGGGAAAATGAATTAAATAATGTTAAAATTTAGATGACCAAATTAAACGACATTCAAATTACAGGAATATATTGAATTTTAGTTAAAATTAAATAATGCTATTTTTAATTTACCCAAAGAAAAAAAAAAATCTGAACTTTGTGCAACCACATAAAACTTCAAAGAGTCATAATGTAATTAATTTTCCAAATTTTTTAAATTGCATTATCTTATTAAATTTAGGTTAAAATGCAAAATTCACTTTCTATGTTTTACCAGAATTCATTTTAGTTATCTAATTTTGTTTTCATTCATTTCTGCATTTTACTTTTAAGATTATTCAATTAAATTATCTCCATTAACTTTTATTAATGAGCTTCAAGAACTTGGATTTCAATACGTGAACTCTCTGAAATTAATTCCTAATAAGAAATGGTTTAATTATTTTGACTGGGAGAACCACATGACCATTCTCTATTTGTACTGAATAATTTCTTGTCGATTCTATCCTCATGGTTTTTCCATAGACTATTAATCAAAGAGGGTATATGTTAATTTGAGTCATAGTTTTAAACACAAAAAAAGTTACCAACACGGCATTGAGTCACATACTAATTATTTGTAATGAATGAATGGAATTTTTTAAACTTGAAAATGGAAGAAATGGACCACAGGAGCACTGAGACTTAAATTGGAGTCTAAGTTGACTCGGGTAACTTTGTAAGAGTGGAAGTTTCAAAGCAAGAGGGTTAAAATGAGGTCTACAAGGAACCGCCATTTTCTTTACTTTAATTTTGCACAGGGTTTGGATTGTTATATGTTTACAGTAAATATTGGCCATGTGGGATGCATTTCATGCACGTGCATCCGCTCTTGTTTTGAAGTTCATTTCAGTAATTAATGTTTATACCGCCTATCCTTGAACCGAGTTACCCTAACAAGAATGATTAGATACATGAATGTACGTTATCACAAAATAAAATCTTATAAAGAACTATTGCTTAATTCATAACAAAATTGAGACTTAAACTACAGATTATAGATTCTAATATGATTATGCGGTAATGGAACTGCTTGTTTGATTGAAGAGCCACATGACAAATAGTGATTGGTATTTACAGAATTAGACTATATACAAATGGCGGAGATAGATATATAAACAGCACTATGGAAAGGGATGTGGTCTAGGTCATTATCAAACACACCCTTGTGCTAGAAAATTGGCCTTCTTATATTAAACCTTCGTCATTTTCTTTTGCACAAAGAATGATCACTTGAACATATACAGGGGCGGCTTTACCTTAAGGCCAGGCATTCAAATGAACCTCCTGACCTGGGGCTGGCTGTATATATATATATATATATATATATATATATATTACACCACCCATGCACCTGTTTTGGCTCATGTGATGCCCATGTGGTCATTTTCTATTCAGTAAGAATAACAGAGGTCTTATAATTGATGGGTTCAAATTGAATTATTTTGTAGCAGATGCGGTGTGTTTGATAATGATCCATACCACACAACCCGTTTTCATATAACCAACTATTTGTAAAAGTACTATCTCACTTTTCAAACTAATTAAGAAATTAAAACCCTTTTCAAAAGTTTACATTTATGATGCATGCATGCATGCATGCCATTTTTTTTTGCTAAAATGTTTAAATAGTCATACATATCAATTCACAATTGAAGCTAATTGCACATCCACTTTGCCTGAACATGGAAGAGGTTTGCTTGGGCCATCTGTTGTAGACAAATTAGTAGAGCTACTACCACATGAACATTGGGTTTGATCTTTTGACCCCATGAGAGAAGGTGATGTATTGGAGAACTTTTTTTTTTTTTTTGATAAGGTATTGGAGAACTTATATTTGTGCATTGGAGACCCAAACTTTGACACTGGCAACTTTGATGGAAGGTTGGACAAAGGAGCTTCAAAATTAAGAACATTTAACACTTTCCTTGCAGGGGTTGACTAGCGGGATCAGGATGGCAACACCATAAGCCAACTACCATCAAGCATTGGATTTGCTCCTCGTCAAATTCCATATTTAACTTATAATCAACTGCTTCAAGGAGTTGGCCTTTTTCATGGAGCTCCCACACCCATTCTACAAGCTTTACCTTGTTTGGTTCTGTTTGTGGTTCAATTGGCTTTCTTCCACATACAATCTCAAGGGAAACCATCCCAAAACTATAGACATCAGATTATTTAGAAGTTTTGCCAATTGTGGCACACTCTGGGGCAAGGTAGCCAATGGTACCTGCCAAAACAGTAGTTTTTTTGAGCCCAAATCATGGTCTACAAGTCTCGCGAGACCAAAATCACCAAACTTGGCATTAAAATTTGTATCCAGCATGTTATTGCTTGGCTTTATATCTATATGGATAATACACTGTTCCCATTCTTCATGAAGGTATAATAGTGCACAAGCCAATCCCTGGACTACATTATACCTTCCTGGCCATGTTAGAGTAGTCTTTACTCCATATAGATGAGAATCAAGGCTTCCATTAGGCATATACTCATATACAAGAAGTAATTCATCATGCTCATGGCACCAACCAATGAGTTGAACCAAATTCCTATGTCTCAAACGGCTAATGATCTTCACTTCTGATATGTACTCCTTTCTTCCTTGCTTTGATCCTTCTGAGACTCTCTTAACTGAAACATCTACATTAGATTCACTTAACAAACCCTTGTAATCTCCTCCAAATCCTCCCTCTCCAAGCTTTACTCCCTTGGTAAAGTTGTTTGTAGTAAGTATAAGTTTGTGATAAGTGAAACTTCTTGGAATAGTTCCTTTTCCAAATTCATCATCCATACATACATCATTGCGCAAATGGTCATTTGTGTTCTGACTAGTCCTTTTTCTCCAATATATGAACCAAAGTAGACCTAATGCACAACTCACTACACCCAAACCCACTGCTAGACCAATCCACAAACCTGGTTTCTTTTTATGGTTACCATCTACTATCTTGTTTGGATGAGTCGTACCACCATTTTTCGTCTTGTTTGGCTGAGTAAACCTATGTTTAGGCTCCAAGTTTGAACTGAATGACCAGGAAAGTATTGTATGTGACTCAACCAATTCACCTGTTGCAGCGGAGAAACCAACTCTAACCCATTCCGGCAAGATAGTCTTCAAGTCAACAATCTATGAAAGGCTACTAGAGTATCTACTGAAGACTGGATTATCTGCAAAAGTAAGGAACACGCTTAGATTTTTGATTGTTGAGTTATAACTTACCCATGCATCCACTGTTGAGCCACGTTTAAAGCTTCTACTCGATGAGACATATGTCTTTGAGACAATTGAATTGACATCGATTCCTACATGATTATCACTTTGATCAGGAAAATCAAGGTTTTGGTAAGTGTTAAACTCGACTGCAACAATTTGATTTTGAGTGTCGTAGAGAGCCGACTCATTACTAAACAGTCCAAGGTATCCCCCGGCTGAATTGTTAGGGATGTTGGACTCAAATGGTGCACTGAAGAAGCTGGAGAGTCCGTCACCAGACAGCATATTTGTTTGGTTTGTGATTGTTCCTGTACCATTAATTACTTGAATGATAAAGGAGAAGTGAGTGACGAAGTCTGTAAGCCTCCCCGTGCTGTTATCCCAAAGGCACACTTGTTTGTGGAATGAAGCACGACCAACACTATAATTGACTAAGCGGGTGCGTGTATTCTTTGTGATTTGGAGACCTTCTGTGTCAGCGTATGCATCGCCTTGAAAGGTTAAGTTGCATTCATTTGGCTGGAAACTAGGGAAGTTGAAGTGAATTTATTTGACATGGGAAAGTCAGGGACGGACCCAGGATTTCAAACTGGGGGAGTTGGAGTTAAGCGATTTTTTTTTTTTTTTTTTTCAAATACGCATCTATGTAGTATTAAAAAACTATCAACCAAGAAAAATATACAAAAATCATTGTTTCTTAATATATTAAAATACAGTCAACTATCAACAAAAACAAAAGACATGAAACACTATTGCTTCTTAATACAATCATCGATGAAAAAGGACTTGACACTCTTTTAAATTTTGAAAATCATCTATGATTGAATCCAAACTAAATGTCAAAGTTATATCCTTTTCAATATATAAATTTAGTATTTTTCACTTCTTTTCAATTTATAAATTTATCTAATTTAGCATTATGAGTTAACAATAGACGCAAGTGAATCACTGTTATTTTCTTAAATTTATGTGACAATTTACTATATTATATGATTTGTTTTTTTTTCTTTTGTCTTTGGTCTTTGTATCTCTGCTTTTATTTATCTCTGTCTTTGTCCTGTCTCCTTATTTCTGACCCTCACCCTGAATTTATTAGCAAAAAAATTTCCTAACTTTACCATTTTTTTTCTATCACTTGTCTCTATTATTGCCCAACTACTAGTCAACAAACAATCAAATATATTCTCTCTCTCTCTCTCTATCTCTCTTATCTATATAATATAAGGGAGAGAGAGTCACAAGAACAAACTGATAGAGAGTCACAAAGCCAAAAAGTCAAAAAAAAAAAAACTACAGCCACAAATTCAATTCACAATCACCAACATCAATTCATCACTATCAGTAAAAACACAAATACCACAAGTCCACAAACACAGATTGTTAGATTCTGATATTCACAAACAATCAAAAATTATATTAGGTTTTGAAGAATAGATTAAAAACTTGTGAATTGTGAAGGCTGGAATAATGAAGTTGGACTGGACAGATCAAGCAATTGGCGGGAAGATGGGTCTCGTGTCGGCATGGCGGTTTTGGTGAGTGGCCGTTTGGGTCTACAACAGGCAACAACTGACAGGGATTGGAACAGATTTGCGAGATGGGTCTCGCGTGATGGCGGCGTGGGCAGCGAGATGGGTTTGAGCTTGATGAAGGCTAGAACGTGTGCGAAAGAGAGCCATGGTTGAATGAAGGTCAGTTAGATGGAGAGACCTTGGAATGAAAGAAATATTTATAGATGTTGTACGTATTTCGAAGCCACGAAAAAGAAAAAAAAAAAAAAAAAAAGTATTTTTATCATTTTGACGTGGTCAACACGTCCGCTGTAATTTTTTTTTTGGAAACCGTATACTCTCATGTTAAATTGTCCTTAACTCCTTATAATTATCACTATTGGCTAGTTTATCCACAAAATTAAAATAAAAAAATAAAAAATAAAAAAAATAAAAAATCTAGCATAGTAGCATCATAACATGAAGTTATGAAATTAGTCCGTATAAAGCCCATGATTTTTATAACTTAATTAATTGGTATATTTTAGTATTTTTAACAAACATGATTCAAATTCCCCACCTCAATGGATCCCAAAAACGAAAAGCAAAAAAGGCTAACAGCTAGTTCGTGATCTCATATGAAATTACGACACGTGATTAGTTATAATACATTATGATTTTTAATATAATTTACTTTAAGTGGCTATCATTTATTAAATAATTAAATAAATGACATAATTCCATTAAAGTTTAAGACAATTTCAAATTAAATCTTAAAATTTAAAAAGTTTATAATAAAAACCAATAATGGACTAACATGTTATGACCATGCTAAACATCACTTCATGTATTCCCGACAATTAAGAATGACTAGTTGTCTGGATAATCAAAATTCCCATTCTCAAGGTTTTCTCAACTTCAAGTACACGAAAAGGGGCGACAGACTATGGGAATTATCTTGGAATTTTTTTTTTTCAAAGAAAGATAAAATTTTACATTTAGATCCCAATTATGTGTAAAGTCTAAGTTATGGGTGGATTTCAACTATAGATGGAGGAAGAAAGTTAGATAATAAAATAAAATAAAAACTCTTTCTTTTTCTACAAAATTTTCAATAAACAAACAATCAGAAAAATATAACAAAACAAACTCTTCGGTTTGACCAAGACCGGAAGACTATAAATTTGAGCTTCAAGCTTATTTGTCAACTTTCTCCTCATGATGATAGGAAAAAAGAAATTGCATATTTTTGCATTGTTGTCCTTCTCGTAAGAATTAAGAATTCTCCACAGTCACGTGAGGGGTGGGCCTTGTGTCGTCGGCCAACCCCAAGAGAGGAATTCTACCAACGGTGCTAATAATTCACCCCTTCTCGTGGGATAGACTGGAAAATAGAAACAGGAATCTTGGCAACAATTTCATCGCCGCGGGACTGGGAAAATTCGGTTGAGTATGGGACAAAAATTTATATATTGGACTCAAAGAGATTGTTATTTCTATGATTTTAATCTGGTCCTTGACAAGTCAGGTCAACTTGGAATGACTCTTATTCTTTTAACAAAATACTGTAGGAAGAAAGTAACATACTTTGGAACATCTTTTCTTGAATATTTTTTCAAAGAAAACACTCAAGGATAAAAGTTAAATAATACATAAACCCATAAGTTTACAGTCCCATAATAGATTCTAATAGTGTACTAGTTTAATAATTCCACAAAAGAAGGGGGGAATTTTTTGTATAAATGTTACACATGAAATATGAAATAAAGTAAAACTATCCATAAACTAAGTATGCTTTTGAAATATCATTTTTTGCACCCCAAAAAATGAATTTGACTTGATTTCAAATAGAATAGAATGGAGAAAAAAATACCTTAATTTTTCTCATTTGGACTAGGACAGATAAATTCGAAATTGTTATTTGTACAAAAACAAATTGAAATTATGAAGTGCAAAATGTGATTTATAAAATAAGGTTTCCTGCAAAGACCTAGTATTGATTATGAAGAAACTTATGCTCTTATAATGGATGAAACTACATTTAGATTTTTAATTAGCTTGGTAATTATAGAAAAGTTGAATATGTGCTTAATGGATGTTGTTATAGCATATGGACAATTGGATAATGATATATACATGAAAATTCCTAAATTATACATCCCAGAGCATATATACATTGAAATCCCTAAATGATATAAAATGCTTGAAGCATATAATTAGTTAACTACATAGTCTGAAAATAGTTTTCTCTCTTTTTCTTTAGAAAACCCCTCTCCAAACAAAATCTGCAGCCCTCTTTTCCACCATTTTTACACCTCCAAAGATCTTAGGTAGACTTGGTAAGCCTTGTATTTAGAGATGGGTAGCTTTGTTCATAGCTACATCATCTTCTTTCTCTCTTTCCTTTTAAATACATCATTATATATGAAATGCTCTCCTTTTTTATATTGTTCATCTACTCTCTTGCTCTTTACATATTTTTCTATATCTCTTTTTTATTGCTTGTGCTCTTTATTTAAAACTTTCCCTACACTTGTCAAAAATTGTTTCTACCCCTTTTCTTTTGTTGTCTTCTCTCTTTAAATCCCTTGGACTTAAAAAGAGAAAACAACTCAAAATCTTTAATAAATCCTTGTCTTCCTAATTAGAAGGTATGCGGAAGATTTTTTTCGCGTGCATGACCAACCTTAGTGGGAAGATGATGATTTACCGTAGGTGGGTTTCTCTTAAATGGGATCTAAACCTTGTTCCTACGCAAAATATGAGTATGTTTTTGGAAAATGGTAGAAGTCTCCAAGACTCCCATTTCCCAACATGGAAAACAACTCATAAGCTTAGATGAGATAAGATTAGAGCTTATTTAGGAGAAATTTCTTTAAAAAGAATTTCAAATCAACCCATTTACATTATTGTCTTGTCTTTAAATTCCTTTAAATTCAAGCTTTTACTTATGTCTTGTCTTTTAATTCCTTTACATTCAAGTCTTTAAATATTAGGCTCTTTTAATTTATGCACTTTAAGCTTGTTTATACTTCCATCCCCTTTATCATGTGTAATATGGTTTATGGATGCTAGCTTTCTAGCGAGCACCATAAATCCTACATTAGCATATAGTAAAAATCTTGAATAAAAAAACCTCTAAAAAATTTGTTTACCAAAAGATGAAAAATGGTTCCAATGGCCATCTCCTTTCTAAAAATGCATATTTTCAAAAGAAAATTCCCTTTTAAATCAATAAAAACCTTCCAAAAGGTCACTTTTCAAATCTTTTTCCCAAAACCCTCTTTCTTCCAAAAGGATTTTAAACAAAAAAAATATTTTGGCATCTTCTTTCACAAAAGTATGGAAACCTTTTTTTTTTAGTTTCTTTTAAATGGGTATTAAACTTGTCCCTAAGCACAATATGAATATGTTTCAAGAAATAGAAGAAGTCTCCAAGACTCCCATTTACCAACATGGAAAAGAATACTTAAGCTTGGATGTGATAAGGTTTAAGACTTATTTAAGACAAATTTCCCTAAAAGATTTTTCTTAAAAAGGTTTTCCTTCCCTTTCCTTTTATTTTATATTGTACATATTCACATACTGTGGTTGCGTTTGCCATTGACTTAAAAAACCAATTTTTTTTTTTTTTTTTTACTATTTAGGTTATTTTTGCTACTATTCAGCTTATTTTTCTACTGTTCATGGGTCCCATTGTACTTTTTGGTACTATTCAAGGGCTCACTATACTATCTCAGCTACTTTTTAGTTTTATCTATAATACTTTCAGAAAAAAAAAAAAAAAAAAATCAAAATTAGCTAAATAAGCTATTCCCAAACGAACTCTATATATGTAATCACTACAAGAACAAGGACTATAGTGGCGTTTGAAAAACATCATTATAAATCCCAAAAATGCCACTATAGGTCCCTTTGCACTATAGTACTATAGTAATGCCACAATATGCCACTCTTGTAGTGTAACTATAGACCTATGCGGCATTTTACAAAAATGTCACTCTAGATCCATACCCTATTGTTGCATTTTTAAAACGCTGCTATAGACCCTTGTATTTAAAAAAAAAAAAAAAAAAAAAAAAAAAAGAAAGACTGTAAGGAGCTATTTGGTGGGGTATTTTAAAAAACAATTTTTAGTATTTAAACAACATTACACGTATTTTTACACACTTTTTCACTCACACGTATTTTCAAAAAATGCAAATAACATTACTAGAACAACATTACCAAACAAACCCTAAGCATTTCAAAACACTTTTGTAGCCAACAACCACCAACAAAAAAAATATTATGAAACATAAAATTAAATGCTTTGAAATTTTAAAAATCAAAATCAAAATTTTAATTAAATTAAGAAATACAAAACCAAATTAAAACAGAAAAAAAAAATGCAAATGCAAACCGAAAAAATACAAAATCAAACACAACATGCTCCAAAATACAAGATCACAAACCCATAAAATCTCATCTCCTTCAATGAAACTAACCCAAATCCAACACCAAATCCATTCAAGGAACACAAAAGCACAAGCTCAAGAACACAAACCCAGACTTAAACATAAGCACAGAATAAAAAATTCAATAGCACAAATCCAAGAACACAAACACAGATTTCAACATAAGCCAAGGTAGTTAATACCATACCGTATCGGTCGGTACAATAGGTACATGTCACACTGGAGCTCAGATCGATACAAATACACTAGAATTTCGTACCGGTTTAAATACTGTCTGTACCGGCTGTGTACCGGTCATATTTGCGAAAATCAAGTATTTTGGCCAGAATAAAGAAACTGGCCAATAAGAGAAAAAATCACATAAAATGAAAATAGTGGCTAAAATTGATACCAGATTGCCACCATCACCGCTACTATTTTACCGGCCTTGTTGATGATCCACCGGCCTTCTATTTTTTCACCAAAGCCTCAACAAACTAGTTTGCCTTTTGATTCTTTTTAACTTTTGATTAAAGCCTTTTTTTTTTTTTTTTTTTTTTTTTGTGTGCCTTTCTCTGACCAAACACGTGATCCTTTCAATTTTTAATAACTGCCACATTTATCAATTCATCAATTCAAGTGTCAAAGACTTTTGTGTACTTATACTATTTATTATTATTATTATTATAATATGAGTTTTCTATTATTAACAACTAACATTGATATATTAGTTTTATCATACAAAATAACATTCAGATATAAGGGGTGTTAAGAGATGAGAGATGAGTGAGAGAGTTAGGGGGTGTTTGGTTTAGTCATTTTTATCACTCAATTTTAAATTTTCATTACTCATTACTCAAAATTAATAGACTCCACTTGTTGTTTTTCTATTTGGCTTAATTTTTATTCTCAATTATCATCACTCAATATTCAAAAAAGTGAGAATGAGTGATGAGATATAAAAACAAGTTTGGTGAGTTATCAAATTTTAGAAAATTGAGTTAAGTGGCAAAATTGTAATAACACAACAAAATAGGACCCGCATGTACATGAATTGTCTCACTTAAGTCAGACAGTGTTTATAGCTCCAAGGCCCCCAGTGGCTATTTGCTCCTTTTTTTTTTTTTTTTTTTGGTTGTTGTTGTTGTTATTGTTGTTGTTGTTGTGAAAACCAACTATTTGCTCCTTTACTACAGAGGAAGGGTACTGTACCAAGGGTCTCACCAACTAAGTTACACTTCGCTTTTTACAAACCTAAATCTAAGGAAATATCAAGTGTCAAATAGAAATTGGAGTTGCGTTAAGGAATTACGAGTTATGAGGATGAATTATGAGTTGTGAGTTATGAGAATTGAGATATGGGTGAGAAGTGAACCAAGCCTTTAGAGAGTGAGAGTGATATTTCGGTTTTTGTTGTTGTTGTTGTTGTTGCAAGACCTATAGTGGGGTTTGAAAACACCTCTATAGGTCCCTTATTTTTATTTTTTATATTTTTGGGTTGACCAACGCTATTTTAAGGTTTTATAAGACTAGGACCTATAGTAGGCCCCTCAAATTTTTTATTTTGGTTTGGACCTATGGTGGCACTTTCCAAACTCCATAATAGGCCCTTGAAAGACTAGGACCTAGAGTGGCATTTGAAAAACATTGCTATAGGTCCTTTGAAAAATATATATATTTTCGGGTTGGGCTATAGTGGCATTTTTGAAATGCAGCTATAGACTCTTCAAAATGCTGTTATAAGCCCAGTGTTTTAAAACGCCACTATAGACCCTTGGAAATGCGGCTATAGTAAACCTATAGCAGCATTTTTCATAAACGCCACCATAGCGTACCTATAGTGGCCTTTTTTTTTTTATAAATGCCTTAAAAAAAAAGCCACTATAGGCCCTCTTTTTTGTAGTGAATAATAATAATCACATGTTAAATTATATGTATTATTTTTGAAACATAGTAAATTCTCGTATGCTATGTACATATACTTCACCTGCTTTGTTTGTTAATACTCTTGGAAGTAAATATTCATATAATATGCTATATTATATATAAATAAGTACTCACATGTACATATGTATATATTGTTTGTACAAAAACATTTTCAAAAAACTAAATGCCAAGTATCAAAATTTTTAACTAAAAAGTTAACATTAGAATTAAAATTAAAATGGGGTACTATCCTTCTGATAGGCAATGTGGGGGTGCCTAACACCTTCCCCACCTGTAACCGCACTTCCAAGTCCAAGATCATTGTTTTGAGACTTTTATTTTACCTTAATTAATTAATTACCCTTGAATTGGTTTTTGGTTAATTAGACAACAAAAAAAGAATTAGACAAATAGGTGACCAATCACATCTAATACAAAACTAATTATTGGTGGCGACTCTTAAAAATAAAATAAGAAAAAGAGACTCACACACACACACACACACCTCACCTTGAAAATACATGCACACTAAGAATTACGTCACCAAGAACCCAATGTGCGAAAAGTCGAAAAAAGCCCTCACGAGCCTTTTTTTGGGCATCCACAAGTATGTTACAAAAGAATAAAATAGACTAACTAAATACAAAATATAGTGTATAAAGCTATAGGTTTCATATATATGGTTATCATTCTCAACAAAAACTCCCAAAAATGATTTTTTTTTTTTAAAATGAATTCTTTCAACTTCATTACAAAAATTTGAATGATCGTACATATCAATGCATAATTGAAGCTGACTCCACATCAGCTTTACTTGAATATAGAAGAGGTTTGCTTGGGCTAGCTATCGTAGATGAATCAGTTGAGCAAGTACTACATGAACATCGTGTTTGATTTTTTGACTCGGTTTGACAATATGTTGTATTAGAGAATTCACACAAGTGCATTAGAGACCCAAAATACATTGGTATTGGAAACTTTGATGGGAGGTTGGTCAAATGGATCGTGGATTAGCAACAAATGATTGGTTAATAAAATTCTCTGGAACAAGAATCCATCATCTATCTTCTGATTCTTCAAACCATTGCCCCCTATGCATAGTTCTTGACAGTTTGGAAGTTGCAATAGCTACAATTCCTTTTCACTTTAAAGAAATGTGGCTCTCAGATCCAGGTTGTTCTAATGTAGTTGAAGCAGTATGGTCCTCTAGTGACAATGCTGATCTTTTAGTCAAGATTATGAGGAAAATAGAGAGGTGTGGCAAGGATGTGGTTGAAGCCGAGAAGAAAGCAATGAAATTTGGCATGAATCACTGGATTAAAGAGCTGAAAAGGGAGATCACAGCTGATTGATAAAGAGAACAGGATGTGGTTCCAAAGATCCAAGATTTTATGGGCAACGAATGGTGATAAGAATTCCAAATTCTTTCATAACCGAGCCACTTAAAGGAAGAGGAAAAAATCAATTTAGAAGATCCGAGATGCATTTGGAGTTTGGCCTTCGAATCTTGAAGAAGTAGCACAGTGCCTGATTGAATATTATTGGGAAATATTTACCTCGCCCAATCTACAACAGAATGAAGTAGCCACAAATTCCATCAACAGAATTATCAGTGATGAGATGAATGCTCAATTGTCCTTAGATTTGAAGGCATGGGAGGTACAACAAGCTATTAAATAGATGGCCCCCCTCAAAGCTCTAGGACCGATGGTATGCTCCCTTTATTTTATCAACATTATTGGAATTTAGTGGGTGATGAGATACGTTAATCTGTTCTTAATTTCCTAAATTCTACTTCCTTGCCTGAGCATCTAAACCATACTTTTTTCACCTTTATCCCAAAAAAGAAAAAAAAAAAAGAAGAAAAGAAGAAGAAGAGAGAACCTAGAATATGCCTTTGAATTTAGACCCATCAGTCTTTGTAATGTCTTGTACAAGATTTTTTCCAAAGTCTTGGTGAATAGATTGAAAAGAATTTCAGCAAAAATTATAATAGAACACCAAAGTGCTTTTACTAAAAGTAGGCTTATTTCTGATAATATTTTGGTAGCTCTTGAATCTTTTCATAGCATGTAGAAATATACTGAAAAGAATACTTTTATGGCAGTAAAACTTGATATGAGCAAAACTTATGATAGGGTAGAATGACCATATTTAGAAGTAGTGACAAGGAAGATAGGGTTTACTAATCAATGGGTCAAGTTTATTATGCTTTATGTTACATCTATCTCATACTCCATTCTTGTTAATGAGGAACCTAAAGGAATGATTCATCCCTCAAGAAGCATTCGACAGGGAAACCCATTATCCTCTTTCCTTTTCCTCCTTTATACAGAAGGCTTGCATGGTCTTATTAGCAAAGCAGCTGGCTAGGGTGATATATGGGGCTATTCTTTATCCAGAAATAGTCCTCGTTTGACTCACATTTTTTTTAGAGATGACAGTCTTTTGTTTTGTAGGGCAATCATTTAGGAATGCCAAAAGGTCTAGATATTCTAGATGCATATGGCAAATGTTTAGGACAACAACTAAACATAAGCAAAACTACTATATTCTTTAGCAAATCAACCCCTGAAGAGCTTAGATATGATATCAAGGTAGCTTTGGGAGTCCTAGAAATAAGGCAATATGTGAAGTATTTGGGATTACCATCACCTGTGGGGAGGAATAAAAAGGCAAGCTTCAATTACATCAAGGAGAGGGTCTAGAAAAAAATTCAAGGGTTGAAAGAAAAGCTACTGTCTTAGGCTAGAAGGGAAATATTAATCAAGGGAGTGGTTCAAGCTATCCCAACATACAGATGAAGTTGCTTCAAACTCCTAGTGGGCTTATGTACAAAGAGTAAAAGTCTAATTATGAACTTTTGGTGGGGGAAAAAAGGATGATTGAAGAAAAGTTCATTGGGTTAAATGGGAAACTCAATGTTAAGCTAAATCTGAAGGAGGGATGGGGTTCAAGGACCTAGCTCTCTTTAATGATGCTTTGTTAGCAATTCAAGCATGGAGACTACTGCATCATAAGGAATCACTATTTTGCTAAATCTCTAAATCCAAAATTTTTCCTAATTGTTTTATCATGGAAGCCGCTTATTCTAGTACTGGCTCTTATGCATGGCATAGTATATTAAAATGTCATGATGTCCTTTTAAAAGGTGCTAGATGGAGAGTGGGTAGTGGAGAGTTAATTGGGGTTTGGCTTGATTCATGGTTACCATCTTGTAAGCATCCTAGAGTTTTGTCCCCACTGGTTGATGGTTTTGAGGAAGGAAGGGTGGCAAATCTTGTTGATTCGGTTTCTAGATAGTGGGATTCAAGTCTACTGCAAGGTTTGTTTAATCCTCATGAAGTTGATTTGATAAGAAGCATCCCATTGTGCAGGTCTTATTCGGATGACAAGCTAATATGGCCCTTATAATTCTTCGAGTCAATACATAAATCGGGTTATAGATTTTTTGCAAATGAGAACACAAATAACCCAATCACTTTATGTCCAAACCTTAATGGTGGAGTTTGGAAGATGGTCTGGGTTTATCGGTTCCAAAAAAAGTAAAAAAATTTCCCCAGAGGTCATGTCAAGACGTACTACTAGTGAAGGTGAATTTAAAAAAGCAAAAAATCCTTCTGTTTGATACCTCTGATCACTGCAATGGGGCCTCAGAAAGTGTATTGTATGCCCTTTGGACTGTCCAGAATCCTCACAGGTATGGAGCTCTACCTCGGACTTCAGGTTTCATCTCTCTCATGGCTATTCCACCATCTCAGAACTCATTCTACATGCCTAGAAAGAAGGGAAAAAACTGGAAAAAATAGCGATGCTGCTGTAGGCTATCTAGTTTTGCAGAAATCAAATAAGAGTGAATAATGCGAATTACCCAATTTCACAGGTTGCCTCGAATGCACAACAAGCACTCCAGGATTTCAGCAGAGCAACAACCTCATCACTAGTTTCCACTCACGTTCCTATACGAAGCAGATGGTCTCCCCCTCCCTCAAACTCTTGGAAGGTTAACTTCGATGGAGTGACATTCAAGGATATCAGCAAAGCAGGACTGGGAGTGGTGATATGGGACAGCCAAGGTTAGGTCATAGTTTTGTTGTCGGAATAGATTCCTCTCCCCTTTTCTTTAGACGTGGTTGAAGCCTTGGCCAGGGGTGGAGCCACATAGTGGCTTGGGGGGGCCGTGGCCCTTGCCAAAAAAAAAAAAAAAAAAAAAAAAAAATTTCCCATTAGACTATGAAGAAAAAATAAATAGGCCCCCCCAACATTAGACAGCCGGCCCCCCAACCAATTTCTCACCCATTCTCCCAGGCCTCAATCAAAAATTAAGAACACCCTCAAATTTAAATAAAAAAAAAAAAAAAAAAAAAAAAAAATTTATCTGTTCTACTTTCAAGCAAAAAAAAAAAAAAAAAAACCCAAAAAAAATTTGAACTAAAATATGAAAAAAAAAATATATATATATATATATATATATATTTAACAGAGAAGCCCATGGCAAGCTAAGCCCACGGTGAGCCCAGTAGCTCGCTCACGGCAAGCCCATGGATTCTCAACCAAAAAAAAAAAAATTATAGAGAATCAGAAAATCGAACCCATCACGTCGGTGGCAGAGAAATCAAATCGGTGGTAGAGAAATCAAACCCCATTGCCCAATATTGCCTATACAGAGCAAATCAACAAAAGCAAATCAAACTCAACAGGCAACAGCAAACCAAACACAGAAAGACAGAGGTGTTTATCTAAAAAAAAAAAAAAATCCCCAATACACAATCCAAAACCAAACCCCAGCAAACCAAACCCAGTAACCCACCACGATCACGTCGCCGCGACGCCACAGCTTGCTCGTGCTCGTCGTCGCCGTCATTGCTCACCCCTCATCGTAGATCGGAGATCGCAGATTGCTTTGCCTCTGCTCCGGTGCTCCCTCAAGGTATTTCTCTCTTTTTCTCTCTTTTTCTCTCTCACTATCACTGAAATGAAAAATGAAATGAAATTTTTGTAGATCGTAGACGCCAAACGGTAGATCGGTCATCACTCATCGGAGATCGCAGACGGCAGATCGCTCTGCCTCTGCTTTGGTGCAGGCGTGCAGCGTTGCTCATTCACTCGTTGCTTCCTCCGCTCTAGCTCCGCCTCCGGCAGTCTGGCCCTCCCTCAAGGTTTTTCTCTCTGACTCTCTATTAGTCTTTCTCTCTCTCTATCTCACTGAATGACTGAATGAAAAAATTGAAATGAAATTTATGATTTAGAACGTCTCTCTCTGAGTCTCTTTATTCTTTAACTTTAATAGCCTATCTGTAATCTGATCTCACTCTTTTATTGGTTGGTTTTTTATCTTTTCTTCTATTATTGTCTTTTTAAATTTGTCTTTATCTTATCCTTTTTATTGGTCAGTGTGTTGGTTTTTAGTGTAAACCAACATTATTAAGTAATAATTAATATTCATTCAAAAGCTAATAATTGAATTATTAGCTATCATTTATTGCAATTTTTTAGGAATTATTTAATTGCTTATTGCTATATTTTAGGAATTGTAACAAAGGATACGTGTTTCACTCTTTTAAGGCTATTTCTTAGGAATTGTTTAATCATTTATTGTTGTAGTTGACTTCAACTTTATATCTTTAGTATTTTATAGCCCGTATGTTTCTGTAGTTTATAACTTTTATGCGTTACAAACGGGAATAAAACTCTCATTCCAAAATAACGTGTAATTTACCGTACAGTTGGAAACAAATCGGCAAACGAGAGTTTTATTAATTGTTACGTACGTACGCGTATTTTACGTGTAACATACGCGTAATTACCAACTAGGATTAAAGCATTATAATTAATGACAAATAAATTAAAGCAATATAGTTTATTGTTACACTAAACAACAATAATTAAAGCTATATAATTAAATTAACCAATACATTATAAAAGACAAATT
This sequence comes from Quercus parvula, assembly GCA_030820535.1. Classification (NCBI taxonomy): domain Eukaryota; kingdom Viridiplantae; phylum Streptophyta; class Magnoliopsida; order Fagales; family Fagaceae; genus Quercus; species Quercus parvula. The sequence continues at coordinate 24,603,068 of JAUAME010000005.1, read as the reverse complement.
AATTAAATTATTTTTGTTTTTGTTTAAGGGGTTATTATTAATTAAAGTTGTATTAAAAATGGGTTGACTGTTTAAATGATAGTGGAAATTTTGTTTTTTTTTTTTTTTTTTTTTTTTTGAGAAACCAGACCCAGAAGCCTGGGAATTTTATTCAATAAAAGCCAAATTAATGAACATCTCTAAACACAAAGGGAGCAATGTCATCAGGTAAATCCTCTAACCAAACCTGAAAACCAACACCAGACTTAGCTTTTTTAGCCAACGCATCAGCAACAGAGTTGCATACACGGCTAGTATATGAAAATTCAACATATTGAAACCCAGCAGATTGTGACCGAATATCATCAAGGACATTCCCATAGCTTGCAAACTGACCCGAGCCATTCTTCAGCGCCTCAATGACTGTGACTGAATCCCCTTCAATCACCACTTGATTCAAACCTATCTCCAAAGCAAATTGGACCGCCCTCTGACATGCCAAAGCCTCCAATTCATATAACTAAGCAAAAATTTCTAATTAAAAATTTATTTTTTAAAATTCTTTTCAAGTTAATTTTTGAGTCATATTCTTAAAGCTAAAAGAATTATGAGTAAACGAAAAACAATTGATGCATTCTTTAAGAAAAAAGATGTTAGCAATTCAGAAATTAGGACACCTGTGGCTGTAGAAACAAATGTTAATACTTCGATGCCTGATGAACACCCCTCCAAATGTCCAAAACTTCAATCTGAAGAGATAGATCGTGATCCAGGAACACGTAAACAAATATGTGAATTTCCTATCAACAAACAAGATGAAATCCGACGAGCTTATCTCATAGAAGGTCCATACCAACCTAAAAATATGGTCTATCCATACAATGATGATACCCATCGTCATCGATTTCAACCTTCATGATTTGTTTCACATAAGGATTGGTTGGAATACTCACCTTCAATGGATGCGTTATATTGTCTACCTTGCTACCTTTTTAGTAAGAAACCAATAGGTCGTCCCGGATCAGATGCATTCATTTCAACAGGTTTTAATAATTGGAAAAAGGTGAAAGATGGAATGAATTGTCCTTTAATTCATCATGAAGGGAAAGAACCAAACTCCCCACATAAAATTGCTGTTAAATGTTGCGAGGATTTAAAGAATTATTCAAGACATATTGACAAGCTAATTGAGAAACAAACGTCAAAAGAATTAGAGAATAATCGGTTGCGGCTCAAAACCTCAATAGAGTGTGCTCGATGGCTAGCATTCCAAGCTTGTGCTTTTAGAGGTCATGATGAAAGCCTTGATTAAAAAAATAGAGGTAATTTTATTGAATTGATAAAATTCACATCAACTTTCAATGACAAAGTAGCTAGTGTTGTCTTGGAAAATGCTCAAGGAAATGCCAAATATACATCACCCACAATTCAAAAGGAGATTTTGCATATTCTTGCTAGTAACGTGCGAAATGCTATTCGTGAAGAAATTGGGGATGCAAAATTTTGCATTCTTGTTGATGAAGCTCGAGATGAGTCGAAGAGAGAGCAAATGGCCATCATTTTGAGGTTTGTTGATAAAGAAGGTTTCATTAAAGAGCATTTCTTTCATGTTGTGCATGTTAGAGACACTACTGCATTGACTTTAAAGAATGAGATATGTGTTGTCCTTTCTCGTTACAACCTCCACATTGAAAATATTCGAGATCAAGGATATGATGGGGCTAGTAACATGCGTGGTGAATGGAATGGATTACAAGCTCTTTTTCTTAAAGATTGCCCATATGCTTATTATGTACATTATATGGCTCATAGATTGCAATTAGCTCTAGTTACAGCATCTAGAGAAGTAAAAGATGTTCATCAATTCTTTGATCATTTGGTTAATATTATCAATATTGTTGTTGGTTCTAGTAAGCGTAATGATGAATTGCAACATGCTCAAGCAGAACAAGTTGAGAATATGATCGCTTCTAATGAAATTGAGACTGGAAGAGGTGCAAACCAAATTGGTACTTTGCAACGAGCTGGAGATACTAGGTGGGGATCTCATTTTCAATCTATTTGTAGTTTGATTAAAATGTTTGATGCTACTTGCAAAGTTATCAACACTATCTCTAAGGAAGGGGCTAACTATAAACAACGCGGTGATGCCGAGGGAGCTTATCAGGTATTAACATCATTTGAATTTATTTTAATCTTGCATTTGATGAAAGAGATAATGGGAATTACTAATGTTCTTTGTCAAGCTTTGCAACAACATTCTCAAGACCTTTTAAATGCCATGCATTTAGTTTCAACTACAAAATCACTTATTCAAAAGTTGAGAGATGATGAATGGGAACCCTTACTTGCTAGAGTTATATCATTTTGTGAGCAACATGAAATTGATATTCCTGATATGAATGCTTGTTACACTAAAGGTCGAGGTAGATATCGTCGTCAAGATGACAATTTAACAATGGAACATCATTTTAGAATTGGCATATTTACAGTTGCAATAGACTTTCAATTGCAAGAATTGAAAAGTAGATTTTGTGAGCTAACAACGGAACTTGTCATTCTTAGTTCAGCTTTAAATCCCAAGGATGCTTTTAGATTATTCAAAATTGTTGATATATGCAATTTGGTTAAGAAATATTATCCTCAAGATTTCACTGAACATGAACAAGAACTTTTGGAGTCTCAATTGCAACATTATGAGCTTGATGTGATAAAACATCCAGATTTTCAGAATATGAGTACAATTTCCGAGCTATGTAGGGGATTAAAAATTTCTGGAAAGTCTAAGATCTATTTTTTGATTGATAGACTTATTCGTCTCATGTTGACCCTTCCAGTTTCTTGTGTTTCTCAGCTATGAAGTTGTTAAAAACAAGACTTCGCAATAGAATGGAGGATGAGTTTTTGGCAGATAATATGATAGTTTATATAGAGAAGGAAATTGCAGGGAATTTCACTATAGACATGATAATGGATGAATTTTATTCCATGAAAAATCGTCGTCAGGCATGATTTGATCCAGTTGATGACCCGACTTGACCTGAATAATGGGAGATTTACTGAGGCTTAGTCCATGGAGCGGAGGCTTGGGCCGACAAAAAATTTTTGGCCCGTTTTGTAGCCCATTGTGAATCCTATGCGCAGGATATAAAAGCCGTTTTTTTTTTGTGATTAGGGTTTTGTCTTGTTGTTTTTGAGAAAGAAAAAAACTGTAGCCGCACATTGTAATTTTCTTTGATAATAGTGAAATCTCTGCAACTCTGTGGACGTAGGCATATTGCCGAACCACGTAAATACTGTCTTGTGCGTGTGATTGTTTTACTTTTGGCGTTTTGTTTTCTCTATTTTTTTGTTTCTCACAGGTTTGGAATTTCGGTTGAATTCCCAACATGTTTAAGTATATAATGATATATGAAAGTTGATAATTTTGTATCCAATAGACTTAAGAATTATATTTAGTATATCTTTGTTACAACCCGGCCCCCCCAAGTATGTATTCCTGGCTACGCCCTTGGCCTTGGCAGTAGCGCGGGCTATTTCTTTTGCTCTAGAAATAGGATGTTCCTCCTTTATACTTGAAGGCGATTTAGAATTTGTGATAAAGACCCTTAGCAGTGAAGAGATTCCCCTTTCTTCTTTTGGTCATATTCTTTAGTTAGCTAAAGCTATGACAGAAGCCAACTGTATCTCTTTTTCTCATGTACGTCAACTTGGTAATTCTTTGCTCATAACCTATGAATGGAGGATGTTCCTCCACATTTTTATTTTGTATAGTTAACCAATACTGGCAGATTTTCTAATAAAACTCTCAGGTTTCATTCTGAAAAAGAAAATGGCGCATGCAAACATTTGCCTATGTACAATAGTTTCTAAATCCATGTATGTAGTTTTACTCGTACAAAATTCCAATGATTTTAAATGAGTATTTCTCACTTGTTTTAAATCTAGTAATGGATAAATTGTAACTTGTAGACAAATTAAAATTGCAAGACTTAGGCCCAAGTTTCAAGCCCATTTGAGATAGGTGGCCTAAAGTTGCGTACTCTAGTGCAAGAATGGCATAACACCACTGAGAGACCAAAAAATATATATATATATATATATATATTAATAATTCCATTTACAATTGATTATTTACTTTTGGTCAACTCTACATTCACTAGACATGGAAACAGGTGGGGCGGGTTGGGTCAATTGGGTTGCAGGTCAAAATGGGTCATCTTAACCAGGTTAAAAAGGAGTTTGGGTCAATTGGGTTGAGGGTCGGGTTAACCCATATTTTCATATGATTTTTTTTTTTTTAAAGAAAACAACACATATTTGCCATTTAGAAAGATATGTAACAAATTACTTGATGTAAAATGCCTTACTTTAAATTCACCACTTATAGCAAGAATGAACTTAGTTAAACTTATTAATACTTATTCAATAATTTTAAAATTATACAATTCCCAACATTACTAACTAGAACAAAATAACACAAAGATAAGCAAAACAAATGCACAAGTTCTATTTCTACAGAATATCAACATCCCAAAATATATTTAAAAAAAATTACAAATGACTTATTGGATAACTCATTTGACAAAGAATAAAAACATATAAGAAATTTACAATCTTGAAAATTAATTTTATAATCTATTATCAAGTACGGTTGGCACTCTATTTCAATTTGAGAATATACATTAAAGTTTGATTGTTTACTTATTTATACATGGTCTTTTTTATAAATATCATATCATTGTTAAGCAACACACACTCTAGGAAATATCATAATTTATTTTGAAAAGCCGTTTATTTTGGACAAATTGTTAAAAAAATAGGTCTAAACATTCATAATTTATGCTAATTTGATACTTTGGCCTCACTATTTTCACACTTATGAATGTTTCTCACACATGTCTACAATTTTAAATCTATATTTTTAACTCTATCATAACCAGATTATCTTGGCATGTACTTTGCTATTTGATTTTTAAAAATCTTTACTCATTACAGAATGTTCAACCATTCATCTTTCAATTCATTTGCTTGCAGTTATGTAAATGTCCCAATTGTTTCTTTAAAACTCACAACAAACAATTAAACCAATATTTTCTTAATTAAATTTTTTTTAACCAAAAAGAAAAAAGTTTTAAAAAATGGTTCGTCTTGCGGGTCGGATTGGGTTGACCTGCAAAAAACACAGGTTGGGTCATGGGACAACCCATTTTTGCTTCGGGTAAAAAAGAGTTTTGGATTTTTTTTTTTTTTTTTTTGAGTGTTTTGGATTGATAAGGTAGAAGAGGAAAAATTGATAAGAATAATTAAATTTTTATTTTTATCTTATTTTAAGAAAATTGAAAAAAAATTATTGTTTTTATCGAAAAAATTGGTGAAAGAAGAAATTTGGTGAACCCACTTTGTGTAACTACAACTACTAAACTTAGCTTTAAGTGTTGCAATTTGGTGTAACTACAACTTTTAAGCCAAACTTTTATTATATAGTATACATAATGTATACGTTTTCTTAACAAATTAATAAAAGATAGATTAAGCAAAAGAAAAGATGCACTACCCTCAAAGAACTATAAAATTAGTGACATATGCTTAGAATGGCAAACTGGATGCATTACTTTGATTGGCACAGACTATTTCCAACTCACAGCCTAACTAGTCCTCAAAGAACTCCTCAAATGTGACCCAAATTCTTTAAAAACAAAATGTAGCATGAAAAAAAATCAGAATGCATTTCTCAAAACGTTCAACCAACCTCTTTCGACTCCTTCTCCAGCAACATTTGCTTTCTTTCCTACAAACATTTTTCTCACTCATCCTCCTCCCAAATACACCTCTCCAAAGCCTGTTGCCGCCATTATCTTAGCCACCATAGTCCTCATTGGCATTGTTGTTTGGTAAGATGAAGATGATTCTATGATCCTAAGTGTTAGTATATAGCTTAGTTTAGTCTAGCCCAGTAGGCCTAGCCTAGTATACTGTACTTTTAGTACGCTTATATTACTTATACTTCACACATACTTAGCCTATATAAGGCTCTCTATTGTACAGTGTTATTCACACGTAATATACATAAATATACAGACTGTTCAGTCTTTCTCTCTCTCACTTTATATTTTTAACATGGTATCAGAGCCATTGCACTGACTTTCTGGTATCTGTGGTCATCTCTGGCGTTCTTCCGCTGCCCTCGCCTTCATCCAGTAGCCATTGTCAGAAGTGAGTCACTGCCGTCAAGCCACTGCAATCCTCAGATCCAGTCTGTTCTCTTATCAAATCGTTAAACCATGACCACAAATTGATAGATCAGACTACCTCGAGCAAAACCCAGCCAAAAACATCTTGGTTCGAGTTGTCACGCGCCGTTAGAATTTTTTGTGAGTTGAACACGCGCCTCATGCTCCGCTAGTTCCACTCACGTGCCTTCTTGTGTCGGTGTTGCACTGCCACGCACTTCATGCGCTTGATCCAGTCTGTGTGAAGCCATGTCAGCCTTAGGTGACTTAATCCTGCCACATCAGCGTATTGCATCATTTGCCCACATCAACACACGTTAGCAATTGACTTTGGCCATTGACATTGACCGTTGACTTCTGATCGTTGACTTGCACTATTGACCGTTGACTTTTGCAATGACTTTTTTACCAAAGTCAAAAAATTTCGATAAGGCCTATCTTGCTCAGTTTTTCACGTAGATTTTATTTTTGGATTCTGTTTCTTCATTTGAGGTCGCTAAATCCCTCTTTTTGGTCATTTTCTTCATTATGGCTCAAGAAAACAAACGAACATTATATGTCCTATCACCGTTATCCTGGATGGTCCTACTACCTATCATGCATGGTCTCAAAATATGATTGTCTTTATTAAGGGTCGCAAATTATGGTGTTATGTAATTGGTTCGATTCCCAAGCCAGTGCCAATACCTAAATCCAAAGCTATAACTAATGTTGATGCCTTCAAGACTATTGTTGCAAAGGATGATTATGAAGCATGCCTAGAGGTATGGGAAAGTATTCAGAGTAAGATCTTGTCTTGGTTTATCGATACCTCTATGCCTTCCATTAATAGTCTTCTTCCTCGTCTTGGAACTACTGCGGCTGCTTAGATATTTCTGTCCAATCGCTACGATTGCATTAATGATTCAAGCCTAGAGTTTCACATTGAATCAAAACTTTATCAAATGTGCCAAGAGATAGGTCACTTTATTTTTTATTATTATTCTCAGATTTCTTCTATGTGGGAATAACTTTCTGTTGCAGATCATCCATTACGGTATCCTAAGGACATTGAGATTTTTGCCAAATATCAGGATCATCGCCGATTTATGCATTTCATGATGGATTTACAGGAGGATTTTGAGCCTTCTAGAGCTTCTCTACTTAGCCGGTCTCCTACTCCTTCTCTTGGTGCTACAGTCAAGGAGCTCATCTCCAAGGAGAATTGTCGGCCTACTTATCACATGTCATCTTCTAACCATATGTTGGCTACACTCAGTCTTCGAAAGGTACTCTCTGCAAGTTTTGTCGGTTCAAGGGCCATGATATCTCTATTTGTCGCAAACTGCAGAAATTCATGCAAGAGCAGAATAAAACTCCTCTTCCTCGAGCAGCTGCTATGTGTCCCTCAGATCTATCGATTCCTACAGGTCCATCTTCGACTTCCTCACTTACTACAGCAAATATTGAGGCAGTAGTTCAATAGGTTTTATCCCAAACTTCCACTGCCCTTTCTATCATTTTAGTTAACCATTCTTGGTTTTTTGATACTGCATGTTGTAACCATATGACCCCTGATGAATCAAAATTCTTTGAAAAGGCACCCTTAGCACATCCTATCTCTATTTACACCGCTAATGGAACTCCTATGCCTGTTAGTCATAAAGGAACAATCTCTACTCCTAGTTTATTCCTTAGTGACACTTTTCATATTCCAAAATTGTCCCTCAATTTGCTTTCTTTTGGTCAACTCTATGAATTAGGAGTAGATATTCTATTTACTAATCATGATGTAGATGTGCAAGATCCTCGAACAAGTCAAGTGCTTGGGACAGGCCATAAGGTTGGACGTATGTTTGATGTTCACGACTTAAAGATTCCTTCACAAGTTGGTTTTGCTGTTGCTACTACTACCACCCTCTCACTTGATTTATGGCATGCTCATCTTGGTCCTACATCTTTATCTCGTCTTTAGTTGTTAGCTTCTCAAGATCATTTAGGTTTAATTCAGTTTCCAAAATTTGATTGTACTTCCTATCCTTTTGGCAAACAAACAAAATTTCTCTTTAATAATAGTGACTCTTTTTCTTCTACACCTTTTTATCTTATACATTCTGATATTTGGGGTCTGGCATTGGTTCCCATTGTAGGGGGATCTCGATATTTTGTCATATTTGTGGATGATTTTTCTCGATATATTTGGATTTATCTACTTCACCATAGGTTTGAACTTGTGTCCATTTACCAAACATTTCATAGAATGATTGAAACACAATTCAATCACACCATTAAGATCTTTCGGTCAGATAATGCTCAAGAATATAATAATAAATCTTTCTTGTCCTTTTTAGATAACAAAGGTACTCTCCCCCCATTGATCTTGTCCTTACACCTCTCAACAAAATGGTTGTGCAAAACAAAAAGATCGTCACATATTTGATGTTGTCTGCATCTTTCTCATTTATGCCTTTATTCATGAGCGCTTTTGGGGTGAGGCAGCACTCGCTGTTGTTTACACCATTAATCGTGTTCCATCACTGACTACACATAACAAATCACCCTTTGAGCTCCTTTGTGGTCAAACCCCTAACTACTCATATCTTCGGGTTTTTGGTTATGCTTGTTTTGTCTCTCTTCCTCCTTATGAACAAAACTCTAGTCTCATGCTCGTCTCTATTGCTTGGATATAGTGTATCCCAAAAGGGTTTTCGCTGTTATGACCCCATCACTCATCGCCTTCGCGTCTCTCGTCATGTTGAATTCTAGGAACATTGTCCCTTCACGAGTCTTCTGCAGTTTCTTGTGTCCCCTTCCTCAGAGTCTCCCATTTTTACTAATCTTTTCCTCCTTCTTTATCCTGAATTTTTGGAGGATTCTTCAACATCAGCTACCTCTCCAAACGACTCATCTTTAGTTTTGTCCCTGACACATGACCTGCCTGTCTTGGATCTTGTGGCACCACCGTCCCCTAAGCCTCTTATTGGTCCTGACCATCGTTGCTCTACTCAAGTAAGCATTCCTCCTCCTTATCTCACTGATTATCACTACTCTTTTGCTCTTGCCATCCTCTATGAGCCTTACACCTATCGTGAGGTCTATACTGACCCTCCTTGGCAGTAAGCTATCTTCGAAGAACTTGATGACCTTCACAAAAATCACATTTGGGATATGGTTGATTTGCCTCCTAGTTAGTTTGTAGCAAGTTGTAGGTAGGTTTACAAGACCAAGGCTAATGGATTTGTTGAACAATACAAGGCTCACCTCATTGTGAAAGGCTTTACTTAGGAATATGGCATTGACTATGAGGAAACTTTTGCTCCCGTTGCTTGCTTTACATCTGTCAGATGTCTCATTGCTGTGGCTACCGTTCACCATTGGCCTCTTTATCAGATGGATGTGAAGAATGTTTTCCTCAGTGGAGACCTCCAAGAAGAAGTATACATGCAACCTTCCCTTGGCTATACTCACTCAGGTTGTCAAGTTTGTCGCATTTGTCGTGCTCTTTATGGTCTCAAGCAGGTTCTTTAGGCTTGGTTTGAAAAGTTTAGCTCAGTTGTTGCTCAACAGGGTTTCACTTCGAGTCCTAATGACACTACTCTCTTTGTTCGAAGATCCTTCGCTAGTATCACTCTTATTTTTCTTTATGTCAATGACATGATTATTACTAAAGATGATTCTGCAAGTATCCGGTCTCTTTAACACTTCCTTAGTTAGTGTTTTGAGATGAAAGATTTGGGCACTCTCAGCTATTTTCTTGGGCTTGGCGTTACCTCATCCTTTAATGGATACTATCTTTCCCAAGCTAGATATGCTTCTAACCTTCTCTCCAAGGCCGGTATCATAGACAACAAAACTGTTTCCACTCCCTTAGAATACAAAGCGAAGCTCACACCCTTGGATGGTGAACCTATATCAAATGCTACTCGTTATTGTCAGCTGGTTGGTAGTCTAATCTATCTCATGTCACTCGCCCTGATATTTCAAAGGCCATGAGTATTGTTAGCAAGTTCATGGATGCCTCTCGTTTCGTCCATTATGCTGCTATTCTTTGGATTCTTCAATACGTCAAGGGCACACTTTATTATGGTCTTCATTACTCCTCTCGGTCTTCTGTCAAGTTCTATGCTTATTCAAATGCGGATTGGGCAAGTGATCCAACTAATTGATGCTCTATCACAGGTTTTTTTTTCCTATTGGGTACTTATCTTGTCTTATGGCGTAGCAAGAAGTAAGATGTGGTTGATCGTTCTAGTATTGAGATTGAGTATCGTGCTCTTGCTGACACCACCTGTGAGCTTGTTTGGCTTCGATGGCTCTTAGTTGACATGGATGCTCCACAGCCCACTGCCACTTCTCTTTATTGTGTAATCGTAGTACCATCTACATTGCTCATAACGATGTTTTCCATGAACGGACCAAGCAAATTGGGATCGATTGCCACATCACTTGCCAGCATCTCAAGAAAGGAAATCTCTAGTTATTCTCCATCTCCTCTACTAACCAACTTGCTGATATTTTCACCAAAACTCACACACTTGGTCGTCTTCAAGATTTGATATCCAAAATCCAGTTGGCTTCCTCCTTGCCACCTTGAGTTTGAGAGGGGATGTTAGTATATAGCTTAGTTTAGTCTAGCCCATCGGGCTTAGCCCAGTATACTTCACTTGTAGTACACTCATATTACTTGTATTTCACACATACTTAGCCTATATAAAGCTCTCTATTGTACAGTGTTATTCACACAGAATATATATCAATATACATACCAAGGAAGTCAATACTGTACCGGAGGTTATACCGGTTTAGCCAGCAGTATGATATATTTTGGGTAGCGGTCAATATTGGTGTACAGTTTCGGGTTTATAGCTATTTTATATATTATACACACACATACACACACACACACACACACACAATCTCTATTTACCATAAAACATTACTTCAATTAATAATACGTATGTATAATTCACTTTCAGCACAGAAATAATAAAAGAAAATTAAATTTGACTTTTTTCTGATTCAGTTGAATGTTCTTGTCATATAATTCCAAACCCAGAAAAGAAAAACAATGGAAAAGATTCAAACTTTCACGTTTCTTCTACTTCCTCTTCATTTCTTAGCAACCAAACATGGGTCAAATGAAAAATTAAGCAATAAACCAAAACTTCAAACAAACCTAGATAACCAAAAAAAAAAAAAAAAAAAAGGAACAAAAATACGTGTTGTTTTGTTGAGTGAGTCCTTGGTTCTCAGTGGATGATGCCAAAGCTGCAACAAGTACAACAGTTGTTTTACTTGGTTAATTACAATACAACAGTTGTTCGACCTATAGCATATGACAGAATTGACAAGCACGATAACTAGTTACTAACAAAAACATACAAATCTATAACAATTGAACTTATAAAATTAACGCAAAATTTTACCTGAGAGTAAGAGACATAGAATGAGAAGCTAGAGACACTGAGACAGAGAAGTTGAGAGACGAGAGACACAGAGCAGCTGAGAGAGAGCATGAGAGAAAGGAAACAAAGTGAGCTATGCGGCTAGGACCTTAGGGTTAGCAATAGGATTGAGCACAATTACCATATTGCCCTTGAAAACTTGTCAAAATTACAGAGCAGCTAAGAAAGTGTTTTAGCCCGATATCTCTTTACCGGCTGAAACAACTAGATTTCTCCGGTACGTGTCCGGTACGGTCAGTACGCGTCCAGTATGGCCAGTATTTTTTCCAGTATGAAACAGGGGGTGTACCTATATCAGTGCACTAGCTAGTACGGTATATACCGGCCAGTACGGCCGGTACGGTACAAGATCGGCTTCACTGATACATACTGTTCAGTCTTTCTCTCTCTCACTTTATATTCTTAACACTAAGGTCCTACCCGATAAATGTAATACATATTGATACACATCATACAGTCACATGATCCTCCCATCCAATACAATGTAATCACGTGGACTCTTTGAAATTAATTGTTAATAAGAAATGGTTTAATTATTTTGATTGGGAGAACCACGTGACTATCTCCATTTGTACTGAATAATTTCTAGTCGTTCCCATCCTCGTGATTTTTTTCGAGACTATATTAATCAAAGAGAGTATATGTTAATTTGAGTAATAGTTAAACACAATAAGAAGTGATCAAAGGGGCATGAGACTTGAATAAGAGCCCAACTTGACCCAAGTGACTTTGTACGAGTGGAAGTTTCAAAGCAAGAGTGTCATAATGAACTCTACAATGAACAACTGTTTATTTTTTTATTTTTAATTTGCACAAGATTTGCATTGTTTACGGTAAATATTGGATTGTGGCCTGCACATCCACTCTTGGTTTGAAGTTCATTTCAATAATATATGTATATACTGCACATTCACGAACGGAGTTACCTTACCAAACTTCATGGTTAGATACATGAATGCTCACAGAATAAATTTATATATATCTAAAAGCTAAAATGTAACATTTATTATTGCTAAGTTTCAGTTAAGCCACGTCAACGTCCACATCTTTTTCTTTTCAATTTTCCTATAATTGTTTTAACATTTGTTTTTTTAATATTTACACTTCTCCAACTTTTTTTCTCCCTTAGCTTTTCATCTCCCTACTATTTCTCGAACCTTTCTCCTTCCCTTACCTTTTTATGTCATCACTACCCTCTACATTAATATCATTCTTCCTCTTTCCTTTCATCTTCATTTATTTTTGTCTCTTCTTATTCTCACCCTGTTACTATGAATTCGTCACTATCTCTTCCATTCTATGCATAGCTGAAAGCTCGAAAGTGTGTTGAAAACACAAGAGCTTGTTTAGATCCCCAATATTAAAGTTACGACTTGGTTGTTTTTACACTAACTTAATACTAAGTGTGGAATAGTGTAAAAACAAACATACAAGCAAGAGAGCTACTCTAATCCATATTTAAAGCAACACAACAGTAAAATGAAAAAAAACAAGAGTAGGGAAGAGAGATGCAAACATAGATAACACGCCGATGTGTTATCGAAGAGAAAACTGAAGAGCTCGGCGAAAAACCTCTCTACCACCCTCCAAGTGGAAATCAATCTACTAGACAATCAGTTGTGATACATGGGTTAGCAAGAGACCGTCAGTATTGGGGGCGTTCTCAGGAGCATCAGTCTCGACAGTTGAAGATTGAGCAGCCTTGTCGGCAGCCATTTCCTTATCAACCTTTTCCAGATCGAGCTTTTCCAGATCTACTCTAGAGGAGTGCTTTATGAAATATCTACTCAAAAGCTCAAACCCCTTGAAATACCAGCTAAAAAGTACAGTGTTGTACTCCTCGGTCTGTTGGAAGCCCTCGATGGCCTTGGCTGCAAGCCCTTTGGCCCTTTCCCTGGTATCAGTGAGTTGCTCATCTTTTTCCCTAGTCAGCTCTCGCTCAACTCTAAGCTCTTCAGTCAAAGTCTTTAGCTTTTCCTTGGCTAGGTTGGCGTCGTCCATGGCAACTATCAGCACTTTCTTCAACTTTGAATTCTTTGCCTCCATGGTCGTCATATGAGACTGTGTGGACTCAACCTTAGCCTCTGAGGCCAAATACTCTGAAGTAAGATGAAGACTCTCTCCCAACACCTAAAAAAAAAAAAAAAGAGAAGGGAGGTATATATATATATATATATATATATGAGAAAGAGAGAAAAGGAAAGGAAAGGGCGAACACAAGATAAAATCACACAAGTACCTAGACAAGCTTGTGGAGATGATGCCTCGCAACTTCATCTGCTGGCACCCTCGAGAGTACCTTCATGTCGTCTGCACTGAAGATATCTTGAGCTCATGCCATGGAAACTCCAGCGTCATCTCAGATGCTAGAAGGCCTAGAGTCAACCTTCTCCTTCTACTTGTCCCTAACCCTCAGCCTCTTATCGCTGGGAGTAAGCTCTTCAATTGACGAGGTTGGTGATGCCGTTCCCACCATCACGGGGGTTGGGGAAGAAGGGAGCGCTGTAAGGATTGGAGCGCCTCTATCCGCGATACGGACGAACTTAGTCCTAATTGCAGACAAGGGCTCGTCCTTCTTGTTCCTCATCTGAGTGTACATGTCTTTGTTAAATTTCGTCATCATTTTTGCAAGAAGAGAACACTTGTTAATATTTATCCAAGTAAGCACCAAAAAAGCAACACTGACGAAGCTAACACTTACTCTTTTTTCCTTCAATCTCGATAAGTCGCAGCACGTAAGAAGATGGGTTTGGACCTAAACAATAAAATGCAAGAGTCCGAGGATCCACAAGATCGTCCCAACTTCCTACCATCTTGGCGTATTCTATCACCTTCTCAACACGACCCAGGTACTTACTCTTGAGCTTAGGCCGTCTTTTAACTGCACAGAAAAAAAGAGGGAAGTTATGGACGATCAATTAAACCAAAACAGAAATCAACAAACGATGAGGAATATTGACGCACTTAAGTGTGGGGTTCCCCACTGACGGAGCAATCTTGGGATATCACCCCAAGCTTCGCTGGCGGGGGTCTCAAAGTCATCCCCAGACACGAAAAAGAAACGGGATTTCCAATACCTGAAGGACAAAGGTAGACCCCTCACAATCCTAGCTCTTCTCACCCAAGGAACCAGCTTATAATATCCATACTCTTTTGACTCCTTCAAACAGTAGAGATGGACGAGTTCACCAACTTTAATCATATCCTCATTAGCAGCCAACCATATTTCCATACAGTTGACCATAATTCTCCACGAATTGGGCATAAGCTGCCCAGGAGCAATTCTAAAGAAATCTAAGAGCTCCATTATAAATGGGTGGACAGGGAGCCTAAGCCCACAAGTAAAGGCAGCCTCATAGAAGCAGACTTCACCAGGGAAGAAATGGCTGGACCTATCCTCGTTGGTGGGTCGACGAACACGAACACACTCCGAAAATTAGAACCTATCCTTAAACCAATCTACGGTGTCAACGTCTAGCCCACACACCTTCTCGAGGGCATGAAAAGCCCTAACCACCCGAGGAACAGAGATGGTTGTATCACCCACCTCTGGGCCTCCACTAGACGACAACCTAGTCTCCAGCTTACTAGACCTTACCTTCGCCATCCTCCTCGTTTCTCCCTCAAACCAAGCAATTGATTGGCCTAGTATTGGGGATAGCTCTCCTATAACCGAACTCAACCCACAACCCGCAAAAATAAAATCCCCAACCAAAGGGAGGAAGTCACTGGAAACACGTAAAGCAGCCCCTAAGCGAGCAAAAAAGAAAGAGACTGAGGGGTAAACTACTCTAACCTTAGAACCACTAACCATGAAAAACCAGAGAAAAAGCTAGGGGTGTTCGAATCCTAAAAACCCATAAAGCAAACAACAACAACAGCGGAGCAAAAAGGAAAGAAAGA
Organism: Quercus parvula; assembly: GCA_030820535.1. NCBI lineage: Eukaryota > Viridiplantae > Streptophyta > Magnoliopsida > Fagales > Fagaceae > Quercus > Quercus parvula. The sequence continues at coordinate 24,587,509 of JAUAME010000005.1, read as the reverse complement.
AAGATCAGAAATTTACGAACAAGTAATGAAGAAAGAGAAATAAAGAGAGAGAAAAAGAAAAACATACCTTCAAAATAAGCAACTCAAAAACAAGAAGAGAAGATCCATGGGGTATCACTCGAAGCAGAGGTAGAACAGTAGCACAAGTTAACAAGGAAGAAAGACAAAAACTCAGAAGCAAAAACGATTGGAGAAATGGGAAAAGTGAAGGGAAAAAGATAATTTCAATAAATAAAAAGAAAACGGAAAAAAACGGCGGGAAACCCAAGGGTCATGAGGTTAACACCATGAATCATCATGCACCAGGTGGCCATGTTGCGTGTGGCGCCGCCATTACACATTTAATTCAGAGCGAAACACCAAGAGTCAAGGACATCTTAGGAAAACCTTTCATCTTCTATGGTCATTGTGACGTGTCACAGCAACCATAGAAGCTGGGGGGGAACTGATAGGATTGACGAATATCCGCATCTCCCAGACCAGACTGCTGAATAAGGACGAAGTTATACTGACGAGATAAACGATCAGCCGCTCTTGACAAAGACACGGGGTCATTTAATACGGTCCATAAGTAAGCACTCTGGACAGTTACAAAGCCAGTCTGGCAGACCGTTGGGACCTATTAAAACCCCATTACTAGGCAGAGGCGTTACCACTGAGGCATTAACCACCAACAACGGCTAAAACCCAAGGCAACCTATATAAGGCCTCCACACTATCAACAAAAGGTACTTGAAAAATTTTGATACAACTCTGCTAATTCTTTTCTAAGAATATTTTTCTTTCCATTCTGACTTAAGCATCAAAGACGTTGTGGCAGGCACCACACCGGTGACCATATTGGAAGGACCAACCCTATTACCTACGCAGGTGCTCAAGTGAAGGCTGGAATCCATTTGGGTATTCGACTGATGAGATCAGGCCTCATCACTCTTAATATTTGTATTAGAAGTACTCTATAATGTCATTTATTTAGAGAAAAGAAAATGTTAGCCAAACAAAAATAATCAGATGGGTGACAAATTTTAGTTCTTGCAATTTTACTTTAATTGTTATTATTAATTTGTAACAATGCATATATAAAAATTTAATTCTTAGATTTTGCTAATAATTGTTTATTTTATTATATATTTTGGGTGGATCAAATTACAATTTCTACAAAAAAAAAAAAAACCTCAATAAATAACTTCTATTAAAAAATGAATATTTTCATTAACTTGCCTTATGAATTTCTAAGAAAAATTGTATTGTTTTCATCTTGGTATGACAAAATTTGTATATACGATTTATGATTGTTCTTATATTAAATTTATGATTGTTTCTGTAATAAATAAAATATGATTATGAAATACATTATTCTTTATTAAATTATTTTAATTTGAAAAATAAATTAATAAAACCACCATAAAAGTGATTATCACATGCAACATGTGGGTTTGCAGTTAGTTCTGATTAAGAACTGACTAGTAGTGATAAAATGGTCGTCAAAATGAAGAGGCATTGTTAACATGGACGATCATAAGCACATTAATCTCAGATGTAAATTCTACATTTAATAGCAAATGAAGAACGGATGCAAGGCCGTTAAGGTCGTCTTCTCCTAACTGTTGCATGACTGTTACAATCATTAAATGAGAAGATGAAGTGGCCATTACTAAGCCATTTAATCCTCCAGCTCAGGCACAATGCAAGGGAAAACCAACAAACTACACATTTACTTACGAATGGGCTATATAAAGCTAGAATGAGCAAGTAAATACACAGAGACAATAATCCATAATACATAGATTACTCTACAATACACACTGTTGATTTCTAAAGAGATAAGTTAACTTAAGTATTAGAGGATTCTTGGCGGACCCCAAATTGGTATCTTCCATTACATTGCTTTTTCTCTTAGACAAGATACTATCATCGTCCAGAGGCACCAACAAGGAACATACTGACGAGGCAATTTCCTGTTTTATCAAGAACTATTTGCTATTATCATATAAATTGAGACTTACACTATATCTGATTTTGCAGTACAGGAAACTGCTACTAACGCACTTGCTAGGAACTTGACCTTCTATATTAAACTTCCGTCATTTTTATTATATGGAAAATGATCACATGAACGTGTATATATATATATATACATAGGCGGTAATAAATTACCATCAGTGGTGGAGCTAGGATTTCAATTCAAGAGGGCAAGATTGAAAGCAAAACTAATCTAAAAAAATTAATTGATATTAATAACAAACTAAATACACAATTATATATTAAGAGATTTTAATCTAAATATATAGAATTTAAATAAGTAATTTGATTTCTTAAAATAAATTACTGTAAGTGTTAAGAATATAACAATATTTTTGTAAGGTTGTATTCTCCTCACCTTGAATGTTCTTAAAAAATTGTGTTGAAGTTAACATTTTTTTTTTTCTATTTTTTTAAGATGTTAAAATTCGGATCACAGAAAAAAAAAAAGAAAAAAAGTTTGAAGCTAAAAAAAACTAAAAAGTAAGAGATGAGAAAAAAAAAAAAAAAAAGTGGAGGCTAGGTGCAATATATGAGCATATATATAATCATTTATTTATTTATTATTTTTTTTAATAAAAGAATAATGATTATGTTAGTGTAGACCCCATTAAGAGGAGAGTTGGTATTTATAATTACATTTTTTTTTTTTTTTTTATATACAAGATAGAAATTCTATTCTAGTCTAATCTAAATGTATATGTGTGTGAAGCTCTCTCCTGGAGACTTGAACTTTGCCTTTTACTCCCCACACCCCACAAGCACTTATAGTTATGAAGTGACTATTGCATCTAGTTTTTGCCAATATAATTTTGGTTGCAATATAATTTAATATTAAGTGTCTTTAAATTTTAAATACATTCCAATTTAATTTTTTGTGTCATTTGGATTATACTCTAATTTTGCGTAAACTATTTTCATACGTGGATTCATGCATATAAACACAAGAAATATAGATAAGACTCATTTTGAATTTATTATGCTTCAATGAGTTGGTCTTTCCATAGAGATTCCACACCACTCTACAAGACTTACCTTGTTTGGTTTTGCTTGTGATTAGATTGGATTTCTTCCACATGCAATTTCAAGAGAAACCACCCCAAAACTATAGACATCAAATTCTTTAGAAACCTTGCCAGTTATAACACACTCTAGGGCTAAATAGCTAATGGTGCCTGCCAAGACAGTAATTTGTGAGCCCAACTCTTGGCATTGAAATTTGAATCCAATCTGACATTGCTAGACTTTATATCTTTGTGGATCACTCATTGGTCTCACTCTTCATTAAAGTACAACAATATGCAGATGTCAATCTAAGAGCTATCTTATACCACACAGGCCATATTAGCATAATCTCTACTCTAAATAGATGAGTATCAAGGCTTCCATTAGGCATATACTCATACGTAAGAAGTAACTCCCTTTGTTCATGGCACCAACTAATGAGTTAAACCAAATTTCTATGTCTCAAATGGCTAATGATCATCACTTCTAATATATACTCATTTTTTCCTTGCTTTGATCCTTTTAGGACTCTTTTAATCGCAACTTCTGCATTGGATTCGGGAGAAAATTGGCTTTTGCTCTTTTTTAGAAAAAATCTTGCATTTTGCCCCCTTTCCCAAACTAATTAAAGAAATACCCCTATTTTGAAACTCGATTTTTGGACAATCGAGTTATAACAAACAAACAAAAAAAAAAAAAAATTGAAGCCCTATAGTGGCATTTTAAGGACCCTATAGTGGCGTTTTGGAACTCGAGCTCCATGAACTCGAGTTCCATGCAAGGTTTTTTTTTTTTTTTTTTTAAATTTTTATTTAAGTTTGATCATCCCATACCTATATTGGTGTTTTAAGGATCCATATAGTGACGTTGAAACTTGATTTTGAGAAAATCGAGTTCCGAAACAGAGGCATTTTCCTAATTAGTCTGGAAAATGGGGCAAAATGCTGGATTTTTTGCGTGAAAGGGGCAAAGGTCAATTTTCTCCAATGGATTCGCTTAACAAACCCTTGTAAACACCTCCAAATCCTCCCTCTCCAAGCTTTCCTCCTTTAGCAAAGTTGTTCATTGCATGGATAATTTCATGGTAAGTGAAACTTTTTGGTCCAGTTGCTTCTTCAAATTCAATATCCATACATACATGAAAGTTCAAATAGTGTAAAATACACTATGAACATTTAGACGCCTAAATTAAAAATTACCAATTCAAGTTTTATGACAAACACAAAGTGTGCGGAAAATGAACACAAGTTATAAACATAATTGATAAGTGATCTAAGCCAATTTAAAATCACACCCATAGCAGAAAATAAAAGGCAAAGATAAGGGAAGAGAAATGCAAACACAAGGACAGCACAACGATGTGTTATTGAAGAGGAAACCGAAGCCCTCGGCGTAAAACCTCTCTGCCGCCCTCCAAGCGGTAAGTAATCCACTAGAAAATGTAGTTGGGATACATGAACAGCAATAGACCCTCCAAGCCTAATCTACCCAATGTACCTAAGCCCTCCAAGCTTCTTACTCCAACAAGGTTGCGCCAAATCTATTTCTTTTCTAGCTTCTCGGATTCCGCTACTTGACCATAGCATTAACCAATGTGAAATTGGTTCCTTCCTAACTGCTTCCCAAAGCACCAAACAGCCCTCTCACAGAAATGGATAGGATGAGAAAAGGTTTTCGTAATGAGCCTCTCAAGGATTTGACAATGGAGAGGAAGAGAGTAGAGGAATTTGAAGAGTCTCTTATGTAAAGATTGTGAATGAGTCAATCTTATTTTCTCTAGGGTTTCTCTCTCAAAATTCTCTCTGGAAGCTCTCTTTGAATCGTGGGTATAAGGGTATATATATAGTAAAAGTCATATTTTGCTAAACAGGGTGTTCTGGCAGCTTGACCTCGCAACTGGGTTGAGTCGCGAGTTCAAGCTGCGAGCAAACGACCTGGCTAGCCTGGGACTTTTGTCCTGTAGTGAACAGCTGGTGTGACGCTTCAGCTTCTGGCATGCTTGACACGTGTGCATCAATCTGGCGGCTTGCAGCCACGAGCCACCCGCGAGATCTAGCCACGAGTCCCTACTTCTTTGCACACACTTGAGTAATTCTTCACACTCTCTCACACACTACCCTTACATGATTCCCACCTAAATACAAGGTTACTAATTGCTAAAATACAAGCAAATTTGACACGGAATAAAGCCAACAAGATGGTTGATTAAATTCAACCTTACAATACATCATCTCCAAAAATGTGTGTGTTTCCATTAGCGCTTTTTCTCCAACAAATGAACCAAAGTAGACCTAATGCACAACTCACTACACCAAAACTCAATGCTAAACCAATGATCAACGCTAATTTGTTTTTCCTATTCCCATCATTAGGATCCGATGTTGAATTGAATGACCAAGAAAGTATTGCATGTGTCTCAATTGACACACCCATTGCAGCGGAGAAACCAACACTAACCCATTCCGGCAAAACAGTCGTCAAGTCAACAATATATAAAAGACTAGGTGTCCCATTGAAAACTGGATTATCAGCAAAAGTAAGGAACACGCTCAAGTTTTTGGTTGTAAAGTTATAACTTATCCATGTGTTTGCTGTGTACCCATTGCTAAAGTTACTATCCCACGTGACATTTACATCAGAGACAATGGAATTGACATCGATTCCAACATGATTATCTCTTGGATCCCACCCGTTTTGGTAAGCGTGTCAAATTCAACAGCAAAGATTTGATTCTCCTTGGCATTGACAGCGGATTCATAATTAAACAGTCCAAGATACCCACCAGCTGAATTTTGAGACATGTCAGAACCAAATGGTGCGATGAAGAAGGTTAGCCCATCAGCAGACACATGACCATCAACACTTGCAATGATGAAGGAGAAGTGAATGGTGAAGTCTGTAAGCCACCTGATAGGATAGCAAAAAATTAGTACATCTCCAATTCGTCCAAAGGGATCGTCCGTGACCAGGAGTAAACAATGCCAGGAATCATTGGCGAGGTCCTCCTTGGACGATAATAAGATCGTCCGTGGGAGTTGCCTAGACTACAGTGAAGTCGTCCATGGACGTTGTCCATGGACGACGACGAGGAATGGACGATTCCATCGTCCATACAACGGACGGACGAACATGCAACACTTGGGAAAATCTGACATGTTGGGGCAGTTGATCTCCAGTAGCGGTTTCTAGCCGTTGAGGAAGTTATCTCCGAACTCATTGGCTTCCGTGAACCTTGGGGAAGTTATTGAGGAAATAACCGCCCCAATATCCCTATATAAAGGACCGGTCTGAACAAGACAAGGGTAAGAAAAATCTCTGAACACTAAACTCCAAAATCAAGTTAGAATTCCATCCCTGTGAGACTAACTTAACCATCGAAGGGTGTTTGGTCGGTTCACTCCGACCCTCTTTCTGATTTGGTATTTGTTTTGTAGGCCTTCCGCCACCATCCGTAGTCCACCGAAGTCGAAGCATTTAACCTACTGATCCTGTGAAGCATCAGTTGGTGCCGTCTGTGGGAAGGACATACTACACTTGTCTTTCCTGGACAAAGGGTTGAATGGTTCGAACTAGGTCAAGGGCTACCAGCCCAGGCCATCAGGAGAGTAGGGATGCTTCAAGCCATCCCCAACGCGACCGTCAGTCAGCCCCAGTGTTGCCACAATCCTCGGTTCAACACATGCATTCTATGGCAGCCGCTATGGCGGAGTTAACACGACGGAATCAAGAATTGATCAGGGAGATTAATTCCAAGAAACAACACCGTGAAGGGAATGCTGAAGGTCAGGCCCAAAGTCAGGAAGATAGGGGAGATGCTGAACCAGAAAGCCAATCAAGGGGTACCACATCTAGAAGGGTGCCACAACTGGAAAAGGAGATGGATCAAATGAGAAAGGTTATGGCTGAGATGAGGGAAAATATGAGGAGGACGAACCCGGTGGAAGAGCTAGTCCACCGCACAGATTCTCCTTTCACGGCTTCCGTCAATGGACACCCTCTGCCCCCAAAGTTCAAAATGCCTTCACTGGATTCGTACGATGGAGCATGCGATCCCTTTGATCATATTGCAACATTCAAGACCACCATGCACCTTCAGGGAGTCCCGGACGAGATTATGTGTAGGGCCTTCCCTACCACTCTCAAAGGGCCAGCGCGGGTGTGGTTCAGCAAAATACCCCCTAATACAGTAAGTTCTTTTGAAGAGTTGAGTAAGTTGTTTGTCAACAACTTTATTGAAGGGCAGAGGCACAAACGTTCCTCGTCCAGCCTGCTAACAATAGAGCAAGGAGAAAATGAAAGCCTGCGCTCCTTCATCACTCGGTTTAACAGGGAAGCCTTGACCGTGGACGAGGTTGATGACAAGTTGCTCTTAGCGGCCTTCCACAACGGGGTTAATTCTGATTTATTCATCCACAAGCTATATGAGAAGGAGCCTTAATCCATGGCCGAACTAGTCCATTCGGCTCAAAACTTCATGAATGCAGAAGACGCCATTATAGCCAAAAAGAGGAAGAGAGCTGAGAAGATGGAAACCAATCCTGCACGACACTCTGAACAAGGTCCTCGTCCAAAGAAGGGACGAACGGAAGATAAGAGAGACAGGGATAGTAGGAAGGCAGGCCCCCCAACCAGGAATTAGGATTATACGCCCTTAAACGTCCCACTTGATCAGGTGCTCATGCAGATCAAAGACGATCCATCCCTGAAGTGGCCAGGGAAGATGAAAGGAGACCCTAATAAGCGCAATAAGAACAAATATTGTCGCTTCCATAGGGACCATGGGCATGACAGGGATGAATGTTTTGACTTGAAACAGCAGATTGAGAATCTTATCAGACAAGGAAAATTGAGACATTTCGTTGGAAGGGACCACAAAGATGAGAAGTTGAAGGCAAAGATGGAAGAGTCGTCAAGGCCCCCGTTAGGAGAGATAAGGGTCATCGTCGGAGGAACCTCAGCCGGACAAACTTCCAAATCAAAGAAGACGTATCTTAAAGTGGTACAGAATGTTCAGCTCTCTGGACGATCCACAAGGACGATAGGAGTTGACGAGCCAACCATTTGCTTCAGTGATGAGGAAGCTGAGAGAATCCACCACCCACATGACGATGCAATCGTCATCACCTTACTCATTACAGGTTACACAACCAGAAGGGTGTTGGTGGATAATGGGAGCTCAGCAGATATATTGTATTATCCAGCCTTCCAGCAAATGAGACTTGGACGAGACATGCTTCGTCCAGCATGTTCACCGTTGATAGGATTCGGAGGAATGAAGGTACAACCTATAGGCACCGTTACGCTGCCTGTAGTGGTGGGGTCATACCCACAGCAAACAACCAAGTCAGTCAACTTCATTGTGGTGGATTGTTCGTCCTCGTACAATGCCATTATTGGAACACCAACCCTAAACAGTTGGAAGGCGGTAACATCTACCTACCATCTATCAGTCAAATTCCCCACGGAGTATGGGATAGGGCAAGTACAAGGAGATCAGTTGGCAGCAAGAGAATGTTACTTAGCCATGATGGCCTTAGACGAGCAGGTGCAGATGATGAGCATAGAAGAAAGAAGATTTGTGGCTGAACCCACTAAGGTATTGGAAGATGTTCCACTGGAAGAGGGTAACCCCGAGAAGTTTACCAGAATTGGAACAAGTATGAAGGAGGAGACGAAGCAAGAGCTCGTCCAGTTCTTAACAGAGAACGTTGATGTCTTTGCATAGAGTCATGAAGACATGCCGGGTATCGATCCAAGAATTATCACTCACCGTTTGAATGTGTACCTGTCTTCCAAGCCAGTCCGTCAAAAGAAGAGAGTCTTCGCTCCTGAGAGAGACAATGCTATTAAGGAAGAGGTCCAGAAGTTAACCACAGCGCAATTTATTCGAGAGGTTTATTATCCAGATTGGTTAGCCAATGTAGTGATGGTCAAGAAGGCAAATGGCAAATGGAGAATGTGTGTAGATTTCACCGATTTAAACAAAGCTTGCCCCAAGGATAGCTATCCTTTGCCACGCATTGACCAACTGGTAGACTCAACAGCAGGTCATCAGCTGCTAAGCTTCATGGACGCCTTCTCAGGGTACAATCAAATAAAGATGGACGAGGCAGATCAAGAGAAAACATCCTTCGTCACCAGTCAAGGGTTGTTCTGCTACAAGGTGATGCCCTTCGGATTAAAGAATGCAGGCGCAACTTATCAGAGGTTGGTTAATCAAATGTTCCGTCCACAGATAGGACGGAATGTAGAGGTGTACGTTGATGACATGCTGATCAAGAGCCTGGACGAGAAGAAGCACCTGGACGACCTGAAGGAAACCTTTGATACGCTCAGACGACATCAGATGAAGCTGAATCCAAACAAGTGTGCATTCGGAGTCTCCTCAGGGAAATTTCTCGGATTCATGGTTTCACAAAGGGGAATTGAAGCAAATCCGGATAAAATCCGAGCAATATTGGACATGGAACCTCCAAAGAACATCAAGGAAGTCCAGTCTTTAACAGGACGAGTTGCAGCACTGAACAGGTTTGTCTCTAAAGCTACAGATAAATGCTTACCCTTCTTTAAAATTCTCAGGAAGGCGTTTGAGTGGACGAACCAGTGCCAAAAGGCCTTCCAGGACCTTAAGGTCTACCTTACCACAGCTCCGCTGCTAAGTCCATCTACACTAGGTGAGGATTTATACTTATACTTAGCAGTATCTTCACATGCGGTGAGCTCAGCGTTGGTCAGGGAGTCAGGTAAGGTGCAGAAGCCTGTATACTATACAAGCCGGGCACTGAGGGGAGCAGAAGGACGATATCCGTTAATGGAGAAACTGGCTTTTGCCTTAATAACGGCTTCCAGGAAGTTAAGGCATTACTTCCAAGCTCATGTAATTATTGTTATGACAAGATGGAAGCTGCAGGACGACTGATTCAATGGGCTATCGAACTTAGTGAATTCGATATCAGGTATCAACCAAGAAATACAATAAAAGCTCAGGCTCTAGCAGATTTCATTGCAGAATTTACCCCGAGCTATGACGACTTGGACGAGCTTGAAGGTAACAAAACATGGGTCGTCCATGTGGATGGGTCGTCTACGCTACATGCCGGTGGAATCGGAGTTGTTCTGAAATCCCCAGAAGCGGATAAGTTGAGGTACAAGGTTCGTCTGCATTACCAAACAACCAACAATGAAGCCGAATATGAAGCCCTCCTGAAAGGGCTAGAATTGGCTAAGTCCTTAGGGGCGGAGTCAGTACTCGTCCGAGGAGATTCTCAGTTGGTTATGGGTCAGGTGAATGGAACATATGAAGCCAAAGAAGAACGGATGAAGAGATATCTTAATAAGGTGAGACGCCTTACCAAGAAATTCAGTGAAGTTCATTTCATCCAAGTTCCAAGGGAAGAGAATGTGGAAGCAGATACTTTAGCAAAGGAAGCCTCAGTGAATGAGTTAGTGGACGAGTTCAAGGAAGTCCAGTACATGCCCAGTATAGATCTTCCAGAAGTACAACAGATAGGGAGCGAAGAAAATTGGATGACCCCAATAATTGACTACTTAAAGGAAGGAAAGCTCCCACAAGGAAGAGATGAAGCCCATAAACTAAGGATCAAATCAGCCAGGTATGTCCTGATAGACGAGGTATTATACAAGAGGGGTTTTTCCCAACCTTACCTAAGGTGTTTAGCCCCGGATGAAGCGAACTATGTACTGAGAGAAGTCCACGAAGGAGCGTGTGGCAACCATTCCGGAGCTAGATCACTCGTCCACAAGGTCGTCCGTGCAGGGTATTACTGGCCAACCATACAAGCTGATGCTAAAGCTTATGTTAAAGTCTGTGATCAATGTCAGCGATTCAGTAACGTCCCTAGACAACCATCGGAGTACCTTACCCCAATGATGGCCCCATGGCCCTTTGCACAGTGGGGGTTGGATATTTTGGGTCCCTTTCCAACAGGAACCAGACAAATGAAGTTTTTGGTAGTAGGGATCAATTACTTCACCAAGTGGGTAGAAGCTGAACCCTTGGCGAAAATCACACAACCAAATGTTAAGAACTTCGTCTGGAAGAGTATCGTATGCAGGTACGGAGTACCAAGGGTGCTAGTTTCCGACAATGGACGACAATTTGACAACACACCTTTCAGAGATTTTTGTGAACAGCTTGGAATCAACAATCATTACTCCTCACCCTCCCACCCACAAGCCAATGGACAGGTAGAAGTAGCAAACCGATCCTTGCTGAAAATAATCAAGACTCGGCTTGAGGGGGCAAAGGGAGTATGGCCAGACGAGCTACCTGGAGTTCTATGGGCTTACAGGACGACTGTGAGGACCCCCACAGGGGAAACTCCCTTCAAGCTGGCCTATGGAAGTGAAGCAGTCATACCTGCGGAAGTGCTTATGGCTAACCACAGGGTGATGAAGTATCAGGACGAGGAGAATGAAGAACAACTCCGTCTCAATCTTGATCTTATTGATGAGGTGAGAATGGACGCGGAACAGAGAACAGCAAGATACAAAAGCCTCATGACTAGGCAATATAATGCAATGGTGAAGCCCAGATGCTTCAACATTGGAGACCTCGTCCTTAAAAGGGTCTCCTTGACAACCAGAAACCCAGCTCATGGAAAGCTGGGGCCTAATTGGGAAGGACCTTACAGGGTGATTAACTTCAAAAGGCAGGGATCGTACTATTTGGAAGCCCTTGATGGACGAAAGCTGGAACACCCTTGGAATGTCGAGCATTTAAGGAGGTACTACCAATAAGTCAGCCTGGACGGATGTCACTCTGGACGAGACTTATGGACGAAGTGGTTATGTTTTTCTTGTTTGTGTTTGCTCATTACTAGTGTTTTAAATAAGTCCTTAAATGGACGCATTAGTTTCTGACTATTGCGCTCTTTTAGGACGAAGTTGGGATGGACAAAGTTATATACTTAAGTTTGTGTAAGTTGTTTTTAATTCCCTAAGGCACCAGCTTTTAAGCATGTGCCATGTTTGTGGACGATGTTTGTGTACGCACATCTAGTATGAATTTTCAGTGTATTTTATGTTGTGAAAATTTCCTGAAAATCTTATTTTGTGTGATTTTATTCAAACTAATCTGTGAAAAGGCAAGGGCCAAAGACGAATAAAACCTCTGGACGCAGGGGTGTAACGTCAATAAGCTTTCCTTAAAATAAGGATGAAGGTACATCCGTCTAAGTGCTTGACGAGATAAAACCTTGACTACATTCTTCTAAGCACATAGACGAGTCAAAGTACTCATGTACACATTTGAGCATATCGCCAGCCAAACAATCCAGTCCTTGGACGAGCAAAATACTGGCGACGTCTCACTCAAGGCTGCTAAAAGCCCGTCCAACATATGGACGAGAGATGATGATAGCTAAGTCAATTCGCTGGACGAATAAGGCTAGCAAAATAAATACCATCCAAAAGAATGGGAAAATATTGAACATGTAAGATTGTTCCAACATGGACGATGTAAGCAGAAATTCGTTCATATAATTAAAGACGAAAATAAAGTCTTGCAAAAACACATGATTCAACACTTAATGAAAACAGATATTCATTTATAAAAACTAAGGGTAGACGACCATCGTCCAAAAACCCTTGGTTATGAAATGCCAATAAAGGCAAATGTATACCTCGTCCATAAAATTGGACGAAGAAATTGTACTTGAATTAATAATAAAAAATAAAAAAAAACATATAAAGCCCAAAACAACGGGCATTCCCAAAAAGAAAAAGATTGACATAACAGAAATTTTAAAGATGAACAGATTTGCTATGGCGTGTCCTTAGTAATATCCCCACCAGACTTGGGCACGTCCCTGCTGACAACAGTGGCGTCTTGAGTCACTTCATTAGAAGCGTCGTCCACCACGTTGAGATCTTCAGAGCTTGTAGGAAGTAGAGAACTCTCAGCAGCAAGAGGAAGTTTTAGAGAATCAAAGTCTAAATCAGGGAAGGCTTCCTTGGCATCAACACGGAAGTCCTCGAAGCCAGCTGCGTAATGACTGTCTAGACGGTTCTTGTACTCGTCAGACTTCTTAAAAGCTGCCACGGCTTCTTCACGAGCTTTCTCCAAGGACGAGCTGAACCCTGAGACTTGACCTTCCAGATGAACGATGCGAGTTTCCTTCTCCACACAGTCTGCCTTGAGTTCCTCAACTTCATTCTTCAGCTTCGTCTCTACTCCATATAAACGGTTAAGATCCTCAGTCAGTCTAATCACCTCCCCCTTTTTCAGAAGAACTTCCTTGTTCAGCTCCTTGTTTTTCTCTCTAACCGTCTTAGCCTCCTCGCATAACTCCTTAGCCTGGGTGGACGCCGTGTAGAACTTGGACATGGCCTACATTTAGACGATAAGGAGTTAGAAATATTAGATAAAATTAAGGAATGAAGTAAAAGTAACTGGAGTTTATATACCTTAAAAAGGTCATGAATGGCAGATCGTTCAAAGTCTTTCACTGACATGTTGTAACATGAATTTACTTCATTGTCAGTGATTATCCCCTTGAACGTCCTCCACGCATAGCCTTCGTCCAGCACCAGGTTAGGAGGCTCCTTAGACGGCTCAGAAGGATGAGTTCTGCGTGAAGGTTTAGCTGGAGGGGGAGGATCAGTCTGGACGGGTGGGATGGTCTGGACGGGTACCACGTTGATAACTGGTTCGTCTAGGTCTACCGTCTGGGAGGTAAACTTGGGAACCTTTGGAGGAGGATTTTTGCTAGGTTTTGGCTTCTTAGAACCTCGACGACTTGGAAGGTCATCAAGGTTCACAGAGCTAGAAATAGTTTTCCTCTTCCCTGTCTGGGAAGAAGGCTTCTGGACGACAGGAGTGGTGGTGTCCTGGACTTGGACGTCCTCATCACCGTTGGTAACAGCCTTCTTTTTATTTTCCTTCATAGTAGCTATTCCTATGACAAAGAAAACAAATTCAGGGTTAAAAAAAAAAAAAAAAAAAAAAAAGAGTAGTGGACGACACTTACTTCGTCGAGTGGTCTCTTCGTGCACAAGATTCTCTGAAGTAGGTATAGGGCCAAGTCCCTAAGCGGCTAGACGACTAAAAGTCACTAGGCCGTGGAAGGACCTGTCAGAGAAGAAGCGTACTTGGTCGATACGGTCTAAATAAAATTTGTCCAAATGGGGACGGACGACAGCTGCATCAATACAAAAAAGAGAAGGATTAGATGAATAAGTAAAAGTATAACCATAAAAAAAAAAAAAAGTATGAATTTTTCTGGAAGAAATACTTACCCTCAGGACGAAGACGACCTAGGGGATTGGTAAAAGGAGGGAAGGGGGCACTATTCACATCTACTGGATCCCCAGCCCAATCTCCAGAAATAATAAAAAATTCAGTCTTCCAAAGCCTGTCAAAAGAACTACGGCCCGTTATAAGACTAAAATGGGGGCCCCTAGACGAGAACTGGTAAAAACCAGCAGATTTCTTTATCTCTGAGGGCTTATAATAGTAAAGGAATTCGTCCACTGTGATTGGACGATCCCCTTCTAACGCCTCATGCCATAATACTTGCATGGCAACTATCATCCTCCAACCATTGGGGTTGAGCTGGTTAGGTCCAATACCCAACCTATGGAGAAGGGCTCTACAAAAGGAATTCAAGGGAAACCTAAGACCTGCTAGAAGATATGATGTATATACACCTAAACCAGAAGAAGGGGAACAACACCATTCCCCTTCATTAGGAAGACGAGGCTTAAATTCCTTGGGAATCTGGTATCTATCTACAAGAGTTTTTAACTTAAGCTCGTCTAAAGTGGACGCAACTTCAGGGGCACAACTATAGATTACATCCTCTCCTTCCTCCTCCTCTACATCTGGAAGAGGGCTAGGTGGTCTTCTGGACGAGCTGGCCCCCGTCCTAGAAGCCGTCCTACGTTGCATTTCCTGGATTTCCTCTAAAGTAAAACCAGGAACCCCAGACGAATAATGCTCGTCTGAGGAACTGCTGTCACTACCACTTGTACTACCCTCACCACTCTCATAACTACCTCCACTTCCAGATGAGACGTCCTGATACTCGTCTATCTCTCTTTCTAGACTACTACTAGATCTAGACATAATGTTTGGAAAAAGGATTAAGGCGAAAACCTAGGAAGAGAAGAGGAAATACCTGACGAGACTAGAAGACGAAGACTAGACGAGGCTCTTGGACGATATGGCACAGGAGAGATTATGAGAAAGGTGAAGGGCAAGAGAGAGAATGCACTATATATATAGGGCCCAGGAGTAGGGACAACGAAGCGACACCCTCCATTCAGCGAGTGACACGTGGCGATGCTGTCAGCAAACTCAATCGACGCAGCAATACGGAACGACGCGCACCACTCAAGAATTGACGCGTGGCATTTATTTTTGAAAAATAAAAGGACACAGAAAGTCAACCAATGACTTTGTAACACGTGGCTCACAAAGACCCATGTGGATTAGCTCTAAATTACACCAATATCCTGGACGACCCTTTGAACGAAGGGGCAACTGATAGAATAGCAAAAAATTAGTACATCTCCAATTCGTCCAAAGGGATCGTCCGTGACCAGGAGTAAACAATGCCAGGAATCATTGGCGAGGTCCTCCTTGGACGATAATAAGATCGTCCGTGGGAGTTGCCTAGACTACAGTGAAGTCGTCCATGGACGTTGTCCATGGACGACGACGAGGAATGGACGATTCCATCGTCCATACAACGGACGGACGAACATGCAACACTTGGGAAAATCTGACATGTTGGGGCAGTTGATCTCCAGTAGCGGTTTCTAGCCGTTGAGGAAGTTATCTCCGAACTCATTGGCTTCCGTGAACCTTGGGGAAGTTATTGAGGAAATAACCGCCCCAATATCCCTATATAAAGGACCGGTCTGAACAAGACAAGGGTAAGAAAAATCTCTGAACACTAAACTCCAAAATCAAGTTAGAATTCCATCCCTGTGAGACTAACTTAACCATCGGAGGGTGTTTGGTCGGTTCACTCCGACCCTCTTTCTGATTTGGTATTTGTTTTGTAGGCCTTCCGCCACCATCCGTAGTCCACCGAAGTCGAAGCA
Organism: Quercus parvula; assembly: GCA_030820535.1. NCBI lineage: Eukaryota > Viridiplantae > Streptophyta > Magnoliopsida > Fagales > Fagaceae > Quercus > Quercus parvula. The sequence goes on along the minus strand of JAUAME010000005.1, from coordinate 24,571,411 downwards.
TTTAACCTACTGATCCTGTGAAGTATCACCACCCAATGCTTTTATCCCAAAGGTGCACTCGTTCATAATATATAAGGCACGACCAACACTATAATTGAGGGGGCTGTTGAGTGAATCCTTTGTGAGTTGGGGTCCTTCTGGCTAGTATGCATCACCCTGTAAAGTTAGGTTGCTTGAGTTTGTAGAGTTGTAATTTATAACTATGTGTTTTGTTGACTTTAATTTCGTGTCAAATTTGATTGTAATTTTATTCAATTTTTTGTACCCTCTATTTATTGTGGAATTTAATTGTAAGAGTTATGTGATAGAGAGAGAGAGTGTGTAAAGACTCAAGCAATTGAAGACAGAAGAGCTTTCGCAGGTAGCTCGCGACTAAGCATCCCGCGAAATGATGCATGTGCCCTGCACATGACTGGAATGCGAAGAGTTAGGACAGATAGAGACAGCTGTGTTTCGCGAGTAGCTCACGGGTAAGGCCTTTCTGCGAGATACTCACGAAACATTCTGTTTTGCCAGATTGTCATTTCTGATACACACTTTCCGTGCCTACACTATTTATACCCATACTACCAACAAATGTTGAGGAGTGCTTTAGAGAGAAAATCCTAGCCACAAACCTTGAGAGTTAAAGATTGTTATACCCACATATCTCTACACATTTGCTTGTGAATTTTCCTCAACTCCTACCTCTCTATTTCCATACCATTGAGAGGTTGATAGTCCAAACACTTACCACACCCTTTCAGAGTGTTCAGTGAGATTTTGGTGTTACTGGGAAGCATTGGAAGAAGCTGAGGATGGCAAATGCAACATAGAGCTTGTTGTAGGATCCGGAGAGCTAGACAAGACATGGTTCCAAGAAGCCTTGTTGGAGTAGGAGTTTGGAGGGCTTAGGTACAGCGAGTAGATTAGGCTTAGAGGGTCTCTTGCTAACCTATGTATCCCAACTGATTGTCTAATGGATCGATTACCGCTTTGAGGGTGGCAGAGAGGTTTTACGCCGAGGACTTCGATTTCCTCTTCGATAACACATCAAAGTGTTGTCTTTGTGTTTGCATCCTTCTTCCCTACTCTTTTTCCTTTCATTTTACTGCTGTGTTAGTATGAATATGGATTAGAGTAGCTTGTTTATTTATCCGCTCGTATTTACTCTATTCCGCACTTAGTATAAGTTAGAGTAAAATCAATCGAGCCGTAACTTTATTTTGGAGATCTAAATAGCTCTTGTATTTTCACACATTTTAGAGCATTCAGAGTCGAAATGATTTTGTTGAAGACTGGAGAAGTTAAAGGAAATTGATTTTGCTTGGGGAAGTGGCCATGGAAATAAAAAGAAGATGAAGAGCTGATTGAGAAGAAGAGAACTGATTTTTTGAGTTTGAAGAATGTAAGAACGTGTGCTAGAGAGAGCCAATGTTGAATGCGTTGAGAGGAAAATGAAGGTCTCCAATTACAAGGTTATATAGGAGTACTTCAACTATGTATATGAATGTTCTATTTCAATTTTCAAGGCTTTGTTATCCTTTTTATTTAGTATTTTAGTTAGTATTTTTAACTTGGTCAGCTCGTATGCTCAGTCATGTGTTGAATCGCCCTCTTCGGTAAATATCTGCGCCCAAGTAAGAGCTGCATCTGGGACGAATCAATTAGCATAGTTTTCAGTATCAAATGATACATATCTTATCATGTGTAAAAAGTTTCATATTGTACCGGTGTATTGTAAGTATTCATGAATCATACGATATAGTGTGTATATCATATAAATCATATTGTATTGTAAAATCATACGAATCATACAATATATAGGCAAATATTTTAAAATGAGATTTTTTGTTAAAATTTGTACTTTTATTTGAATAATTGAATCTAACAAGTTGTTAGACTTGTTTTTAACACAAAATTATTAGTTTACTTAATTTAACCTACTAAAATAATATATTCATAAGTTTTTTTTCCTCTTTCCCCTACAATTGGACTACATAGTGCACACTTATTCTTCACTTTAATATTTTCAAATTTATTTTATATACTATGAATAAAATATTAATATCATTATTGTTATAAGTCCAAGAAACTAGAATGCCAAAAAATTTTTATAAAAAAAATTATTAAAATAAAAAGAACAAGAAGAGATAGTAAATGTTAATAATGAATGATGATGAAGAAAATTTTAATGAAGAAATAAGTTTGCAAAATTATAAACATAATGATATAATTAGCTTAGATGAGGTTGATTAGACAATATAATGAAAATAAATTATTATTTTTAGATCATTTATAATATATTATCACTTTTAAATTTAAATAATTGGAATGTGTATTTTATTTATTTTTTTTTTACTGAAAAAATAAGAATCGATATATTATAATGAACAAAAAGAACAAAAGTATAATAAGGGGTCCGATAGCCACTTAGGTCTACCTCACTAGCCTAGGCCAAGCCACATGGCAAAGGAAACACAAATACAATATTAAAAGGACACATGTAGCCTAACGTGTTTGTTGATTAGCTACTAGAGTTTGGTACTCATGCAGAAGAGTTGTGGCCTCACGAAGGTTAGAGCCCGTTTGGATTGGGATTTTTGATAACTCAATTCTCTGTTTCCATAACTTATAACTTAAAAATGGTGGGACCCATAGCAAAAAGTTTGTTTGGCAAACAATAACTCTGTTTCCATAACTTTGTTTCCATCACTCAATTCTCTGATTTTTGAGTTATGAGTTATGGAAACTGAAAACAACTTTTGGCTGTTTTCAGTTTCCATAACTCATTACTCAATAGCAATATTGTAATTAAACACATATAGAGGACCCACAGCCGCAAAAAAAAAAATGTACCAGCTGACAGGTGTGGGACCCATGAATAGTGTGAAAAAATTGAGTGATGAAAATAAAAGTGATGTTGCCAAATGAGTGTGAAAAAATGAGTGATGAGTGATGAATGATGAGTTATGAGTGATGAGTGATGAATGATGGAAATTGAGTGACGAAAATTGAGTGATGAAAAAACCTTACCCAAACAGGGAGTGGTGAGCTTGGGTATCCTTAAAGCAATATTTGTTACGTGCATGCCATATGCCCATGCTATCATAGCCCAGTGTTCCATCTCCCTACAAGGAAGTCTCTCGAGCATACTCTGCGTCAGGGTGAAGAAGTCTGAAGCATAAGCACTACTATTTTGGATCTTTCCCCTAACTAGGCCCGTTTACTAAATGGATTTTTTTCTCAGGGCCAGGACCGCAGCCCCTGCCGGGCCCCGTGGGCTCCACGAGCCCCGTTAGGCCATGCCAGATATGAGCCCAATTTTTGTATTTGAAAATTTTCAATAAAATCTACAGCTGAAAAAAAAAAAAAAAAAAAAAAAAAAAAAAAAAAAAAAAAAAGGTTGTCCTCTTGCTTCTTCAAGTTAAGCGATAAAGATTCATCACCCAAGATACCATTAACAAAAGCATAAAAATGAAAATGAACATTCAAATACAAGGCAGATGAGATTTAGGGTGAGTGAGAGCTTGACCGGCGATGGTGAACGCTTGGACCGACGGTGAGAGGCTGAGAACTTGGGCCGGTGGTGCTTGAAAGGGAGTGAGATTGAAAGTGAGTGAGACCGTCCGTGTGAGTTGTGTGAGATTGAGAGTGAGTGAGGCACTAAGGGTTGAGGCGGTTGTGTTTGTGTGAGCTGAAGAAGAGTAAGGGAGCTAAAGCTGAGGAAGAGTAATGGAGATTAGGGTTTAGAACTATATATATATATATATATATATATAAGAGGGTATGTAAGTGATTTTATATATAAATGGGTCAGGTTCAGATCGGGTTTTGATAAAACCCGGACCCAACCTAGGCTCGGTTCGGGTTTTTTTTTTTTTTAAAAAAAAAAACCCATACCCGACCCATTAGGGTTGGGCCGGGCTAGATACTCGCGGGTCGGGCCCAAATTGCCATGCCTAGCTCTGTTGGTGGCATATGGCACAAAGAGGGTCCAATTGCACTTTTTTCTTGCACAAGTTGTCTCGGATTGGCAAGATATTTGAGCATGCCCTCCATAGAAAATTTCGTACCTTTGGAGGAGTATTAAGGGACCACATTGACTTCCATAAACGCCCATCTGCAGAAGCCATAGAGTGATCACCATCCAACAGGTTAAGCACCCTCTGTGCTACCCCATACGCTGGTTTGACTGAGAAGGTTTAAGACTTGTTTTCCTTCCACACCAACACGTCATTAGCATACAAGTTAGACAGAGGAGTGCTTAAGATATCAGCACATGTATGAGCCTCAAACCAATACGCCAATTTAGCCCTGTCCCACTGCTTTGTGTCTTCATCCACTAATTCCCTTACCTTAGACGGTTATGGCCCATTCCTACGAAAGCATGGGGGTCGAGGCAGCCACTGATGTTTGGCAATATCAATTGAGGTCCCACTTCCCGCCTTCCATTTCGACCCTTTTAGTATAATATCCTGTGCTTGTAGTTGGCTCCTCCACACGTACGATGGGTTGCTTCCCAATTCCGCTTCCAAGAAAGAGCAACTAGAGAAATACCTGGCTATGTACACTAAAGAACAGAGAGTTCAGCTGGTTGATTAGCATCCATGCCTGCTTGGCTAGCATAGCCAAGTTGAAGGTGTTTATATCCCAAAACCCCATGTTAGTTTGATTTATTTAGTTAGCTTACTAAATATTATTACATAAGTGATAAATAAATTAGTTATTAGTTGAATATATTCAAAAATTATAATGAATATACCCTTTAGATATGTATATTTATACTTTTTCATAAATTTTATTAAGTGTTTGTGTATTTTACGATACATGATACAGAAAAATTAAAAATCAATTCACAATACGATTCGCGTTTTGATAACTATCCTGAATTGTCCGAGTGAGTATTTACCTTGAACCAAATTATGAACTAATTAATAATTATTGACCTGGTAAGAGTCGCACTTGTGAGACAATCCTAAGCATTTGACCAATTGCAAGAATATATCGAACCATGATTGCAAAATTTAAACATATATCCTTTGTTTTTTTTTTTTTTTTTTTTTTTTTTGCTAAAAATTTCAACCATATATCCTAGAGTATTGATTGAACATTATTTTGATGATGAGGATTAGAGAGAAGTCTAGGGTCATATACAATGTTTATTCACAGTCCCAGTGTGAGTGGTTAGCTTTTAGATTTAAGATGGTGTCCCAAATATATTATATTATGACCATTATTCTAAATTGCATGATATTAATAATAATAAACTAGGGAAAGGAAGCATTCAAGGTTTAAAGTTAGATATTTAACTGGAAGTCAAATTGTGATAATGGAATGAATGATGTTATATTTAATTGAAACCGGTATCTTTGATGGTACCCGTGGTTCCAGAAAAATCATTTTCTTGATCAATTAAAAAGATTCATTCTAGGTTCTATCATTTTCCCATTTTCATTATTAAACTAATCACTTTAAAACATATACGCTTGTGCTAAAGGATTCCTTGAAATACTTTTGCACAAGATTGATTGAGAAAAATGAAAATCATTATGGACATGACAAAAGTCTTATAAGAGATCAAGGGTTCAATTTCTGCTTGAAAGCACAAGAGCTTGTTCAGACCCCCAATAAAAAATTATGGCTAGATAGCTTTTACTCTAACTTATACTAAGTGCAGAACAAGAGTAAATAAGCGCTATGAACCGTTAACACTACCCTAAGCCATATTCATCCATTATCAACAATAAAATGAAAGCTTAAAGAGTAGGAAAGAGAGATGCAAACATTAGATAACACCGAGACGTGTTATCGAAGAGGAAACCGAAGAACTTGGAAAAAAGCCTCTCCGCAACCCTCCAAGTCAAAATTGATCCATTAGAAAATAAAGTTGGAGTACACGAATAACAAAAGACCCTTCAAGTCTAGTCTACCCCATGTACTTGAGACCTCCAAGCTCATGCTACCAACTGACTTCTCGGAGCCTTGTCTTCTCTGGCTTTCTGAATCCCACAATTTAGCCCGATTGCATCCGCCAATGAATGACTTCTTCCAATGCTTCCCAACAGCATCAAAATCCCACTTTACACTTAGAATGGGCATGGTAAGTGTTTGGGCTAGTAACCTCTCAAGGATATAGAGGTGAAGAGGTAGGAGTTGAGGAAAACCACAAGGAAATGTGTAGATGATTGTGGGTATAACAATCTCTAACTCTTAAGTGTATTTTCTAGGGTTTTCTTTCTAAAAAGCACTCCTTACAATTTGTGAGAAATGATGGTATATATAATGTAGGTAAAGACATGGTAAAGCAAAACATAACCTTTTGCCAAATAGAAACTTTCACAGGTCCATCGTGGGTTGGCCTTACCCGCGAGACACTCACGAAAAATATAGCTTGGCACGACTCTTCATCTTCCAGTCATGTACTCTTCATTTTAAGGTGTTATCAAAAGCCCATGCCATCTCTTGTTTGCTGAGTCTTTTTTTTTTTTTTTGGCAAAAGAGAGATCGACCAAGGTGTGGGGAGAAAAAGAGAAAGATGGAGACGTAGAGAATGTAAAATAGATTAATTGAAAGGAAAGTCTTTTTCGATTTTTTTTTTTGGAGATGGGGAAACGATACTGGGGGGGTGGGGGAGGGGGAGAGAGAGATGTAAGAGACTAAAAAGGGGGATTTTGATATGATTGTCAAGATTTTTTTTTTTTTTTTTTGATAATTCAATATTTAAGGGAGTAGGCATTTGATCTTGGGAACACCAGCAATTTCCAATTGATTTGCAAAATTATTGGCATTTGTGAAGAGATATTAGTGCTTTTGTGATAGCTACAGAACAAAAAAGAAGCAAACACGCAAGTCAAATATGCTGATAGGCTAATATCAAACTTTTTTCTTTCTTTTTTTTGTAATATATAAATACTAAAAAATACCCTACTCGGAGGTACCATATGGACTAAGGGTGAGGATTAGGTCTTGTACATCCAGTACACTAGACCCGTTGAGATGGTGACACGTATTATTATCTTAACGGGTCCAGTGCAACTGGGCACTGGACCCAAACCTCTCCCATGGACTAATGGGTCTGGTAGTATCATAGCAGTATTTATACCTCATAATTTCCAAAAGCCTACTATCAATATCAGCTTTCATCCAAATGCCATTGTACAATCAAATCTGCTATCCCCTTCTATACCAATTACATATGGCATTTCCCTTTCACTAAAGTTGAGTAAATCTAGAGTTAGATTGTGTCAACTCATTTAAAATTTTATGTGGTTAAATTTAATTATGGTTAAACTAAACCAAAGTTATAAGTTTTTAAGTAAATTGGTACAAGTTAGACTTTAGATTTACTCCACCTTAAATTATGACCCTTTAAATATATAGACCTCACCATTTCACATAAAAATGGAAATAGAGGGGATATAAATTCCCCAAAACCATTGCACTACACTTATTACCAACCCAATCTCAAATTTACCCTCGTTGTCATGAATTCAAATCTTTCTATTCCATTTTTTGTTTTCCACTTTATACTCTATCTATACTAACTTGACATATATTTGTTTCACTTTCTTTATGAAATAACCTAAGTTTAAAAAGGAAAAGAAATCAAATACATTACATATCTTGAATGGTAAAGCATGAAATAGAACACAAAAAGTAAGATAGAAGTTTTGGAATTGAGATCTAGTGCAATAGCTCGCTAGGACTATTGCACCTTGCAATTGCAAATCAATGGTTTAGATCAAAATTTATAAAAGTCACTTTTAATCTCATCTGTTGAATTAAAAAAAAAAAAAAATTAACCTTTAGTTTTTTACATTTTTTTTTTTTTTTAACTTCTCTCTGACAAAGGGTAATTGCATGGTGCAATAGCATATGCACCAGATCTCAACCTCAATTTTTGTATTTCATTGTCATTCTTAGAAACTCTGATGCATGTCCTCGAAGGTTGCTAATTACACCTTTGACACTCCTTCCCCTCCCAGCCACTCTTTCGAACTTCTATAATATGGACATAAAAAAGTTGGTGCACATCAAATCTACTCAACATGACCCCTATGGCCCTATATAAGTATATAACACCACAAGACAACTACCATCGAACACTCCATTTGATTCTCATCAAATTTCGTACTTAATCTCTTATTAACTACTTCAAGGAGTTGGCCTCTTCTATAGAGGTCCCACACCCATTCTACAAGGTTCTCTCTAATTGGTTCTATTTGTGATTCAATTGGCTGTCTTCCACATTGTTAGGTTAAGATAGCTTGACCTCAGTTAATTAATTCAATTACCCAAGTTGATTAATTAGGTTCAGTTGCATGCAATTTGTGGAGGCACCAACAAATAACCAAAAATACTAAATGCAGCAGAAAATAAATTTAACACGGTGATTTGTTGACAAATAGAGAAAACCTCGCAAGGCAAAAACCTCATTGGGTGATTTTAAGGCCACCACTCCTAAGAATCCACTAATCAACAATCAAGCAATTACAAGTATAAGGAATCTTATTAACTACCCTAGCCAATCCTGAAATACCAACCTATAGTTGAACCTTCGCACCAATACCCAATTAGACTTGATCTTGTAGTAGCCTTCTTTCCCTTGATGCATAAACCTCTCCTTGATGCATAAACCTCCAATTTATGACTAACTCATTTGCACGAATCCCAGTACGTGACTAAATCCATAGCAACCCTTTGATTGTTGTAGTTGATTTGTAATACCTTTATATAGAAACACCAATAAGATATTTAATGTTGGTGCTAGAGAATTTGCTTGGTTACAGAACCCAAAGGCGTACAAGAAACGCAATAAGAACTCTTGAGTTTGGTGAAATAGAGAAAAATTGGTTACAAAACCCTAGCCACATAAATGGAGTGTTTCTCTCTCTGAAAAACCTTCTAATAGATGCCTTAGGATGTCCTTTAAATACTGGTTTAAATGGATCTCAATTTGGGCTTTAAAGGAATAAGTTATAGGCTTTTTTGCATTGCTGATTTTTACTGATTTGCGAAGCTCAATCTATCGAGCTACTATCGAGCTTCTTTTGAGAACAAAATCTCGATCTATCAAGCTACTATCAAGTAAATAGTAAGTTTTAGCTTCTATCAAGCTGCTATCGAGGTACATGCTGAAAATGTGTTTTTTTTTAAGCAAACTTTGTGTCTTCAACTTGGTCTTCAATTACAACTTTAAGACACATCAAAACTTGATAAAAGACACATAATTTGGCATGGTTGACAATACCAAAACACATGACCCTAACACTCTCCCCCTTTATCAATCCATGACAAAACCTCAAGTACAAAAGTAAGCCCAATACAATAATCACCCGAATACAATGAATGAACCCATATTCAAATACACTAGCCTATCTAAAAATAACCAGCCCTGAGAAACCATAGCACAAACTAGGATTGGTTGTTTTGATTGGCTTCATATCTGTCTTTCTTGAAAGTACTTAGCAAACATGTTATGCTTATCATGTGGAAAATAATGACAGATAATAAACAAGTAAATTGCGTTTTATTATAGGATATGCCAATTACATAAAAATATGAACCTAACACACATGAAATTTCAAGGGAAACTACCCCAAGACTATAGACATCAGATTCCTTAGAAGTTTTGCCCTTGGTGGCATACTTTAGGACTAGATAGCCTTTGATGCTTGTAGACACCGCATTTTGTACCCCTTACAACTTGGGCCCCCGTTTCCCAATGATGTTCAAACTCTAAGGCCCAAGGCCAATTTAGAGCCCAATCAAATATTAAATTAACTTAAGGAGTGTTAAAATGAAAAATATAACCTTTTAAATAAGAAAAATCTATTTTTGAAAATAAAATGACCAAAGTGGCCCTCAGCCTGCGTACACGAGCCAAAGCATGCGTATGCGAGCCAAAGAATGTGTACGTAAGCACAAAGCATGCATACGCTACTAAGGTTTCAAAAGCATAAGAAATGTAAGTTTTCTGCAATAATGGCTAAGGTTTGGAATGAATCTCACATCATCTAGGAGCCATTCCAAACCCCGTTTTTTCAGCTATAAAAAGCCTTACATGGTACATTTTCAAAACACATAGAAATCTCACGGGAAAAACCTAAGATTCAATAGAAAATTGTGAATCGAAAGGGAGTTTTTCACAAAACACCCTTAAGCCAATTTTATTTGATTGGGACCATTTTCTGGCCCCAATCCTTCTAGTTTAATGTTACTAATCACTTTCTTATTGGTTTGTGAATAGATTTGACTGAGGGGAATGGTCAAAATCAAGCTTGGAAAGCTTTTGTTTAAGGTATTGAGTCTAACCCTTTTCTTTTTATTTCTCTTTCTTTTCTGCATTTCTTTTTACATTTTAATTTTGTTTCTCGCATAGTTTATGTTTGTATAATGCCTGTTTAAGTTGGTTTTTTAGTCCTTTTCATGTTCTGCATGTCAGATTGTTAGAATTGTTGTTTAAAGTTCTGTTTTGTTTTTGCGTTTTTAGGTTTTTTTGGGCAAGGATCTGTGTACACATGATCTAGCCTACGCACATAGGCTTGATTATGTGTACGCATGCCTGTTCTAGTGTGCATGATGTCGTTACCTAGAAATCCTAAATTTTTGTTTGTTTTGTTTCTACCTTCACATGTTTGTTCTGTTTAGCCTTTTTTCATATATTTTAGCCCCTATAAGTTTCTGTTCACCTTTTCACATGCTTGTTTGTTATCACATGTTTAGATTGGGTTTGTCTTAGGATTTCTTTGTTTTAATACCGTTCATTCACATGTTCATGCATGAATGCCATGGGTGTTGTGTTGCTACAAGGTAAGTGAAAGGTAAGTTATGCATTTGTGATATGATCTTGTGTTGATGTTAGAGATGAATGTGAATCCTTGGTTCTTTCCTTATGCTTATGTTTCTGCCTTGATTTGATTGTATATGTTGCTGCCTTGAATATGCTTTGATGCCATGATAGATGTATGCTAGGGTTTGGGATGAATGATGCCATGATGTATGCTTAGATGTATGCTAGTATGTCTGTGAGTTAGAATACAAGTATTGAACATGATTTTAATAAGGTTAAGATATAAGACACAAAGATGGGAGGCCAACCTTAGGGTTGGGCAATCTTGGGTGCCTAACACCTTCCCAAGAGTGTACCTAAACTTCGAACCCATATCTCTGGTAGTAAAATCAAAAGATCTTTCCTCAAAGGGACGCTATATATATGGTTCCTAGACCATTGCAAAAACTAGGTGGCGACTCCCCCCTTGTGTCCATGGTGCCTACCAAATAGGTGTTTGTGAGCCCAACTTATGGTCTACAAGTCTTGCAAGACCAAAATTGCCAAGTTTGGCATTGAAATTTGAATCCAACATGATATTGCTAGTCTTTATATCTATGTGCACTGCATATTTTTCTCACTCTTCATGCAAGTATAGTATTGTAGAAGCCAATCCCTAGACTATATTGTTGACTCATTTTATAGTCACACACTAGAGGTATACCCTTTTTTCATAGCACCCGAGCTCTTGAGCCTATATTTATGTACACACACGTGTATTTGGAATGCGCAAGCATCGTCATGATGGGTGGTTGAACCACCACAAGGAATCGACATGTCCTTACTACTTTGAACTTATTTTGTCTTATTCCGACTGTTTCATCACTAAACCACTAAACCACTAATCAAACTTAGTTCTAAAAGGTTATATTTATTCATGGTTGACAATCTAAAAATATAGACTACACAAGTAGATTAGTATTGTAGACACTCGATTTTGAACCCATAATTTAATCAAGGAAAGTGGCTAGAATGACCATTCATATACCCAAAATTCATGATTGCATTACATGCATTAATTCATTAATTGCATATTATAAAAATGATTTTTTTTTTTAACACATAAAACTGATCTGAATTTTATAGATTTGAGTTTTCTTAACACACAAAATTGATTTGTATTTTCGTTAAATACAGTTCTGATTTTTTTAACATACAAAAATGATCTGTATTTTCATTAAATACAGATCTAATTTTTTTAGAGAAAGTTTTGATTGATACAATTGCAGATTTTGAAGTTTAAAAGAAGAAATTAAAAGTTAGGTTGAAGTTTTATTTATGTGATGCATGTAATATAAATTTATCTAATGAGTGTGAATCCTCTCTCAAAAAGTTTATTTATTTATTTATTTTTATTTTATGTTCAAAAACATATTTGGATTTTTTTACATATAAACCAAAAATCATTTTCTTTACTATTCAAAACATATATGATTTTTCTTGATAAAATCGCCTTTAAAAAAAAAAAAAAAAAAAAAAAACTTTACACCAAAAATAGATTTGATATTTTTTTACAAAAATCTTGTTCCTTTCTTTGCGTAAAAACATATATGATTTTCTTTACAAATTCTAATTTTTTATTTACATAAAAACAGATCTGATTTTTCTTTACAAATCTTAATTTTTTTAATTCACAAAACAGATCTGAATTTTTCTAAAAAAGAGGATGCATTCATAAAATAAACTTATTTGAGTTAGTGTTAGTCAAGTGTTTGTCAATGCAACATATCATTCACATCGTGCAAAAAGGGTATATTGGTCATTAGATTCTAAAAGACCAGACTCTGTCTGGGTAGAATAGGTGTCTAAAACCTTCTCATTCTGTAACCTAGCCCCCGAACTTAGTTCTTTTGGATAAGTAGATCTATGCTTTGTCTTTCTTTTTATTTTTTGGTAGATTGTAACTAGGACAAAAAGCTATGTATTCTTTTGTATTGATTGTACCTAGGACTTAAAGCCTTGTAAGGTTTAATTTATCAAGATTGTATTTATTTTTATTCAATCAATGACAATGAAGCATTTTGATAATGTAATTTTGTATTTACTTTTTCTTATTTTTTTGTATAAAAAATAAGTGGCAACTCCATACTACTTACCCAAAAAGAGAGGTACCCTAAAAAAGAACCAAATCTCTTTTTTGAGAGCACCCCAAGTTTTGCGGTCTCTCACATGTTACAAAGGAATAAAATAGACCAACAAAATATGAAATATTGTGCATAAAGCTATAGGTTTAACATGGTTATCATTCTCAATAAAAACTCCGACCATTTAATTCTTTATTAAAAATGAAAGCTTTCAACTTCATTACAAAAATTTGAATAATCATACATATCAATGCATAATTGAAGCTAACTCCACATTAGCTTTGCCTGAATACAAAAGAGGTTTGCTTGGGCCAACAATCATAGACGAATTAGTTGAGCAACTACTACTTGAACATTGTGTCTAATCTTTTGACTTGGTTAGACCAGAAGTCATATTAGAGGATTCACACAGGTGCATTTGAGACCCAAAATACATTGGTATTGGATACTTTGATGGAAGGTTGGGCAACTGAGATTCAAAATTAAGAACGTGTATTACTTGCCTTATTGAGGGCCTACTAGTGGGATCAGGATGACAACACCATAATCCAACTACCATCAAGCTCTCTATTTGCCCTTTATCAAATTCCATACTTAATCCCTCATCAACTGCTTCAAGAATTTGACCTTTTCCATAGAGGTCCCACACCCACTCTACTAGCCTAACCTTGCTAGGTTCTACACGTGGCTCAACTGGCTTTCTACCACATGCAATTTCAAGGAAAACCACCCCAAAACTATAAACATCAGATTCTTTAGAAGCCTTGCCAGTGGTGAGACACTCTGGGGCTAGGTAGCCCAAGGTGCCTGCCAAAACAGTAGTTTGTGAGCTCAAACCATGGTCTACAAGTCTTGCAAGACCAAAATCACCAAGTTTAGCATTGAAATTTGAATCTAACATGATATTACTAGACTTTATATCTCTGTGCACCACACATTGCTCCCACTCTTCATGAAGGTATAGTAGTGCAGAAGCCAATCCTTGGGCTATTTTGTACCTTATTGGCCATGTTAGCATAACCTTTGCTCCAAATAGATGAGAATCAAGGCTTCCATAAGGCATGTACTCATATACAAGAAGTAACTCACGCTTTTCATGACACCAACCAATGAGTTGAACCAAATTTTTATGTCTCAAACGACTAATGATCTTCACTTCTGACATGTACTCCTTTTTTCCTTGCTTTGATCCTTTTGAGAATCTCTTAACCGCAACTTCCACATTGGATTCACTTAACAAACCTTTGTAAACACCTCCGAATCCCCCTTCTCCAAGCTTCCCTCTCTCAGGAAAGTTGTTAGTTGCAGTGAGAAGTTCATGGTATGTGAACCTCCTTGGCCCTGTTCCTTTTTCAAATTCATCATCCATACTGTCATCATCACCCAAATCTTCTGTGTTCTCATCAGCTCTTTTTCTCCAATAAATAAACCAAATTAGTCCTAAAACACACCCCACTGCAATTGTACTCACTGCTACACCAATTCCCAAACCCAATTTATTTTGCTTGCTCCCATCTTTTGTTTCTTCTAAAGTTGAATTGAATGACCAATGAAGTAATGTATGTGTCTCGTAAGCATATGCTGTAGTCGCACAGAAACCAACACTGACCCTTTGCGGTAAAATTTTCGTGAAATTAACAGGAAGTGAAAGGCTAGGATCACTTAAGACTGGATTATCAGCATAAGAAAGGAACACACTAAGATTTTGGGTTGTTGAGTTATAACTTACCCATGCATAAACTGTTGACCCATTCTTAATGCTATTTGGCCATGTGACATTTGTTTTTGAGACAATGGAATTGACATCGATCCCTACATGATTATCACTTGGATCCCATGGGTTTTGGTAAGTGTCAAACTCAACTGCAAGAGTTTGATTTTGAGAGTCTGTGACAGTGGTTTCTCCACTAAACAGTCCAAGATTCCCGCCAGCTGTTTTGTCAATAGGGATGGTAGAATTAAATGGTGCAATGAAGAAGGCGAGCCCATCACCAGGCATAGTACCATTAAAAGGAAGAATGATAAAGGAGAAGTGAGTGGTGAAGTCTGTAACTGTTTGCCTCCCTGTGCTATTATCCCAAAGGAGCACTCGTTCTTTATATAGGGCACAACCAACACTTCCGCGGCTGGATGCCGTGGCTTTATTCCTTGTGAGCTCGATATTACCATCTGCATTTATATATGCATCTGGTACAAGGGTAATGTTCTCATCGCTGAATTTAGGGAAGTTGAAGAAAATTGACATTGCAGGGGTATGTAGCAACATAAAGAAGAAGGGAAGCTGTTGGAGTTTTTGATGTTGAAAAAGGCAAGAAGATGGTATGTTGGAGAGAGCCATGATTATTGAACCTGAATACAGAGGAGCCCTGAGCTATATATAGTATTTCTAAAATTTTTTTCCTTTTTTAAATGTTTGTAGTTTGACAATTCGAATGCCCTTCCCTTACGTTATTGTCCTCGTCAATATTTACCAGGTCTCCCAAATTACAAAGTTTTGCACCCAATTTTGAATTTTTTTTTTCCCCCAAATTTGAATCAATTGGATTGATTAGGTAGACTTAAAGCACCATGTGAACAGATCAAACTAATTAGGTAGAAATTAGAATCCTCCTGGGCGAAAAAGAGAAATTAGAATCCTCTAATGGGGTCGTGTGAAGTTTAAGCAAATATTAACGCTTGAATCCTAAGTCACGTACATGATTGTTGCCTTTTCTACTTTGCTATACAGGAAAATTCTTATATATCTTTTGTTTGACATTATTCTTTTTCATTGAATATATATGCTTGACATTATAAGTATCATAAACGTTTTCAAAAGAAGAGTATCATAAATTTCAAAGTCTTATACATTAACACATTACTTTTCTCACGAGCGAAAAAAATTATTAATAACAAATATATATAAATATATATGTATATATATATATTAAAACTACTAATCTACTATCAAGTTTTCATTACAAAAATTTTATATAATAAATATAATTTCTGCCATATCATTGATATCAACATAATAAATAAATTCCTTAATAACGTTTTTTTTTTTTTTTTAAGAGAGTTTCAATCTATGGATTCTTCTTTTGATTATAGCTCTTAATTATCAGATCAAAACACCAGTCAATTTTTTGTGTAGGCGGAAATCGAACCCTAGATTTTTGAGTTAACCCTCACTCAAGGGCTTCGGTGAAAGTGTACATAGAAGTTTTGTTCGTGAGGCTTGATCTAATTAAAGGGTCAAGGCAGATATTTTTTGACTTGGCTTGAGCATAAACTCAAAGACTTTGTTTATTTGTTATTAGTTTGGATTCTTTTAATTTTTCAATGCACAACAGTATTAAGTTAGGTGTGTTTGAGTGGCATTTCATTACCAATTTGCCAAGTCACACTATTTTATTTTTCTTTTTATTTTACGTTTTATATCTTATATATTAATTATTTCTCTTCAACTTGTAATTATCTTATGAAGTGTTACAATAGTTTAGTTTAAGTAAAACAATATTAGATATATGTTTCAAAAGCTTGAAAATTTTACATCAACTAAAATTCTATAAGAAAATTTCAGTAAATATTGAACCTATTAATACAAAAACCTTAATGCTTATTAAACACGATAACAAATACATGAGCACGTTTAGGTCTCCCTCAATCCCAATAAATGCAGACCTCCCTTCTTTCTACTTAATCTCATTAAACTTAGAGCTCCCTCTTGCCTTTCACTAATTCGCTTCAATTTTTATTAATTTTTTTCTTAAAATTTAAAAAATTTGGGCGTTTGGGGGAATTTAGTTTTGGGTAGAGTTGGTTGGTTTTGATTTACCTAATTGGGTTAGATTCAGTTTTAATTAATGTTCACTATACTTTTTCAAGAAATCGTTAATTAGAGAGGTATCCCTCTTCAGATGATTAAGAATGTAGATAATCCGAATGAGATGCATGATGACTAAATCAACTCCTTTGCACAAGTTAAAGTAGTTCATGAATTTGATTGGTGTTTGCAATTTGAGTTAACCCTCACTCAAGGGCTTTGGTGAAAGTGTACATAGAAGTTTTGTTCATGAGGCTTGATCTAATTCAGGGGTTAATCTAGAGATTTTTTATTTGACTTGAGCATAAACTCAAAGTCGTTGTTCATTTGTCACAAGTTTGGATTCTTTTAATTTTTCCGTCCACGACAATCTTAAGTTAGGTGTGTTTGAGTGGGATTTGATTACCAATTTGCCACGTCACTCTATTTTATTTTTCTTTCTACTTTAGATTCTTTTTATTTTAGGATTTATGACTTACATATTTATTATTTCTCTTCAACTTGTAATTATCTTACCAAGTGTTACAATAGTTTAGTTTAAGCAAAACTCAATCAGATATATGTTTCAAGAGCTTGCAAATTATACATCAACAAAAATTCTATAAGAAAATTTTAGTAAATATTGAACCAGCTATTACAAAAAGCTTAATTCTTATTAAACCCTTTAATAAACACATGAGCACGTTTAGAGCTCTTCCAATCTCAGAAAACGCAGACCTCACTTCTTTCTCCTTAGACTCATTATAGGCAAAGCTCCCTCTGGCCTTTCACAAATTCACTTCACGGTTGATTGAAGCTTTTGTACAGCCATGCCCACAAATGTCTCCATTTTTTTTTAAAATTTTTTCTTGAAATTTTATAAATTTGGGCATTTAGTAATACTTAGTTTTTTGTATGGTTGGTTGGTTTTGATTTACCTAATTGGGTTAGATTAAGTTTCAGTTAATGTTCACTGTGCTTTGTTCAAGAAATTGTTGATTAGAGAGGTATTCCTCTTCAGAAGATTAAGAATGTAGATAATCCAACTGAGTTGCATGATGACTAAATCAATGCCTTTGCACAACTTCAAGTACTTCACGAATTTGATTGGTGTTTGGAATTTGAGTTAACACACACTCAAGGGCTTTGGTGAAAGTTTACATAGAAGTTTTGTTCGTGAGGCTTGATCAAATTTAGGGGTCAAGCTAGAGATTTTTTACTTCGCTTGAACATAAACTCAAAGTCGTTGTTCATTTGTCACAAGTTTGGATTCTTTTAATTTTTCCGTCCACGACAATCTTAAGTTAGGTGTGTTTGAGTGGGATTTGATTACCAATTTGCCACGTCACTCTATTTTATTTTTCTTTCTACTTTAGATTCTTTTTATTTTAGGATTTATGACTTACATATTTATTATTTCTCTTCAACTTGTAATTATCTTACCAAGTGTTACAATAGTTTAGTTTAAGCAAAACTCAATCAGATATATGTTTCAAGAGCTTGCAAATTATACATCAACAAAAATTCTATAAGAAAATTTTAGTAAATATTGAACCAGCTATTAGAAAAAGCTTAATTCTTATTAAACCCTTTAATAAACACATGAGCACGTTTAGAGCTCTTCCAATCTCAGAAAACGCAGACCTCACTTCTTTCTCCTTAGACTCATTATAGGCAAAGCTCCCTCTGGCCTTTCACAAATTCACTTCACGGTTGATTGAAGCTTTTGTACAGCCATGCCCACAAATGTCTCCATTTTTTAAAAAAAAATTTTCTTGAAATTTTATAAATTTGGGCATTTAGTAATACTTAGTTTTTTGTATGGTTGGTTGGTTTTGATTTACCTAATTGGGTTAGATTAAGTTTCAGTTAATGTTCACTGTGCTTTGTTCAAGAAATTGTTGATTAGAGAGGTATTCCTCTTCAGAAGATTAAGAATGTAGATAATCCAACTGAGTTGCATGATGACTAAATCAATGCCTTTGCACAACTTCAAGTACTTCACGAATTTGATTGGTGTTTGGAATTTGAGTTAACACACACTCAAGGGCTTTGGTGAAAGTTTACATAGAAGTTTTGTTCGTGAGGCTTGATCAAATTTAGGGGTCAAGCTAGAGATTTTTTACTTCGCTTGAACATAAACTCAAAGTCGTTGTGAGTTTGTTACAAGTTTGGATTCTTTTAATTTTTCCGTGCACGACAGTCTTATGTTAGGTGTTTTTGAGTGGGATTTGATAACCAATTTGCCACATCACTCTATTTCATTTTTCTTTTTATTTTAGATTCTTTTTATTTTAGGTTTTATGTATTACATATTTATTATTTCGCTTCAACTAGTAATTATCCTATCAAGTGTTACAATAGTTTCGTTTAAGCAAAACTCAATTAGATATATGTTTCTGGAGCTTTAAAATTCTACATCAACTAAAATTCTATAAGAAAAGTTTAGTAAATATTGAACCAGCTATTACAAAAAGCTTAATTCTTATTAAACCCTTTAATAAACACATGAGCACGTCTAGAACTCTTCCAATCTCAGAAAACGCAGACCTCACTTCTTTCTCCTTAGACTCATTAAAGGCAAAGCCCCCTCTGGCCTTTCACTAATTCACTTCACGGTTGATTGAAGCTTTTGTACAGCCATGCCAACGAACGTCTCCATTTTTTTTTAATTTTTTTCTTGACATTTTATAAATTTGGGCATTTAGTAATACTTAGTTTTTTGTATGGTTGGTTGGTTTTGATTTACCTAATTGGTTTAGATTCAGTTTCAGTTAATGTTCACTGTGCTTTGTTCAAGAAATTGTTGATTAGAGAGGTATTCCTCTTCAGAAGATTAAGAATGTAGATAATCCAACTGAGTTGCATGATGACTAAATCAATGCCTTTGCACAACTTCAAGTACTTCACTAATTTGATTGGTGTTTGGAATTTCTATTAACCCACTCTAATGGGCATAGGAGAAAGTGTACATAGAAGTTTTGTTCGTGAGGCTTGATATAATTAAGCGGTCAAGCTAGAGATTTTTTACTTGGCTTGAGCAAAAACTCAAAGTCGTTGCGTATTTGTTACAAGTTTGGATTCATTTAATTTTTCTGTGCACGACAATCTTAAGTCAGGTGTGTTTGAGTGGGATTTCATAACCAATTTGCCACGTCACACTATTTTATTTTTCTTTTTATTTTAGATTCTTTTTATTTTAGGTTTTATGTCTTAGATATTTATTATTCCTCCTCAACTTGTAATTATCTTATCAAGTGTTACAATAGTTTAGTTTAAGCAAAACTCAATTAGATATATGTTTCAGGAGTTTTAAAATTCCTCGTCAACTAAATTTCTATAAGAAAATTTTAGTATACATTGAACCAGCAAATACAAAAACCTTAATTCTTATTCAACCCGATAATAAATAAATGAGCATGTTTAGGACACTTCCAATCTTAGAAAACGCAGACCTCACTTCTTTCTCCTTAGACTCATTATAGGCAAAGCTCCATCTGGCCTTTCACTAATTCCCTTCACGGTTGATTCAAGCTTTTGCACAGCCATACCACCGATCGTCTCCATTTTTTTTTTCTTGAAATTTTACAAATTTGGGAGTATAGTAAAACTTAGTTTTTTGTATGTTTGGTTGGTTTTGATTTACCTAATTAGGTTAGATTCAGTTTTATTTAATGTTCACCGTACTTTGTTCAAGAAATTGTTGATTAGGGAGGTATTCGTCTTCAGAAGATTAAGAATGTAGATAATCCAACTGAGATGCATGATGACAAAATCAACGCTGTTGCACAGCTTCAAGTACTTCACGAATTTGATTGGTGTTTGGAATTTGAGTTAAAACACACTCAAGGGCTTTGGTGAAAGTATACATAGAAGTTTTATTCGTGAGGCTTGATCTAATTCCGGGGTCAAGCTAGAGATTTTTTACTTCGCTTGAGCATAAACTCAAAGTCGTTGTGAGTTTGTTACAAGTTTGAATTCTTTTAATTTTTTCGTGCACGACAGTCTTAAGTTAGGTGTTTTTGAGTGCGATTTGATAACCAATTTTCCACATCACTCTATTTTATTTTTCTTTTTATTTTAGATTCTTTTTATTTTAGGTTTTATGTATTACATATTTATTATTTCGCTTCAACTAGTAATTATCCTATCAGGTGTTACAATAGTTTAGTTTAAGCAAAACTCAATTAGATATATGTTTCTGGAGCTTTAAAATTCTACATCAACTAAAATTCTATAAGAAAAGTTTAGTAAATATTGAACCAGCTATTACAAAAAGCTTAATTCTTATTAAACCCTTTAATAAACACATGAGCACGTTTAGAACTCTTCCAATCTCAGAAAATGCAGACCTCACTTCTTTCTCCTTAGACTCATTAAAGGCAAAGCCCCCTCTGGCCTTTCACTAATTCACTTCACGGTTGATTGAAGCTTTTGTACAGCCATGCCAACGAACGTCTCCATTTTTTTTTAATTTTTTTCTTGACATTTTATAAATTTGGGCATTTAGTAATACTTAGTTTTTTGTATGGTTGGTTGGTTTTGATTTACCTAATTGGTTTAGATTCAGTTTCAATTAATGTTCACTGTGCTTTGTTCAAGAAATTGTTGATTAGAGAGGTATTCCTCTTCAGAAGATTAAGAATGTAGATAATCCAACTGAGTTGCATGATGACTAAATCAATGCCTTTGCACAACTTCAAGTACTTCACTAATTTGATTGGTGTTTGGAATTTCTATTAACCCACTCTAATGGGCATAGGAGAAAGTGTACATAGAAGTTTTGTTCGTGAGGCTTGATATAATTAAGCGGTCAAGCTAGAGATTTTTTACTTGGCTTGAGCAAAAACTCAAAGTCGTTGCGTATTTGTTACAAGTTTGGATTCATTTAATTTTTCTGTGCACGACAATCTTAAGTCAGGTGTGTTTGAGTGGGATTTCATAACCAATTTGCCACGTCACACTATTTTATTTTTCTTTTTATTTTAGATTCTTTTTATTTTAGGTTTTATGTCTTACATATTTATTATTCCTCCTCAACTTGTAATAATCTTATCAAGTGTTACAATAGTTTAGTTTAAGCAAAACTCAATTAGATATATGTTTCAGGAGTTTTAAAATTCCTCGTCAACTAAAATTCTATAAGAAAATTTTAGTATACATTGAACCAGCAAATACAAAAACCTTAATTCTTATTAAACCCGATAATAAATAAATGAGCATGTTTAGGACACTTCCAATCTTAGAAAATGCAGACCTCACTTCTTTCTCCTTAGACTCATTATAGGCAAAGCTCCATCTGGCCTTTCACTAATTCCCTTCACGGTTGATTCAAGCTTTTGCACAGCCATACCACCGATCGTCTCCATTTTTTTTTTCTTGAAATTTTACAAATTTGGGAGTATAGTAAAACTTAGTTTTTTGTATGTTTGGTTGGTTTTGATTTACCTAATTAGGTTAGATTCAGTTTTATTTAATGTTCACCGTACTTTGTTCAAGAAATTGTTGATTAGGGAGGTATTCGTCTTCAGAAGATTAAGAATGTAGATAATCCAACTGAGATGCATGATGACAAAATCAACGCTGTTGCACAGCTTCAAGTACTTCACGAATTTGATTGGTGTTTGGAATTTGAGTTAAAACACACTCAAGGGCTTTGGTGAAAGTATACATAGAAGTTTTATTCGTGAGGCTTGATCTACTTCAGGGGTCAAGCTAGAGATTTTTTACTTCGCTTGAGCATAAACTCAAAGTCGTTGTGAGTTTGTTACAAGTTTGAATTCTTTTAATTTTTTCATGCACGATAGTCTTAAGTTAGGTGTTTTTGAGTGCGATTTGATAACCAATTTTCCACATCACTCTATTTTATTTTTCTTTTTATTTTAGATTCTTTTTATTTTAGGTTTTATGTATTACATATTTATTATTTCGCTTCAACTAGTAATTATCCTATCAGGTGTTACAATAGTTTAGTTTAAGCAAAACTCAATTAGATATATGTTTCTGGAGCTTTAAAATTCTACATCAACTAAAATTCTATAAGAAAATTTTAGTAAATATTGAACCAGCTATTACAAAAAGCTTAATTCTTATTAAACCCGATAATAAACACATGTGCACGTTTAGAACTCTTCCAATCTCAGAAAACGCAGACCTCACTTCTTTCTCCTTAGACTCATTGTAGGCAAAGCTCCCTCTGGCCTTTCACAAATTCACTTCACGGTTGATTGAAGCTTTTGTACAGCCATGCCCACGAACGTCTCCATTTTTTTTAAAAAAATTTTCTTGAAATTTTATAAATTTGGGCATTTAGTAGTACTTAGTTTTTTGTATGGTTGGTTGGTTTTGATTTACCTAATTGGGTTAGATTCAGTTTCAGTTAATGTTCACTGTGCTTTGTTCAAGAAATTGTTGATTAGAGAGGTATTCCTCTTCAGAAGATTAAGAATGTAGATAATCCAACTGAGTTGCATGATGACTAAATCAATGCCTTTGCACAACTTCAAGTACTTCACGAATTTGATTGGTGTTTGGAATTTGAGTTAACACACACTCAAGGGCTTTGGTGAAAGTTTACATAGAAGTTTTGTTCGTGAGGCTTGATCAAATTTAGGGGTCAAGCTAGAGATTTTTTACTTCGCTTGAACATAAACTCAAAGTCGTTGTGAGTTTGTTACAAGTTTGGATTCTTTTAATTTTTCCGTGCACGACAGTCTTATGTTAGGTGTTTTTGAGTGGGATTTGATAACCAATTTGCCACATCACTCTATTTCATTTTTCTTTTTATTTTAGATTCTTTTTATTTTAGGTTTTATGTATTACATATTTATTATTTCGCTTCAACTAGTAATTATCCTATCAAGTGTTACAATAGTTTCGTTTAAGCAAAACTCAATTAGATATATGTTTCTGGAGCTTTAAAATTCTACATCAACTAAAATTCTATAAGAAAAGTTTAGTAAATATTGAACCAGCTATTACAAAAAGCTTTATTCTTATTAAACCCTTTAATAAACACATGAGCACGTTTAGAACTCTTCCAATCTCAGAAAACGCAGACCTCACTTCTTTCTCCTTAGACTCATTAAAGGCAAAGCCCCCTCTGGCCTTTCACTAATTCACTTCACGGTTGATTGAAGCTTTTGTACAGCCATGCCAACGAACGTCTCCATTTTTTTTTAATTTTTTTCTTGACATTTTATAAATTTGGGCATTTAGTAATACTTAGTTTTTTGTATGGTTGGTTGGTTTTGATTTACCTAATTGGTTTAGATTCAGTTTCAGTTAATGTTCACTGTGCTTTGTTCAAGAAATTGTTGATTAGAGAGGTATTCCTCTTCAGAAGATTAAGAATGTAGATAATCCAACTGAGTTGCATGATGACTAAATCAATGCCTTTGCACAACTTCAAGTACTTCACTAATTTGATTGGTGTTTGGAATTTCTATTAACCCACTCTAATGGGCATAGGAGAAAGTGTACATAGAAGTTTTGTTCGTGAGGCTTGATATAATTAAGCGGTCAAGCTAGAGATTTTTTACTTGGCTTGAGCAAAAACTCAAAGTCGTTGCGTATTTGTTACAAGTTTGGATTCATTTAATTTTTCTGTGCACGACAATCTTAAGTCAGGTGTGTTTGAGTGGGATTTCATAACCAATTTGCCACGTCACACTATTTTATTTTTCTTTTTATTTTAGATTCTTTTTATTTTAGGTTTTATGTCTTAGATATTTATTATTCCTCCTCAACTTGTAATTATCTTATCAAGTGTTACAATAGTTTAGTTTAAGCAAAACTCAATTAGATATATGTTTCAGGAGTTTTAAAATTCCTCGTCAACTAAAATTCTATAAGAAAATTTTAGTATACATTGAACCAGCAAATACAAAAACCTTAATTCTTATTCAACCCGATAATAAATAAATGAGCATGTTTAGGACACTTCCAATCTTAGAAAACGCAGACCTCACTTCTTTCTCCTTAGACTCATTATAGGCAAAGCTCCATCTGGCCTTTCACTAATTCCCTTCACGGTTGATTCAAGCTTTTGCACAGCCATACCACCGATCGTCTCCATTTTTTTTTTCTTGAAATTTTACAAATTTGGGAGTATAGTAAAACTTAGTTTTTTGTATGTTTGGTTGGTTTTGATTTACCTAATTAGGTTAGATTCAGTTTTATTTAATGTTCACCGTACTTTGTTCAAGAAATTGTTGATTAGGGAGGTATTCGTCTTCAGAAGATTAAGAATGTAGATAATCCAACTGAGATGCATGATGACAAAATCAACGCTGTTGCACAGCTTCAAGTACTTCACGAATTTGATTGGTGTTTGGAATTTGAGTTAAAACACACTCAAGGGCTTTGGTGAAAGTATACATAGAAGTTTTATTCGTGAGGCTTGATCTACTTCAGGGGTCAAGCTAGAGATTTTTTACTTCGCTTGAGCATAAACTCAAAGTCGTTGTGAGTTTGTTACAAGTTTGAATTCTTTTAATTTTTTCATGCACGATAGTCTTAAGTTAGGTGTTTTTGAGTGCGATTTGATAACCAATTTTCCACATCACTCTATTTTATTTTTCTTTTTATTTTAGATTCTTTTTATTTTAGGTTTTATGTATTACATATTTATTATTTCGCTTCAACTAGTAATTATCCTATCAGGTGTTACAATAGTTTAGTTTAAGCAAAACTCAATTAGATATATGTTTCTGGAGCTTTAAAATTCTACATCAACTAAAATTCTATAAGAAAATTTTAGTAAATATTGAACCAGCTATTACAAAAAGCTTAATTCTTATTAAACCCGATAATAAACACATGTGCACGTTTAGAACTCTTCCAATCTCAGAAAACGCAGACCTCACTTCTTTCTCCTTAGACTCATTGTAGGCAAAGCTCCCTCTGGCCTTTCACAAATTCACTTCACGGTTGATTGAAGCTTTTGTACAGCCATGCCCACGAACGTCTCCATTTTTTTTAAAAAAATTTTCTTGAAATTTTATAAATTTGGGCATTTAGTAGTACTTAGTTTTTTGTATGGTTGGTTGGTTTTGATTTACCTAATTGGGTTAGATTCAGTTTCAGTTAATGTTCACTGTGCTTTGTTCAAGAAATTGTTGATTAGAGAGGTATTCCTCTTCAGAAGATTAAGAATGTAGATAATCCAACTGAGTTGCATGATGACTAAATCAATGCCTTTGCACAACTTCAAGTACTTCACGAATTTGATTGGTGTTTGGAATTTGAGTTAACACACACTCAAGGGCTTTGGTGAAAGTTTACATAGAAGTTTTGTTCGTGAGGCTTGATCAAATTTAGGGGTCAAGCTAGAGATTTTTTACTTCGCTTGAACATAAACTCAAAGTCGTTGTGAGTTTGTTACAAGTTTGGATTCTTTTAATTTTTCCGTGCACGACAGTCTTATGTTAGGTGTTTTTGAGTGGGATTTGATAACCAATTTGCCACATCACTCTATTTCATTTTTCTTTTTATTTTAGATTCTTTTTATTTTAGGTTTTATGTATTACATATTTATTATTTCGCTTCAACTAGTAATTATCCTATCAAGTGTTACAATAGTTTCGTTTAAGCAAAACTCAATTAGATATATGTTTCTGGAGCTTTAAAATTCTACATCAACTAAAATTCTATAAGAAAAGTTTAGTAAATATTGAACCAGCTATTACAAAAAGCTTTATTCTTATTAAACCCTTTAATAAACACATGAGCACGTTTAGAACTCTTCCAATCTCAGAAAACGCAGACCTCACTTCTTTCTCCTTAGACTCATTAAAGGCAAAGCCCCCTCTGGCCTTTCACTAATTCACTTCACGGTTGATTGAAGCTTTTGTACAGCCATGCCAACGAACGTCTCCATTTTTTTTTAATTTTTTTCTTGACATTTTATAAATTTGGGCATTTAGTAATACTTAGTTTTTTGTATGGTTGGTTGGTTTTGATTTACCTAATTGGTTTAGATTCAGTTTCAGTTAATGTTCACTGTGCTTTGTTCAAGAAATTGTTGATTAGAGAGGTATTCCTCTTCAGAAGATTAAGAATGTAGATAATCCAACTGAGTTGCATGATGACTAAATCAATGCCTTTGCACAACTTCAAGTACTTCACTAATTTGATTGGTGTTTGGAATTTCTATTAACCCACTCTAATGGGCATAGGAGAAAGTGTACATAGAAGTTTTGTTCGTGAGGCTTGATATAATTAAGCGGTCAAGCTAGAGATTTTTTACTTGGCTTGAGCAAAAACTCAAAGTCGTTGCGTATTTGTTACAAGTTTGGATTCATTTAATTTTTCTGTGCACGACAATCTTAAGTCAGGTGTGTTTGAGTGGGATTTCATAACCAATTTGCCACGTCACACTATTTTATTTTTCTTTTTATTTTAGATTCTTTTTATTTTAGGTTTTATGTCTTAGATATTTATTATTCCTCCTCAACTTGTAATTATCTTATCAAGTGTTACAATAGTTTAGTTTAAGCAAAACTCAATTAGATATATGTTTCAGGAGTTTTAAAATTCCTCGTCAACTAAAATTCTATAAGAAAATTTTAGTATACATTGAACCAGCAAATACAAAAACCTTAATTCTTATTCAACCCGATAATAAATAAATGAGCATGTTTAGGACACTTCCAATCTTAGAAAACGCAGACCTCACTTCTTTCTCCTTAGACTCATTATAGGCAAAGCTCCATCTGGCCTTTCACTAATTCCCTTCACGGTTGATTCAAGCTTTTGCACAGCCATACCACCGATCGTCTCCATTTTTTTTTTCTTGAAATTTTACAAATTTGGGAGTATAGTAAAACTTAGTTTTTTGTATGTTTGGTTGGTTTTGATTTACCTAATTAGGTTAGATTCAGTTTTATTTAATGTTCACCGTACTTTGTTCAAGAAATTGTTGATTAGGGAGGTATTCGTCTTCAGAAGATTAAGAATGTAGATAATCCAACTGAGATGCATGATGACAAAATCAACGCTGTTGCACAGCTTCAAGTACTTCACGAATTTGATTGGTGTTTGGAATTTGAGTTAAAACACACTCAAGGGCTTTGGTGAAAGTATACATAGAAGTTTTATTCGTGAGGCTTGATCTAATTCAGGGGTCAAGCTAGAGATTTTTTACTTCGCTTGAGCATAAACTCAAAGTCGTTGTGAGTTTGTTACAAGTTTGAATTCTTTTAATTTTTTCGTGCACGACAGTCTTAAGTTAGGTGTTTTTGAGTGCGATTTGATAACCAATTTTCCACATCACTCTATTTTATTTTTCTTTTTATTTTAGATTCTTTTTATTTTAGGTTTTATGTATTACATATTTATTATTTCGCTTCAACTAGTAATTATCCTATCAGGTGTTACAATAGTTTAGTTTAAGCAAAACTCAATTAGATATATGTTTCTGGAGCTTTAAAATTCTACATCAACTAAAATTCTATAAGAAAATTTTCGTAAATATTGAACCAGCTATTACAAAAAGCTTAATTCTTTTTAAACCTGATAATAAACACATGTGCACGTTTAGAACTCTTCCAATCTCAAAAAACGCAGACCTCACTTCTTTCTCCTTAGACTCATTGTAGGCAAAGCTCCCTCTGGCCTTTCACAAATTCACTTCACGGTTGATTGAAGCTTTTGTACAGCCATGCCCACGAACGTCTCCATTTTTTTAAAAAAAATTTTCTTGAAATTTTATAAATTTGGGCATTTAGTAGTACTTAGTTTTTTGTATGGTTGGTTGGTTTTGATTTACCTAATTGGGTTAGATTCAGTTTCAGTTAATGTTCACTGTGCTTTGTTCAAGAAATTGTTGATTAGAGAGGTATTCCTCTTCAGAAGATTAAGAATGTAGATAATCCAACTGAGTTGCATGATGACTAAATCAATGCCTTTGCACAACTTCAAGTACTTCACGAATTTGATTGGTGTTTGGAATTTGAGTTAACACACACTCAAGGGCTTTGGTGAAAGTTTACATAGAAGTTTTGTTCGTGAGGCTTGATCAAATTTAGGGGTCAAGCTAGAGATTTTTTACTTCGCTTGAACATAAACTCAAAGTCGTTGTGAGTTTGTTACAAGTTTGGATTCTTTTAATTTTTCCGTGCACGACAGTCTTATGTTAGGTGTTTTTGAGTGGGATTTGATAACCAATTTGCCACATCACTCTATTTCATTTTTCTTTTTATTTTAGGTTTTATGTATTACATATTTATTATCTCGCTTCAACTAGTAATTATCCTATCAAGTGTTACAATAGTTTCGTTTAAGCAAAACTCAATTAGATATATGTTTCTGGAGCTTTAAAATTCTACATCAACTAAAATTCTATAAGAAAAGTTTAGTAAATATTGAACCAGCTATTACAAAAAGCTTAATTCTTATTAAACCCTTTAATAAACACATGAGCACGTTTAGAACTCTTCCAATCTCAGAAAACGCAGACCTCACTTCTTTCTCCTTAGACTCATTAAAGGCAAAGCCCCCTCTGGCCTTTTACTAATTCACTTCACGGTTGATTGAAGCTTTTGTACAGCCATGCCAACGAACGTCTCCATTTTTTTTTAATTTTTTTCTTGACATTTTATAAATTTGGGCATTTAGTAATACTTAGTTTTTTGTATGGTTGGTTGGTTTTGATTTACCTAATTGGTTTAGATTCAGTTTCAGTTAATGTTCACTGTGCTTTGTTCAAGAAATTGTTGATTAGAGAGGTATTCCTCTTCAGAAGATTAAGAATGTAGATAATCCAACTGAGTTGCATGATGACTAAATCAATGCCTTTGCACAACTTCAAGTACTTCACGAATTTGATTGGTGTTTGGAATTTGAGTTAACACACACTCAAGGGCTTTGGTGAAAGTTTACATAGAAGTTTTGTTCGTGAGGCTTGATCAAATTTAGGGGTCAAGCTAGAGATTTTTTACTTCGCTTGAACATAAACTCAAAGTCGTTGTGAGTTTGTTACAAGTTTGGATTCTTTTAATTTTTCCGTGCACGACAGTCTTATGTTAGGTGTTTTTGAGTGGGATTTGATAACCAATTTGCCACATCACTCTATTTCATTTTTCTTTTTATTTTAGGTTTTATGTATTACATATTTATTATCTCGCTTCAACTAGTAATTATCCTATCAAGTGTTACAATAGTTTCGTTTAAGCAAAACTCAATTAGATATATGTTTCTGGAGCTTTAAAATTCTACATCAACTAAAATTCTATAAGAAAAGTTTAGTAAATATTGAACCAGCTATTACAAAAAGCTTAATTCTTATTAAACCCTTTAATAAACACATGAGCACGTTTAGAACTCTTCCAATCTCAGAAAACGCAGACCTCACTTCTTTCTCCTTAGACTCATTAAAGGCAAAGCCCCCTCTGGCCTTTCACTAATTCACTTCACGGTTGATTGAAGCTTTTGTACAGCCATGCCAACGAACGTCTCCATTTTTTTTTAATTTTTTTCTTGACATTTTATAAATTTGGGCATTTAGTAATACTTAGTTTTTTGTATGGTTGGTTGGTTTTGATTTACCTAATTGGTTTAGATTCAGTTTCAGTTAATGTTCACTGTGCTTTGTTCAAGAAATTGTTGATTAGAGAGGTATTCCTCTTCAGAAGATTAAGAATGTAGATAATCCAACTGAGTTGCATGATGACTAAATCAATGCCTTTGCAGAACTTCAAGTACTTCACTAATTTGATTGGTGTTTGGAATTTCTATTAACCCACTCTAATGGGCATAGGAGAAAGTGTACATAGAAGTTTTGTTCGTGAGGCTTGATATAATTCAGCGGTCAAGCTAGAGATTTTTTACTTGGCTTGAGCAAAAACTCAAAGTCGTTGCGTATTTGTTCCAAGTTTGGATTCCTTTAATTTTTCCGTGCACGACAATCTTAAGTCAGCTGTGTTTGAGTGGGATTTGATATCCAATTTGCCACGTCACACTATTTGATTTTTCTTTTTATTGTAGATTCTTTTTATTTTAGGTTTTATGTCTTACATATTTATTATTCCTCCTCAACTTGTAATTATCTTATCAAGTGTTACAATAGTTTAGTTTAAGCAAATCTCAATTACATATATGTTTCTAGAGCTTTAAAATTCTACATCAACTAAAATTCTATAAGAAAATTTTAGTAAATATTGAACCCGCTAATACAAAAACACAAATTCTTATTAAACCCGATAATAAACACATGAGCACGTTTAGGACTCTACCAATCTCAGAAAACACAGCCCTCACTTCTTTCTCCTTAGACTCATTATAGGCAAAGCTCCCTCTGGCCTTTCACTATTTCACTTCACAGTTGATTCAAGCATTTGCATAGCAACACCCCCGAACGTCTCCATCTTTTTTTCTTCAAAATTTTATCAATTTGGAAGTTAGTAAAACTTAGTTTTTTGTACGGTTGGTTGGTTTTGTTTTACCTAATTGGGTTAGATTCTGTTTTAATTAAAGTTCACTGTGCTTTGTACAAGAAATTGTTGATTAGAGAGTTATTCCTCTATGGAAGACTAAGAATGTAGATAATCAACCTGAGTTCCATGATGACTAAATCAACGCCTTTGCACAACTTCAAGTACTTCAGTAATTTGATTGGTGTTTAGAATTTGAGTTAACCCACAATCAAGGGCTTTGGTGAAAGTGGGCATAGAAGTTTTGTTTGTGAGGCTCGATCTAATTCTGGGGTCAAGATGGAGATTTTTTACTTGCATTGAGCATAAACTCAAAGTGGTTTTGTATTTGTTACAATTTTGGATTCTTTTAATTTCTCCGTCCACGATAGTCAAAAGTTAGGTGTGTTTGAGTGGGATTTGACAACCAATTTGCCACATCACTCTATTTTATTTTTCTTTTATTCTTAGTTTCTTTTTATTTTAGGTTTTGAGTCTTACATATTTATTGTTTCTCTTCAACTTGTAATTATCATATCAAGTGTTAGAATAGTTTAGTTTGAGCAAAACTCAATTAGATATATGTTTCAAAAGCTTTAAAATTCTACATCAACTAAAATTCTATAAGAAAATTTTAGTAAATATTGAACCAACTAATACAAAAAGCTTAATTCTTATTAAACCTGACAATAAATACGTGAGCATGTTTAGGACTCTACCAATCTAAGAAAACGCAGCCCTCACTTCTTTCTCCTTAGACTCATTATAGGCAAGGCTCCCTCTAGCCTTTCACTAATTCACATCACGGTTGATTGAAGCTTTTGCACTGCCATATCCCCTAACATGTCCACTTTTTTTTTCTTCAAAATTTTATGAATTTGGGCATTTGGTAAAACTTAGTTTTTTGTATGGTTGGTTGGTTTTGTATTACCTAATTGGGTTAGATTCAGTTTTAGTTAAAGTTCGCTGTGCTTTGTTCAAGAAATTGTTGATTAAAGAGTTATTCCACTTCAGAAGACTAAGAATGTAGATAATCCAACTGAGTTGCATGATGACAAAATCTACGGCTTTGCACAACTTCAAGTGCTTCACTAATTTGATTGGTGTTTGGAATTTGAGTTAACCCACAATCTAGGGCTTTGGTGAAAGTGGGCATAGATGGTTTGTTCCTGAGGCTCGATCTAATTCAGGAGTGAAGATAGAGATTTTTTACTTGCCTTGAGCATAAACTCAAAGTGGTTGTGTATTTGTTACAATTTTGGATTCTTTTAATTTTTCCGTGCACGATAGTCTTAAGTTAGGTGTGTTCGAGTGGGATATGATAACCAATTTGCCACGTCACTCTATTTCATTTTTCTTTTATTCTTAGTTTCTTTTTATTATAGGTTTTGCGTCATACATATTTATTATTTCTCTTCAACTTGTAATTATCTTATCAAGTGTTACAATAGTTTAGTTTAAGCAAAACTCAATTAGATATATGTTTCAAGAGCTTTAAAATTCTACATCAACTAAAATTCTATAAGAAAATTTTAGTAAATATTGAACCAGCTAATACAAAAAGCTTAATTCTTATTAAACCTGACAATAAATACGTGAGCACGTTTAGGACTCTACCAATCTCAGAAAACGCAGCCCTCACTTCTTTCTCCTTAGACTCATTATAGGCAAGGCTCCCTCTAGCCTTTCACTAATTCACATCACGGTTGATTGAAGCTTTTGCACAGCCATATCCCCTAACATGTCCATTTTTTTCTTCTTCAAAATTTTATGAATTTGGGCATTTCGTAAAACTTAGTTTTTTGTATGGTTGGTTGGTTTTGTATTACCTAATTGGGTTAGATTCAGTTTTAGTTAAAGTTCACCGTTCTTTGTTCAAGAAATTGTTGATTTGAGAGTTATTCCTCTTTAGAAGATTAAGAATGTAGATAATGCAACTGAGTTGCATGATGACTAAATCAACGCCTTTGCACAACTTCAAGTACTTCACTAATTTGATTGGTGTTTGGAATTTGAGTTAAACCACAATCAAGGGCTTTGGTGAAAGTGTGCATAGAAGTTTTGTTCGTGAGGTTCAATCTAATTCAAGGGTCAAGATAGAGATTTTTTACTTGCCTTGAGCATAAACTCATAGTGGTTGTGTATTTGTTACAATTTTCGATTCTTTTAATTTTTCTGTGCACGATAGACGTAAGTTAGGTGTGTTTGAGTGGGATTTGATAACCACTTTGCCACGTCACCCTATTTTTTTTTTCTTTTTTTCTTAGTTTCTTATTATTTTAGGTTTTGCGTCTTACATATTTGATATTTCTCTTCAACTTGTAATTATCTTATCAAGTGTTACAATAGTTTAGTTTAAGCAAAACTCAATTAGATATATGTTTAAAGAGCTTTAAAATTTTACACCAACTAAAATTCTATAAGAAAATTTTAGTAAACATTGAACCAGCTAAAACAAAAAGCTTAAATCTTATTAAACCCGATAATAAATACATGGGCACGTTTCGGACTCTACCAATCTCAGAAAACGCAGCCCTCACATCTTTCTCCTTAGACTCAGTATAGGCAAGGCTCCCTCTGGCCTTTCACTAATTCATTTCACGGTTGATTGAAGCTTTTGCTCAGCCATACCCCCGAATGTGTCCATTTTTTTTCTTCAGAATATTATAAATTTGGGCGTCTAGTAAAACTTAGTTTTTTGTATGGTTGGTTGGTTTTGTATTACCTAATTGGGTTAGATTCAGTTTTAGTTAAAGTTCACTGTGCTTTGTTCAAGAAATTGTTGATTAGAGAGTTATTCCACTTCAGAAGATTAAGAATGTAGATAATCCGTCTGAGTTGCATGATGACTAAATCTACGGCTTTGCACCACATCAAGTACTTCACTAATTTGATTGGTGTTTGGAATTTGAGTTAACCCACAATCAAGGGCTTCGGTGAAAGAGTGCATAGAAGTTTTGTTCGGGAGGCTTGATCTAATTCAGGGGTCAAGATAGAGATTTTTTACTTCCCTTGAGCATAAACTCAAAGTGGTTGTGTATTTTTTACAATTTTGATTCTTTTAATTTTCTGTGCACGATAGTCGTAAGTTAGGTCTGTTTGAGTGGGATTTCATAACCAATTTGCCTTGTCACCCTATTTTATTTTTCTTTTTTTCTTAGTTTTTTTAATTTTAGGTTTTGCGTCCTACATATTTATTTTTTCTCTTCAACTTGTAATTATCTTATCAAGTGTTACAATAGTTTAGTTTAAGCAAAACTCAGTTAGGTATATGTTTCAAGAGCTTCAAAATTCTACATCAACTAAAATTCTATAAGAAAATTTTAGTAAACATTGAACCAGCTAATACAAAAAGATTAATTCTTATTAAACCCGATAATAAATACATGTGCACGTTTAGGACTCTCCCAATCTCAGAAATCGCAGCCCTCACATCTTTCTCCTTAGACTCATTATAGGCAAAGCTCCCCCTGGCCTTCTGCTAATTCACTACACGATTGATTGAAGCTTTTGCACAGTCATACCCCCGAACGTGTCCATTTTTTTTTTCTTCAAAATATTATAAATTTAGGCGTCTAGTAAAACTTAGTTTTTTGTATGGTTGGTTGGTTTTGTATTACCTAATTGGGTTAGATTCAGTTTTAGTTAAAGTTCGCTGTGCTTTGTTCAAGAAATTGTTGATTAAAGAGTTATTCCACTTCAGAAGACTAAGAATGTAGATAATCCAACTGAGTTGCATGATGACAAAATCTACGGCTTTGCACAACTTCAAGTGCTTCACTAATTTGATTGGTGTTTGGAATTTGAGTTAACCCACAATCTAGGGCTTTGGTGAAAGTGGGCATAGATGGTTTGTTCCTGA
The DNA here is from genome assembly GCA_030820535.1 of Quercus parvula. Classification (NCBI taxonomy): domain Eukaryota; kingdom Viridiplantae; phylum Streptophyta; class Magnoliopsida; order Fagales; family Fagaceae; genus Quercus; species Quercus parvula. Next base: position 24,536,457 of record JAUAME010000005.1, on the reverse strand, counting down.
GGCTCGATCTAATTCAGGAGTGAAGATAGAGATTTTTTACTTGCCTTGAGCATAAACTCAAAGTGGTTGTGAATTTGTTACAATTTTGGATTCTTTTAATTTTTCCGTGCACGATAGTCTAAAGTTAGGTGTGTTTGAGTGGGATTTGATAACCAATTTGCCACGTCACTCTATTTCATTTTTCTTTTATTCTGAGTTTCTTTTTATTTTAGGTTTTGCGTCATACATATTTATTATTTCTCTTCAACTTGTAATTATCTTATCAAGTGTTACAATAGTTTAGTTTAAGCAAAACTCAATTAGATATATGTTTCAAGAGCTTTAAAATTCTTCATCAACTCAAATTCTATAAGAAAATTTTAGTAAACATTGAACCAAAAAATGCAAAAAGCTTAATTCTTATTAAACCCGATAATAAATACATGAGCACGTTTAGAACTCTACCAATCTCAGAAAACGCAGCCCTCACTTCTTTCACCTTAGACTCATTATAGGCAAAGCTGCCTCTGGCCTTTCACTAATTCACATCACGGTTGATTGAAGCTTTTGCACAGCCATATCCCCTAACATGTCCATTTTTTTCTTCTTCAAAATTTTATGAATTTGGGCAATTCGTAAAACTTAGTTTTTTGTATGGTTGGTTGGTTTTGTATTACCTAATTGGGTTAGATTCAGTTTTAGTTAAAGTTCACCGTTCTTTGTTCAAGAAATTGTTGATTTGAGAGTTATTCCTCATTAGAAGATTAAGAATGTAGATAATGCAACTGAGTTGCATGATGACTAAATCAACGCCTTTGCACAACTTCAAGTACTTCACTAATTTGATTGGTGTTTGGAATTTGAGTTAAACCACAATCAAGGGCTTTGGTGAAAGTGTGCATAGAAGTTTTGTTCGTGAGGTTCAATCTAATTCAGGGGTCAAGATAGAGATTTTTTACTTGCCTTGAGCATAAACTCATAGTGGTTGTGTATTTGTTACAATTTTCGATTCTTTTAATTTTTCTGTGCACGATAGACGTAAGTTAGGTGTGTTTGAGTGGGATTTGATAACCACTTTGCCACGTCACCCTATTTTATTTTTCTTTTTTTCTTAGTTTCTTATTATTTTAGGTTTTGCGTCTTACATATTTGTTATTTCTCTTCAACTTGTAATTATCTTATCAAGTATTACAATAGTTTAGTTTAAGCAAAACTCAATTAGATATATATTTCAAGAGCTTGAAAATTCTACATCAACTAAAATTCTATAGGAAAATTTTAGTAAATATTGAACCAGCTAATACAAAAAGCTTAATTCTTATTAAACCTGACAATAAATACGTGAGCACGTTTAGGACTCTACCAATCTCAGAAAACGCAGCCCTCACTTCTTTGTCCTTAGACTCATTATAGGCAAGGCTCCCTCTAGCCTTTCACTAATTCACATCACGGTTGATTGAAGCTTTTGCACAGCCATATCCCCTAACATGTCCATTTTTTTCTTCTTCAAAATTTTATGAATTTGGGCATTTCGTAAAACTTAGTTTTTTGTATGGTTGGTTGGTTTTGTATTACGTAATTGGGTTAGATTCAGTTTTAGTTAAAGTTCACCGTTCTTTGTTCAAGAAATTGTTGATTTGAGAGTTATTCCTCTTTAGAAGATTAAGAATGTAGATAATGCAACTGAGTTGCATGATGACTAAATCAACGCCTTTGCACAACTTCAAGTACTTCACTAATTTGATTGGTGTTTGGAATTTGAGTTAAACCACAATCAAGGGCTTTGGTGAAAGTGTGCATAGAAGTTTTGTTCGTGAGGTTCAATCTAATTCAGGGGTCAAGATAGAGATTTTTTACTTGCCTTGAGCATAAACTCATAGTGGTTGTGTATTTGTTACAATTTTCGATTCTTTTAATTTTTCTGTGCACGATAGACGTAAGTTAGGTGTGTTTGAGTGGGATTTGATAACCACTTTGCCACGTCACCCTATTTTATTTTTCCTTTTTTCTTAGTTTCTTATTATTTTAGGTTTTGCGTCTTACATATTTGTTATTTCTCTTCAACTTGTAATTATCTTATCAAGTGTTACAATAGTTTAGTTTAAGCAAAACTCAATTAGATATATATTTCAAGAGCTTGAAAATTCTACATCAACTAAAATTCTATAAGAAAATTTTAGTAAACATTGAACCAGCTAATACAAAAAGCTTAATTCTTATTAAACCCGATAATAAATACATGTGCACGTTTAGGACTCTCCCAATCTCAGAAATCGCAGCCCTCACATCTTTCTCCTTAGACTCATTATAGGCAAAGCACCACCTGGCCTTTCACTAATTCACTTCACGATTGATTGAAGCTTTTGCACAGTCATACCCCCGAACGTGTCCATTTTTTTTTCTTCAAAATATTATAAATTTAGGCGTCTAGTAAAACTTAGTTTTTTGTATGGTTGGTTGGTTTTGTATTACCTAATTGGGTTAGATTCAGTTTTAGTTAAAGTTCGCTGTGCTTTGTTCAAGAAATTGTTGATTAAAGAGTTATTCCACTTCAGAAGACTAAGAATGTAGATAATCCAATTGAGTTGCATGATGACAAAATCTACGGCTTTGCACAACTTCAAGTGCTTCACTAATTTGATTGGTGTTTGGAATTTGAGTTAACCCACAATCTAGGGCTTTGGTGAAAGTGGGCATAGAAGGTTTGTTCCTGAGGCTCGATCTAATTCAGGAGTGAAGATAGAGATTTTTTACTTGCCTTGAGCATAAACTCAAAGTGGTTGTGTATTTGTTACAATTTTGGATTCTTTTAATTTTTCCGTGCACGATAGTCTAAAGTTAGGTGTGTTTGAGTGGGATTTGATAACCAATTTGCCACGTCACTCTATTTTATTTTTCTTTTATTCTTAGTTTCTTTTTATTTTAGGTTTTGCGTCATACATATTTATTATTTCTCTTCAACTTGTAATTATCTTAACAAGTGTTACAATAGTTTAGTTTAAGCAAAACTCAATTAGATATATGTTTCAAGAGCTTTAAAATTCTATATCAACTAAAATTCTATAAGAAAATTTTAGTAAATATTGAACCAGCTAATACAAAAAGCTTAATTCTTATTAAACCTGACAATAAATACATGAGCATGTTTAGGACTCTAACAATCTCAGAAAACGCAGCCCTCACTTCTTTCTCCTTAGACTCATTATAGGCAAGGCTCCCTCTAGCCTTTCACTAATTCACATCACGGTTGATTGAAGCTTTTGCACAGCCATATCACCTAACATGTCCATTTTTTTTTCTTCAAAATTTTATAAATTTGGGCATTTAGTAAAACTTAGTTTTTTGTATGGTTGGTTGGTTTTGTATTACCTAATTGGGTTAGATTCAGTTTTAGTTAAAGTTCACTGTGCTTTGTTCAAGAAATTATTGATTCGAGAGTTATTCCTCTTCAGAGGATTAAGAATGTAGATAATCCAATTGAGTTGCATGATGACTAAATCAACGCCTTTGCACAACTTCAAGTACTTCACTAATTTGATTGGTGTTTGGAATTTGAGTTAACACACAATCAAGGGCTTTGGTGAAAGTGTGCATAGAAGTTTTGTTCGTGAGGCTCGATCTAATTCATGGGTCAAGATAGAGATTTTTTATTTGCCTTGAGCATAATCTCAAAGTGGTTATGTATTTGTTACAATTTTGGATTCTTTTAATTTCTCCATGCACGATAGTCTTAAGTTAGGTGTGTTTGAGTGGGATTTGATAACCAATTTGCCACATCACTCTATTTTATGTTTCATTTTTTCTTAGTTTCTTTTTATTTTAGGTTTTGTGTCTTACATATTTATTATTTCTCTTCAACTTGTAATTATCTTATCAAGTGTTATAGTAGTTTAGTTTAAGCAAAACTCAGTTAGATATATGTTTCAAGAGCTTTAAAATTCTTCATCAACTCAAATTCTATAAGAAAATTTTAGTAAACATTGAACCAAAAAATGCAAAAAGCTTAATTCTTATTAAACCCGATAATAAATACATGAGCACGTTTAGAACTCTACCAATCTCAGAAAACGCAGCCCTCACTTCTTTCACCTTAGACTCATTATAGGCAAAGCTGCCTCTGGCCTTTCACTAATTCACTTCGTGGTTGATTTAAGCTTTTGCATATCCATACCCCCGAACGTGTCCATTTTTTTTTCTTCAAATTTTATAAATTTGGGCATTTCGTAAAAGTTAGTTTTTTGTATGGTTGGTTGGTTTTGTATTACATAATTGGGTTAGATTCAGTTTTAGTTCAAGTTCACTGTGCTTTGTTCAAGAAATTGTTGATTAGAGAGTTATTCCTCTTCAGAAGATTGAGAATGTAGATAATCCAATTGAGTTGCATGATGACTAGATCTTCGACTTTGCACAACTTCAAGTACTTCACTAATTTGATCGGTGTTTGGAATTTGAGTTAACCCACAATGAAGGGCTTTGGTGAAAGTGTGCATAGAAGTTTTCTTCGTGAGGCTCGATCTAATTCTGGGGTCAAGATAGAGATTTTTTACTTGCCTTGAGCATAAACTCAAAGTGGTTGTGTATTTGTTACAATTTTGGATTCTTTTAATTTTTCCGTGCACAATAGTCTTTAAGTTAGGTGTGTTTGAGTGGGATTTGAAAACCAATTTGCCATGTCACTCTATTTTATTTTTCTTTTATTCTTAGTTTCTTTTTATTTTAGGTTTTGCGTCTTACATGTTTATTATTTCTCTTCAACTTGTAATTATCTTTTCAAGTGTTACAATAGTTTAGTTTAAGCAAAACTCAATTAGATATATGTTTCAAGAGCTTTAAAATTCTACATCAACTAAAATTCTATAAGAAAATTTTGGTAAATATTGAACCAACTAATACAAAAAGCTTAATTCTTATTAAACCCGATAGCAAATACATGAGCATGTTTAGGACTCTTTCAATCTCAGAAAACGCAGACCTCACTTCTTTCTCCTTAGACTCATTATAGGCAAAGCTCCCTCTGGCCTTTCAGTAATTCACTTCACGGTTGATTGATGCTTTTGCATAGCCACACCACCGAACGTCTCCATTTTTTTTTTCTTGAAATTTTATAAATTTGGGCGTTTTGTAAAACTTAGTTTTTTGTTTGGTTGGTTGGTATTGATTTACCTAATCGGGTTAGATTCAATTTTAGTTAAAGTTCACTATGCTCTGTTCAAGAAATTGTTGATTAGAGAGTTATTCCTCTTCAGAAGATTTAGAATGTAGATAATCCAACTGAGTTGCACGATGACTAAATCAATGCCTTTGCACAACTTCACGTACTTCACTAATTTGATTGGTGTTTGGAATTTGAGTCAACCCCACTCAAGGGCTTTGGTGAAAGTGCACATAGAAGTTTTGTTCGTGACGCTTGATTTAATTCAGGGGTCAAGATAGGGATTTTTTACTTGCCTTGAGCATAAAGTCAAAGTCGTTGTGTATTTGTTAAAATTTTGGATTCTTTTAATTTTTCCATGAGCGACAGTCTCAAGTTAGGTTTGTTTGAGTGGGGTTTGTTAACCAATTTGCCACATCACTCTATATTGTTTTTCTTTTATTTTTAGTTTCTTTTTATTTTAGGTTTTATGTCTTACATATTTATTATTTCTCTTCAACTTGTAATTATCTTATCAAGTGTTACAATAGTTTAGTTTAAGGAAAACTCAATTAGATATATGTTTCAAGAGCTTGAAAATTCTACATCAACTAAAATTCTGTAAGAAAATTTTAGTAAATATTGAACCAACTAATACAAAAAACTTAATTCTTATTAAACCCGGTAACAAATACATGAGCATATTTAGGACTCTTCCAATCTCAGAAAACGCAGACCTCACTTCGTTCTCCTTAGACTCATTATAGGCGAAGCTCCCTCTCGCCTTTCACTAATTCACTTCACAGCTGATTCAAGCTTTTGCACAGCCATACCCCCGAATATCTCCATTTTTTTTTAAAAAAATTTCTTGAAATTTTATAAATTTGGGCATTTAGTAAAACTTAGTTTTTGTATGGTTGGTTGGTTTTGTATTACCTAATTGGGTTAGATTCAGTTTTAATTAGTATTCACTGTACTTTGTTCAAGAAATAGTTGATTAGAGAGGTATTCCTCTTCAAAAGATTAAGAATGTAGATAATCCAACTGAGATGCATGATGACTAAATCAACGCCTTTGCACAACTTCAAGTACTTCACTAATTTGATTGGTGTTTGGAATTTTAGTTAACCCACAATCAAGGGCTTCGGTGAAAGAGTGCATAGAAGTTTTGTTCGGGAGGCTTGATCTAATTCAGGGGTCAAGATAGGGATTTTTTACTTCCCTTGAGCATAAACTCAAAGTGGTTGTGTATTTGTTACAATTTTGGATTCTTTTAATTTTTCCGTGCACGATAGTCTAAAGTTAGGTGTGTTTGAGTGGGATTTGATAACCAATTTGCCACGTCACTCTATTTCATTTTTCTTTTATGCTGAGTTTCTTTTTATTTTAGGTTTTGCGTCATACATATTTATTATTTCTCTTCAACTTGTAATTATCTTATCAAGTGTTACAATAGTTTAGTTTAAGCAAAACTCAATTAGATATATGTTTCAAGAGCTTTAAAATTCTACATCAACTAAAATTCTATAAGAAAATTTTAGTAAATATTGAACCAGCTAATACAAAAAGCTTAATTCTTATTAAACCCGATAATAAATACATGAGCACGTTTAGGACTCTTCCAATCTCAGAAAACGTAGACCTCACTTCTTTCTCCTTAGACTCATTATAGGCAAAGCTCCCTCTGGCCTTTCACTAATTCACTTCACGGTTGATTGAAGCTTTTGCATAGCCATACCCCCAAATGTCTCCATTTTTTTATTATTTATTTTTTTCTTGAAATTTTATAAATTTGGGCGTTTAGTAAAACTTAGTTTTTTGTAGGTTTGGTTGGTTTTGATTTACCTAATTGGGTTAGATTTAGTTTTAATTAATGTTCACTGTGCTTTGTTCAAGAAATTGTTGATTAGAGAGGTATTGCTCTTCAGAAGATCAAGAATGTAGATAATCCAACTGAATTGCATGATGACTAAATCAACACCTTTGCACAACTTCTAGTACTTCACTAATTTGATTGCTGTTTGGAATTTGAGTTAACCCATTGTGAGTTCCTCCTTCAATTGCATGGCCCGAGTACTATATTTGCTCGCATACATGGTATGCAATTTTTACCATGCCTGTTGGGATGTTTGTGCAGTGGAAATGAATGGGGTGATTATGGAGGTGTTGGATGCCAAAATGGCATTGAGGATAAGTTTTTCTTGTCTTATCTAGTGGGTTTTCTGTGGATTGGTAGTGGAGGAATCACTCGGAGGAGGAGGAGGATTGTCACCTGTGACATAATCAAGTAGATTTTAGCCAATTAGGAGGGCTTCAAACTGGCACACCATTGAGGGAAGGTTGATGGTGTGAGTTTTTCATTTATTTGAGCAGAGATGTTGAAAGCAATGAGAGGAATATCGATTGGGGATGGTGGAGTGGAAATCGGGCGGTGGGTGTTTTCAGAATTGAGGATCGAGTTCTCGTGAGAGGAAGGCTGCTCTAATACCAAGACGAAGTTTGAGAATTTCTCAATAATGTATTACTGCTCTGTTTGAAAAATATTACACACATTTACAAGAGATTGTATGAGAAAATAAATACACATTAACAAGGGCTATTTTAAGTAAGTGTCCTAGAATTAAGGCTATCGGTTACATGGAAAATAAAGGCTGTTAAATCCTTGAATGAAGGCTAAGAATCTGTAGTCGTTTTTGTTGCTTGATTTGAGGATGCTTTCGTTATAGGGTTTCCCTGAATCCACAAAGAGAATAAAATTGGAATCCACAAGGAGAATAAAATTGGAATCCACCAGAAGAAAATATGACAAAATGTCTGTGTTTATTAATGATAGTTTATTCTGCCACTGACGGCTACAAAACATAAATACTGAGAAAAACATCTAAAAACCCTAATTTGCACTAATTACGCGATTAGGTGACAAAAATACCGAATTTTACCAAAAATGGCAAAGTTGAGTTAAATGAAGAATCATAAACTATTGACCTTAAGGGTCGTCCCAAAATAGACGAGACCTTATTCTGACTTTTAAACTAAAAGTTATTAAGGAAAAACAAATATTATTATAAATAGCAAAAACACTGTTTTCGGGGCCTTGATGACAGGATTTGCCTAAATTTTGGCGATGTTCATGGAAATGAATTTGGATCAGAATGCCGTTTCCCTTCAACCTACCAAATTTCATGCAATTCTGACACTGTTACCCTGATAGCCCCCTACTGACACCCCCCTTTGATCTTGCGTTGTGACTTCCTACGCCCCTGTTGCTCCAGGAAGGCATGTGCTGTTTGTTCTACATCAGAGTTCCATACAATACTTTCTTGGTCATTTAGTTCAACTTTTGAGGCTGGAGATGTGTCTACTCAACCAAACAAGATAGGAGGTGGATTTACTTAAACAAACAACATGGGAAATAGGAGCACGAAAAACAAATTGGGGTTGATCATTGGTTTAGTAGTGAGTTCCGGTGTAGTGAGTTGTGGTATAGGTCTACTTTGGTTTTATTGTTGGAGAAAAAGGGTAGGTGGAAATACAGAAGATTCGGGTGATGATGACAATATGGATGATGAATTTGAGAAAGGAACAGGGCTAAGGAGGTTCACATACCGTGAACTTCTCAATGCAACAAATAGCTTTGTTGAACAAGGGAAGCTAGGAGAGGAAGAATTCGGAGGAGTTTACAAAGGTTTGTTAAGCGAATCCAATGTGGAAGTTGCAGTTAAGAGGGTCTCAAAAGGATCGAAGCAAGCAAAAAAGGAGTACAAGTCAGAAGTGAAGATCACTGGCCGTTTGAGACATAGGAATTTGGTTAAACTCATTGGTTGGTGCCATGAACAACGTGAGTTACTTCTTGTGTATGAGTAGATGCCTAATGGAAGCCTTGATTCTCATCTATTTGGAGCAAAGATTATGCTAAAATGGCCCGTAAGGTACAAAATAGCCCAGGGATTGGCTTCTGCATTACTCTACTTTCATGAAGAGTGGGAACAATATGTAGTGCATAGAGATATAAAGTCTAGCAATATCATGTTGGATTCAAACTTCAATGCCAAACTTGGCGATTTTGGCCTTGCAAGACTCGTACACCATGAGTTGGGCTTACAAACAACTGTTTTAGCTGGGACCATGGGCTACCTTGCCCCAGAGTGTTTCACCACTGGTACAGCTTCTAAGGAATCCGATGTTTATAGTTTTGGGGTGGTTTTTCTTGAAATTGCATGTGGAAGAAAGCCAGTCGATTCACGGGCAGAACCAAGCAAGGTTAGGCTAGTAGAGTGGGTGTGGGATCTCTATGGAAATGGTCAACTCCTTGAAGCCATTGATAAAAGATTAGGTATGGAATTTGATGAAGGGCAAATAAAGAGCTTGATGGTGGTTGGATTATGGTGTTGTCATCCTGATCCCACTAGTAGGCCCTCTATAAGGCAAGTAATACACGTTCTTAATTTTGAAGCTTCTTTGCCCATCCTTCCATCAAAGTTGTCAGTGCCAATGTATGTTGGGCCCTCAATGGACCTATGTAAATTATCCAATACTTCATCGGGTTTCACTAGATCAAAAGATCAAACGCAATGTTCATGTAGTAGTTGTTCTACTAATTCGTCCATATCAACTGGCCCAAGCAAACCTCTTCTATATTCAAGCAAAGCTGAAGTGGAGTTAGCTTCAACTATGCATTAATGTATATGATAATTTAAACTTTTGTAATGAACTTGAAAACATGCATGTATCATGAATGTAAAATTTTATTTAAAAGTTTCTTTCCTGAATGGTTTGAAAAATGAAGTATGTTTACAAAATAGTTGATAAAAATTCACATTTTACCCAAAAGCTTGCTTGCAGACAGCTTTCATATGAATTCTGGTTGTGCCGCAATATTGGGAAACTAGATGTGCCAATGGAATGAATAGCTCTTGGCTGTACTTCAAATTTCAAATGAAAAACGGATTACAAATAAAATAGTTTTGCCTACTTGTACAAAGACAAAAATGGATGCGATTGACTAGCATTACAACATAGGACCTGAGTAATAAACTAGTTAATAACCACTTATGAAAGTTAGAATAAACACAAACTTAGTATTTGTTACAAAAACCTATACACAAGGAAACACAATGCAGCTTAGAATACTAGGCTGCATCACGTTACCACTCACAAGTATCACTTATTCTTGTATGGTAACATTAAGATTATTTTCTATTTATTGTTTTTAACAATGGACTTGTTCATACCGTTGATTGTACTTAGTGTGCGTTTGGGTTAAGATGAAAAATTAAAATTATTTCACTATTTAGCTTATTTTTGTTATTATTCATAGGGTTCACTGTACTTTTTGATACTATTCATGAACCCCACTATACTATTTCAACTAATTTTTACCTTTATCTACCGTACTTTTAGCAATAATTTTTTAATTTCAACAAAATAAGCGATATTTAAACACACTCTTAATAGATGATGATATGCTCAAACAGTCACACTTGAACTGTTTCTTCTCAAACTCAGGTCATAAATCCAACCCAAAAAGTGATTTGGATGGGTCCCCTGGTCAAATATGAACAAGCAATGCCTTTTTCTAGATCTTGTTTATTTTAAAAAAATAAACTAAATAAATAGATTAGTAGTGACTTATGTCATCATGTAAGAGACAAACTGGAAAAAAAAAAAAAAAATGACACTTGTATCTGGTAGTTATTTCTTACACACAACTTTTTTAGATTATTTGTGTATTGGATCTGAATTTGCTTGTAAACTTCAATATTTCACTATTATAGGCGTTATACTTGTATCTGGTAGTTATTTCTTACACAATTTTTTCAGATTACTTGTGTATTGGATTTGAATTTGCTTGTAAACTTCAATACTTCACGCGTTTGGTGCACCTAACGCCTATTATAGTGAAATATTGAAGTTTACAAGCCAATTCAGATTTAATTCACACAAATAATCTGAAAAAATTGGATTTCTTTTCCAATTAATGGAAAAATAATTTCATGCTTGTAAATGCGCATCATCTAGCATGAATTATCTGAGAGTAGGCTTGGTAACTTTGGAGTATTGTTACTTAAGGTATGCTTTGTAATTGTGGAATCTTGTAATTTAGTATTTGTAATTTGTTACAACATCAATAATAATATATGTTATTGTTCTTCAATTCTTGGTTGATATGTACTTTAAAAGTCCAATTAAGTTAGGCAATGACAAAGTCCATCTTTTTGGTGCCGAGTCCTTTCTTGCATATGGTCACTACTTAGTACGAACAAGCTTATAAAATTATTTCGTGCTCCAAACAGATCTCAATATCAAAATGGTTCTCATTCAATTTTAGAAGAAATAATCCCTATACTCTTTTCTAAAATGATATCCTTTTATTATTTAATTATAAGTGGGTTATTACTTGTTGGACTTAAAAGGTAGAGTGTGGCTATTTTTGTAATTGGACTTAAAAGCAAGGATTTCAGACCCGGATCATTCAATGAATCGTAGAATAGAGAGGTTCAAGGTTTTGAGGTTGGACCGAAATCGAACCGAGATCGAACCGTAATGACATCATAATTAATTTAATAATTATTTAAAATATAAATAAATATATTAAATTAGTACAAATAACAAAAACTAACTAAAATAGTCCAACTAAATATAAAGATTTATTTTTTTCAAATGTATTTTTCATATTATAACTTTTACAAACAAAAATATAGTGTTTCTTTCTTTATTTATATGTTGATTAGTTAAACTTGTGATAATAATTAATAATAGTTAATAATAATAATTATTATATAAAAATTAGAAGGGCAACCACCCACCTTGAACAAATTTTTTTTAAATGATATTTAAAAAAAAACATATATATATATATATATATATATACAAGCTGGTATCAACACTGGCAAATAGTAAAGCTTAAAAACGTTTGAATAGTCAAATCACTCTAATTACTTCATTGGGCTTCACAAGGTCATGTAGGTAGTGGTGTTGTCAGCGAAACAGTGTAGCACACTTAACAAAAACATGAATACAAGTTATTACTATAGTCACTAAAGAAACAAGGAACAAAGAAAAAAAATCTGAGGAGTTATTCTAGCTTCTAGGTGAAGTGTTGCTGAGAAGAAGGAGAAGAGGAAAATGGGATGTGGGGATGATCGGCAAAAATATACTACCGGAAAGGCTCTGATAAGTACCATCCATCATTAGCCTTCAAGTTCAAATTCCGGTAGTAACAGTGATGTGGGAACCTCGCACTTATTAGTGTGAAGCTTTATTTCCTTCTTACACGGTTATCTAGCATTAGCCTTCCAGTTCAGATTCAGTACTCCTATAGTCCTCCCCTTTTCTTCCTCCTCACGAGCCACATCTACAACTGCGCTCATCTAATTTCTTTTTAATCTCATCATGCCATCAATCGATGCTCCTTAAATTTCCTGCTTCATGTTCGGATCTTCTTCATTAGTTTCTCTCTTTCCTTTTTTCTTTTCTTTCACTTCAGATCCATGCCAGAATTTCAGATCGGAAAATCAAATTACACCGACGTCTTATTGTTAGACCGGCTTACGATTTGAATGGTTTTTCAGGTCAGACCTTGGTTCAAGCGGTTCTCTCATATTTCTATATACCCAGTTTTCATGTATAAAAAACCGTTTTGATGAACGGTTCACAGTTAACCCAGTCGAACCGAACGGTCTGGTCCTAGTTTAAAAACCTTGCTTAAAAGTAGACAATAAAAATAGAGTGTGGATTTTGGTAATTGGACTTAAAAGTAACCTAAATTATTTATTTATTATTAGACAAAGTTTAGTTACAAAATTGATTGTAGTCTAAGATTACAACTTTACTCAATAAAATAAATATTACTACATATTTTGAAAATCTAACCATTGAATTGCATATTTTTTACGCTCTTAATACACATGTCAAATTTTGTGTCAATCAAATAAGTTTATATTTTATACATAATTTTAAATTACAAAAACTTGCAATTTAAACAATTTATTGATGACATAGCTATTGATCTTTAATTTTCTAGGAATTTTGTGAGCATCGAAGGTATGAGAAAAAAATGTAATCCAATGGTGGATTTTTCAAAATTCACCTTTACTAAGGTTGAGTCTAAGGCTATAACCAATTTTGTCTCTTAATACACAAGTTAAATTTTGTGTCAATCGGATATTATTTACTATATGATTTATAAGTTTATACTTTATACATAATTTTAAACTACAAAAACTTGCAATTTAAAAAATTTGTTGATGACAATGTTGTTGAACTTTGATTTTTTATAAATTTTGTGAGCATAGAGGGTATAAGAAAAAATTGTAATCTAATAGTAAATTTGTCAAAATTCACCTCCAATAAAAAGATATTAAGTAAGGTTTAGTCTAAGGCCACAACCAATTTTGTCTCTTAATACATATATCAAATTTTGTGTCAATCAAATATTATTTACTATATGATCTATAAACTTATATTTTATGCATAATTTTAAACTACAAAAACTTGCAATTTAAACAATTTATTGATGACATAGTTATTGATCTTTAATTTTCTAGGAATTTTGTGAGTATGGAGGGTATAAGAAGAATATGTAATCCAATTGTGGATTTTTCAAAATTTATCTCTACTAAAAAGTTATTAAGTAAGATTGAGCCTAAGTCACAACCAATTTTGTAGCTAAATTTTGTTCTTTATTATTTTCTTTTCTCCCTCACAAGTCTCCCTTCTCCCCGGCACAACCTGCATATAAACTGACTTTAGTCAACACTAACTTTAAGGGGTTGTTTGGATTTTGGTGTTTCCATCACTCATCACTTAAAAATGGTGGGACCCAGGGAGATGCAGCCTATTTGGATTTGTTTTCAAGTTTTATTTCCATCACTCAATTCTCAAATTTTTGAGTAATGAGTTAGCAAAACTAAAAACAACTTTTGGGTGTTTTTGAGTTATGATGGCATTTTTGTAAATACACACATATGAGGGACCGACGGTTAGAGTCTTGTCACTTCCAAACACTACTTTTCAAAACCTATTGAATGTTCAAATAGTGTGTAAAACACCTATGAACGTTTAGATCCTAAATTTACAAATTACCAACACAAGCTTATAATCAAACAATACATGTGCACAATATAAAAATAAGCTAAAACAGAATTGGTAAAACAATCTAAACCGAAATTAATCACAACCACGGCAGTAATTAAAAGGTAAAGATTAAGGAAAGAGAGATGCAAACACAAAGACAACACAGCGATGTGTTATCGAAGACAACATAATGATGTGTTATCGAAAAGGAAACCGAAGTCCTTAGCGAAAAACCTCTCTGCCACCCTCCAAGCGGTTAATAATCTATTAGAGAATAAAGTTGGGATACATGAATAGCAGAAGACCCTCCAAGCCTAATCTACCCAGTGCACCAAAGCCCTCCAATCTTCTTGCTCCAACAGGGTTACGCCGAACCTTGTCTTCTCTAGCTTATCAAATCTCGCAATCTCCCATTGCATCAACCAAAATGAATTAGTCCCTTCGGAATTGCTTCCCAAGTACCAAAATGCCTCCTCACAGATATGGGTATGGTGAGATAAAGATTTGGCTAATGTACCTCTCAATGATGTATCAATGGAGAGGGTGAGGGGTAGAGGAATCTGGAGAATCAAAGGATGAGGATTATGGATGAGTCAATCTTGTTTTTCTCTAGGGTTTCTCTCTCAAAATTCTCTCTGGAAGCTCTCTACATTTCGTGGGTATAAGGGTATTTATAGCAGGGTCAGTGAGGAATGCAAACTGTCAGGTTTCTAACAAACAAGGCATTCTAGCGACTCAAGCTCGTAATTGGAACGAGTCGCGAGTTTGATTCGCGAACTAACTTCCTGGCCAGTCTAGAAGTTTTGTCCTGTAGTGCTCAAGCTGGCATGACTCTTTAACTCCCCTGCATGCTTCACATGTGTGCCACCTTTGGTGACTCACCAATCGCGAGATCCAATCGTGAGGCCCTTCTTGAGTACACACTCTTGAGCTTTTCTTTACATTCTCTCACACATTACCCTTACATGATTCCCACAAAAATATAGGGTTTCTAACTGCTGAATTACAAGAAAATTTGGCATGAAATAAAGCCAACAAAATGATTGAATAAATTCAACCTTACAATCTCCCCCTTTGGCTATTCCGTGACAAAACCCTAAAACAAACTCTAGACTTAACATGTGAGTTGGGAACGGTTGAACAAATCTCACTTACACATAACTCTAGAATTTGTGAAATTCTTGAACTATACGAACAAGTATTTCCTTAAAAAAACAACACAATACGATCATTGTAAGCAGAACACTTGAAATGCATATGGAGTTTAATTTTCAAAAAGTGTATAAAACACTATGAACGTTTAGACCCCCAATTTCCAAATTTTCAATTCAAGCTTATTATTAAACAATTAATGTGTGGAATATGAACATAAGCATATAACAGAATTGATAAACAATCTAAACCAAATAAAATCATATCCACAGTAGAAATTAAATGGCAAAGATTAAGGGAAGAGAGATGCAAACACAAGGACAACACAATGATGTGTTATCGAAGAGGAAACCGAAGCCCTCGGCATAAAACCTCTCCACCACCCTCCAAGCGGTAAATAATCCACTAAAGAATGTATTTGGGATATATGAACAGTAGAAGACCCTCTAAGCCTAATCTACCCAGTGTATCTAAGCCCTCTAAACTCCTACTCCAACGAGGTTACACCGAACTTTTGTCTTCTTTAGCTTACCGGATTCCGCTATAAACCATAGCATCAGCCAATGTGAATTGGTCCTTTCCTAACCGCTTCCTAAAGCACCCAAAAACCTTCTTACAGATATGGGTATGATGAGAAAAGTTTTGGCTAATGAACCTCTCAAGGATGTAACAATGGAGAGGGTGAGAGTTGAAGAATTTGAAGAGTCACTATGTAAAGATTGTGGATGAGTCAATTTTATTTTTCTCTAGGGTTTCTCTCTCAAAATTCTCTCTGGAAGCTCTCTACATTTTGTGGATATAAGGGGTATTTATACTGGAGTGAGAAAGGAATGCGAAGAGTCATTTTTTTTTTATAACAGAGTGGACTGACGACTTGGCCTCGCAACTTGACTGGACTTTTTGTCCTGTAGTGCTCCAGCTGTCATAACGCTTCAGCTTCTCCGCATGCTTGACACGTGTGCAACTTCTAGCGGCTTGCAAGCCGTGAGCTACTCACGTGATCCAGTCACGAGTCCTTGCTACTTTGCACAAACTTGAGCATTTATTCACATTCTCTCACACACTACCCTTACATGATTCCCACCTAAATACAGGGTTACTAATTGCTAAAATACAAGCAAATTTGGCATGGAATAAAGCAAACAAGATGGTTGATTAAATTCAACTTTACAATCTTCCCCTTTGGCTATTCCGTGACAAAACCCTAAAACAAACTCTAGACTTGACATGTGAGTTGGGAACAGTTGAACAAAACTCACTCACACCTAACTCTAAAATCTGTGTAGCTCTTGAATCATATGAACAAGTATCTCCTAAAATACAACAACATAACATGATCATTGTATGCAGAAAGACTTGTAATGCATATGAGGCAAGCACAATGCGATCAAGCAAAATGGAGTTAAGTAACAAACCATGGCTTAACCAAACAAACATTACTATAAAATAGTGACCACAATGCTCATTCACACTTGGAATAAACATCTGGACATACAAGCTAATAAGTTCAATGCAAATCACTTGTATGCCCATCACTCAATATGCATCTAGGAACAAGATCCTACAAGGGCACAAGAGTGAGAGTACTTAAAGAAAATGCAAAACATTTAGTTAGAAGTACTAGACTACACAACAAATATAACAAAGCATAAAGGCTACATAAGCGTGGTACAAACCATAAAAGTCTACAAAATGCATGAAAACAACCTTAAAAGCTTACAATAGCAACATGAGTACAAATCACAAAAGCTACATAAGCATGGGTACAAATCTAAATATAATTTAAAAAGCTAAACATAATCATGAACTATGAGCAAAGCAATCATAGTTAATATAACACAAAGCTTTTTCTCTCTTTCTCATATCACTCCCTCTATCATGAATCATAGAAGTTGTGATGAACTTGGAACATATATACTTGTAACCTGAAACACTTGCACAAAACACATTAGACACTCAAGGTAAAGTAAGTAATAAAAGGACAAGCATAAAGTAACAAGTAAATTGTGATCAAGGAAACATAATGTAACACATAGGAGAAACTTGATCATACACCAAAACAGTCATAAAGAAATGACAAACAAAACAAAGTTTTCTTGTTAACACAATGTCTTCTCCCCCTTGATATATGCATCTCCCCTATGGAATATCTCTCCTCCTACAAACGTGCACGAGAAATAGAATTTCTCCCTCTAGGAATGTGCACATGAGTCATATAGAAATGACAAAACTCTCTGGTATACTAATCTAGAGTATACTTTCTCCCTTTTTTACATGAATAGACAAAGGGGTCAAGGAAAAAAAAGGAAAGAGATAAAGGAATGAATAAGGAGAATGATGCATAAGGAGTGCAAGATGAATGAGAAAATGAAGCTCAAAACATAAGACATAACAAGATGCTACAAAGCATAAGGTAAACATGACATGCTAGGATGAAAAAACAAGATGGCCAATGCATGACAAGGGTAGCAAAGGTGTGTGCAAGAGGTGGCAATATGCAATGTATGACCAATGCATGAAAAATACACATGTGGGGTAAGGTGTGTTAAATACACAACCAATAGTCCAAACATGTTCCTAATGAGGAAACATGAGAAACCCCAAAGTTTGGTACTCATCAGAGTCCAAACAAGTGAGAAAATGCCTAAGGGTCCGTTTGGTTGGAGGAGTGGAAAACTGGGAGGATGGAAAATTAGTGGGAGGATGGAAAAGTGAGAGGATAGAAAATATTTAGTTTTCCCTTATGTGTGTTTGGTTGGAGGGATGGAAAAGTGGGAGGGTGGAAAACTCTTTTGTTTGGTTGAAACGAAAAGTGGGAGGATAGAAAATGTAGTTTATATAAATTGACTATTATACCCTTGTTACATAATAGGTAAGAAATAGATTTATTTGTACTCATTAAATAATATAAAATTTACCAACAATTATATTTTTCAATGAGAAGTGTTACGTTCATAACATTTTTCACAATAAATTATATGTGGTAAGTTATTACTGATTTTAATTTGAACACATCACTTAAATATTTTTTTCATCCGTATTAGTTAGTAACAACACACCACTTAAGAATTATTGTAAAAATATTGTAGTAGCATTTCTCAATTTCTTATCCTTTATTTTATTTTTCCCTTATCTCTTTTTTTTTTTTTTTCATCCGCACATTCCTTTTCTTTTCTTTTCTTTTTTCCTCTTTTTTTCTCCTCCACACCTTTCCTTTGTCTCTATCTTCACTTTTCTTTTTATCTTTTTATCTTCACTTGTTTGGAGCTTTTCCTCTTATCTTCACTTTTCTTTTTATCTTTTTATCTTCACTTGTTTGGAGCTTTTCCTCTTATCTTCACTTTTCTTTTTTCTTTTCTTTTTTCTTTTCTTCTCATTTTCTTCTCTAGCACTTCGTCTGGAGCTCTATCTTCAATCTTCACTTTTCTTTTTTCTTTTCTTCTCTAGCACTACGTCTACTCCAAAGCATTTAAGAAGCACCACTGCATGTCCTCTTCCCACCGAGGCTCAGATGGGTCAGTTTTGCTTTTTTTTTTTTTTGGTTCTAATTTGATTAGTTTTAAAATTTTGATTTGAGTTTGTATTTTGATTGAGAGCTCCATCAATTTTGTGCTTCTCCGTTATGCTCTTTTTTTTTTTTTTTTTTTTTTTTTTAACTTGATTCTAGAGGGCATTATGGTAAAAGTGCCGAGAGAGCATTTTCTCTTCAGGCTTTTCCTCCCAATTTGGGAGGAAAAAATTTGTGGGCCCGGGAGAGAAAATTTTCTCCCGGGTTTTCCTTCCTCTCTATTTTCTCTCGTTTGTCAAACAGTGGAAAACACTGTTTTTCACTCTATTTTCCTCCCTATGTTTTCCATCCTTCCTAAATTCATCCCAACCAAACACAGTGTAAGAGACATTTTATCAAACACCTAGTGTGCACATTATGAACTACAATGTAAAACAATGAATGAACATCATGAAATCCACTCTTGATACATGTTCTTTTTGCCACAAGGGGCCAACAACGAAAGCAAATCATCAAAAGAAACTAATCCTATACAAAAATTTGACAAAAATTAAGTTTCCCCAACCCCTATGATGAAAATCCCAACCAAGAGCACAGAAACTCTCCAAAACTTAATTTAAGGATCAAAATCAAAGAAAAGAGTTTAGAATTTCCTTAGAGATGTTAATGGAATGAAAAACCATTCAAATTGATTGGGTTTTGATGTAAAAATATTGAAAAATGGGGTTTAAGAGAGGATGGGAGAGGTTTAAAACAGGTTTCCCACGAAAAAGCTCTTGAAAAAGCTAATTCTAGGCGTTTCGCGACTGACGAGTCGCGAGTGAGTCACCAAGACATTCTGTGTAACCTCGTGACTGGGCCTCGTGGCTTGTAAGTTGCTAAAATGAGTAGCCAATACTTGTGACTGGGTCTCGCAACTTGCAAGTCGCCTAAATGAGTAGCCAAAAATTCTGACACTTGTTTTTCAACACAGTTAATGCTTAAATAATGAGAAACAAAGTAAGCACCAAACATGGACACAGAATTTTAAAAATCACTTCCAAAAACATATAAAATGATCAAAACAAATTTTGGATTGATCCATATATAGTTGAGCACACACACATCACATTTAAATAAGTACAATTGAACAAATGAATAAGGCATTCATTGAATATTAGGCATGTGTGTTGTGTGTGTGTATCAAGTGTGGAATAGTCCTTAGTCTAGAATGAAGCTTCAATGATCAATTCAATCAAGTCATATACAATTAGTACTAAGTCAAGTGGTCTATCTCAATTATAGAAATGAACATATATGACCTCCCACAAGAAAATGATTACATATCTTTGAAGCTTTTCATTTGGCTTCTTTACAATTTATAACATTTGATCATCAATACATCTCATTTTGAGATTGATGCTCGAAATTTTTTGATATTTCAATTTGATGAACAAGCCTTTGGCTTTTGGGCATCATACATTTTCAATACAAGTCGCTTTCCCTTTTTCCTAATCAAATACTAGTATGTGCGATGGCTTTTGCAACTCAATATCTCTTTTCATTTGGAGATTTACATTTGACGATTTTTAGCAAAAACAATAAAAAGTGTGGGAAGATATATAGGCACAAGTCTATGCATGTATCAAAACTAACATGACTATTAACTAATTATTTATGACAAACTTGAAGATCAATTTACAACAATCACACATAGATGTCAAGATTTTTTCCACAAAAATATAAGTGCATAAAGAACAAACTAAGCTCATAAATGCATAAAGCCATTTGTACAAAGGTACAAGGCTAAACTCACATGTGATGTGTTCAAATTTATACGATCAAACTTTTTGAATTTTTCACTTTTTATGTGGTTTTGGATTTTTACTCACACAAAACTAAAACATAAAAGTAAGATCAAAACAAACACAATGCATATAAAGAAATGCAAGATGCATAAAATGCATGAAGATATGATATTTAATGCATGAAGGGTTCTACAAAGATCGAAAGAATTAGATCAAGGACCAAAAGAGCAAAAGCTCAACCATAGGAACTCTTCCTCATCCAAATGGAACGATTGTTTGGAACGAGTGTCTCATGAAAAGTGAGACTAGCGTTGGAAAAATGAGAATCGGAGATGCACATAGACAAGGAATTAAGATCATTAAACACTTTCTTTAACAACATGCTATTTTCACACAAAACCGGTTTAGCTTTTATAGCACAACTTCCAAGAAGCTCAACTTTCTCTTTTCTTTTGATTCTTTTAAGAGCATGAAACTTAGAGCAATGAGGTCTTAGATGACCAAAAGCACCACAATGGTGACAAACAACGTGTTTAGGTCCACTAGGCTTTTTTGGGAAGAGATCTAGCAACATGTTTTTGTTCCCTCTTCAACTTATGACATTGAGGTCTTATATGATTAATCACACCACAATGGTGGCAAGTTGGAACAAACTTAGATCCATCCAAAACCTTAGGTTGAGACCTAAACGGAGGCTTTGACTTAAGAGTCTTTCTCTCCACTTTTTGATTTCTTTTGTGTGGAGGAATGTACACCGATTTGCCCTTAGAGGTAGAACACACATTAGGCACAAATTTGGGTAACACAACATGATTGCAACATATATTATCATCCTTTTTAGTAATAGGTTCTACAATCAAACACTTGGCATGCATTTTAAGAGATTCATTTTCATATTTTAGCTCATCAACAAGTTCGTTAGACAAAACAAGTTTAGCATCCAAGTCCTTATTCAAACATTCAAACTCTTTCAGCTTTTCAAGAGAAATTTTAGCAAGTTTCTTATATTTTTTAACAAATTTGTTGGATTCATTGAGCTTAGCAATCAAATCATCTTTTTCACAAAATAACTTGCTCAAATCCTTATGAAATTTCTTAGCATTTTTCTTTAAGAGTTTGATGTTAGGAATATCAATAACACCTAAAGATTCATGTAACATAGCATCACAATCATGAGGATTATCACTCATAGAGGCATTTTCACAAACACGTGGCATGTTACACTCATCAACATGTATAGAGGCATACAAAGCACTATTCATGACAAATGAACACAAGGGGTCAAAGATCATACTTAGGTAATGAAACCAAATAAAAGTGTACCCGCTTTGATACCAATTGAATGTTCAAAAAGTGTATAAAACACTATGAATGTTTAGACCCCCAATTTCCAAATTATTAATTCAAGCTTATTATCAAACAATTAATGTGTGAAATATGAACATAAGCATATAATAGAATTGATAAATAATCTAAACCAAATAAAATCATATTCACAGTAAAAATTAAATGGCACAGATTAAGAGAAGAGAGATGCAAATACAAGGACAACACAATGATGTGTTATTGAAGAGAAAACTTAATCCCTTGGCGTAAAACCTCTCCACCGCCCTCCAAGTGGTAAATAATCCACTAAAGAATGTAGTTGGGATACATGAATAGTAGAAGACCCTCCAAGCCTAATCTACCCAGTGTATTTAAGCCCTCCAAACTCCTACTCCAACGAGGTTGCGCCGAACCTTTGTCTTCTTTAGCTTACCGGATTCCGCTATAAACCATAGTATCAACCAATGTGAATTGGTCCTTTTCTAACTGCTTCCCAAAGCACCAAAAGCCTTCTCATAGATATGGGTATGGTGAGAAAAGTTTTGACTAATGAACCTCTTAAGGATGTAACAATGGAGAGAGTGAGAGTTGAGGAATTTGAGGAGTCACTATGTAAAGATTGTGGATGGGTCAATCTTGTTTTTCTCTAGGGTTTCTCTCTCAAAATTCTCTCTGGAAGCTCTCTACACTTCGTGGGTATAAGGGGTATTTATACTGGAGTGAGAAAGGAATGCGAAGAGTCATTTTTTTTTTTCATAACAGAGTGGACTGGCAACTTGGCCTCGCGACTTGATTGAGTTGCAAGTCCAAGCCACGAACTAACTGAAAGGCCATACTGGACTTTTTATCTTGTAGTGCTCCAACTGTCATGATGCTTCAACTTCTCCGCATGCTTGGCATGTGTGCAACTTCTGGCGGCTTGCAAGCCATGAGCTACTTGCGAGATCCAGTCGCGAGTCTCTACTACTTTGCGCAAACTTGAGCATTTCTTTACACACTCTCACACACTACCCTTACATGATTCCCACCTAAATACAGGGTTACTAATTGCTAAAATACAAGCGAATTTGGTACAGAATAAAGCCAACAAGATGGTTGATTAAATTCAACCTTACAGGAGTGATGGAGCAATAAAGCATGGCTTGACCAAAAATGAACAATCACTATAAATAGTGACCACAATGATCATTTGCACAAGGAATGAACATCCGGACATGCAAGCTAAAAAGCTCAATGCAAAGTATCATTTGCATGTCTAACACTCAACTGATACAACAACATAAGGTAATTGCATCAAGGATATAAAATCCAACAAAGGGTACAAGAGTGATGTACTTAAAGAAATGCATAACATTAACAACAAGTACTAGGCTACAAAGCATGGGTACAAAACAATATACTGAACATGAACTTAAATATATAAACCAAAGTATCAAAAGTTTTAAACAAAAGCATAATAAATATCCAAAGTTATAGAAGCTATAAACCCATAAGCTTATAAACACGTAAACTAAAAAACAAGACAAGCCAAAAGTATGTGTATATGTATATCAGTGTTCTCCTTTTAAGCTCACGCAATTCCCCCTTTCAGTATGCACATTTCCCATTCTTGTGTTGCTCTCCCCCTTATTGTATGCTATCTCTCCCCCTTTTTGGCACGAATATCTAAAGGCTATCCTCTAGCTTTTGTTGAATAACATCTAATTGTGTCTCAATGGTTGTTAGATGCTTTTGAACTTGGTTGTTGGTGGAGTAAAGAGCCCTTTCAAATCCGGAAATACACTGATACAAACCCTGAATGAAAGTGCTTAACCTATCAGCTTGAGAGCTAGGTTGTATAGGCTGAGTGCTAGTCGTCTGCAACTCAAGAGTAATGGGAGAAGTAGTCTCAGTCTGCACAGGTGTAGCTGAGCCATGACCGGATGAAGTGGCATGAGGGAAAGATTCACTCTTAGGTGCTTTAGAAGAGTGACTCTTACTTGCTTGAAGAGATATCATGGATAATGGTCGAAGACGTGCCAGTATTTTTCCATCTATTGGAGGACAAACACCTTCAAGAACCATGATCTTCTTGAGAAGACTACAAAAAGGAAGACATGTTTGTGTTGTCATTCGAGCTGCTGTTTTCCCAATGGTCTGAAAAATGTGGGCACAAATGTCAATCGGAACTCCGGTGATGAGATCACATAGGAATTGTGCTCATCCAAGGTTGATGAAGCCAGTGTTAGATAGTGGGTAAAGGTTGAAGAACATGATCAAAGTGAGAGTCTTTAGTTCAAGTGCAAACTTTGCAGTGCCTATGGAAGTGCCTTTGCTTTAAATGTCATGATTAGGCCCAAGAATTTGAAGAATGTCTTGTACTTGAGGAAGTCTATCATCATATGGAGTGAGATCTACATTAGCCGGTCTATTGATTTGAAGAACCTTTGCAATGTAGTCTGGATTGATGCTGAACTCCTTTCCTCATACCCAACACTTCAACTTAGCTCCGGTGTATCTAGCATTTGAATAGAACTCCTTAACCAATTCATCTATTGGGTCCTTGAAGTTCTTGAACAGATCAGCTCAATCTTTTGCTTCAAAGATCCTAGGAATAAATGTTGTTCCCAAGGTATCAAATTTTACAACCCTTTCCACCAAAGTAGGAGCATCTACAAAAATGCTTGAGAAAGTCTGTGAATCGAGGGGAGTCCTGAATCTCTCACTGTTTGAATCTTGAGAAGAACTTTGAGTACATTTTGAAATAGGGGATGATGGAACATCAATCACAAGCTCTTTTCCTTGAGAGGAATGGCAAGACATCTGCAAAAGAACATACACACAGCAGAGAATTAAGTGCAAAACCACAAGACATAAACATAAACTTGATTAGATCCAAGTTAGTCCATGAAATAAGTACACATTGTTATTTAGAAAGACATATCACTTAATCATGATAAATGAACAAGTATGCAGTATTTAAGTATGTATTTAAGCATGAGCAACACTAGTGCATGCGGTGTGCAAATGTGATGAATGTGCAAGCATAGCTAAGCACAATGTAATCTATGAAATCCACAGAATCACAAGTAATAGTCTTTGAGACATTTTACTATGAGTATGATATGTACAACACAGTACAATCATGATATACTACTAAAAAATGAGAAGTAAGCATGAAAACATGTGAAACAAGCATCATATTATCAATATCAACAAAACCCATAAAACAAACTCAACAAAAAATTACCCAAACCATATTTGAACATCATATTTTCAAATCTCGACAAAAACTCAAAAATCAAGAAATCAAGGGCTATAAACAAGAAATACTTTGAGAAAAATAGAAAACTCATACATTTTCTTGAAGTTTCAAGTAGAGATTATGAAGAAAAATGGTGGATTTTTGGGAGAAACACGGTGAGTTTGTGAGAGAGATGAATAGAAAAGACAATGAACAATCAAAGTGAACGAGGGAAAACTGAAAAGTTTATTTTTTTTTTAAGAAACAATCCTTAAAGCGCAAAACACACGATTTTTGTGACTGAAATGAGTCACGAACAAGTCGCCAAACCAAGCCGCCAAAAACCCCTGAGACAAAAATTGAAAAATTTGTCCAAGTGTTTTTTGTGACTGGAAGGTCCACCCGCGAGGAAGTCGTCAAAGAAGCCAAGAAACATTCTAAGTAACCTTGTGACTGGAGTTTCAACTTGCAAACAAGTAGCCAAACTGAGTCACGAGAAATATAAAAACCTAGATTTTTGAAAAAATTCTAAGTCTTTTCGCGACTGGGACTATGACCTGCTAGTGAGTCGTGAAAACCTTATGCGTAAGCTTGTGAATGAGGCATGTGACTGGCTTGACCCGTGAGGCAAGTCGCCAGAATAGGGTTGCACATTTTTTTTTTTTTTTTTAATTTTGAAAATTTTGAAATCAAAATACTTTCCAAAAACAATTAAAACACTAAAAAATCTTTTTGTGTTTGATCAACATATAATTGTGCGTGTGTAACATATTTAATCAAGTACAATCACACAAATGAATAAGGCATTCAATGAACATAGACATATGTGATGTGTGTGTACCTCAGACATGGTCTTCGGGTCGTTTTTATATAAAGAGAACAAGAACTTACCCTTCCGCAGACCATTAGTGAAGGCTGCTACCAATATCTTGTCGTTGACCTCATCGATTGAGAGTGCTTCCTTGTTGAAGCGAGTTATGTAGGATCTTAGTGTCTCGTCTTCCCGCTGCTTGATGCTCATCAAGCACGCTATAGATCTTTTGTACCTATGTCCTCTAATGAAGTGTGAGGTGAACTGGGCGCTCAGCTCCTTGAAAGTGTTGATTGAATTTGGCATCAATCTACTGAACCAAATTCTTGCGAGACCCTTCAACGTCATAGGGAAGGCCCTACACATGATCTCGTCTGGTACTCCTTAGAGGTGCATCAGGGTTTTGAAGGTTTCTAGATGATCGAGGGGGTCCTTGACCCCATTGTAGCTCTCAATTTACAGCATTCAAAATTTCTATGGCAAGGGAAAGGAATTGATAGAGATAGTAAACGGTGAGTCGGTTCTGTTTACTAAATCATCAAGGTCGCTGGAGACTCGTCCCTTGAAGGCATCCATCATAACCTCCATTTGTTCCTTCGTCGCTTGCATTTCTGCGACAATAGGTGGTGGGGCTGTATACATGAGAGATGGAATGCTCAAGTTCCACCGCTCTGGTCTGCTCGGTGCGTTACTGCCCTCTGGCCTTTCTGGTTCCCCTCATTCGGAGCTGTCTTCCTGGTTTTCCTCTTGAACATTGTGTCCTGTGTCTTTTTGACGTAGTTGTTCCTCCAGATCATGGTTCTGTTTCATGAGGCGTTCCACTGTAGCCATGAGGGTTTGGACTTGTCTCTCCAATGCGGTGGATCTCGGCAGCTCGTCTCCTTGACCGTTGTTGGTGGTGGCCATCGAGTGAGTGAGTACCATGCAACTCTTATGTCCGGGAAGCGATTAGCCTGGCTAAACAGTCATCGTTTCCCACAGACGGCACCATCTGATGAGGCTGTAAATCTCACCAGTGAGTTACACGATCCTAACGCTCGAGTGAATCACCTGCGCAAAAAGAAGAAAGAAAAAGACCTAGCAGAGAGCACCGCTGTGGTGCCGGCCAAATACACTCTGAAGGTTAAGTTAGAATTATTCTCACAAATCTAGAGTGCTAGAGAGGGGTAAGTTATGCGTACCTTGGCATGTGAGGGTACTTGGGGTTTTAAAATAGTCAAAGGTTGACCTTTTTTCCTTGGAGTCCAAATCTTTTCCTTATAGGAGTCTCTTTGAGAAAACCTAAACGTGATGGACAAGTATTTTCCTTACAAAGAAGGTTTTCGTTAATGTGCGTATCTTATAGAATCCTCTTTGGGCTAGGATTCTATTTACATTGAGATTTCCATCTAAGTTTCTCATAGTGTCTATCCATAATGGACCTTTGCACGAGTCGGGCTTGCCCTTTATCGGCCCATAGATCCGGATCCGTCAGGCCCATTTCATAAAGCCCGTTAGGCTCCTTTTTTATCCTCTTTAGTACTCATGCAGAAGAGTTGTGGCCCCACGAAGGATAATCTCTAGGCAAGCTTGCGTATCCACAAAGCAATATTTGTTACGTGCATGCCATATGCCCCATGCTATCGTAGCCCAGTGTTCCATCTCCCTACAAGGAAGTCTCTTAAGCATACTCCACATCAGGGTGAAGAAGTCTGAAGCATGAGCACTGCTTTTTTGGATTTTTCCCTTGACTAGGGCCCACACATTATGGGCAAAAGGACATTCCTACAGTATGTGACTCACTGTTTCGCTCTGTTGGTTGCATACGACACAAAGAGGGTCCAATTGCACTTTTTTCTTGCACAAGTTGTCTTGGGTTGGCAAGATATTTGAGCATGCCCTCCATAGAAAATTCCATACCTTTGGGGGAGTGTTAAGGGACCACATTGACTTCCATAAACGCCCATCTACAGAAGCCATAGAGTGATCACCATCCGACGGGTTAAGCACCCTCTGTGCTACTCCATATGCCGATTTGGCCGAGAAGGTTTGAGACTTGTTTTCCTTCCACACCAACACGTCATTAGCTTACAAGTTAGACAGAGGAGTACTGCTTAAGATATCAACACACGTATGAGCCTCAAACCAATACACCAATTTAGCCCTGTCCCATTGCTTTGTGTCTTCATCCACTAATTCCCTTACCTTTGACGGCCATGGCCCATTCCTATGAAAGCATGGGGATCGAGGTAGCCACTGATGTTTAACAATATCAATTGAGGTCCCACTTCTCACCTTCCATTTCGACCCTTCTAGTATAATATCCTGAGCTTGTAGTATCCTCCACACATACAATGGGTTGCTTCCCAATTCTGCTTCCAAGAAAAAGCAACTAGGGAAATACCTAGCTTTGTACACTCTAAAGAACAGAAAGTTCGGCTGGTTCTTAGCCTCCATGACTGCTTGGTTAGCATAGCCAAGTTGAAGGCGTTTATATCCAGAAAACCCATGTTAGTTGATTTATTTAGTTAGCTTATTAAATATTATTACGTAAGTGATGAATAAATTAGTTATTAGTTGAATATATTCAAAATTTATAATGAATATACCCTTTAGATATGTATATTTATATTTTTTCATAAATTTTATTAAGTGTTTGTGTATCTTACGATACATGATATAGAAAAATCAATTCATGATACGATTCATGTTTTGATAACTATCCTGAATTGTCCGAGTGAGTATTTACCATGAACCAAATTATGAACTAATAAATAATTATTGACCTAGTAAGAGTCGCACTTGTGAGACAATCCTAAGCATTTGACCAATTGCAAGAATATATCGAACCATGATTGCAAATTTTAAACATATATCCTTTGTTTTTTTTTGTTAAAAATTTCAGCCATATATCCTAGAGTATTGAATGAACATCATTTTGATGATGAGGATTAGAGAGGAGTCTAGGGTCATATACAATGTTTATTCACAGTCCCAGTGTGAGTGGTTAGCTTTTAGATTTAAGATGGTGTCCCAAACATATTATATTATGACCATTATTCTAAAATTGCATGATAATAATAATAATAATAATAATAATAAACTAGGGAAAGGAAGCATTCAAGGTTTAAAGTTAGATATTTAACTGGAAGTCAAATTGTGATAATGGAATGAATGATGTAATATTTAATTGAAACCGATATCTTTGATGGTACCCGTGGTTCCAGAAAAATCATTTTCTTGATCAATTAAAAAGATTCATTCTAGGTTCTATCATTTTCTCATTTCCATTATAAAAGAACTAATCTATTATTATTGAGAATGATAGTTTCATCCAATTCTTTAAAACATATACGCTTGTGCTAAAGGATTCCTTGAAATACTTCTGCACAAGATTGATTGAGAAAAATGAAAATCATTATGGACATGAAAAAAGTCTTATAAGAGATCAAGGGTTCAATTTCCGCCTGAAAGCTTGGATTTGTGCTAAAACACAAGAGCTTGTTCAAACCCCCAATAAAAAATTACGGCTAGACAGCTTTTACTCTAACTTATACTAAGGGCGGAACAAGAGTAAATGAGCGCTATGAACCGTTAACACTACCCTAATCCATATTCATCCATTATAAACAATAAAATGAAAGCTTAAAGAGTAGGAAAGAGAGATGCAAACACAAGATAACACCGAGACATGTTATCGAAGAGGAAACCGAAGAACTCGGCGAAAAACCTCTCCGCGACCCTCCAAGTCGAAATTGATCCACTAGAAAATAAAGTTGGAGTACATGAATAACAAAAGACCCTCCAAGCCTAGTCTACCCCATGTACTTGAGTCCTCCAAACTCTTGCTACCAACTGACTTCTAGGAGCTTTATCTTCTCTAGCTTTCGGATCCCGCAATTTAGCCTGATTGCATTCGCCAATGAATGGCTTCTTCCAATACTTCTCAGCAGCACCAAAATCTCACTTTAAACTTAGAATGAGTGTGGTAAGTATTTGGGCTAGCAACCTCTTAAGGATATAGAGGTGGAGAGGTAGGAGTTGAGGAAAACCATAAGGAAATGTGTAGATGATTGTGGGTATAACAATCTCTAACTCTCAAGTGTATTTTCTAGGGTTTTCTCTCTACAAAACACTCTCAAGTTTTTGCCAAACAGAAACTTTCACGGATCCTTCGCGAGTTGGCCTTACTTGCAAGACACTCATGAAAAATACAGCCTAGCATGACTCTTCATCTTCCAGTCATGTGCTCTACACATGGCTATTTTTGCGAGAAGCTTCTCGCGAGATAGTTGTGAGTCAGTCACAAAATCCACTTGTTCATTCTTTGAAACTTGAGTCTTCACTGATCTCTCACACTCATCCCTTACAATTAATCCCACATACATATAGGGAAAATGATTGAAGAAATTATAATCAAATTTGATATGGAATTAAAGCCAACACAATATAGTTGGCGTTTTTATGATAGCAAGGTGCTCCCCTTTATTTGAATACCCACCTATGGCTTTGATTGTTATTACTTTTGCAGAAGCTACGACGTCATTCCTTGCGGTAACCACTGGAATATTACAGAACGATCTAAAGAGGGTCATAGCTTATTCAACTTGCAGTCAATTAGGCTATATGATCTTTGCTTGTGGCTTGCTCCCCTACTAAGGGGTATTATTACTTATATGGACCACTCCCCTCATACCCCTGAACCATTAAAAGCGCATACTGCGCATATGTTACACATCGAGATTGGCGACCTACTCAATTCTGTGTTGAATAGAGCCGATATTCCGTTGCCTCCCGGTACAAATATGGGGGCCGTGGTCAATCAATTGACTACAAATTCCACTTCCCTAACGGATCTTTATTCCGTGACCGAAAGTCTTATTATTCAGGGGTCCGTGAGCCTTCATTTTCTCATTACTTGTACTATTCTATCACAATTATGGGGCGGTGGGGTCTTTGAGGGGATAGAATAGCTCAAAGCCGTGATACAAAGATAGATCACTAAAAATTGTCTTTCGAAACGCGAGAGTAAGTCTCGGTTTTGGAATAGACTCTAAGGAACACTAGCACTACCAGTGACTGGTTAAAAAACAGATAGAACACTCTTTCCTACTCCAGGCAAGTAGTACAGTACGGATACAGACTATAACTCCAGCCTACTACTCTGTACAGAGTAAGGATTCATGGATTTCAAACACTCTAATGGACTATAACGAGCTGAGTAGTGTAGTACTAAAGCCCCGAGTGACTCTTGGCTGCCTTCAGTGGTAGACGCAAGGAAATCACAACTTTACACCTCTTATACCAAAAACTAATTGGTGTTTGGTTTAATGATAAAGAGTTATCACCAGGAGCGAAAATTATAAGTTGAAACTCTCTAAAAAAAATAATAATAATAATAAAGAGAGCTAAAACTACAAACAGGAGAACAACTCTTTGGTAAAAATAAATAAACCCAAAGATTTCTCTTTCACAATGAAATACAAAAATTAGTTCCAGTTGTCACAAATGCTAACTAAATATTTATTTAACACTTCTGTTGAATAAAGGTCTACAAAGACTCTTCAAAGAGGCGTGGGAATGGCATTGCTACACATAAAAATCTAGTTGAGTTCATGTCCTTAATGTCACTTGATTTTTACCAGAGTTACTAACCAAAAAAATAAACCACACGACTACAAATGTCCACTCAGACCGGCCCATCTAAAACTGTAAATATTAATCAATTCCAAGCAATGTTTGAATTTATGCAAATGGATTGACTCATGTCTATTGGATTATCAACATTTCCATTATTTTGAAGAAGAATTTTTCTCTCATCAGTAATTTCAAGAAGAAAGTGGAAGAGAATATAAATGTACTTATGATCCTTAGTCATTGTCTCCCTTCTAATAAATACTTGTGATCCTTTTTCAAACCCAAATAGATGGTACCGCAAGCCTATCTACTGAGTTTCTCTTAATTGGTTTTTGACATCTCTATATTGTTAGGGTCATATTTTATTGTAATTGGCTAATCTTTTGACAAAATGCACTTTACTTGTAATTGGGTAGATTTAAGATGGGTTTAATACTTCAAGAAACATGTTGTTCAAGTCAACTATTAAAGACATGAAAATTAGTCCAAGAAACAAGTGAAGAAAAGTTGTTCATTAAGTCTCAACAGATAGCTCAACAGATGCCTGCTATCAAGACTTAATGTAAAGCTTGATAGTTAACTTAACAGCAGCTTGATCTATCAAGATTTACGATTTTCAGTTTTTCAGATCTGAAATTCGGCCTAAGCTTAAATATTTGTTTAGGGTTTCTTTTTTCACAACTCTAGACATATATAAGGCTTATTTTAAACGCCGTCACACATGGATACAAAGACCAAGAGATTTATTTTCTCTGTGTGAAGATACTGCGTTTGTATGCCATAGGGTTTTGTAACCAAGTGCTTTCTGATCTTCATTGTTGATGAAGTGAAGAACTTTGCAGCCAACAACAATTGTTCAAGTTGCTGGAGCTAGTCACATACTAGGATCGGTGCAAAGGGTTAGTCATAAATTGGAGGTTTGTGTGTCAAAGGAAAGAAAGCTACTACAAAATCAAGTCCAATTGGGTATTGGAGCAAAAGTTCAATTGTCGGTTCGTATTTTGGGATGGGCTAGGGTAGTTGGTAAGATTCCTTATACTTGTAACCGCTTGATTGTTATTTAGTAGATTCTTGGGAGTGGTGACCTTAAAATCACCCAGTGAGGTTTTTGCATTGCGAGGCTTTCTCCATTTGTCAACAAATCATCGTTGAACTTAATTAATCAACTTGGATAATTGAATAATTGAATAATTAAACGGGGTCAAGCTATCTTCACCCAACAATGTTTCTCTTCCAAAGCAATATCAAACTCTTGTTGGATTAGAGCATCCACAACTTCACATTACCACACTCCAAAATATTGGTTTATTCCATCAAATTTCTCTGCCACATATTTGGAATTTGAGTCCATAGTCCTAATTACCAAAGACTTTGTAAAGGACCAACCTGACATCTTTCTCTCCAATACTTAGATCCATGATTCACTGAACATAATCTTCAAAGACAACAAATCCTAGGCAATGAACATTAGCTCTAATACCACTTTGTTGTAATTGTAGTTTAAAAACCAGATCAAATTATCTTGTGAGACTAGGTTAATTGAGAACTGGCCACCAATCTATTTTTTAAAACACACAAATTTGGAAATTTCCATTTATGTTGGGAACTACTTGAATTGTGGCCAAACCACTTGGTTTAGTGGGTTTGTCAATTTCTTCCCCAAAATTTTTTGCTACAAAATGGCTAAAAATCGACCTAGTTCGTTGGAAGCTGAAATTGGTCATTCTCATTCATCTTTCCTGAAAGTTTCTTGCTCACTCCCAAGTGCCGGAGATCATAGCAATATAATTTTCGGAGTACCGAGGTCGAACCACAAGGAGCGAGGTAAATCCAAAGACAATATAATTAAACAACAATTTGGGTGAGGAAGAAAAGTACTTTTGCTTGATGATTGTTAACAAGAATAATAATAAAAAATGATTTGAATTAATAATGTAAATACTAGGGCATCATGGTGTTTCCCTGTATTGATATGAAATTCTTTGTGATCTAAGAAAATATATATTTCATAATTGATTGTTCTTAAAAAATTAAAAACCTATGATTTGATTGAACTAAGACAATTCAAGAACACATAATAATCTAGATTAATAATGTGGTTAGAATAGTTTTCAAAAAAACCTATTCACTTTAAAACTTGATTTTTATTTGAAACTATTAGAAATTCATCTAAACAATAAGAAAAACATGATTGAAATTATTGAAAGTAGGAAAGAACTAATACATCAAAAGAAATCAACTTGAACAATCAAATATGTTGTTGACTAAAATCTTAGAAAGAATCACATTGAATATTCATACAGTATAGAAGAAACATAACCCTTAGCCCTAGCAAAGAGTTTAGGTTGCCATTAGAGAAAGAAAAATACAAGGTTTTTCTCTTAAAATTCGTTCTGCTCAGCCTCTATTCAAAATCCTAACATAAAAGTGTCCAAAGAAAATAAACTTTTTACTATTTTAATTTTCATCCATATTTACATTAGTAACTTGTGAGATAATTTTGGCCTTCAAAGGTTGTGAATTTCGAAAAACTCAAAACTGGAAAGTTGTAGATATTTAATTCACAGTTCCAACCCATCCAGCATTATGTTAATGGGATTTTTGAAGAGAGAGATATGCCCAAAATACTGATCAGTGCTCAAGTCTGATTTTTCCTTTTCAGATTCTATCTCTTTGATTTCTTTCCTTATTTGAAGCTTCCAAACATGTAGATGACCCAAGCACTCCAGCTGCACCTTCTTAGACATTTAAGTATCATCTTTTAGCTCCTATTTAATTCTAGTTTGGCCTCCATTCTTTTTCACACGATTTTCTAAAAGTATAAAATTACATGTAATGAATGACATCTTATTCAAGAAATTATGTAAAAATAAATAATAGGGACTAATGAAAATCATGACTTAATTATACAAATTAAGCATTTTAATAAGGAGATAACACCCACATAAATATATATAACAAGTATACATTTTAAGGCTTTATCAAAAGCCCATGCCATCTCTTGTTTGCTGAGTCCATTTTTTTTTTTTTTTTTTGAGCAAAAGAGATACAGAGGCGTGGGGAGAAAAAGAGAAAGATGGAAACGACGAGAATGTAATATAGATTAATTGAAAGGAGAGTCTTTTTTGATTTGTTTTTAGGAGATGGGGAAAAGATACTGGGGGGGCGGGGGGAGGGGGAGAGAGATGTAAGAGACTAAAAAGGGAGATTTTTATATGATTGTCAAGATTTTTTTTTTTTTTGATAATTCAATATTGAAGGGAGATGGCATTTGATCTTGGGAACACCAACAATTTCCAATTGATTTGCAAAATTATTGGCATTTGTGAAGAGATATTAGTGCTTTTGTGATTTGAATTTAGACATAGCTACAGAAAAAAATTAAGCATTTTAATAAGGAGATAACACCCACATAAATATATATAACAAGTATACATTTTAAGGCGTTATCAAAAGCCCATGCCATCTCTTGTTTGTTGAGTCCATTTTTTTTTTTTTTTTTTGGGCAAAAGAGATACAGAGGCGTGGGGAGAAAAAGAGAAAGAAGGAAACGTCAAGAATGTAATATAGATTAATTGAAAGGAGAGTCTTTTTTGATTTGTTTTTAGGAGATGGGGAAAAGATACTGGAAGGGGGGGGGAGGGGGAGAGAGATGTAAGAGACTAAAAAGGGAGATTTTGATATGATGTCAAGATTTTTTTTTTTTTTTGATAATTCAATATTGAAGGGAGATGGCATTTGATCTTGGGAACACCAACAATTTCCAATTGATTTGCAAAATTATTGGCATTTGTGAAGAGATATTAGTGCTTTTGTGATTTGAATTTAGACATAGCTACAGAAAAAAATTAAGCATTTTAATAAGGAGATAACACCCACATAAATATATATAACAAGTATACATTTTAAGGCGTTATCAAAAGCCCATGCCATCTCTTGTTTGTTGAGTCCATTTTTTTTTTTTTTTTGGACAAAAGAGAGACAGAGGCGTAGGGAGAAAAAGAGAAAGATGGAAACGTCAAGAATGTAATATAGATTGATTGAAAGGAGAGTCTTTTTTGATTTGTTTTTAGGAGATGGGGAAAAGATACTAGAAAGGGGGGGGGGGGGGGGAGGGGGAGAGAGATGTAAGAGACTAAAAAGGGAGATTTTGATATGATTGTCAAGATTTTTTTTTTTTTTTTGATAATTCAATATTGAAGGGAGATGGCATTTGATCTTGGGAACACCAACAATTTCCAATTGATTTGCAAAATTATTGGCATTTGTGAAGAGATATTAGTGCTTTTGTGATTTGAATTTAGACATAGCTACAGAGAAAAAAAAAAAAAAAAAAAAAAGCTCAAATATGCTGATGGGCTAATAGAACACTTTTTTTTTTTTGAATTTTTTTTTTGTAATATATAAATTCTAAAAAATACCCTACTTGGAGGTACCATATGGACTAAGGGTGAGGCTTAGGTCCCGTACATCTAGTGCACTAGACCCATTGAGATGCTGACACGTATCATTATCTTAACAGGTCCAGTGCAACTGGGCACTAGACCCAAACCTCTCCCATGGACTAATGGGCCTAGTAGTATCCTAGCAATATTTGTACCTCCTAATTTCCAAAAGCCTACTATCAATATCAGCTTTCATCCAAATGCCATTGTACAATCAAATCCCCTCCTATACCAATTACATATGGCACGTCCCTTTCACTAAAGTTGAGTAAATCTAGAGTTAGATTGTGTCAACTCATTTAAAATTTTATGTGGTTAAATTTAATTGTGGTTAAACTAAACCAAAGTTATAAGTTTTTAAGTAAATTGTTACAAGTTAGACTTTAGATTTACTCCACCTTAAATTATGACCCTTTAAATATATAGACCTCACCATTTCACATAAAAATGAAAATATAGGGGATATAAATTCCCCAAAACCATTGCACTCCACTTATTACCAACCCAATCTCAAATTTACCCTATTTGTCATGAATTCAAATCTTTCTATTCCATTTTTTGTTTTCCACTTTATACTTTATCAATACTAACTTGACATATATTTGTTTCACTTTCTTTATGAAATAATCTAAGTTTAAAAAGGAAAAAAAAAAATCAAATACATGACATATCTTGAATGGTAAAGCATAAAATAGAACACAAAAAGTAAGATAGAAGTTTTGGAATTGAGATAAAAATTTATAAAATTCACTTTTAATCTCAGTTGTTGAATTAAAAAAAAAAAAAAATTAACCTTTAGTTTTTTACCTCTTTTTTTTTTTTTTTTTTTTTTTTTTTTTTACTTCTCTCCCACAAAGGGTAATTGCATGGTGCAATAGCATATGCACCGAATCTCAATCTCAATTTTTGTATTCCGTTGTCATTCTTAGAAACTCTGATGCATGTCCTTGGAGGTTGCTACTTACACCTTTGGCACTCCTTCCCCCTCCCAGACACTCTTTCGAACTTCTATAATATGGACATAAAAAAGTTGGTGCACATCAAATCTGCTCAACACGACCCATATAGCCCTATATAAGTATATAACACCACAAGACAACTACCATCAAACACTCCATTTGATCCTCATCAAATTTTGTACTTAATCTCTTATCAACTGCTTCAAGGAGTTGGCCTCTTCTATAGAGGTCCCATACCCATTCTACAAGGTTCTCTTTGATTGGTTCTATTTGTGATTCAATTGGCTTTCTTCCACATTGTTAGGTTAAGATAGCTTGACCCCGATTAATTAATTCAATTACCCAAGTTGATTAATTAGGTTCAATTGTATGCAATTCGTGGAGGCACCAACAAATAACCAAAAATACTAAATGCAGCGGAAAATAAATTTAAAACAGTGATTTGTTAACAAATAGGGAAAACCTCGCAAGGCAAAAACCCCATCAGGTGATTTTAAGGCCACCACTTCTAAGAATCCACTAATCAACAATCAAGCAATTACAAGTATAAGGAATCTTACTAACTACCCCAGCCTATCTTGAAATGCCAACCTACAGTTGAACCTTCGCTCCAATACTTAATTAGACCTGATCTTGTAGTAGCCTTCTTTCCCTTGATGCATAAACCTCCAATTTATGACTAACTCATTTGCACAAATCCCAGTACGTGACTAAATCCATAGCAACCCTTTGATTGTTGTAGTTGATTTGTAATAGCTTCATATAGAAACACCAATAAGATCTTCAATGTTGGTGCTAGAGAATTTGCTTGGTTACAGAACCCAAAGGCGTACAAGAAACGAAATAAGAACTCTTGAGTTTGGTGAAATAGAGAAAACTTGGTTACAAAACCCTAGCCACATAAATGGAGTGTTTCTCTCTCTGGAAAACCTTCTAATAGATGGCTTATGATGTCCTTTAAATATTGGTTTAAATAAATCTCAATTCGAGCTTCAAAGGAATAAGTTATAGGCTTTTTCGCATTGCTGATTTTTGCTGATCCATGAAGCTTGATCTATCGAGCTTCTATTGAGAACAAAATCTCGATCTATCAAGCTATTATCAAGTAAATAGTAAGTTTCAGCAAGCTGCTATCGAGGTACATTATGAAAATGTGCTGAAAATGTGTTTTTCTTAAGCAAACTTTGTGTCTTCAACTTGGTCTTCAATTACAACTTTAAGACACATAAAAACTCAATAAAAGACATATAATTTGGCATGGTTGACAATACCAGAACATATGACCCTAACGCTCTCCCCCTTTATCAATCCATGACAAAAACTCAAGTACAAAAGTAAGCCCAGTACAATAATAACACGAATACAATGAATGAACCCATATTCAAACACACTAGCCTATCTAAAAATAACCAGTCCTGAGAAACCATAGCACAAACTAGGATTGGCTATTTTGATTGGCTTCATACCTGTCTTTCCTGAAAGTACTTAGCAAACATGTTATGCTTATCATGTGGAAAACAATGACAAATAATAAACAAGTAAATTGTGTTTTGTTATAGGATATGCCAATTATATAAAAATATGAACCTAACACACATGAAATTTCTAGGGAAACTACCCTAAGACTATAGACATCAGATTCCTTAGAAGTCCTACCCTTGGTGGCACACTTTAGGGCTAGATAGCCTTTGGTGCTTGTAGACACTGCATTTTGTACCCTTTACGACTTGGGCCCCTGTTTCCCAATGATATTCGAACTCTAAAGCCTAAGGCCAATTTAGAGCCCAATAAGATATTAAATTGACTTAAGGAGTGTTAAAATGAAAAATATAACCTTTTAAATAAGCAAAAATCTATTTTTGTAAATAAAATGACCAAAGTGGCCCTTAGCCTACGTATGCAACTAAGGTTTCAAAAGCATAAGAAAGGTAAGTTTTTTGCAATAATGGTTGAGGTTTGGAATGAATCCCACATCATCTGGGAGCCATTCCAAACCCCATTTTTTCAACTATAAAAAGCCTTACATGGTACATTTTCAAAACACATGGAAATCTCACAGGAAAAATCTAAGATTCACTAAAAAATTGTGAATCAAAAGGGAGTTGTTCATAAAACACCCTTAAGCCAATTTTATTTGATTAGTGTTAGGACATATGTGAATTCACTTGTTAGGAACATATGTCATTATTTTATGTAATTGGCTGATCCTTTGACAAAACACACTTTACTTGTATTTTGGTAGATCTAGGATGTGTTAAATACTTCAAGGAACTTTGTTTCAAGATCAAGTGTTGAAGCTATGCAAGTCTGTCCAAGATTCAAGTCTAAAAAGTGCCTTTCATTAAAGCTCGATAGCTAGCTCGACAGCTAGCCATCTATCGAGCTTAAAGAGCTATTCCAGCCCCGTGGCTCAATAGCAGCTCGATAGATAGCCATTTGTCGAGGTTTATGAAAAACAAAATTTCAGATCTGTTTTGACTTTAATCCGTGATTATGTGTTTGAGCCTTCTTTTCTCACAACCTAGACATATAAAAGGATTATTTTAAGGGACATCAAAGGTGACACAAGTTGCACAAGTGTTGAGCAAAGTTTGTTCAATCAAATTGTGACAGGAGACAAAATTTGCCCTAGTTCATCTCTTTTGTGAAGAAGTTGCTGTGTTTGTGCATTATAGGGTTTTGTGATCAAGCATCTTCTTAATCTTTATCGTCTGGATGAATTGAAGAACTTTGTAGCCAACAACCTTCTCTAGTTGGTGATTAAAGTCGCGTATTGGGATCTACAGCCGTGCATTAAAAGAAAAGATTGTCACTACAGAACAAGTCCAAATGGGTATTGGGGTAAGGGTTCCACTGTAAGTTGGTATAAGGTACTGGGATTCCTTTACTTGTAACCACTTGTTGTGATAATAGTGGATTCTCAATAGTGGTGACCTTAAAATCACCCGATGGGGTTTTGCCGTGTTAGTTTTCCCCATTTGTAAACAAATCACCGTGTCAATTTATTTTCCGCTGCATACTTAGTTTAATTGGTCATTTGTTTGTGCTACCATGTGTTTGCATTTAATTTCATTAATTAGTAAACTTGGCTAATTAATCAATTAATTTATCACAAGGGGTTAATACATTTTTTGGCCTATCAAGTGGTATCAGAGCAGGCACACTTTGATTAGGTTTTAATCTCTGCTGTGTTGATCCATTAACCTTTTTTTGTCATGGATAAAGGATAGTCATTAAATATACCTCATTTATTTGATGGCACTAACTATGCATATTGGAAAGTACACATGAGAGCTTTCTTGCAGTCTTTAGATGAGAAAGTGAGGCAAGCTATTGAGATGGGATGGACCAAGCCGAAGGAAGCGCTGGCCGATTTGGATGATGCCAAGATCAAGGCGGCAAACTTCAACAGCAGGGCATTGAATGCTTTATTCAGTGCGGTCACTAATGAGGAGTTCGAGAAGATATCCTCTACTGAAACTGCTAAGGAGGCATAGACCATTCTCCAGACAACCTATGAGGGAACCAAGGTGTCAAAGATTCAAAGCTTCAAAGGCTTACTAAAAGCTTTGAAGAAATCAAGATGGAGGAGGATGAGTCGTTCGATGAGTTCTATGCCAAGCTCAAGGACATAAGACACGGATGAGTTTTCAGACAATGAAGATTCTAAGATGAAGTCCTACATCACCAGGCAATTCAAGAAGTTCATGAAGAATGCCAATGGGAAGGGCTTCGACAAGGACCGTAGGCAATCCAGTTCTTCTCAATTCAAGAGCTAAGATAAAGGGAAGAAGGATGCTAAGGATGGTGATCAGTACACTGTTCCATCAGGACCAAAGTGCTTTGGGTGTCAAGACTTTGGTCACATGAACAGGAGTGCCCCACATATCTCAAGACCATTTGGAAAGGTAAGGCACTTACTGCTACTTTAAGTGACACTAAGCCTGAGGATGATTCCAACAATGAGGATGACAGAATCCTAAATGCTTTCACTGCCACTATAAATCCTACTGAGGGGATTGCTGAAGATGTGGATGAAGAAGAGGAATTGGTGGAGTCCAAGTTTGAGAAGATGAATGAACAAGATGACATCCATACAACCTATGCAAAGTTGTACAAAGTCTCAAAGAAGTATGAGAAGATGTATAGGTTGGCCTCCAAGAAGCTTAGTAATGTGGACCTTAAGTGAGAAGAGCTTTCCACAAAGTTTGATGAAGCCAATTAGACTATTGGAGCACTGAGGTTTGAAAATAATTTCTTGGCTGAGAAGACCAAGAAGCTTGAAGCAAAGCTGTTTCAAGTCAGAGCTCAATTGGAGAGGACCTCAAGTGTGAAGCTTGACAAGATGCTCAGCATTTAGAAATTTGCTTCTGATCAAACCGAGTTAGGGTATGATTTCTCTTCTCATGGTATTGCTTTTACTAGTTCTATTGTTTTTGTTCCTCCTGCTAATAATGTTGAAATTGATTACAATAATGTCAAAACCAATTTAGCTAGTGAGAATATAGACAAGGGTAAATCTATCTTAGGAGCACCCCCTAAGCAAGATAAGAAAGAAGTTAAAAACCCTAGGGCTAAGAAGGCTAACTCTCAAAGGCCTAAACAGAAGAAGTAGCATCTTTGTCATCATTGTGGAGTTACTAGTCATACTCGACCAAATTGCTATAAGTGGTTAGCCACTCGATAGAGCAACGACATAATAACATCTAGAAGCCAGAATCAGCTTCAATCCTCTCTTGCTTCCCTTGGAGATCTTCTCAAAGCCTTCATGTTCCTTTCGAACTTGAACGGCTTCAATTCTTCCCCCTCATCACCGGTTCAAGGGTTTAATCAAAGGAAAGGTTCTTACAAGGTGTGGAAGTAAAAAGGCCACAAGTGATTCTATCACTTTCTTTTCTCTCTTCTGTTTTTGTCTTTGCATAACTTATGTGTTTTGCTTTTATTTTGAGCCAGTCTAGTCTTATGCTTTTCTTTGCTTAACATGTTTTTGTTTGTTTATTTTCAATTTTGTTTATTTTTTTTTCATAAAAAAAATTAAAAAAATTAAAAAATTAGCAAAATACAAAAATAGTGTGTGTTTTGTGTACATTGATACTTGTGTACCTTGGATGGCCATTGAAACAAATTTTTCTAAACTTTGTATCTTTTGTAGCTTAGATGAGCATCTCTATGCACAACTAAGCATGTGAGCTTTCTGGCTCGTGTTTGTGATGAATAAGATTAAGTAATCTCTTTACTTAACACTCGTATCACTCTTTTTGACGGGAAGGACTAGAAAATCCTAAGAGAAAGGCATAAATAACTATCTTATCACTGTTGCCCACCAATCATGAAATGATATTTGTATGCTTCGGCATAGCAAAAGTGTGATGTCAATGACATTTGTGTGTTTCGGCATAGCAAAATTGGAATGTCAAATGCTTAACATAATTGGGTATTTCTTTTCTATCTCTTATATGCCCATGCATGGTTTGCTTAAAAGAAAAATATGCAAAGAAAAATCAAAAGCAAAAAGATCAAAATGTTTTTAAATATGATTGCAAGCGTGTATTCTAGGAGATGTGGGAGTTATAGGATGTATCTTGAAGGTGATAGTCCTTATCAAATAGTTATGATTGTATGTGAGTTAAAGTGATTTTCTCATATCTCAAATCGTCATAACATGTATACACTTATGCAATCTTGTGATGTTTTTCACACACAACACACAATATTCTTTGCTACTCTTAATACATGTGCAGGTATAATGTGATTTGGCCATCACAAGGTGTTACATGTGTTA
Source organism: Quercus parvula (assembly GCA_030820535.1). Classification (NCBI taxonomy): domain Eukaryota; kingdom Viridiplantae; phylum Streptophyta; class Magnoliopsida; order Fagales; family Fagaceae; genus Quercus; species Quercus parvula. The sequence goes on along the minus strand of JAUAME010000005.1, from coordinate 24,493,663 downwards.
ATGTATGCTCACTAAACTATCTTAACTTGTTTTTGAAATATAAAATTGGTTAGACTTGTTTAGTGTGTGTGTGTGTTTTAGGATCGATGCGCTTAATATCTTGTATTTTTAAGAGATGTTTTTGAAGAGTTCAAAATGATGTTTGGATCCTTGGTTGTGTTGCATGCTTGATTGCATTCATATTTGTGTTTTTCCCTTCTTGAAAAATTGTTTTTAAGCAATCTCAACACCTCTCGATACCTAGCCTATCTATCAAGATTTTTTAGTTTTTTTTATCGCAATGTCAACACCTCTCGATAGCTAGGTGGATCGATCGAGAAATCTCTTGTCTCCTCGATAGCTCCTCGATCCATCAAGATTGCTTTACTGTGGACACCTCTGGACACATCTCGATAGCTGCATTTGTCGAAGCCTTTAAAGCTCAACACCTATCTTGATACCTTTCGACACCTTGATCTGTTGAGATTTACTAAGGTTCTATAAATAGATTCTTGTGTGATCCGAACTTCATTTCCTCGATCTGTCTGTGGTTGTTCATCTCCCAAACACTCTCCTCTCTCCCTTAAACCACTTCCTCAAGCAATTTTTGAGCTTAATCAAGTTTTTCCTCACTTTGTAAGTCTCTAATCCCTCATTTTCATGCATTTCATTCTTTGAAACCTAAGTTTTTGGGAGTTTTGCAAAATTTGGGGTTTTTCAAAATCAAAGAGGATTTTGTGAATTTTTAGGATGAGTTTTGAAGATCTGATCTTAAACCTTCATGCATTGCATTCAATGTGCATTATAACTGTATTTTCATGCATTTAGTTGTGTGTTATACATGTTGAACTGTTTATGTGCTGGTAGGTTTGGATTGGGCTGAGCCTATGATGCTTTTTACTTTGCACGTAACATGCTCATGCATTTTCATGCATACGTACCTTACGTTCAATATATTTGTGTATATTTGAACTGTTTGGGGCTTTTCTGGGTGTTTCTTTCTTTCCCCACTTTCTCTAGTTTACGTTAGTGCGTCAATGACACTAAAACATAAGTCTACTCTATCCCGAAACCCTCTTCGTTTTAGGGCATTGTCTTCTTCTGATCCTACCCTCTCTTCTATTTGGTTCCATGATGAGGATGCCCGAAAGGACTTCTCAGAGAACGTTTCTCGACGAGGTGTTCATTCTGAGAGCCGAGTCATTTTGTTGGATTTCTCCAACACTGACCTACCCACTGTCATTCACAGTCAGGGTTGGGAGTCATCGTGTGATGTCTCGGTCACATGTCCTTCCGTGCTGATTCAGGAGTTTTACTCCAACATGCATGGACTTGATTCTTTAGTACCTCTCTTTCATACTCGCTTTCGAGGTATGCGTATCGTTGTCACACCGGAGTTGGGATCCGATGTGCTCTGTGTCCTGAGGGTAGAGCATCTTGACTACCTCGGATGTGAGCGTCTGAGTCTGAGTACTGTGTCCAAAGATGAGATGATTTTTGCTTTCTGTGAGTGCCCTTTTGATTTGGGTGTTCATCAGTTTACACCATGTTCGACCTTTGCTAAAGGTCCTAGATTCATGAATATGGTGATGACTTTTGTTTTACACCCACTTTCTCACTATAACTCTATCATAGAGCCTCGTGCTCGATTTTTGCTTTCTTTGTTAGAGCATCTCACTATAGATTTTCCTTCACATTTTATTCTTTCTATTATAGATGTATATAGGGATATGGTTACTTGTGATAAGCTCATTTTCCCTTCGGCTATCACGCGGATTTTATGCCATTTTTCTATTCCTTTTCCCTCTTCCGACCACTTCCCCATTATGTGTGCCATTGACTACACTACCGTTAAATGGAGTGAGGCGCAGATTCAATCAAGGCAATCCGGTACGGCAGCTCCTCCCACTCTTTCAGCTCCATCCACATCCACTCCTTCCTCTTCTACGAGTAGAGTAACACTCGAGGACATCATGGTGCAACTTCAGCGCATGGATGCTTGCCTCGACACTCTCAATGATGAGTTGTGTCAGGTGAACACTCGTGTTGGCCACATTGCTTGACGCCAAGCTGAGATGGGTGGTTACACCATGCCTTCCACTCTTGTGGCCCCTGCGGATAAGAGTGATGCTGATGGTGCTAATGATGATGATGCTACTGCTTCCAATGGTGAGTATGGTGGTGATGCTAGCTCACCCAGCGATGACAAGATGTCTACTTGACACTCTTACCCTTTGTCACTCGTGACAAAAAAGGGGAGTAGTTTTGGTTATGAGAGTAGTCATACTTAGGGGGAGGGTTAGCATAAGAGATTTTTGATAAGGAGAGAGTGCACTCTAAGGGATGTAGTGAGAATTACTTGTATTTTTTTTTTCTCCTTTTAGATACATTTATATCATGTACCTTAGATCTTGTGATCATTTTGTGATAGCAAACCTTGTACTTGTTTATATATATTTACATTTGAGGTTGTTATTATAGTTCTTTCTCCTATCTCTTCACGTGTTGTTTCTTTTCTTTCTTTATACACATGTTTCTTATATCTTATATGCAATCTATTATTTCTATTTCACACAAAGATGCCTTGATGAGTTTTGTTTAAAGTGTTTCAGAAATACAGGTTGTCAAGTCTTTCTTGCCATAGACTCTCTTCTTGCAAAGTTTTTCAAAAGTTTGTGTTAGGATAGAATTTATTGTATTCAACAAGTGAATATGAGTTGAGTGATTTATGACTTCTCTTATATCTCATTTGTTTGTTGTGGTTTTGTCATGGATTGCCAAAGGGAGAGATTGTTAGGACATATGTGAATTCATTTGTTAGAAACATATGTCATTATTTTATGTAATTGGCTAATCCTTTGACAAAATGCACTTTACTTGTATTTGGGTAGATCTAGGATGTGTTTAGTACTTCTAGAAAATTTGTTTCAAGATCAAGTGTTGAAGTTATGCAAGTCTGTCCAAGATTCAAGTTTGAAAAGTGCCTATTATTAAAGCTTGATAGCTAGCTCGACAGCTAGCCATCTATCGAGCATGAAGAGCTGTTCCAGCCCCATGGCTTAACAGCAACTCAACAGATAGCTACCTATTAAGGTTTATGAAAAACAAAATTTTAGATCTGTTTTGACTCTAATCTGTGATTATGTGTTTGGACTTTCTTTTCTCACAACCCTAGACATATAAAATGATTATTTTAAAGGCTGTCAAAGGTGACACAAGTTGCACAAGTGTTGAGCAAAGTTTGTTCAAGCAAATTGTGACCGGAGACAGAATTTGCCCTAGTTCATCTCTTTTGTGAAGAAGTTGCAATCTTTCTACACCGTAGGGTTTTGTGGCAAAGCATCTTCTTGAACTTCACCGTCTAGATGAACTAAAGAACTTTGCAGCTAACAACCTTCTCTAGTTGGTGATTGAAGTCGCGTATTGGGATCCGCGCAATTGGTTAGTCACGTATTGGGAGCCGTGCATCAAAAGAAGAGATTGTCACTACAGAACAAGTCCAATTGGGTATTGGGGGTAAGGGTTCAATTGTAAGTTGGTATAAGGTATTGGGATTCCTTTACTTGTAACCGCTTGTTTGTGTTACCACGCGTTTGCATGTTAATTTGATTAATTAATAAACTTGGCTAATTAATCAATTAATTTATCACAATGGGTCAATAGGTTTTTGGCCTATCAATTGGGACTGTTTTCTAGCCATAATCCTTCTAGTTTAATGTTACTAATCACTTTCTTATTGGTTTGTGAATAGATTTGACTGAGGGGAACGGTCAAAATCAAGCTTGGAAAGCTTTTGTTTAAGGTATAGAGTCTAACCCATTTCTTTTTATTTCTCTTTCTTTTCTGCTTTTCTTTTTATGTTTTAATTTTGTTTCTCACATAGTTTATGTTTGTATAATGCCTGTTTAAGTTGATTTTTTAGTCCTTTTCATGTTTTGCGTGTCAGGTTGTTAGAATTGTTGTTCAAAGTTCTATTCTATTTTTGTGTTTTTAGGTTTTCTGGGGCAAGGATCTACATGCGCATGATCTAGCCTATGCACGCAAGCTTGATTATGCGTACGCAGGTCTGTTCTAGTATGCATGATGCCGCTACCCAGAAAACCTAAATTTTTGTTTGTTTTGTTTCTACCTTCACATGTTTGTTCCATTTAGCCTCTTTTTCATATATTTTAGGCCCTATAAGTTTCTGTTCACCTTTTCACATGCTTGTTTGTCATCACATGTTTAGATTAGGGTTTATCTTAGGATTTCTTAGTTTTAATACCATTCATTCACATGTTCATGCATGAATGCCGTGGGTGCTATATTGCTACAAGGTAAGTGAAAGGTAAGTCATGCATTGGAAATGTTCATGCATTTGTGATATGATCTTGTGTTGATGTTAGAGATGAATGTGAATGCTTGGTTCTTTCCTTATGCTTATGTTTCTGCCTTGATTTGATTGTATATGTTGCTACCTTGAATATGTTTTGATGCCATGATAGATGTATGCTAGGGTTTGGGATGAATGATGCCATGTTGTATACTTAGATGTATACTAGTATGTGTGTGAGTTAGAATACAAGTATTGAACATGCTTTTAATAAGGTTAAGATATAAGACACAATGACAGGAGGCCAACCTTAGGGTTGGGCAATCTTGGGTGCCTAACACCTTCCCAAGAGCATACCTAAACTCCGAACCCATATCTCTGGTAGTAAAATCAAAATGTCCTTCCTCGAAGGGACGCTATATATATGGTTTCTAGACCATTGCAAAAACTAGGTGGCGACTCCCCCCTTATGTCCATAATGCCTACCAAACATGTGTTTGTGAGCCCAACTTATGGTCTACAAGTCTTGCAAGACCAAAATTTCCAAGTTTGGCATTGAAATTTGAATCCAACATGATATTGCTAGTCTTTATATCTCTATGTACCACATATTTTTCTCATTCTTCATGCAAGTGTAGTATTGCAGAAGCCAATCCCTATACTATATTGTTGACTCATTTTATAGTCACACACTAGAGGTATACCCTTTTTTTCATAGCACCCGAGCTCTTGAGCCTATATTTATGTACACACATGTGTATTTGGCATGTGCAAGCATTGCCGCGTTGGGTGGTTGAACCACCGCAAGGCATCGACATGTCCTTACTACTCTGAACTTATTTTGTCTTGTTCCAACTGGTTCATCACTAAACCACTAAACAAACTTAGTTCTTAAAGGTTATATTTATTCGTGGTTGACAATCTAAAAATATAGACTACACAAGTAGATTAGTATTGTAGACACTCAATTTTGAACCCATAATTTAATCAAGGAAAGTGGCTAGAATGACTATTCATATACCCAAAATTCATGATTGCATTACATACATTAATTCATTCATTGCGTATTATAAAAATGATTTTTTTTACACATAAAACTGATCTGAATTTTACAGATCTGATTTTTCTTAATACACAAAACTGATATGTATTTTCGTTAAATACATTTCTAGTTTTTTTAACATACAAAACTGATTTGTATTTTCATTAAATATAAATCTAATTTTTTTTAGAGAAAGTTTTCATTGATACAATTGCAGATTTTGAAGTTTAAAAGAAGAAATTAAAAGTTAGGTTAAAGTTTAATATATGTGATGCATGTAATATAAATTTATCTAATGAGTGTGAATCCTCTCTCAAAAAGGTTTTTTATTTTTTATTTTTTATTTTTTATTTTATGTTCAAAAACAGATTTATTTTTTTTTACATAGAAACCAAAAATCATTTTCTTTACTATTCAAAACAGAGATGATTTTTCTTGATAAAATCATCTTTCTTTTTTTAAACTTTACACCAAAAACAAATCTTATCTTTTTTTACAAAAATCTTGTTCCTTTCTTTGCGTAAAAACAGATTTGATTTTCTTTACAAATTCTAATTTTTTATTTACACAAAAACAGATATGATTTTTCTTTACAAATCTTAAGTTTTTTTTTAATTCACAAAACAGAAGTGTTAGTCAAGTGTTTGTCATGTATATGCAACATATTGTTCACATCATGCAAAAAGGGTATATTGGTCATTAGAGTCTAGAAGACAAAATTCTGTCTGGGAGGAATGGGTGCCTAACACTTTCCCATTCTGTAACCTAGCCCCCGAACTTAGTTCTTTTGGATAGGTAGATTTGTGCTTTGTCTTTCTTTTTATTTTTGGATAGATTGTAACTAGGACAAAAAGCTATGTATTCTGTTGCATAGATTGTACCTAGGACTCAAAGCCTTGTAAGGTTTAATTTATCAAGATTGAATTTATTTTTATTCAATCAATGACAATGAAGCATTTTGATCATGTAATTTTATATTTATTTTTTTGTATAAAAAATAAGTGGCAACTCCACACCAATTACCCAAAAAGAGAGGTTCCCTGAAAAAGCATCCAAAGAAATACCATGTCTGAGGTGGTAGTCTGAAAACGCCATGTCCAGAGTGGTTGTAAATTATGTTATTTCCCTTCCTAGGTTTGGTAAAAAAAAAAAATTAGGTTGAAAACCCTAAAGGGAAATCTACACAAAAGAAGAGTAAAAAAAAAAAAAAAAAAAAGTTAGACAGCCCGCTAGATTGACCTGATCCTTCTACTAAGAGGGTACATAGGCAACCATGCATTAGCCTGGTTGCAATTTCCCAAAACCCACCATTTACCCATCAAGCAAAAGAAAAAAAAAATTCCAAAGTTCAACCATTCCATTAAACCATGCCATTACACAAAATTCAAAACCTAAACCTTAAACCAAACCTTAAAAAAAAAATAATAATAATAATAAAATCTACACCTTAAACAAAACCCTTAACCTGAAAGTCCTAAATAATTCCTAAACCTAAGAGTTTCACATCCACTTATAAAATAAACATGTTCAAAGCTGAAAAATAAGATGGCCATTTTTTCTTCAGTCTTTTCTCCTTGAGTCGTTCATTGCTTTCATCTATGTTAGGTACCTTGTCCTTTTAAATTCATAGTTGTTAGCCTCGTGTTTTTCTTGGTTGTCTTTAAGGAATTGTTTTCTCATAGCAACCATGTCAGCCTCCTTATCCACAAACTTGTTCACTAGCTAGTTAGAGTAGTCTGTGGTCATCCTTTGAAAGTGAACCTTAACAAAGGACTGATCCACTCGGTCAGCTATCTCCAAGCCCAACAACATATTCCTTATAGAAGTAGGATTTGTGTCCACAGGAGTAAATGGTTTTCTTCTTTTTCCAACAGGTATTCCTGGCTCATATTGGAATTGCCTCAAGAGTCTATTAGTCTTGTAGAAAGTCACTTTCCTTAACCCAACTAGGAAGATATGATTTGATCCTGGAGACCTCAACAAAGGGGGTGGGCACTTCCACCAATAACAATTCCACCGAATTGAGACATTGTATTTCTTGTTCAGAAGTTTCACCCAGTCACTCTCAGTTTGACACTCGATTTTAAGGACAATTGTACTGAGAAAATTGCTAGGACCATAATCAGCAACAGAAGGCATGGCAATTATGTCCAATCTTTCCATCAACCATACCTGCAAAACCAACAGACTCACGAGAAAGTTCTGTGACTCTCCACCATGAAATACAGAGTCCAATCCTAGAAGAGGTTCTGCCAAGATTAGAGGAATAGGATTATCACCATATTTAATCTGACTCACAACACCAATGGCTTGAGCATCCACAAAATCGGGCCTACCAGAGCAAAGCAAGAATTTTCCCACAAAGCAAAGAGCTAAGCCAAATTCTTCTGCATGTTGTTAGTCATTCCGTGCGTACACTTATTAATCAGTCTTGAAAGAACTGCATGAAGATTCACCATATGCCCTTCAATCTTGCCGTTGGTAATTGAAGTAGGAAGTCCTAGAGCATCAGATAAATTTTCCCTATGCTTGGGATCACAAGAAACTACTACGGATTTCTTGTTGGAATCATAACCCAGGATAGCTGAAAATTCTTCAATAGTGGGACAAATTTCAGTAGTTTGAAACCGGAATACATGGTCTTCAGTATCCTAGAATTTCACAGCAACACAGAGGAAATCCCACTTGATCTTGAAATTCCTCAAAGCTTTAATTCCCTCTAGTTTGTAGCCTGTAAAATTGATCTTGGTGCAAAAATCAAAGCTACGAACCCATTTGTTGAAATCATGAATTGTTGAATGAGAAAAATTTTGATTGTTAGCCGTGGATAACCCTTGCTCGTGATTATTGTGTCTTGCTAACCTTGATGCAGAGATTTGTTTGTAGGATAGATTGCTAAAGTAAGCTACCTCAGTTCTTAATCAGGTCTAAATAAGTTCCGAAGATTTTGTAGCTGACTAGGAAAGTGTTTCATGATCACAAACAAAGAAAATATTTTTCAAAAAAACTCAAAAATGCAAAAGACGAGTTGAAAAAGTGCAAGGAGTCAGCCCACCCTTGGGTGTGCCTGTCAGCACCTTGGAATGCCAATTGGCACTCCAAAAGTGCCGATTGGCACTCTACTCTATTTTGTTATTTTTGGCACTCCAACTTTCACTCGATTTTTTTTTTCCTAATTGGGCCATAGAGTTTTCAAGAATTTTCATGAATTGTCAAACTGGGGCATTCAGATAGGCCTTGCCCATTTTGTTTTTCAAAAAAAAAAAAATAAATAAATAAATCAACATTTGATCAAATTAAGATTTTTCAAAACCATAAATTCATCTCTCAAACTAGGGGCATTTGGCTCCGCCTCATTCAAGCAAGTGCAAATTCCATCAGAATTTGTCAGATAAGTTTACATTGGTACTGCAAGACTTCATCAGGTGAATTCTAAATTTGTCTCATTTAAGGTTCCAACAAGATCAAAAGCAATTCAAAGGACAAAGAGCTCAAAAGTTGAAATTAATACAAATTTGTCTAAGAAACACTTCTTTTTGTTTTTGCAGGAAAATAAAAAACACAAATCAAGCATCATTAGGACTCCAGGTCTGCCTGCACGAAGATCTCCTCAACCTACCTCTAGAGGAACCACCCTCAGTGTTTCCTTCTTGACTTGCATAAAACTGAGATTCTTGCTGCCAATTTTGAAGTTCAAGATTTCTGATCCTTTCCTCCAAGGATCTTGTGTTGGCATTAGCCAATGCCATTCGACTCACTTGAAAAATTAACAAAGACAAGTTTTAGATCAATCATTAGGGAAGTCCAAGCCAAAAACACTCAAAAAGCATCATCTTATACCTAACTTGCTTCATTGATCACATATTGGGAAGATTGAGTACGTGCTACCAGTTGCAAGCCTCTAATCATCCGTATACTTCCTTCCATAAGATCAACATCGACTTGAAGTACAAATGCATTAGTTCATGAGCAACTTAGTGATCCAAAAAAAAAAAAAAGGAAAGTGAGGACAGGTCTCCATGGCCACACTGGATCAGGCCAAGGGACATTTGGGATGTGCTCTGGCTTGTCTAAAGTCATGGAGCTATACGACCCATCAGGATTCATCACTTCATATTGCCATGCAGGAAAGTGAGGACAGGTCTCCATGAAAGAACTAGAAGAGCCGCTAGCATGACTAGGAAGGGGATTCTCATCTTCCTCTTCCTCTTCTTCAAAAGATGAAGCCTGAAAGTGCAACATACAGATATTGTCACAAGGCCAAAATATGGAGGATGAGCATACAAGATGAAATACAACTTGGCTTCAAAAGGGAAAAGGAATACCGATGCTACAGGAATGCTAGCTAGACAACCCTGTAATTGAGTTTGAATAAATTCAAAGTAATTTCTTGGCATCCTTGAAACAACATGGCCAATTCGAGCACGAGCAATATCTTCATTAGCTAAAAGGTTAGCCAACTGGATGGAGGGACAAGGAGGAACCAAAATTGTTGTAAGAGGGTACACATGTTGAACTTGAAGCAACACCCGATCACCAAGATACCAGTACTCCCATGGCCACACTCAAACAATACCTGACTGCTATTTAACTCTAGAGCCCATTGACACTCAACATAATCCTCACATCCAAGCCAAGGGTCCAAAGACATCTGAAAATCACAAAGAACCCAGAATGAAAAGAAACCAAACCATAATAAAACACAAAAACCCCACACAAAAAAGGAAACTCACATCAACCACAATTAAATTGTCAATCACCATATACCAAACTTCCAAAGAACGCTTGGAAGGCATTGACGGACAGTATTTGGGCAACCAATGCAGAATCCTCGAATATATGTCGTCAACATCTTCCTAAACTTGAGGACAAACCCCAAAATATTCATACAACCAAACCTGAAAAAATCAACACACATCATTATGACAGCCAAAATGATCTTCTAAAAACCCCATACATAGCCAAAAATTCCAAACCTCACCTGCCAAACAAACGGTGCACCACCTAAGCTTGAGAGACTACGCTAAGAAAGTTGATTCACGAAGTGCAAGAGGATAGCGTAAGCCATACCACCCCAGTCATAATTTTTTATTTAGTCAATATCCTTTAGGCTCCACAAATAGCGCAAGCTCATAGTACTACCTATGTCTAGACATAAGAAAATCCCAATGAAGAGAAGCATGAACATGCATGTGCCAGTAGCTATGGTTTTACAGTTCTCAATATTCTCATACAGCCACATCAAAGAGACATTTTTGCTCTTCAGTTTTGAAGGCACTACGCCTAAAAGACTCTTAATCTCTTTCGAAGTAAGGGAATCATTGATCTTGATTCTTTCACCGCCCAATCTCAAGTTAGTGATGACGGAGAAGTCATAAGGCATCAGCATCACTTCACTAATGCCTGGAAAATTAAATGTGCACGTGGTATCCCAAAACCGTTCTAACAAAGAAAGGAGTAATTGGAGATCCTTGTACTCATGAGTTTCCTGGTTCAATAAAGCTTGGAAAAAAGTCTAGAAGCTGGCTTTGTTAATGATGTTCTTAATATCTAGAGACAATATTTCCCATATGCCTTTCAGCATTTGAAGGCTACCTTCGCTCTTGAGGTTCTGTAAAACAAAAATTTCCCATGACCCATCATCACATATCCAACAAAAATTTCCCATGACCATCATCACATGTTTAACAAAAATCTCATGTTTAACAAAAATTTTCCAAGACTAAAAAAAAAAATCTCATGACCAAAAAACATTTTCCATGACCAAAAATCCCATGACCAACAAAAAATTCTTTCTATTGCCAAGCTATCATGTCCAACAAGAAATTTTCATGACCAAACTCACATGCCCAACAAAAATTTTCAATGACCAAAATTTCATGTCCAGCACAAAAATACATACCCATACCCACAAAACGTTTTCCATGCTCATAAAACAAGACTTACACATTCCAACAAAATTTCTACATCCATCAAAAATGAATTTGTTCAACCAAACCTATACAACAAATTTTCATAACTTCAATGCCCCCAAAATTCAAGACAAAATTCATCCAACAATACCACAAATTACATACATTGCCAAAATTCATGAGCCACCAACACCACCCAAATTTCACCATATCCAATAGCTCAACAATTCAAAAATGCCCCAAGGCCAAGATTACAACATTATCACAAGAATTTCCAACCAAACCCTACAATGTCCAAAATTCCAACAAAAGTAAACAACAACCAAATGACAATGTCTCAACACCAAACTTTCAATAAAACATGAAATCAACAAATGTCCCAACAAAAAAACCAAGCAAAGTAAGCTCACCTTGAAATCCATGTTGGAGTGGGGAGCATGGGTCTTGGGGTCTTGAAGGAGCCCTTCTCCATCATTCCACTCAAGAGATGGGTGATACTTCTTTCAATTGAAAGTGAGAAAGGAAGGCCCATTGGAAGATGCCATTGTCAATGCAAAAAGAAAAAAAAAATGGAGGTTTGGGGATGGGTTTCAAAAGATGGATTTGTGGCAAAAAGGTCAAGAACACAAAGATCTTAAAAGATGTTGAGGGAGATGAGTGAAAGAAGGTTGAGAAGCTTAGGAAAGTGATTTTTTAGAGAAGAAATGGTGTAGTGAGGGAGAAAATGCAAGTGAAAAGGGAGAGTGAATAGTGACATGGAGGAAGGGAGAAAAGTGAGGAAGAAAGAAGATGAAAAAAAGAAAAGGAGATGAGAAATGGGGGCCAAAAAAATTTGCTCCAACCCCCCCCCCCCCCCCCCCGCGCCTTATTTTACCACCTGAGCTGCTGAGTCAACTCAGGTTTGACTAAGTTGACTGAGTCAACTCCCTTAGAAAAAGGGGGGTTCTTTTCTTTTCTTTTCTTTTTTCTTTAGGAGAAACGATAAAATCAAGAAAAAAAAAAAGAAGAAGAAGAAAGCTTTTCAAAAAAAAAAAAAAATCCCAAAGACAGATGACATCAATTTCAAAATTTTGTGACTTCAAAGGAAAATGAATTCTCAATGATCATCAAGGACAAAGAATATCTTTATTCAAAAAGAAAAGTTTCAGCTTTTTTTTTTTTTTTTTAAATCGTGTCTCAAGATTCAAAATTCAAAAAGAAAAAATTAAATCACCTTTTCTTCAAATATCAAGATTTCCAAAAGTCATGCATCAATTCGCAAACTAGGGGCATTCATCTATGCCTCATTCATTTTCAAAAAAAAAAAAAAACAAAGAGAGATCATCATCATCTTTTCAAAAAAAAATCGTTGATAAGGGTAAAAATATAACCTAACGGACCTCCTTTAAATGGGCCTGACGGATCCATGTCTGTAGGCCGACAGAAGGCAATACCAACTTGCGCAAAGGCCCGTTATGAATAAATACAGTAGAAACCCCAGATGGAAAATACTTGCGACACACATTTAATCACTATAGAATCCCTAGGTAGATGGAATCCTAGCGTGAAGGGATTCCGAAAGATACACGCGTAAATAATGATCTTCTCTACAAGGAAATGACTTGTCCATCACGTTTGGGACTATTCAAGAGGATTCCTATAAGGAAAAGACTTCTACGCCAAGGAAGAGAGGCCAACCTTCTACTATTATAAAAGCCTTAATACCCTCACAAATCGAGGTACGCATAATTTACCCCTCTCTAGCACTCTAGAGTTGTAAGAATAGTTCTAACTTGACCTTCAGAGGGTATTTGGCTGGCACCACACCGATGCTCTCTGTTAGGTTTTCTCTCTTTTCTTTGCAGATATCGTTACAAGCGTGCAAGGATTGTGTAGCTCACTAGTGCTCTCTGTTAGATTATGCCGCTAGGAAGTTAAAGGTCCAAGCATTACGTTTTGTGCTGATAAATGATGTTTTATACAAAAAAGGGTTCTCCTGACCATACCTGAGGTGTCTATGCCACGAAGAAGCAGATTATGTAATGAGAGAAGTCCATGAGGGTATCTATAGAAACCACTTGGGGTCACGATCATTAGTGCACAAGTTGATCCGAGTAGGATACTATTGGCCTACAATGCTGAAGGACGCACAGGCTTATGTCAAGACTTGCGACAAGTGTCAAAGGTTCAGTAATCTCATCAGGCAACCATCCGAAGAACCGACTCCTATGACAGCCCCTTAGCCCTTCACTTAATGGGGACTAGATATCATAGGACCCTTCCCAACTCTAGTTAGGCAGCTAAAGTTTCTGGTGGTTGGTATCAACTACTTCACTAAGCGGGTGGAAGTAGAGGCCCTAGCCACTATCACGGAGAAGAACATTAGAAGTTTTGTTTAAAGGAATATCATCTGCAAGTACGAGATACCTAGAGCGCTTGTCTCGGACAACGGAAAACAATTCGACAACAGCGCATTTAGGGACTTCTGTTCGGAGCTAGGAATCAAGAATCACTACTCGTCTTCCGCGCACCCAAAGGCCAATGGACAAGTTGAAGTCACAAACCGGTCATTGCTTAAGATAATCAAGACCCGACTCGAGGGGGCAAAGGGTATCTGGCTGGACGAGCTGCCAAGCGTTCGGTGGGCATACAGAACTACAGCTAGAATGCCTACCAGAGAAATGCCATTTCGACTAGCATACGGAAGTGAAGCGGTCATCCCAGCAGAAGTAGGGCTCACAAGCTTTCAGGTGAAGAACTACTACGAGAATAAGAACGAAGAGGCCATGCAACTTCAGCTCGACCTAGTGGACGAAGTATGAATGACAGGGGAGCAAAGGATGGTGCGGTATCAGAATCTCATGGCGAAACATTACAACTCCAACGTCAGGCATAGAGACTTTCAGGTTGGAGATCTTGTACTATGAAAGGTGATGGGCGCTACTAGAGATCCTTCGCAAGGAAAGCTTGGCCCCAACTGGGAAGGACCCTACAGGATCACATCATGGTAGAGGAAGGGCACCTACCACCTCGAAACACTGGACAGACAAAAGCTCCAGCACCCATGAAACACAGAGCACCTACAGAAATACTATCAGTAGAGACAGCATGAAGAGCAACGACGCTATTTCCAGTTTTTCTTTTTAGTTTTTACTACAATTATTAGTTTTACTTTAACAACTTTTTGCAACAATACTTCAAGTATGCTTTTAACCCCAAGGGGGTAGGTACTTTTCTACAAACACATGATTTTTTAAGAAGAATATTCGGACATAACTGTCTTTTCAACCTGAATTCTCACAAAGTCCACAAAAATGGACGAATACAATTAAAGTCCACAAGCTGGACGAATCATCCCAAGAAGGATGAAAATTAGTCCAAAAAGTGGACGGATGTAAATAAAAGTCCACAAGCTAGATGGATCATCCCAAGAAGGATGAAAATTAGTTCGAAAAGTGGACAGATGCAAATTAAAGTCCACAAGCTGGACGGATCATCCCAAGAAGGATGAAAATTCTAGTCCACGGATAGAGTCCACAAACTGGACGGATCATCCAAGATGAAAATTCTAAGTCCAAAAAGTGGACGGATATAAAGTCCACAAACTGGATGGATCATCCTAAGAAGGATGAAAATTCTAAGTCCAAAAAGTGGACGGATAAAACTTAAAGTCCACAAGCTAGATAGATCATCCCAAGAAGGATGAAACTTATAGTCCAAAAAGTGGATGGACATAAACTAAAGTCCAAAAAGTGGATGGATATGAATTAAACTGGATGGGTCGTTCCATAATGAATGAAAATTCCAAGTCCCAAAAAGTGGATGGGTATACACCGAAACCTACAAAGTTGAAAGTTCATACATAAAGGATGAAAATACTACCTAGTCCATATAAAGGATGGTGCATAAAGGGTATAAATTTTATCCAAAGTAGACGGACCACCTAAAAAGATCAAAACGACGGTCCAATTTGTGGACGGTCCCCAAAGACATTAAGACGGACGCAACTTATATTCCATAACACAATGTGGACGGACACAGTTAGGAATGAAATATTAAAGGCCTCCCATAGTGGACGGATCGAATAAGAAATGAACTACTACATTCATAGCAACCATGAAACAAGAAAAATAAATACCATTGACGGACAAAGTAATGTAAAACCCTCAAAGGGCAATTGTTCAATATACAAATAACGGATTGTGCTCAAATTATTAAAAAAGAAAAAAGAAAAAAGAAAAAAGAAAAAAGAAAAAAGAGAAACTATTCTTGGGGGTCTGCATCCTCTTCATGACGGGTGTTGATATCTACAAGATTAATTTCATCTTGAACATCCTGTGCCTGGGCTGACTCTCTGTCGCCTTTAGCTGCATTCTCAGCAAAAAGATCTTCAGTGTCCTCTGAGGCGGCAGGCATGACGGATATCTGAGCTTGATCCTCAACCTTAATGTTTAACATATCCAGGTCAGGGTAGGCCTTCTTAACTTGACGGAGGGCGTCGTCAAAACCTTGAAGGAAAAAGTCTCCCAACTCTAACAGCAGGGCGTCGGAGTCATGGTACTCACGTATCGCTGCCTCCTTAGCTTGACGGAGTTTATCCTTCAGGTCTTGAATCTCCTTTTCTTTTTTCTCCATAACCTTCCTTGCCTCCTCTGTCCTTTGTTCAAGCTCTTTCCTCACCTTCTCTGAGAGGTTAAACTTTTGCTCCATTGTGGATTTCCATTTGTTGAGTTGACCTAGTTCGTCCTCCGTCTGCTCCGCCTTTGCCTGCACACGTCCCAGAGCCGTCTCACGGTTAAGACACCATTCCTTCAGCCCCTTCATCATAATCATGGACTAAAAACAAAAGAGAAAGAAGGGTTAGATAGGAAGATAAGTAGAATGGACAGATGGAAAGACGAGGATATAATTACCTGAGCAATTGCAAAGCGACCCGTCTCCCCCATTGCCTCTGTGGAATGATTGCCAAAGTCCTCATAGTCCTCTGACGTTATGAGGGACGAAAGCTGCTCTAAAGCATATTTGGAGTCTTCGCGGAGGAGGACGGGCGTATTTTCCTGGCTAGTGGACGGGGCCTTCATCGTGCCCTTACCAGCCCCATGCTTCACTAGGGTGACCATTTTTGCACCCTCAGCCATTAGCCCTACAACGGGCTCCAAAGGGACTTTGGGCCTTTTAGTAGGACGGTCCCCCTTAGGTGGTTACTTCCTCTTTGTGGACGGGTTGCCTGAGCCCATCCCCTTGGGAGCCACGTCACCGATCTCCTTTTTCTTTGCAACCTGCGACCTAATCAGTGCTCTCCTCTTAGCGTCATCCATTTCTGAAAAGGTGAACGGGTGAAGTTAACTACTAAGATAAAATTGAAGACTGTTCAAATAAAATAAGGACAACGAACTTACATCTGTGGATTTTTTCTTTATATCTGATGCCTGTTGGAGTTGGCTCAGGTCCATCACAATACCAATGAATGGTATTAAGTGTAACTAATTTTGCCCAAGTCCTCTCCTCTGGTTGGGTTTTAGAAAAAATCTTCTCAAGGAAGCTGATCTCCTCAAGTTCAACTTGTGGGCACCGTCTAACTGCAAAGAAAATGAACGGTTAAAACTGTTGGTAAAGTTATAATAAACGGAATGATTATAAAAATGTTCACACACTAGGACGGGTGCATACAGGACGGATGCAATATGCCTCAAGTCGTGTCGACGAGCATGTGTTCCATTTCCCCTAGACGTCACATCCACTCATCACCTTCTAGGAAGAAATAATGGCTCTTCCAATCCCTATTTGAGTCTGGTGTTTCAAATATAACCTTCAACAACGAACTCCTAGGAACAAAACTATATATTCCCCTTGACTTGTCTATCTCATCTGGACAATAACAGTGGAAACCTAAGTCCAGCCTTCAGCATTTGTTCATACACTCCGACACCTTCTACCCCTTCATAGTAGCATTTCTTTGACTTATAGGGTAGATGGATAGAGATGTTATCAGGAATCTGGAAATTATCCCTAAGAGTTTTGAAGTAATTCTCCTTGATGGTGGACACAAAATTGTTCACTGTCCACTCCGATAGCATGATGAACTCCCTAAGTCCATCAGCACCTACGACAGATTTTAATGTTTGTTCCTCGCCGTCATTAGAAACCTCTTCTTGATCAACCATCTCCAAATCCTCATTTGTTGAGGATGAGGAAGAGGCGAAAAGACTCCTCTCTTTGCTCGGACTCTCTTGGTCTTTATGACTGAACAGGTATACTTCCTCGTAATCCATCCCGTCACGGACAAATGACTGGTTACTCAACGCACTAGACATTGCCTACATGTGATGACAAAACCTAAGACTCTGACAGATCTAGAAGTGTTGGTAAAAGGGACTTGTGAAAAGAAAGCACTTACCAACTTTTGAGAATGAACGGAGGAAAAGTGTTAATGACGGATATAGCGACTGGATGGAGTGGTCTCTAACAAGGATGACGGTTGTGCTCTAACAATGTGTTTCAGCTGAAAATAGAGAAATGAGAAAGAAAGGCCTTGATATTTATAGAGGGAGTGCACGGAAAACGAAGCGACGCTTCGATCCAAGGTAAAATCCAGTCAAAGAGTGATATGTGTCATGCGTCATAATGGCTTCCAGACAACTTGTCAGGAGTTGGCGCAGTTCACGGCGTTCGTATTCAAACCGTTGATCCACTGGCCTTTGAACCATCACCCCTAAAGTCTTGAACCGTCACCCCCTGGGTCCACCCACTCAAGGATGACGAACCCATGGGGTGAAGGGGGCAACTGATAAGGTCAAAAATATAGCCTAACGGACCTCCTTTAAATGGGCCTGACGGATCCATGTCTATAGGCCGATAGAAGGCAAGCCCAACTTGTGCAAAGGCCCGTTATGAATAAATAGAGCAGAAACCCCAGATGGAAAATACTTGCGACACACATTTAATCACTATAGAATCCCTAGGTAGATGGAATCCTAGCATGAAGAGGATTCTAGAAGATACATGCGTAAATAAAGATCTTCTCTACAAGGAAATGACTTGTCCATCACGTTTGGGACTATTCAAGAGGATTTCTATAAGGAAAAGACTTCTACGCCAAGGAAGAGAGGCCAACCTTCTACTACTATAAAAGCCCAAATACCCTCACAAATCAAGGTACGCATAATTTACCCCTCTCTAACATTCTAGAGTTGTGAGAATAGTTCTAACTTGACCTTCGGAGGGTATTTGGCCAGCATCACACCGGTGCACTCTATTAGGTCTTCTCTCTTTTCTTTACAGATATCGTTACAAGCGTGCAAGGATTGTGTAGTTCACTGGTGATATTTACGGCATCATTAATCGTCAATCAAGGTTCCTAAAAAATCATGCATCAATTTACACACTAGGGGCATTCAGCTATGCCTCATTCAGGTTCTTACAAGAATAAGTCCATACACATCAAAATCATTAAATGCAAAGATCAAAGAGTGGCCATTCATGAGTTATACAAATCAACTAAATGAACCCTTGTTTCTCTTGTAGGGAATCTTCAATGGAAAAATCTCCAAGAACAAATCTTCAATGGACAAATCACCTAAAACAAATCTTCAAAGAACAAATCTCTAAGAAAAAATCTTTAAAGGACAAATCTCCATGAACAAATCTTCAAAGGACAAATCTCTAAGAACAAATCTTCAAAGGAAAAATCTTTGTAAACAAATCTTCATAAACAAATCTTCAAAGGACAAATCTCCATAAACAAATCTTCAAAGATAAATCTCCGTGAACAAATCTTCAATGGACAAATCTCCAAGAAAAAATCCTCAAGAACAACGCCACAATTTAGGTTCCAAGGTAGAGAAGCCCCTTGGATACCTTCCATCAAGATCGAGGTAGTGAAGCCCCTTGGTTGTCATAATTCAGGTTCTGAGGTAGAGTAGCCCCTCGGTTGCTTTTCATCAAGATCGAGGTAGAGAAGTCCTTTGGTCGCCACAATTTAGGTTCCAGGGTAGAAAAGCCCTTTGGTTACCTTCCATCAAGATCAAGGTAAAGAAGCCCCTTGATCGCCACAATTCAGGTTCCGAGGTAAAGAAGCCCCTTAGACACCTTCCATCAAGATCAAGGTAGAGAAGCCCTTTGGTTGCCACAACCCAAGTTCCAAGGTAGAGAACCTCTTGGTTACCTTTCATCAAGATTAAGGTAGAGAAGCCCCTTAATCAACTTGCCATATTCAAACTGGGATAAAGAAGCCTCTCAGTCACCCCAGATTTCAAGATCCATTTCAAAAGTTATCAATTATCAAGTAGGTCAAGTATTCACAATTTTCATTTTTGTCAAACAGCAAGGCACTAGTTATATATCTCAAGGTTTTAGGTTCAAGGGCTAGGTAATATTTGAAAAGTCAACCTCAATTAAATCATGGCTGCTAAAATCAGTGCCTTTGTTTTACATTGACATTCGCTTTGCAAGCTCTGTCAATGAGGGGCATTTTGTAGACACTCGATTTTGTACCCATAATTTAATCAAGGAAGATGGCTAGAATGACCATTCATATACCCAAAATTCATTATTGCATTAGATGCATTAATTCAGTCATTGCATATCATAAAAATGATACTGAGGTTCTAACGGTCGTGATAGTATGCCTAATTTTCAAATCGGACCGTCGGATTGAAGGATATTGCATGATCAAGTTTGCATAGTCTACATGCATTTTGTTTAGGTTCAACCAACCACACAAGATTAATTTAAATTAATTCTGATTGGATAGACAATTAAAATTAATTAAATAATTTTGTGATTGGTTGTTAGTTAGTATTAAAAATGGGCTTGCTTGCACGGGAATGAAAAGGATAATCAGATAACAACAAAATTGTGGATAATCAAGACTTTTTGGAGTGTTTATCTACAAGATAATCATTATTGTACAGACCTAAATCATTAGAAAAGGAGTTTAATTTTTAGAATATGGATTAAAAACACATCTAAGTGAAATTCCTAGCTCAAAAAAACTTCAAAACAGGAGTCCAAAATGGACTAAAACTGTGGGTCCAGCACCCAAGAGGGCCATTCGGCACTCTTGGAGTGCCGATTGGCATAAATGCAGGGCACAGCCCGAGGGCTCCTGGATTGAGATAAATTTTATCCTTTTCGATTTTTTAGAGATAAGGACGCATCCCAGTTCTTATTCTGATCATTCAGCTAATTTTTCAAACATCCCGGCCTCTATAAATAAAGGATGCCTCTCAAAATTCAGCACACTTTTTCACGCTTTCTGACCCCCCTCTTTCTGGCTCTTCTCTTCTTTTCTTTTATCTCTTATGTTAAAGATGTTCTGGAGGCTCTTACCTTAGGAATTTCTTTTCTGTAAGCAAAATATTTTAGACTTCAAAGAGTTGAATAAATTTCTTTGAATCCTTAAATATCCTTTCACAAAGAAGAGCACACTCATGCAAGAGGTAGTCTATTTCTTCTTTTTTTGTTTTCTAGTTTTTTTTTTTCTATTAATTTTATTTGATGATGCATGAATAGATTTAAGGTGTTTTATTATTTCTAATTCTTGATGTAATTTCCATGTTTTGTTTAATTTTTTTCAAAAAAATATGTTCTAGTTGATTTGTTGTTATGATTTCTCTCTTAAATCTCAAAATCTGCTAATTATCAAAGATCTCTTTAAACTAAAAATTGATCTGAATTTTTCAGATCTGATTTTCTAAATTAAAAACTGATCTGTATTTTCATTAAATGCAAATCTGATTTTTTTTTTTTTTTTACACATAAAACTGAACTGAATTTTACAAATCTGATTTTTCTTAACACACAAAACTGATTTGTATTTTCATTAAATACAAATCTGATTTTTTTAACATACAAAACTGATCTATATTTTCATTAAATATAGTTTTGATTTATTTTTAGAGAAAGTTTTCTTTGATACAATTGCATATTTTGAAGTTTAAAAGAAGAAATTAAAAGTTAGGTTGAAGTTTTATATATGTGATGCAAGTAATATAAATTTATCTAATGAGTGTGAATCCTCTCTCAAAAAGTTTTTTTTAATTTTTAATTTAATTTTATTTTATGTTCAAAACAGATCTAATTTTTTTACATATAAACCAAAAATCATTTTCTTTACTATTCAAAACATATTTGATTTTTCTTAATAAAATCACCTTCTTCTTTTTTTTCTTTTTCTTTTTTTAATTTACACCAAAAACAGATTTAACCTTTTTTTTACAAAAATCTTGTTCCTTTCTTTGCGTAAAAACAGATCCGATTTTCTTTACAAATTCTAATTTTTAATTTACACAAAAACATATTTGCTTTTTCTTTACAAATCTTAATTTTTTTAATTCACAAAATAGATTTGAATTTTTCTAAAAAAGAGGTTGCATTCATAAGATAAACTTATTTGAGTTAGTGTTTGTCATGTATATGCAACATATTATTCACATCATGCAAAAAGGGTATATTGATGATTAGAGTCTAAAAAACCAGACTCTGTCTGAGCAGAATGAGTGCCTAACACATTCTCATTCCACAACCTAACCCCCGAACTTAGCTCATTTGGATAGGTAGATCTGTGCTTTGTCTTTCTTTTTATTTTTGGGTAGATTGTAACTAGAATAAAAAACTATGTATTCTTTTGCATAGATTGTACCTAGGACTCAAAGCCTTGTAAGGTTTAATTTATCAAGATTGTATTTATTTTTATTCAATCAATGACAATGAAGCATTTTGATCACGTAATTTTGTATTTATTTTTTCTTATTTTTTTGTATAAAAAATAAGTGGTGACTTCATACCACTTACTCAAAAAGAAAGGTGCCTTGAAAAAGCACCAGATCTCTTTTCTGAGAGCACCCCAAGTTTTGCGGTCTCTCACAAGTATGTTACAAAGGAATAAAATAGACCAACAAAATATGAAATATTGTGCATAAAGCTATAGGTTTAATATGGTTATCATTCTCAATAAAAACTCATACCATTTAATTCTTTATTAAAAATGAAAGCTTTCAAACTTCATTACAAAAATTTGAATAATCATACATATCAATGCATAATTGAAGCTAAATCCACCTCAGCTTTGCCTGAATGTAGAAGAGGTTTGCTTGGGCCAACTATCATAGACGAATTAGTTGAGCAACTACTACTTGAACATTGTGTCTGATCTTTTGACTCGATTAGACCAGAAGTCATATTAGAGGATTCACACAGGTGCATTTGAGACCCAAAATACATTGGTATTGGATACTTTGATGGAAGGTTGGGCAACTGAGATTCAAAATTAAGAACGTGTATTACTTGCCTTATTGAGGGCCTACTAGTGGGATCAGGATGACAACACCATAATCCAACTACCATCAAGCTCTCTATTTGCCCTTTATCAAATTCCATACTTAATCCCTTATCAACTGCTTCAAGAATTTGACCTTTTCCATAGAGGGCCCACACCCACTCTACTAGCCTAACCATGCTAGGTTCTACACGTGGCTCAACTGGCTTTCTACCGCATGCAATTTCAAGGAAAACCACCCCAAAACTGTAAACATCAGATTCTTTAGAAGCCTTGCCAGTGGTGAGACACTCTGGGGCTAGGTAGCCCAAGGTGCCTGCCAAAACAGTAGTTTGTGAGCTCAAACCATGGTCTACAAGTCTTGCAAGACCAAAATCACCAAGTTTAGCATTGAAATTTGAATCTAACATGATATTACTAGACTTTATATCTCTGTGCACCACACATTGCTCCCACTCTTCATGAAGGTATAGTAGTGCAGAAGCCAATCCTTGGGCTATTTTGTACCTTACTGGCCATGTTAACATAATATTTGCTCCAAATAGATGAGAATCAAGGCTTCCATAAGGCATGTATTCATACACAAGAAGTAACTCACGCTGTTCATGACACCAACCAATGAGTTGGACCAAATTCCTATGTCTCAAACGGCTAATGATCTTCACTTCTGACATATACTCCTTTTTTCCTTGCTTCGATCCTTTTGAGACTCTCTTAACTGCAACTTCCATATTAGATTCACTTAACAAACCTTTGTAAACGCCTCCGAATCCCCCCTCTCCAAGCTTTCCTCTCTCAGCAAAGTTGTTTGTTGCATTGAGAAGCTCACGGTATGTGAACCTCCTTGGCCCTGTTCCTTTTTCAAATTCATCATCCATACTGTAATCATCACTCAAATCTTCTGTGTTCCCACCGGCCCTTTCTCTCCAACGAAAAAACCAAAGTAGACCTAAAGCACAACTCACTAGTACACCAGAACTCACCGTTAAACCAATCCCTAATCCCAACTTGTTTTGCTTGCTCCCATCACGTGTCTCGTTTGGTTGAGTAAACCCATCTTCCAAAGTTGAATCGAATGACCAATGAAGTATTGTATGTGTCTCGATAAGTGAACCTGTAGATGCAGAGAAACCAACACTAACCCATTCCGGTAAAATTGTACCCAAATCAACAATAAGTGAAACGTTAGAATTCTCGCTGAAGATTAGATTATCAGCATAAGAAAAGAACACACTAAGATTTTGGGTTGTTGAGTTATAAATTACCAATACATTTACTGTTGTCCAATTCTCAATGTTCCATCTTCCAGTTATTTTTGGGTCAATGGAATTGACATTGATTCCTACGTGAGTATAACTTGGATCCCATGGGTTGTAAGGAGCTGTGTCAAACTCAACAGCTACAATTTGATTTTTAGTGGCATCGAGAGAGGTTTCATTGTTAAACAGTCCAAGAAACGCACCACTTGAATTGTGTTTGTCAGCAAACTTATAATCAGATGGTGCGATGAAGAAGGCGAGCCCATCCGCGGGGGGATTAGTAACATTTTCAATGATGAAGGAGAAGCGAGTGGTGAAGTCTGTAACTATACGCCTCCCTGTGCTATTATCCGAAAGGTGCACTGGTTTATTATACAAAGCACGACCAGCACTGAAGAGGCTTGGCACTGTGAGCTGGATACGACCTTGTGGGTCTGTCGGGTCTAGGCGTGCATCACGTTGAAGGGTAATGTTATCTTCGCTGAAACTAGTGAAGTTGAAGGAAATTGAGATTGCAGGTGGAAGTAGAAACAAAATGAAGAAGAGAAGAGATTGGAGTTTTTGAATTTCAAAAAAGCAAGAAGCTGGTATGTTGGAGAGAGCCATGATTGAACCTGAATACAGAGAAGAGCCCTGTGCTTTGTGTGCATATATATAGTATTTCTAATAATTTTTTTTTCCGTTATTATATGTCTGTAGTTTGACAATTCGAATGCCTTCCCTTACGTTAAATTGATCTAGTCAATATTTACCAGGTCTACCAAATTACAAAGTCCAGTACCCAATTTTGATTTTTTTATTTTTTTCCACAAATTTGAATTAATTGGCTTGATTAGGTTGATTTAAATCACCATGTGAACAATTCAAACTAACCTCCGTAGAAATTAGAATCCTCCTGGGCGAAAAAGAGAAATTAGAATCTTCGATTGGGGTCATGTGTGACGTTTAAACATGGTTGATCCTAAGTCATGTACATGCATGATTGTTGCCTTTTCTACTTTGCTATACATCAACATCTATATATCTTTTGTTTGACATTATTTTTTTTCCTTGAATATATATGCTTGACATTATAAGAATCATAAATTTCAAAGTCTTATAAATCAATACACTACTTTTCTACCATAAACAATTATTAATAACAAAAAATTAAAAAAAAATATTAAAACTACTACCAAGTTTTTATTACAAAAAATTTAAACTTGATAATAAATGTAATTTCTGCCATATCATTGATATCTACATAAGAAATAAATTCCTTAATAACTTTTTTGCATTTATATATATATATATATAAAGAAAGAGAGTTTCATCCTATGGCTTCCGCTTTCGATAATAACTCGTAATGTTAAGGACATATTTTTATGTAATTGGTATATCCTTTGACAAAACGTACTTTACTTGTATTTGGATAAATCTAAGAAGGTTCAAGATGATCATTACAAGTGATTAAATTGAAGACATGAAGATTACTCAAGAATTGCTCAAGAAAAGTGCAATCTACAGGTCTCAATACCTCCTCAACAGAAGCTCAATCTATTGAGATTCATTAAAGCTCGACACATGTCTCAATCTATCGAGCTTACAGGATTCAGGCTATAGCCAGCAACGTGTTTATTCTAAAAGGTTATTTGTTTATAGGTTTGTATAATCCTTATAGGACTAGGAAAGCACAAGGTTTATGTAAACCTATTTGGAATAGGAGAACCCATTAAGCTCCTATTTAAAGGAGGTGGAAAAAGAAAAACTCTAACCCTAGAGAGCTTCATAAGGTTTTCTTTTTAAAACCCTAGCCTACTTCTACAGAAGAAAGAGTTCTTGCTGCATTTTTTGTTCTCCTTTGGGTTCTATAACCAAGTAAAGTCTCTTCCACCAACATTGAAGATCTTATTGGTGTTTCTTTGTGAAGCTGCTGCAAATCAACTACAACAATCAAAGGGCTGCTATGGAGTTAGTCATGTACTTGCATCCGTGCATCATTGGTTAGTCACGTACTGGGAGCTGTGTATTGAAAAGGAGAGATTGTCACTACAGAATAAGTCCAATTGGGTATTAGGGTAAGAGTTCAACTGTAGGTTGGTATAAGGTACTGAGATTCATTTACTTGTAACTGCTTGTTTTGATAATAGTGGATTTTCGGGAGTGGTGACCTTAAATTCACCTGGTGGGGTTTTACCTCAGTGGTTTTCACCATTCGTAAACAAATCACCTGTGTCAAATTTATTTTCCGCTGCATTTAACTTAGTTGGTGTTTTATTTGTACTGCCACACATATTGTATGTTAATTAACTTAATTAATTTACTTGGCTAAATTAATTGGTTAATTTATCATAAGGGGTCAATACATTCTTGGCCTATCAAGTGATATCAGAGCAGGCACACTCTGATTAGGTTTTAATCTTTGTTGTGTGATCCATTGACCCCTGTTGTCATGGAAACTCTTGATTGTTTTGATTTGCATGATCTTGTGTTGAATAATGATGATGATATTCAAGATGCCTATTGTAAGCTTTATCATTTTTGTATGAGATCTCTTAAAATTTCTACAAAATTAAAAGCTAAATTTAAAATGGTGAAGCTTGAAAAAGATGATTTGATTGCAACATTGGATGAAGCCAATAATTTGAATGAAAAATTTAAAAATCAAATTTCATCTCAGGTGGACAAAATTAAAAGTTTGGAAGAGCAACTACTTGAATTTAAAACTGAAGTTGAAAAAGTAACCAGTGCCAAACTTCTTGTTGAGCCTAACTCAAAAGAAAAAGATTTTTATATTCCTCCATTTAAAAGAATAATGAAGAGTTGAAGGCTAATATTGCTAGGATAGACAAAGGTAAAAATTCTGATGTTAACACTGAAGTTTCTAAACCTGTCTAAAACTCTTCCGAGGTTGAATAAAAATTCTG
Source organism: Quercus parvula (assembly GCA_030820535.1). Taxonomy (NCBI): domain Eukaryota; kingdom Viridiplantae; phylum Streptophyta; class Magnoliopsida; order Fagales; family Fagaceae; genus Quercus; species Quercus parvula. Next base: position 24,466,996 of record JAUAME010000005.1, on the reverse strand, counting down.
AATTTGTCCCCACTTGTCATCATTGTCATATTGTTGGTCATATTAGGCCAAATTGTCCTAAGTTGTCAACCTCTAAGGTTAGACCTCCTTCTAGGGAGTCGAGTAGCTTTAAAACTACTCATGTCTGTCACCATTATGGTGGTTTTAGTCATACTCATCCTAATTGTCTCAAGTTGTTTCCGCATAAGCGAGTGTCAAATAGGTCTCATCCTTTGTCTAAAGGCTCTGTACCTATTCTTGGTGAGTTATTAAAAGTTTTGAGCTTTTTGACTCAATTTCAGGAGAGTTCTAATTCCTCTATGTCCTTTAGTAGTTATACTAGGACATGTAACTTTTCATCTTCACGGCCAAGGACTTGTGCTGTGTGGGTGATAAAGGATTCTAAGACTTAATTGTCTTTCTATTTGTCCTCTGCTTTAATTCTTTCTATCTAAAGTAGAACTCTCTTGAGTGATTTCTTATCTGTTTTTGAAATCATGTTTTCATGCATTTGCATCTAGTTTTATGCTTTGCTTTGTTTAACATGTTTTTGTTTGTTTGTTTTCAATTTTGTTTATTTTGTTTTTCATTAAAAAAAATTGAAAAAAAAAATACAAAAACAGTGTGTGTTTTGTGTATATTGTTACTTGTGTACCTTGGATGACCATTGAAACAAAGTTTTCTAAACTTTGTATCTATTGTAGCTTAGATGAGCATCTCTTTGCATAACTAAGCAAGTGAGTTTTGTGGCTCGTGTTTGTGATGAGTAAGATTAAGTAATCTCTTGTACTTAACATTCGTATCACTCTTTTTGACAGGAAACACTAGAAAATTCTAAGAGAAATACATAAATAACCATCTCACCATTGTTGTCTGCCAATCATGAAATGACATTTGTATGCTTCGGCATAGTAAAAGTGCAATGGCAAAAGCTTAACATAATTGGTATTTCTTTTCTCTCTCTTATATGCCTATGCATGATGTGCTTAACAAAAGAAAATATGCAAAGAAATAAAAGCAAAAAGGATCAAAATGCTTTATATATGATTGCAAGTGTGTATTCTAGGAGATGTGGGAGTTATAAGATGTACCTCGAAGGTGATAGTCTCTATCAAACAGTTATAATTGTGTGTGAGTTAAAGTGATCTTCTCACATCTCAAATCATAATAACATGTTAACACTTATGCAATCTTGCGATATTTTCACACACAACACACAATATTCTTTGCTACTTTTGATACATGGGCAAGTACAATGTGATTTGGCCATCACAAGGAATACATGTATTAATGTATAATCACTAAATTGTTTTTAACTTGTTTTTGAAATATAAAATTGGTTAGACTTGTTGTGTGTGTGTGTGTGTGTGTGTGTGTGTATTTTGGATCTATGTGCTTGACTTTTTTTTCTTATTGAGATATGATTTTGAGAGCTTAAAATGTTGATTGGATCCTTGTTTGAGTAGCATGTTTGATTGCATTCATGTCTGTGTTTTTCTCTTCTTTGAAAAACTATTTTTAAGCAATCTCGACAGCTTCTCGATACCTTTTATCGCATTCTCGATGGCTTTTCGATAGCTACTCGATCCATTGAGAAAATTTCTGGATGCTCAATAGATGCTCGATAGCTATTCGATCCATTGAGGTTGGCTTCTGCTCGATGGCTGCTTGACAGCTTCTCGATCTATCGAGATCCTCTTGCATGCATTGTTTTTCACATGTTTTGCATCTTTCTTTTATTTTGTCATCCATAGCATCTTGTTTCATTACATTCATGCATTTATATGGATTCCTTGTGCCCCCTTGATCATCTTTATGTTTCTCGGGTGAAACTTTCTAGCTTCCTGTACTCTTTGCCAATCATGTCCTAAAAAGAGGGAGAAATTTGAAAATTGAATATCTTTCCTTAGGGGTAGTAATAGATTTAGGGGGAGAACTTCATGTTAAAGGGAAGAAAGTTAGCGTTCCACTGTCCACTGTCTTCAATGGACTCCCGAGGTGATTGTGTTTCTTGTTGGGGGTCACTAGAAGGTACTTGGTTGATTGTATCTTCCATAATATGGTCATTTGGTTCAACCCCCATAATGTGATTATGAACCACATAACATACTAACACTACTTTCACTTGGGTTTCAAAAGACCAAAATGGTTCTGCATCTAACACTCGAAAACGTTTCTTCAACACTCCAAACCCTCGCTCAATGGTAGTTCTCAATGAAGAGTGTCGGAGGTTGAACAATTCTTGCTCAATCTCAAGAGGATGATCACTAAACTCTTTCAAGTGATATCGCACACTCCGATAAGGTGACAATATTCCATTTTTATTACCATACCCAGCATCACCAAGATAATATTTACCTACATATATTCAAAAATAAAACCAAATCACTACTATGCTTAGGAAAGCGCACAATATTTATTAAACTAATAAACCAAAAAGGTGAAGTAATCGTATAATACCTTCGGGAATTGAAAATCCCCCTGGCCTAGCAAATGCATCATTTAACTCATGTGAATCATGTGCACTACCTTCCCATCCAGCCAATACATAAGTGAACTTTAAGTTAAAACTAATGATAGCTAACACATTTTGCGTGGTTTCATCTTTGCGACCACGAAATCTTGTATTTCAGGTGGCGCAGATGCACGAACATGTGTACCATCTATTGCTCCAACACAATCCTAATTTTCGACAAACATAATGGTTTAAAATTACACAAATCTTCACAATTTAAAAAATACACAAGTCGCAATATTTACCTTAAAATATAGGTAGAACCTTCTGCTATTTCTTATCTCTGGGGGTGTATCTTCGCTATGCAGTCTTATTAGAGCTCTATATAATTTCAGGACCACCCTAAGGACAACCTTGAAGTATCTATGAACAGTCTCAGTTGATCTATAGATTTGACTACCTATTACACGGAACCTCACATTATGACCAATAATGTGTAAGAAAATGAGCACTTGCTCCGTAACAGACATGTGAATAGTCGGGCGTACGTGCTCTCCTTTAGTGAGGATGTGACATAAGTGGTGGAAAGCTATAGGCTTCATCCTAATTTGATTCACACAATGCAACCCCCACAAGGAGGACAGATGCAACTGAGGCAAGAATTGCAGCTTTGGTTTTTTTCTTCATCTAAAAAATCACAAACACTATGGTCTAAAAGGTATGTAAACAAGTATGCTATTAATTACACAGTAAATAAAAACAGCCACAAACAGAAAACATCAAAACCACATTGATAATGAGTACCAAATCACATTGCATTCTATTTACAATCAATATTTACACCATCACAATACCATCACATTTATAACTGCACATTGATACCATCACAATACCATCACATTGCATTCTATTTACAATCAATATTTACACCATCACAGTACCAACATAAACCACATTGATAACTGCACATAATACCATCATAATCAATATTTACACCAACAAATCACATTGCATTCTATTTCTGTATAGGGGTAACACCAACAAAAGTTACAACATAATACCATCACAATCAATATTTACACCAACAAATCACAGCATTCTATTTCTATATAATTGTAACACCAACAAAATTAAATTCTTAAATCAATATTTAAATAAACAATGGATAATTAAAAAAAGTAAATAAATAATTATATAAATAATTAATTAATTATATGAAGTAAATAATTATATAAATAAATAAATAAACAAATAAATATATATATATATATATATAGATTAGATCCGAAAGGGTGGGTCGGAGGTTGGGTTGTTTATGGGTTTGAGGGTGGGTCGGCTTTTATTTTCTTTGTATTTTTGGTGTGTGGACCGGAGCTGTGTGGATCAGACTGAGAAATGAACTGAGAGAGTGGATCAGACTGAGAAATGAGGGTGGATCGGACTGAGAAATTTTGGGGATCAGACTGAGAAATGAACTCACCGTGGATCGGACTAAGAAATGGAAAAGGGAAACTCACCGTGGGTGGAGAGGATCGGCTGCGTGAGGGAAAGGATCTTGAGTGTTTGGCGTGAGGGAGATGGTGGAGTTCGGTGTGAGTGAGCTTGGAGAGCACTTGCTGCTGTGAAGAGTGCGTGTGAGAGAGCTCAGACAGAATAATGTGAGGAGTGTAAATGGTTTGAAGTGAAAATGAAAACAGAAAATGTTTTACGCCTTAGGTCCCTTATTTTACGGTCAACACCGAAAACATTTTCAATTTGACCCAATTTTCTGGACCAACCAAACACACTATTTTATGAAAACCATTTCTGAAATTAGTTTGAACCCAAAACAAACAGACCCTAAATTACATGACTCTTGACAATGACAGTAGTGCATTAGGAATATCAAATAAAATGTTTTCTCAAAAGGCTTAAAGTCTTTAACAATCTCATTTTTATTCAAAATGATATTAGTGGTGACATTTTTTTTTTTGTAGGTGACAAATTCCATATCAACAAACCCATTTAGTAATGTTTTTTTTTTTTAATTTAGTAATTGAAGGGCTTGCTGCAGTTAGAGTGGAGATTTTTTACACTAATCAAACCTAAAGATTTTGAAAGGCATACTTTGACACTCAATTATTATTTCACATAAGTTCCACTTTTGCAATTTGCTCACTTTGTCAAGATCATATTAGAGAATAGAGAATACCTAATAAATTTGTTTGATTAGGTTGAATGTAATCGCTTAGTAAAAAGTTTTTTAAATTTTGAAACATAACTAGCCAATAGAAAATACTTTTGCTACATGTGATGAACATATAATTATTCTCAAAATTTTTGTTTTAGATTTTATGGCATTTTTGTGGTTTTAACTTATTATACATGATATATGAAAATGCATTACAAAATCTTATAATACAACCATCTTTATGATTTAGGAAATGGTTTGTTTTACTCTATCCTAATAAACTGCTCCTTACACCACAATTATCTACCAAAATCCCATCTAGGGAAGGTTTCTCTACATACACACACACACACAAAATGTTGAGGAATATTATATATAACTATTATTTACGAAAATTTCAATCTAGCAATAATAGAAAGAATGAGTCAAACTCTATCTCCATCTACAATTTTCAGATCCTTAATCTTGAAAGATAATATATTTGACTTTAAAGACCATATATATTAACTAGCTTTTGTACAAGTCCTCTTGACAAAATTTTTTGTGAATGTAATGAAATCCCTACTCAATTTTCTTGGTTAAGTTTCCCTATCAATATCCATAACTCCAATGACCAACTCCTTGCATTTTAGGAGGTTCTTCTGTTGTCGTAATTGAGTGTTGGGTACTATGAATGGACAGAAATTTGTCAAGTGTAGGATACGGAAATTTGAGTCATGGGTACTTAAAATTGGTAATCAACTACCAAATTCTTGATAGCAGATAATTACACGATAAGCAGAGCTATCAAAGGAAAAAGGGGGCCTCATATTTAATGAGAGGACCTAATCAAAACAATGTTGTATTAATTTGTTTGATTAGGTTGAATGTAATCGCTTAGTAAAAGTTTTTTAAATTTTGAAACATAACTAGCCAATGGAAAACACTTTTGCTACATGTGATAAATATATTAATTAATATATAAATTTTAGTCTTTTATTTTATGGTATTTTTAGGGTTTTAACTTATTATACATGAAAACATGAAGATGCATTACAAAATCTTATAATAAAACCATTTTTATGATTTTTTTTTTGGATAATTCAATTGTTATAGCGGGGGAGGGGTTAATGTCATGGACAAACAAGAAGATGCCAACCAGTTTTACTACAACCATCGTTAAGATTTTTAGTTTTTTAAAGCTTCGTTGATGATTTTCCAAGAGAACATGTGATTAATGAATTGGTATGTTTTATATCTTAGTAAACTACTCCATGCAACATAAATATTACATAAGTCACCTTATCTACCAATATCCTATCTATGGTAGGTTAAATAATTTGAGCATCATATGTCAGCAGTTAGCTATTATTTATGAAAATCTCAATCTATCAAAAACAAAAAATGAATTAAAAAAGAATCAACTTAGAAAATTTCATCTTACTAATCTTTTCCCTGTCTTATTATTTCATCTAAAGAGAATAAATAATGAATTGTATGAAGATAATATTGGAAGTAACGTGAACAACACTACACATAAATAATACAAATTTTAGTCATCAATAAACAATAATAGAAAGAACGAGTCAAATTTTGTCTCTATCTACAAGTTTCAGTGCCTTAATCTTTATAGAGAATGTATAGACTTTAAAGACAGTATTAACTAGCTTTTTTGCAAGTCCTCTTGACAAAGATTTTTGTGAATGTAACGAGAGTCATGTTAACAAGTGCCCCTAGGGTAATTGTTAATAAACCAAATTAGGAAAGTTTTTTATCCCACTTTTATGAGAAATACAAAAAGCTATCAAAAAAATGAATTGCTTTATCATTTTTCCATAAAATGTTTCTAAAAATAGTTTTTAAATCAATGCCCTTAAGGCATCCGTTAATATTTCCCATTTAATATACCTTTTGTTTTTGACACTCTTTATTTTACTTGAAGTTTTAGATTGAAGAGCTTCAATTAGAGGAGTTTTAGAGCTAGCAAGGTGGGATATGTGTTGAATGACCCAGAAAAAGAAGAATAAATAGGAAAGCCTTCAATCTTGGTTTCAAAATCGAAATAATCTACCAAATCATATAGCAACATGAATAAGAGAGACTTAACATGCCTTGCAATCTATATAATATCTAAAATTTGAAGTGAAGTACACTCCTTTTGAGCCACAATAGTGTAGTATTTCGATTTATTCGGTCTAATTCAGTCCACTTCGGTCCAATTTTTTCCATTTAGGTACATACTCTCCCTTTCAGTCTAATTCAATCCACTTTGGTTCCACTTGGTCCATTCTATCGAATTTGGCTCAATTCTGTCCGTACGGTCCACTTTGGTCCAATTCAGTTCATTCAGACCATTTTGGACAAATTGGTTTTTGAATTAATTCTTTTTATATGTTGTCTTTTCAATTTTGAGCTCAAAATTCTTTTTTTTTTTTATATATATTAATTTTTGGGTTGAAAAGTATGAATTTTTATTCTAACTAGGCTTACCTCTTTAGTTTTTGGCTAAAAAATTCAAACAAAATAAGTATTGGAAATTTGAGATAAGAGCCCTAAAAAAGCAATAGGCTAAAATGCAAAACCAACCCTCAAAGTTTTCACCGGAATTAATTTCAATCCTCTAACTTTGCTTTTGTTCATTTCAATATTCTAAATTACAAGTTTATTTAATTAAGGCCTCTCTACCAACTTCAGTTAATTTTTTCTATTATTTTTAAAGGAATTCTGGAAAATATTTTTCAATCATTAATTGAATTTTTTAATTTAAAAATTTTGAAAAAGAAAATAAAATTGGAAACTTAACTGTAACATTTAATAGGAGTTGATGGAGAGGTCTTAATTGAATAAACTTGAAACTTAAAGGACTGAAAATAATTTTGGTGAAATATAAAGATTGAGTTTTGCATTTTAGCCAAAGCAATAAAAATGATATATATTTAAAAGATTACCTTAAAATTCAAGTTTCAATAATATAGGCATTGTACATATATTTGAAAGAAAGAAAATGCTAAAATTATAAACATATACAATATATTTAAACTTAATTTAATATGTTATATTTATTCCACGGAATGAGGGCGTACATGTTTTTTCTTTCCTAGTATTCTTAGATATGTTCAAATTAATCAACTGATTATGCTATATTTAAAAAAAAAAAAAATCATTTTAATAACATTTTCTCCATTTATATGAAAAAAATATTATAATTATATAATTTATAACAACCAATATATATATATTGGTTGTTGAATACAAAATACATTAGATGTTTCATTACATAAAACTTACAACAACAAAAAAAAATACTTTTAATTAATGAGACATGCACTTAACATACACCTCATCACAATCATCATAATATATTAACAAAATGACTTAAATCCAAATGATAATTATTAGTTACGTATCCAAATTTTAATGAGTAAAATTAATTACTGGAACTTGCAAATTGAAATTTAATCTTCAACTTATTATTTATGAAAATATATCAATTTATATGTAGATTAGCGGGAATATGCTCGTGCCGACTTATTAATAGGCCGCATGGAATTTTCAGTACAAAGTTGAAAGTGGGTTGGCCGTAAAGAAGAAGGTTTTTCTTTTCTTTTCTTTTTTCCTCCTGGGGTTATTTGCCATTGATTATTATTGGTTAATGTGACTTGTTTTTTTTATAATCATCTTAAGACAGAAACTGCCATAGGTTCTACCACTTTTTACTAAGAGTCCGTTTGGTTTCAAACAAATTTTATAAATGCTTTTCCGTAAAATAGTGCGTTTGGTTGGTCCGGAAAATTGGGTCAAACTGAAGCACCTTAACCTCCTAACAAGTTCCACTTTGTGCTTGAGTTTCTATGATTCTGTACCATTGTAACTAAAACTATTTTGCAAATTAATATAACATTGTTTTGATTAGGTCCTCTCTCATAAAATATGAGGTCCCCTTTTCCATTGAAAGCTCTGCTTCTCGTGTAATTATTTGCAATCAAGAATTTGAAAATTGTCTACCAATTTTAATTACCCATGGCTCAGTTTTCCGTCTCCTACACTTCACAAATTTCGGTCTATTCATAGCACCCATGACTCAATTACAACAACGAAAAAATCTCCTAAAATGCAAGGAGCTTTTCATTGACTCAATTATATTGATTGGGAAACTTAACCAAGAAAATTGAGCAGTGTTTTCATTACATTCACAAAATATTTTGTCAAGAGGACTTGTACAAAAGCTAGTTAATATATATGGCCTTTAAAGTCAATATATTATCTTTCAAGATTAAGGCTCTGAAAATTGTAGATAGAGATAGGATTTGACTCATTCTTTCTATTATTGCTGGATTGAAATATTTGTAAATAATAGCTATATATGATGTTCCTCAACATTTTGTGTATGTGTGTATGTAGAGAAACCTACCCTAGATGGGATTTTGGTAGATAATTATGGTGTAAGGAGTAGTTTACTAGGATATAGTAAAACATACCATTTCCTAAATCATAAAGGTGGTTGTATTATAAGATTTTATAATGCAAATTAGTAACAAGTTCTACATATATTCTCTTTGTTTCTATGATTTTGCACCATTGGAACTAAAAGTCTAAAACTATTCTACAAATTAGTACAACATTTTTTATTAGGTCCTCTCATTAAATATGAGGGTCCATTGTCCCTTGAAATCTCTACTTCTCATGTAATTATCTGCTATCAATAATTTGGAAAATTGGCTACCAATTTAACTTTTTTGCCTGGCCTTTCCTTGTTAAACCATATACTCCAAGCAATTGTGACCACTAACCCTATCAACTATTGGATAAACTTGACAAGCCATTATAGGTCTTTAGGCACTCGTTAAAATTTAAAAGATCCCCCTTTTAAGATGAAAATGGGATCGAACTGCTGGTGGCTATCGATCTTCAACTAACTAAAAGGGTCACTATAGACCGTATGATATATATTAAATTAAATTATCGCTTACACATTGTGAATATAGCAAAGATTTGCAGCTTTCTAAAACTTAATTTTATTACTACAAGCCAAGAGCCTTCTAACTCTACTAAGATTTTCCGGTGTATCTAATAGAGACTTCTTCAAATCTCCTCTTCCTGACTTGCTAGTACTACACAACCCGGAGTGTTCAAACAAATGCATTTCTTCAAATATATATACATTCATAAGGGACCAATCCGTTCCTTTTAAAGCAACTGGGTCTCTTATTACCATGTCGTCATTGTTATAATTCTCTATGAAGCTACACTCCTCAGCTTGTATCCTATATTCCATGTACTTTTGACCCCACATTCCTAGCCAATCTTGCATAGCAAGTCTCCAACCGCTCATGCAGTCCCAAGCGGCAACACTTGCATAAACACTGTGCCAGGCAAGGTTGTCAAAATCAAGACCCTACGTAGGATCGTTGAGGATAGGTGGGATCGAAAATCGTAAGATCGAATCATGAATCGTAAGATCCTACATATTTTCAGATTTAAAGCAAAAAATACATTGATAATGACTTTGTATGTTAAATAATCACGTAAATTATAAATTCATTCCAAAAAAAAAAAAAAAAAAAACCTAAGATTTGCATCATATGATGTAATTTGCAGTCATATATCACTAAGTCTATACTAACAAAACAAATATATTTAAGTTTTGACCCAATGTATTTAAAAAGTTCAATAAATGTTTAATTAGCAACCAAATACCATAATATTTATCAAAACATATGGAAAATATTTTCCAAATTCTAAGTTTCAAGTTTGAAATCCAAAAAAAATTAGCAAATGGAAACTATCTAACTACAATATGAAATCCAAAAGCAAGATGAATATTAAGGTGAAGTGAAGATTTAATTATTCTCGTTCTAAGGTTCTTATAACCACTGTCCTAAATTCCTAATCATCATCATCCATTTCATCATCTATATAGACAATATATATTTGTATACTAGAGTTGCAAAAGACATCAAGATACAATTTCACACTCAACTATTCAAGTTATATCACTCAGCAACAATTAAAGAGCATGCTCAAAAAATTCAATCAATCAATATACAAATACAACTGTACAAGCATAATTGATAAAATTATATATAAAAAAAATATTTTAGTAATATTAAAACACAAATTAGTATATTGATCAAACAAATTTAACAACATTATAGCTTAAAAGGCAGCAAAGCCAACATCAAATTCTTCATTAAGAAATGAAGAAGCATTCCTTCATTTTGATTACAAGTGAACTAGAAATTAGAAAACAATTGCTTAGGTTAACATAATTTTATTAAAATAAAATTAAAATTCATACCATCACAACATGAAAAAATAAAAACCCTTAAAGCTTCATCAAAGCAAAAAATTTATCCCATAAAAAAAAATTTTAAAAAAAACCAAAAATTTATGTTTTTGGTAGGATTGGTAAGATCGGTAGGATCTCATACGATTCTATGATCCTACACGATCCTACGTATGATCCTACCATTTTTACGATGCTAGTGCGATCCTAAACATTTTGGTGACGTGGAATCATAAAATCGTACTATCCTACGATCCAAATCGCGATTTTGACAATCATGCTCATAACAGTGAATTAACTCTCAAAACGACAGTGTCTCCAATTTTTAGAATAGTGAAGATACCTTCCTAACGACGTCAACTCCAACAATCACAAGACTCACAACAGCCAAATGTTTATTTCATACAAAAATCAGAGAGAGAGAGAGAGATCCAAGAATTCCAAAAAATATTAAGTAAACTAATATTAAAATTATGATTAAACGATAAAATTCACAATTTTCTAACAACTTAAACTTCTAGAACAATCAAAAATTTAATGACATGAGACTTGTGTTTGATGCTTTTGAAAACTTTATTATAATGCAACAAGTATTTCTGGTGATTCAGATTGTATTGTGGTTGTGTTTGATTATAGAAAGGCAGTTATGGTACTGCTGTGAATCTACAATGAAATTGTAATGATCAAATTATGAAAATTCTGTAGTTGCAAGCTTCTTTGCAAACAGGATAAATGCTGCATTAAATGCTATGTTTTTAAAGTTATTATAGTTAGAGCATTAGCATCCATGATGCCAAAAAAGTTCTATTTTACCATCTCATTTTACAACTCACCCAACATCCCAGTTTTTATTTTTATCCCAGTTTCTATTTTTAGATACAACTTATTAAAATAATATAAACTACAAAATTAAATAATATTAAAAAACTACTCTGTCTCTCACCTCTCCCATCTCTTTATTTCCTCTATTCCTCTGCCTCTATCTCTCCAACTCCACCACATATAAGCTCAACCACCCAACAGCAACCCAACACCAAAGCTCAGCCACCACTACCACCACCCAATTACTGAAAGTTTATCCAACCAACCACCCCCACCCAAATCCCAACCCACCGATCCAAATCACAAACCCACGCCCCAAATCACAAACCCATGGTTGACCTGTGATTGCCCCCAATCACAACCACAAATACATCAGAATCTGCCACAAAACCATCAACTACCCACCAAAAATCCAAAACAATAAACCTATCCACTACCCACACAAACCCAACGGAGCAAACTACCCCACCCAAATTTGATTAAGAAATAAACTTAGCTAGTCTAGCCACCGTTCCTCTCCAGTCTAAGAACGAAACCCACCACCAAACTCTGATCTGTGAACGAAACCCACCACCAAACTTCAATCTAGCCACCAACCATTACCAATCCAGCCACCGAACAATCAAGCAATCCATCACCAATCCATCCATCGACCGACCCAAACTCTAACCACAGCCACCAACCTAAACTCTGATCTGTGCCATCACCAAAACCCACCACCTAAAATCAAGAGGATCACGAGGAAGGGTTGAGAGAGAAAAGAGTTTCGGAGATTGAGGCCAAGGAGAAGTGCAGGGAGTTGAGAGAGGAGAGTTTTGGAGATTTGAGAGACTAGGAGAAGCGTAGTTAGAGAAAAAGTGAGAGAGAGAATATATTTTTTCAATAAAATAATATATATATATATATATTTTTTTTTTTAATATCCAAGTGAATAGTTGGTTCTATATATAAGAACCAACTATTCACAAGTTGCAAAATAATTTGCAAACCCACACCTGGATGGAGCAAGCTTTTTAAGCTTAAAGTTGTAAAATAACAACTGGGGGTGTTTACACCCTCTTGCTATTGCTCTTACAACAAGTGTTTTTTTAGTAGTTTTCTGTATACTATACCCAAAAAAAAAAAAAAAAAAAAGGCTGATAACATTGAAGGTTGTTTTTCCATTCTTAGTACACAAGCCCCGTGTCTTGTGTACTTCTTACCGAGGTGTACTATGCCACTTCAATAGAAAAATAAAAACCCACATGCCATCTCAGCAATTATAAAATCTAGTCAGCAAAATAAACATTGTTCCCAAATGGATAGGAAAAACTTGTAACCAAACATGTTCCATATCTAAACTTGTTACCAAATATTATCTTCATCCCTCTGCTTAAACTGTAACCCAAATAAAGCCGTCAAGAACCCCCATTGGCTAGGTATCAGAAAACTAATGAATAACCCCCAATGGCTAGGTAACAGAGTCAAAACATTATCAGATTGTCCAAAATCATATATATCAAATCATAGTTCAAACAAAAATATATCTCATTCAAATACATATATATATATATATATATATTCAATAATCAAATATGATGATGCCTAAATCGTCGGTTGGGTCACTCGTCCAATCCGGAGATCTTGACGATCTTGTAGGACCTGTGAGATAAAGAGAGTTCATTGAAAAGACCACTGGGTTGTCTTGATGAGAGGGTTTATGGCCTTTGATGATCGTTATTGAATGTGTTGGATGGTTACTCATCTATCTTTGATAGCCTACTAATGACGCAATGACCGTCCATTAAGATGGACAACCTTAATAATTTTTATTGACTCATCAAAATATATTTGTGATAATTTGTTATTCTTTACTTTAAATCAATGTAGTTAAAAAAATTAAATAAAATTGTAACAACTATAAACAAATTTCAGTAGTTAAGATACATAGTATAAGCAGAAATATGGTTACTTACTTCCAAAAATCATACCAAAAGGATATTCTCCCTAACACTTCCTCTAAAATCCTTAAATATCACCTAAAACAATTTTATAGGTACTATTTACTCAATAATCAAATAATTTAAGAAAACCTTACAATAGTACTCAACCAGAAAAGAAACTGTTAAAAATATTCAATAATTTTCCACTATTATCTTACACCAAAAATCCAGAAAATTCATAATATATATATATATATATTTCATTTACTTTCTACCGCTAATACTTCCCTAGGACTAAAGCCTGTAGAATACACTATACACATCCATATAAGGTCAAAAGTCAATTTGTAATCTTCTATACGTGTGCTCTTTATCTTTTTAATCTCTTGCCACCTGCCACCCCTAGTTCTCTTTTGAGATGAGAACAAAAGTAGGAAAAATGTACTATATCATACAAAATCAAAGCACATGGACACCAGCTTTTTCGGATAGGGCGCAGTTTCTGTCCAATGCCTCTGGTCATGGTTGTCAAAATCTTGATTTGGATAGTAGGATTGCACAATTTTACAATCCCACCTCACCAAAACGTTTAGAATCGCACTCAGATCGTAAGTAGGATTGTGTAGGATCGTAGGATCCTACTAATCCTACCAAAAACATAATTTTTTTTTTTTTTTTTTTTTTTGGGATATGAAAGTTCAATAAATGTATAAAACACTATGAATGTTTAGACCCCCAATTTACAAATTATCAATTCAAGCTTAATATCAAACAATTAATGTGCGGAATATGAACATAAGCTTAATGCAGAATTGATAAACAATCTAAACCAAATAATATCACATCCACAACAGAAATTAAATGGCAAATATTAATGGAAGAGAGATGCAAACACAAGGACAATATACGATGTGTTATCAAAGAGGAAACCAAAACCCTCGGCGTAAAACCTCTCCGCCACCCTCCAAGCGGTAAACAATCCACTAAAGAATGTAGTTGGGATACATGAACAGCAGAACACCCTCCAAGCCTAATCTACCCAATGTACCTAAGCCCTCCAAGCTCCTACTCCAACGAGGTTACGCTGAACCTATTTCTTCTTTAACTTACCGAATTCTGCTACTTGACCATAGCATCTACCAATATGAAATTGGTCCCTTCTTAACTGCTTCCCAAACACCAAATGGCCTTCTCATAGATATGGGTATGGTAAGAAAAGGTTTTGGTAATGTGCCTCTCAAGGATTTAACAATGGAGAGGAAGAGAGTAAAGGAATTTGAAGAGTCTCTATGTGAAGATTGTGGATGAATCAATCTTGTTTTTCCCTAGGGTTTCTCTCTCAAAAATCTCTCTGGAAGCTCTCTACATTTCGTGGGTATAAGGGTCTATATATAGTAGGGTGAGAAAGGAATGTGAAAAGTCGGTTTTTTCCCAAATAGGGTGGTCTGGCGACTTAACCTCGCGACTGGGCTGAGTCGCGAGTTCAAGCCGCAAGCTAACAGCTTGGCCAGCCTGGGACTTTTGTCCTGTAGTGCAACAGCTGGCATGACTCTTCAGTTGCCCCGCATGCTCCATACGTGTGCCAACTTTGGCGGCTTGCCAATCGCGAGTCACCCGCGAGTCCAGCCGCGAGTCTCTGCATCCTTGCACAATCTTGGGCATTTCTTCACACTCTCTCACTCACTACCCTTACATGATTCCCACCTAAATACAGGGTTACTAATTGCTAAAATACAAGAAAATTTGGTACGGAATAAAGCCAACAAAATGGTTGATAAAATTCAACCTTACAGGATAGATTTTTTGTTTTGATGGTATGACTTTCTACTTAAAGAGTTTTTTTTTCATGTTGTGAAGGTATGACTTTCTATTTTATTTTTATAAAATTATATTAACCTAAGCAAATGTTTTCTAGTTTCTAATTCACTTGTAATCGAAATGAAGGAATGTTTCATCATTTCTAAATGAAGACTTTGATGTTAGTTTTACTGTTTTTTAAGCTATAAATTTGTTAAATTTGTTTGATCAATATACTAATTTGTGTTCTAATATTACCAAAATATTTTTTTATATATAATTTTATCAGTTATGCTTGTATGTGTATATTGATTGATTGATTTTTTTGAGTATGCTCTTTAATTGTTGCTGAGTGGTATAACTTGAATAGTTGAGTGTGAAAATGTATCTTGATGTCTTTTGCAACTTTAGTATACAAATATATAATGTCTACATAGATGATGATGATTAGGAATTTAGGACGGTGGTTATAAGAACCTTATAATGGGAATAATTAAATGTCTACATCAACTTAATATTCATCTTGCTTTTGGATTTCATATTGTAGTTAGCTAGTTTCCATTTGCTAACTTATTTTGAATTTCAACCTTGGAACGTAGAACTTGAAAAATATTTTCCATATGTTTTGATAAATATTTTGGTATTTGGTTGCTAATTATACATTTATTGAACTTTTTAGATACATTGGATCAAAACTTAAATATATTTTTTTCGTTAGTATAAACTTAACGATGTATAACATGAAAATTACATTATATGATGCAAATCTTAGTTTTTTTTATAGATGAATTTATAATTTACATGATTATTCAACATACAAAATCATTATAAATGTGTTTTTTGCTTTTAAATCTGAAAATATGTAGGATCTTACAATTCACGATCCAATCCTACAATCTACGATCCCACCTACTTTCAACAGTCCTACATAAGATTTTGATTTCAACATCCTTGCCTCCAGTACTCTGGATATTTTACGATCATGACACATGTCTATTTTTAGACACGTGTCATGATCGCTGTGAATCTGATGTCACAGGACACTAGATAGAAGCCAAACCCTACAGATACACCATTCTTCCCCCTTTTTTTTTCTTTTAGTGGTCAGAGACTTCAAGCCCACACCATGAATTTTCCTATTCACCAAATCCACAATTTGGTACAACTTCTTAAGGCAGAAACTTATGCAGAACTAGACTTACCATGCCTAACCTTTTGCAACCTCCATCTACACTTAAACACACATGACACAATAGTGGGCATAGGAAAAAAAATCACAATACCGAGACAAAAAAATCTGCAAGTACCTAGTGTCCAAATTAACGAAAATATAAATCTAAACCCTTCTTTGTTAACATCATAAAACTCATTGAATATTTAAATAGTTTCACTACTGGCCAAAAATACCCACATAAAAATACTATAATTCTAAATAAAGCTTAGATTTGATAATGAATGAGATTCTTAGGCTCTTACCTCAAGTGTGCATTCAATCTTTCTCTATTTGAATATTTTGAGTAGTCTCCTCTCTCAAAATATTTGTCATTATAAGCTGACTTAATTAGCTTATATATAGCTAGCATTTCAACATTATTTTCTAAAATCCCCTTAGTAATAATATTAATTATAAAATTGACCCAAAAATAGATTTACTTAAATAACCCTCTTGTTAACTCCTTTTTTTGGGGATATTACAAATAGATCAGAAAAAGAAACTTTGGCTATTTGGACTGGCGCAATGGGTTTCTCTAAGGTTTGCTAGATTGCTCCAACTCCTACCACGTGTCTGGCTTACGTGTTCTGGTCACCAACTGTGATACCCCAATTTGATTGATTGTGTGATGTGTGTGGGTGTGTGATGAGTCCCACATCGGGTATTTACTAGGTTGAATTGGGCTTTATTAACAACTACAAGAAGCCTCAATTGTGACTAGTCCTTTTGAGGTATAGCGCAGATGTGGCTAGCGCTTTTCCTTGGGTTGTTACATATGGTATCAGAGCCGGCCCAGAAATCCCGTGTGGGCTCAGAGACACTACCACACAAAGTGGACCCTAACGAGGACGTTAGGGATTTAAGTGTGATGAGTCCCACATTGGGTATTTACTGGGTTGAACTGGGCTTTATTAACAACTACAATGAGTCTTAATTGTGACTAGTCCTTTTAAGGTATAGCGCAGATGTGGCTAGCGCTTTTCCTTGAGTTGTTACACCAGCTTTCACCCATTTCAATATATTTACAATTTTACTTGTTAATTTTACCATTTCATTAGTTTTTTTTTAGGATAATAACATTTCATTCGCATCTTTCTAGTTTCCAAAAAGTGAATTTTGACACTTGATGTGGTTTTCTTTGTTTGCTAGCAAAACACTTCTTCGCTTTTTTTTTTTTTTTTTTTGGAACCAACTTATTTTTACCCCCTCCTATTACTAAAATAATTTTAATTATTTACCACAAGTTCCAATAAACTCAACTGATAAAATCTTTGATAGTTGAATAAAAGATCTGTAGTAAATTTAAAAGCTTACTGCCAAGATTGGATTGCCTCATTCTTTTCTTAGCATTTAAAATAAAATAGTTCGAGTTGCGAAGTTAGCAGCAAGTTGTAATTATCTCTAAAAAAATTAAAAAATCAGTAATAAAGAAATTTAAATTTAATTACGTTCTACTTATGTCTATTAAACAATAAATAAATAAATATTCAATATAAAACCATTAATTAGATCATTTCTACACTATTATTGATCTACATTATTCAAGTTTACCTCTCTCTCTCATTCTGACTATATCATTCATTTGATTGAAATGCTATAGTTTAGCTTAAGATTGTCTAATTTTCATTCTTTTGATATTTGATAGACTAATGGTACACCTTATATTGAAGATTTGATTTCTTCAAGTACTGTACTTTGTGAAATCATATTGACTGCAATTTCATTATCTAATTGATTACTATTCAATGATGTTATTCTACTTCTACCTTTGCATTCTGAATATGTGGAAGCAGCCATGGGGTCTTGGATGTACAAATACTTAAAATCTTTTTTTGTTCAATCAATTCAATGATGTTTTGTTACATATCTTGAAGGCTTTATTTCTAAACTTTTTAAACAACTCAATCAAATTTGGATTAAAGAGGAGTACTTGGGAAAAAATTAGAGCGTTTAGCAATAGTAATACTAATTATGGTTGGCCTTCATATGAGCTTCTACATTAATATTTCTTTTTTAGTTTTATTTCATCTATGAAGTGCATATGTAGCCATATAAACATCTATAAGTATTTAATTGCATCGGTTATCTTGATAATTCTTAATAGGACTTTTCTTAAAGATTTTTTCATTTTTCACAGCAAATATTATGTTTGTTTCAATTCAAGACAAACATAATTAAATTATACATCTATGCAAAGTTTTCCCGTGCATTGCACGGGTTTACGACTAGTAATAATATATGTCAACTCATATAATTTTTTTTTTTTTTAAAAGAGCACAAACCAATGACTGAAAAAAATAAAAATAAAAGTGATGAACAATACATATTGAGCAAACTAAAAAGTGTGGTAGCTTTTACACATTCACACAATAAGTATTACACAATTTTCACAAAACATTTATTTTCAATCGTAATTAGTCACAATCTCATATTATAGTGAAATTTATTGCGTCCATATAACAATATATATACCAACTCATATAAATATTTAAGAGAAAAAAAAAACACAAACCAATGACCCAAAAAAAAAAATTATATATATAACTACTGTAGCTACTGTGTCAATTGGACAAACCAAAGGACACGGTCATAAGTTTAATTTTTTTTAAATACAATAATTAGATTATCTACTGATTAGAATAGAAATCTGGATTTGATTAATCTTTTTTTTTTTTTTTTTTTGGAGATAGTTTCATCCTATAGCGTCCACTCTTAATGATTAATCTAAATTTGCTATTCTAAACTATGTAGAATCTTCTAATTTAAAAATAAAACATAAAAAACAGTTAGAACCTCCGAACAGTTCCAGCTTGCAGTCCATTTTTCATTTTTTCCCAAGGGAATAATGTATTGTGCCATATTTATTTATTTTTTAAATAATAATTTTTTAATCGTATTTTAAAAAAGAAACAATAAGAAAAAAAAAGGTACAAGGACACCATACGAAATCCATATGGGGCAAATAGTTGATAAGTTTATATATAATCTGTTACATTTCATTAGATTATAAAATCCACCGCCAGTACAAAATTGCAGCATTTCAATCTAAAAACACTGCATTATAAGGTACAAATCCCATTACACCATCACAAGTTATAACACATTACAAACTTAAAGAAAATAAATTCTTTTGTCAATCCTAATTTCCATGAGAATGGAACAAAACATATTGTGTCTCAAAATAATGGTTTGACTGATGACACTGTTCCTCCTAGATGGAGGGCTTTAAGTAAGTAAGATTAACAATGTACTTGTTCATACCATTGACTATACTTAATAGGCGAAATTGGCCATATACCACCTTTTTTTTGAAATTTTTAGCAAAAAAACACTGTTTCAGAAATAAATGGCGATCTACCACTTTTCTAGAACTCGAGTTCCTCATCAATTTTGCCACCGTGGCACTGTTGAGGTGGAAATTGTTGATTATTTAATTTCGAAGGTACTCGAGCTCACCAAGCTCGAGTACCTTGTAATTTTTTTTTTTCCGGATTATTGACAAATAAACATAAACAAAAAATGTGTTTATTTAATTTCTAAGGTACTTGAGCTCACTAAGCTCGAGTACCTTGTAATTTTTTTTTTTTTTTTTTGGGAATTATTGGCAAATAAACTTAAACAAAAAAGGTGATTATTTAATTTCTAAGGTACTCAAGTTCACCAATCTCAAGTACCTTGTAAATTTTTTTTTTTTTTTTTTGGGGGGGGGGGGGGGGGGGGGATTATTGACAAATAAACATAAACAAAAAATGTGATTATTTCATTTCTAAGGTACTCGAGCTCACCCACAAGCACGAGTACCTTGTAAATTTTTTTTCTTTTTTTTTTTTTTTTTGGGATTATTGACAAATAAACATAAACAAAAAATGTGTTTATTTAATTTCTAAGGTACTCGAGCTAAGCATGCTCGAGTATCTTGTAAATTTTCTTTTAGTTTTTTGGGATTATCGACAAATAAACATAAACATAAAAATAAGTAGATTTTTTATTTTTTTATTTATTTAAATAGAAGAATTGTAAAATATAGAGATTTTAATTTCAAAATACTTTTTTTTTGGGATAATCGACAAATCAAACATAAAAATACGTTGATTTTTTATGTTTTTATTTATTTAAATACTTCATTGTAAAATATAGAGATTTTAAATCTAGACCAAAGAACCACCAAAATAAAAAATTGAGCGGCATTATTGCTGTACTTAAATAAGTTGTCACAAGAAACATAAATTGAGCGTTATTGTTACTGTATATTCGAATCTGCTTACTGCATTCATAAAATCTGTTTTCTGCATTAACTAAAATTGTTTATTGTTTTCTCATTAAAATTGTTCACTGTTTTCTGCATAAACTATTTCTAGCATTTTGCATAAAATTATTTTCTGTTCAGCATTATTTAAAAAATTGTTCACTCTCTTTTCTGCCTAAATTATTTTCTATTCACAATTTAAAAAATTGTTCACTGCTTTCTCATAAAACATCAAGTGAAATCGTGTTTTCTAAATTTAAAAGTCAAATCTGAATGCTTTTTCATGTTTGAATTTCACAATAATCGAATCTATTTTTCTGCATTGATAAAATGTGTTTCTACATTAATAAAATTTACTCTTTGCACATCATGTTTACTGTATATTCAAATCTGCTTACTGCATTCATAAAATATGTTTTCTGCATTAATTAAAACTATTCATTGTTTTCACATAAAAATTGTTCACTGTTTTCTGCATAAACTATTTCTAGCATTTTGCATAAAATTATTTCTGTTCAGCATTATTTAAAAAAATTGTTCTCACTCTTTTCTACATAAATTATTCTCTGTTTACTACATAAATTGTTCACTGTTTTCTCATAAAACACCTAGTGAAATCGTGTCTTCTAAATTTAAAAGCCAAATCTGAATGCTTTTTCATGTTAAAATTTCACAATAATCGAATCTATTTTTATGCATTGATAAAATCTATTTTGATACAGACTTTGTGAAAATTATCCAACAATGATAGACTGTGATTGGTTGTTTATCACTTGCTAATAAAATCACTATTTTTTCTACTTCACCTACAGTCTACCATGTAGAAGTATAGAACAAGTGTGACAAAATGAGTAGAAATTAGAGATGAATTGAATACAATGAATTGTAATGTATTGAAAATCTCCCTTTATTACATTTTATTATTATTATTACTCCTTATTTAGTTTATCTAAAAAGTTAAACATTTTTGGGTTTATCCAAGAATCTATGCCACGAAATACATGACAAGAAATCTAGACTAAAGAACCGCCAAAATAAAAAATTGAGCGGCATTATTTCTGTACTTAAATAAGTTGTCATAAGCAACATAAATTACCAACCAACCAAAAAAAAAAAAAAAAAATCAGAAACTACATCCACCTGATCAAATAAAGGTGGTAGCCTGGGTTTTAAGTTTTCACATACAACTTCGAAACAGGTTCTTGACCAAATATTTTGTTTCTTTAAAGTCTTTC
This sequence comes from Quercus parvula, assembly GCA_030820535.1. NCBI lineage: Eukaryota > Viridiplantae > Streptophyta > Magnoliopsida > Fagales > Fagaceae > Quercus > Quercus parvula. The sequence continues at coordinate 24,444,892 of JAUAME010000005.1, read as the reverse complement.
AATATCAGATTTGTTATATACTTTCCCTCTTGACCAACTTTGAAGCATGTAATGTGGAAAATTGGGATATTCGAATCTGCTTACTGGATTCATAAAATCTGTTTTCTGCATTAATTAAAACTGTTTATTATTTTCTCATAAAAATTGTTCATTGTTTTTTGCATAAACTATTTCTAGCATTCTGCATAAAATTATTTTATGTTCAGCATTATTTAAAAAAAAATTCACTCTCTTTTCTACGTGAATTATTTTCTGTTCACTATTTAAAAAAATTTTCGCCGTTTTCTCATAAAACACCTAGTGAAATCGTGTTTTCTAAATTTAAACGCCAAATCTAAATGCTTTTTCATGTTTGAATTTCACAATAATCGAACGCCAAATCTGAACGCCAAATCATGTATTCTAAAAATTGTGTTTTCGATTATTGTGAAATTCAAACATGAAAAAGCATTCAGATTTAGCGTTTAAATTTAGAAAACACGATTTCACTAGGTGCTTTATGAGAAAACGGCGAACAATTTTTTAAATAGTGAACAGAAAATAATTTACGCAGAAAAGAGAGTGAACAATTTTTTAAATAATGCTGAACAGAAAATAATTTTATGCAGAATGCTAGAAATAGTTTATGCAAAAAAAAAATGAACAATTTTTATGAGAAAACAATGAATAGTTTTAATTAATGCAGAAAATAGATTTTATGAGAAAACAGTGAACAATTTATGTAGTGAACAGAGAATAATTTATGCAGAAAAGAGAGTGAACAATTTTTTAAATAACGCTAAACATAAAATAATTTTATGCAGAATGCTAGAAATAGTTTATGCAGAAAACAGTGAACAATTTTTATGAGAAAACAATGAACAGTTTTAATTAATGCATAAAACATATTTTATGAATGCAGTAAGCAGATTCGAATATACAGTAAACATGATATGCAGAGAGCAAGTTTTATTAATGTAGAAATAGATTTTATCAATGCAAAAAAAAACAGATTCCATTATTATGAAATTTAAACATGAAAAAGCATACAGATCTGGCTTTTAAATTTAGAGAACACAATGAACAATTTTAATTATTGCAAAAAATAGATTTTATGAACCATTAGGGAGCTCTAACTTTGTTATTCGATCAAACAAAGCCTTAGGGAGCTCTGACCATGGCCTCCAATCGCTATTGTCAACCACTTTTTTCTTCTTACTTCTAGACCCCTTGAGATTCGTGTCACTGCGCGACCCTTGCAGTGCCATGCCTACCTTCCCACAAAGAGAAAATATAGTTTAGATTGTGCATATGGTTATACACTCATAATAATGGCTTATTGTTTTATCCCAATTTTCCACATTACATGCTTCAAAGTTGGTCAAGAGGGAAAGTATATATCAAATCTGATATTGAAAGACTTTAAAGAAACAAAATATTTGGTCAAGAACCTGCTTTGAAGTTGTATGTGAAAACTTAAAACCCAAGCTACCACCTTTATTTGATCAGGTGGATGTAGTTTCTGTTTTTTTTTTTTTTTTTTTTTTTGGTTGGTTGGTAATTTATGTTGCTTATGACAACTTATTTAAGTACAGCAACAATGCTGCTCAATTTTTTATTTTGGCGATTATTTAGTCTAGATTTCGTGTCATGTATGTTGTGGCATAGATTTTTGGATAAACCCAAAAATGTTTAACTTTTTAGATAAACTAAATAAGGAGTAATAATAATAATAAAATGTAATAAAGGGAGATTTTCAATACATTACGATTCATTGTATTCAAATCATCTCTAATTTCTACTCATTTTGTCACACGTGTTCTATACTTCTACATGGTAGACTGTAGGTGAAGTAGAAAACATAGTGAGTTTATTAGAAAGTGATAAACAACCAATCACAGTCTATCATTGTTGGATAATTTTCACAAAGTGTGTATCAAAATAGATTTTATCAATGCAGAAAAATATATTCGATTATTGTGAAATTTAAACATAAAAAAGCATTCAGATTTGGCTTTTAAATTTAGAAGACACAGTTTCACTAGGTGTTTTATGAGAAAACAATGAACAATTTATGCAGTGAATAGAGAATAATTTATGCAGAAAAGAGAGAGAACAATTTTTTTAAATAATGCTGAACATAAATAATTTTATGCAGAATGTTAGAAACAGTTTATGCATTAAACAATGAACAATTTTTATGTGAAAACAATGAATAGTTTTAATTAATGCAGAAAACATATTTTATGAATGTAGTAAGCAGATTTGAATATACAGTAAACATGATGTGCAGAGAGCAAATTTTATTAATGTAGAAACACATTTTATCAATGCAGAAAAATAGATGCAATTAATGTGAAATTCAAACATGAAAAAGCATTCAGATTTGGCTTTTAAATTTAGAAAACACAATTTCACTAGATGTTTTATAAGAAAGCAGTGAACAATTTTTTAAATAGTGAATAGAAAATAAATTTTTTTAAATAATGTTGAACAGAAAATAATTTTATGCAAAATGCTATAAATATTATATGCAGAAAATAGTGAAAAATTTTTATGAGAAAACAATGAACAGTTTTAGTTAATGCAAAAAACAGATTTTATGAATGTAGTAAGCAGATTCGAATATACAGTAACAATGCCGCTCAATTTATGTTGCTTGTGACAACTTATTTAAGTACAGCAACAATGCTGCTCAATTTTTTATTTTGGTGGTTCTTTGGTCTAGATTTAAAATCTCTATATTTTACAATGAAGTATTTAAATAAATAAAAACATAAAAAATCTATGTATTTTTATGTTTTATTTGCCGATTATCCCCCAAAAAAAAAAAGTATTTTGAAATTAAAATCTCTATATTTTACAATGCTTCTATTTAAATAAATAAAAACATAAAAAAATCTACTTATTTTTATGTTTATGTTTATTTGTCGATAATCCCAAAAAAAAAAAAAATTACAAGGTACTCGAGCTCTAAGCTCGAGTACCTTAGAAATTAAGTAATCACATCTTGTGTTTATGTTTATTTGTCAATAATCCCCAAAAAAAAAAAATGGTACTCGAGCTTGATGTACTCGAGTACCTTAGAAATTAAATAAACACATTTTTTTGTTTATGTTTATTTGTCAATAATCCCAAAAAAAAAAAAAAAAAAAAAAAATTACAAGGTACTCGAGCTTGGTGAGCTTGAGTACCTTAGAAATTAAATAATCGCCAATTTCCACATCAGCAATGCCACGGTGGCAAAACTGATGAGGAACTCGAGCTTCTGAAACTCGAGTTTTAGAAAAGTGCTAGCTCGCCATTTATTTCTGAAACAGTGTTTTTTTGCTAAAAATTTCAAAAAAAAGGTGGTATTTGGCTAATTTCGCCTACTTAATAGATGATGACATGCTCAAACAGTCACACTTGAACTGTTTCTTCTCAAACTCGGGTCATAAATCCAACTCAAAAGTGATTTGGATGGGTCCCCCGGTCGGTTGGTATTTGTATACCAACTTTCCCTTACACGTGAGCAGGCAGTGCCTTTTTCCTAGTTCTTGTTTATTTTAAAAATAAACTAAATAAATAGATTAGTAGTGACTTATTTCATCATGTAAGAGAAAAATTGGAAAAAAATATGACACTTGTATCTGGTAGTTATTTCTTACACAATTTTTTCAAATTATTTGTGTATTGGATCTAAATTTTCTTGTAAGCTTCAATATTCCACTATAATAGGCGTTAGGTTTCTGGTAGTTATTTCTTACACAATTTTTTCAGATTATTTGTGTATTGGATTTAAATTTGCTTGTAAACTTCAATATTCCACCATAATAGGCGTTAGGTGCTTATAGTGAAATATTGAAGTTTACAAGTAAATTCAGATTCAATACACACCATTTTTCCACTATAATAGGCGTTAGGAGCACCTAACGCCTATTATAGTGAAATATTGAAGTTTTCAAGTAAATTCAGATTCAATACACAAATAATCTGAGAAAATTGTGTGTATTGAATCTGAATTTGCTTAAACTTCAATATTCCACTATAATAGGCATTAGGTATAGTGAAATATTGAAGTTTACAAGCAAATTCAAATTCAATACACAAATAATCTGAGAAAATTCTGTGTATCGAATCTAAATTTGCTTAAACTTCAATATTCCACTATAATAGGCATTAGGTATAGTGAAATATTGAAGTTTACAAGCAAATTCAGATTCAATACACAAATAATATGAGAAAATTGTGTGTATTGAATCTGAATTTGCTTAAACTTCAATATTCCATTGGAAAAAATTGGCCTTTTCCCTTTTAAAAAAAACAATCCAGCATTTTGCCATCTTTCCCAAACTAATTAGGGAAATGCCCCTCTTTCGAAACTCGATTTTCTCAAAATCAAGTTAAGCCCTAGAGTGGCGTTTTTAAGGAGCCTATAGTGACATTTTAAGGACCTATAGTAGCGTTTTGTAACTTGATTTCCATGAAGTCGAGTTATAGGTAAAAAAAAAAAATTTTGCATGTAACTCGACTCCATGGAAATCGAGTTACAAAATGCCACTATAGGTCCTTAAAACGTTACTATAGGCTCCTTAAAACGCCATTATAGGCTTTCATAAATTATTTTTTTTTATAACTCGATTTTGAGAAAATCGATTTTCAAAAGAAGGGCATTTTCCTAATTAGTTTGAGAAATTGGGCAAAATGCTGGATTTTTTTTTTTTTTTTTTGAAGGGCCATTTGCCCATTTTCTCCATATTCCACTATAATAGGCGTTAGGTATAGTGAAATATTGAAGTTTACAAGCAAATTCAGATTCAATACACAATTTTTCCACTATAATAGGCGTTAGGGGCACCTAACACCTATTATAGTGAAATATTGAAGTTTACAAGCAAATTCAAATTCAATACACAAATAATCTGAGAAAATTGTGTGTATTGAATCTGAATTTGCTTAAACTTCAATATTCCACTGGAAAAAATTGGCCTTTGCCCTTTTTAAAAAAACAATCTAGCATTTTGCCATCTTTCCCAAACTAATTAGGGAAATACCCCTCTTTTGAAACTCGATTTTCTCAAAATCGAGTTAAGCCCTATAGTGGCGTTTTTAAGGAGCCTATAATGACATTTTAAGGACCTATAGTAGCATTTTGTAACTTGATTTTCATGAAGTCGAGTTATAGGTAAAAAAAAGAAAAAAAAAATTGCATGTAACTCGACTCCATGGAGATCGAGTTACAAAATGCCACTATAGATCCTTAAAACGTCACTATAGGCTCCTTAAAACGCCACTATAAGGCTTTATTATTTTTTTTTTTTTATAACTCGATTTTGAGAAAATCGAGTTTCAAAAGAAAGGCATTTCCCTAATTAATTTGAGAAATTGGGCAAAATGCTGGATTTTTTTTTTTTTTTTTGAAATGGGCATTTGCCCATTTTCTCCATGTTCCACTATAATAGGCGTTAGGTATAGTGAAATATTGAAGTTTACAAGCAAATTCAGATTCAATACACAAATAATCTGAAAAAATTGTGTGTATTGAATCTGAATTTGCTTAAACTTCAATATTCCACTATAATAGGCATTAGGTGCACCTAACGCCTATTATAGTGGAATATTGAAGTTTACAAGCAAATTCAGATTCAATACACACAAATAATCTGAAAAAAAAAAATAGATTTCTTTTCCAATTAATGGAAAAACAATTTCATGCTTGTAAATGCGCATCATCTAGCATGAATTATCTAGGAGTAGACTTGGTAACTTTGGAGTATTGAAACTTAAGGTATGCTTTGTACTTGTGGAATCATGTAATTTGGTATTTGTAATTCGTTACAATATCAATAATAATGTATGTTATTGTTCTTCAATTCTTGGTTGATTTGTACTTTAAAGTCCTATTAAATTCATTCTCAAAAAAAAAAAAAAAAAAAGTCCTATTAAATTAGGCAATGACAAAGTTTATCTTTTTGGTGCCAAGTCCTTTCTTGCATATGGTCACTTAGTACGAACAAGCTTATAAAATTATTTTGTGCTCCAAAAAGATCTTAGTATCAAAATGGTTTTCATTAATTTTACAAGAAATAATCCCTATACTCTTTTCTAAAATGATATCCTTTTATTACTTAATTATAAGTGGGTTTGTTTTTTTTTAAAGGATTATAAGTGGGTTGCTACTTGTTGGACTTAAAAGTAGAGCGTGGCTATTTTCTTAATTGGACTTAAAAGTAGACAATAAAAATAGAGTGTGGCTATTTTGGTAATTGGACTTAAAAGTAACCTAAATCATCTATTTATTTTTGGACAAAATTTAGTTACAAAATTAGTTGTAGTCTTAGACTACAACTTTATTCAATAAAATAAATATTATTACATATTTTGAAAATCTAACCATTGAATTGCATATTCTTTACGCTCTTAATACACATGTCAAATTTTGTGTCAATCGGATATTATTTACTATATATAAGCTTATATTTTATGCATAATTTTAAACTACAAAAATTTACAATTTAAACAATTTATTGATGACATAGCTATTGATCTTTAATTTTCTAGAAATTTTATGAGCATAGAGGGTATAAGAAGAAAATGTAATCAAATGGTGTGTTTTTCAAAATTCACCTCCACTAAAAAGTTATTAAGTAAAGTTGAGTTTAAGCCAGAACCAATCTTATAGTTAAATTTTGTCTTTTATTATTTTCTTTTCTCCCTCACAAGTCTCCCTCTCCCCCGGCCCAACCTGCATCTGAGCTGACTTCAATCAACACTAAATTTAAACTTTTAGGTCTTTCTTTTACCCATCTTTTTTTTTTTTATAGCTACAAATCTTTTACCCATCTTGTTGGAGCATTCGCATTTAGTATTGCCAATGGTATATGTAAGACAATTTTAGCATTAATGCACCAAACAAGCCCAACATTCGGTCTGCTACTTGTAAAAATTTTTACAATACTGCTACAATACCATCTTACTTTTATGACGGTACTATAGCAACTTCTATACTTATTATATTATTTCTCTCTCTCTCTCTCTCTCCCACTCAGCTATTTCTTTCTTTCTTTCTTTCTTTCTTTTCTTTTCTTTTTTTTTTTCACTTTGATTCTCCCTTTCGTCTATCTTCAATTCTCACTCCCTTGCTCACATCTATCTCTCTTGTTCAAAGCATGCCACCCAAGTTGGGTTGGATTCGGCATGGTTACGGACTCACGACGTGGGTGTAGCAATGGAGATCGGCGAGGTCGTGGCAAGATTAGCGAGGTCATGCTATGACGGCGAGATAGACGAGGTCATTCTGTGAGAGAGAAGTGAGGATATTTTTGTTTTATTTTATTTTATTTTAATGTGTAGTATGGTAAAATAAAAGTTGGGATGTAGGTGTATTGTAAAATGGTATGGTTGTAGACACTCAATTTTGCACCCAGGATTTAATCAAGGAGAATGACTTGAATGACCAATCCATGTACCCCAAAAATCATAATTGCATTACATGCATCAATTTGTTCTTGCATTACATACATCATTTTATCTTTGCATTACATGCATTAATTCATTCATTGCATATCATAAAAATGATCTTGAGATTCTAGCGGTGTTTCCAGTTAAGTTTGCATGGTCAACATGCATTGTGTCTAGGTAGAATGAACCACACATGATCAATTTAATTAATTATGATTAGTTAAACAATTAAAATTAATTAAATAATTTTGTAATTGGTGGATAATTAGTGTTTAAAATAGGGATGCATGCATGGGAATAAAATGGATGATTGGATAACAATAAAACTATGGATAATTTGAACTTTATCAAGATTTATTTTAGGGTATTTATCTTCAAGATAATTGTCCTTAAATATCTTGAATTATCCAAAAAAGAGATGAAAAATCATAGACGGAGGATGAAAACACATCTAGGTACAAGGACCGACCAAAAAACCTTGGAAGAGGAGTCCAAACGACACCCGAACACAAAAGTGCATTCATAGCTATAGGGCCAATTCGGCACTTTTGGAGTGCCGAACAACACTCTAAAAGGGCCAAATTTCCCTAATGTGGGCTTTGGCCCAATGGCCTTTGGGTGACGATTATGCATACCCTTTTCTATCTTTTCGCAAAAGGATGCATCCGGATTCAAACCCTAATCATCCATACCTATTTTTTAAAGTCTTTTGGCCTCTATAAATAAAGACTGAACCTCATAATTCAGCACCTTTTTTTTACGCTCTGAGAGGCATACGTTTTGGACTCTCAAACCACCCATATTTTCTGATCGCCTCTCTGAGTGTTGCTGCTTAAATTAGGGTTTTTAGGTTTCAAAGAGAATTGAAAAAATTTCTTTGAACCCTAAAACATCCTCCCAAGGACAAAGTGTGCTCATGCAAGAGGTTGTTTCCTTCACCCTTTTTCTTGTGATGTGATGATGCATGTTATATCTCTTTCTTTTCAAATATCTATAACATGAATTGTTAATTGTTGTTTTGTTAAAGCGTGATTGTTTTTTATGTGATTTTTATAATCTTTTTCTTGAATGTCAATAAATTTGCATGTGAACAATTATTTTTCTTAAAACAAAACAGATATGCATCTTTATAAGAAGTAGATCTAAATTTTTCTCAATATAAAAACAAATCTGCATCTTTTCTAGGTGCATATCTGAATTTTTCTCAATACAAAAACAGATTTGCATCTTTCTTAGATGTAGATCTAAATTTTTCTCAAACAAAAAGAGATCTACATCTTTATGAGATGCATATCTAAATTTTTCTCAAATCAAAACTGAATTGTATCTTTCTTAAGATACAAATTTGATTTTTTAATACATGCAAGCTGTTGAAATAAAGAAAGAGATCATGAATTACTGTGTTTGTGTTTGTTTCAATTCATGATTGCATAAATTCATATAATGAAGGAAACTCTCTTCTTAAAAACTCTTTTTCATTCCTATAAAAAACAAATCTGGTTTTTCTACTATTAAAAACCAATTTTTTTTAATAGCAAATTTTGACGACTTGGTTGATCCACAAACTTTGGCTTGTTACTGCTTAGGGCCAAAGCCTTCTCTCTATTTCCTCAGTGCTATTGATCGGGAAGAAAGGAAGCGTGAGTCACCCTAATACTTGGAAAATGGATCATCTTTTCCTTCTCTCGCCTTCTTTTCCTGATTTTAACTTTGTTTTTCTTTTTTGCAGAAATGACGACCAAGTTTAACCAGGAGTTATATGCCAAAACTAAGGCAAAGAAGAACAAGCCCCTCTCCAACATCGGTTTTTGGAGGTTGAGGGTTGTAGAAGGGCAAAAGGAGAAAGAGGTGATAGAAAAAGGATCGTCCACTTCTACTCTAGACGAGGACTGTGCTGTTTCCCCCGGCGTTTCTATCGAGGAGATTGCTCCTCGTAATAAGAAGCGTAAGGCTGGAGATAAGGGGAAGGAGAAAGTGGGGGCCAGCATTTAGGTGGATGCTAGGACGGCCGTGGCTTGGGCAAACAAGGTTGTGACACCTGAGGACTTAAAGGAAATCTCTATTGTGCCTTCTCACGAGATGTTGAACCGTAACGTGCATAAGCTCGTCCGGGTAATTTATCGTTTCTCTCTATTTTCTTTCTTCTTCTTCTTCTTCTTCTTCTTCTTTTTTTTTTTTTTTTTTTTTTTGTCCTTAGCTGATCTTGACTCTTTGTGTGATTGTGATTGCCAGGTGTTAGGGGAGACGATGCCCATTAACTCCCAATACCTGATGAGTAAGGAGAAAGCTGTGGTGGCCACTTCCAAGGCTAAGGCGCTGGAGGCAAAAGCTTCTAGCCTTAGGAAGGATCTAATAGAGGCCATGGATGCTAACAACTTGTCCAAAGAAAAGATCTAGGCCTTAACTGAGAAGCTAAATGCTGAGAAACTGCTGGTGAAGCAGAAGGACGAGTAGATCGCCGCTGCCAACCAGAAGATGAAAAATGTTGTTGCCAAGGCCGTCCATGCTTTCCAATTCACGAACGAGTATAATGCAGTTTTATTTGGCTAGTATTTTAAAGGTTTTGAATTGTTAAGGAGGTATTTAGTAAAGCACAGTCCTCAGACTAATCTAGAGGATTTGGACTTTGAGGCTATAGACAAAGAGATTGAAGCGGACGAGGTTGTGCAGGCTGCCCAGGCTACTGCTGCTAAAGACCCCCCAGCTGTTGAAAAAGAGGATGACGCCCCTCCGTCTTTTTTTTTTTTTTTTCTCCACGTGTTTTAAGGCTATTGAACACTTTACACCTTTTTGGATGCCCTATATGTTTTAGAGCTATTGAACAATTTATAACCTTTCTCTATATATGTGTTTATTTCCTTCATGTGATTTGTGAATGGTTTGCATTTTTTGTCTTGCTTTTCTCTGCTGGGACATGTTCTTTGTCCTTCTCGGGACTTAGAAAAAAAAAATTTGTTGGGACATGCTCCTCGTCCTTCTTAGGACTTGGAAATAGTTTGGTTGGAACCAACTCTTCATCCTTCTTGGGACTTGGGAATAATTTGGTACGTACGTCCACTTAGGGAATCATTAAAACGATTTACATCTTTTATCGTTTTGGTGGACGATGTATATCCATTTAAGGAATCTTGTCATCTCTTTTTTATGTGGACGATGTACATCCATTTAAGGAATATTATCGTCTCTTTTTCATGTGAACAATGTACATCCACTTAAGGAATCTTATCGTCTCTTTTATGTGTGGACGATGTATATCCATTTAAGGAATCTTATCGTCCATTTAAGGAATCTTATCGTCTCTTTTATGTGTGGACAATGTACATTCATTTAAGGAATCTTATCGTCTTAACTTGGTAGAGGATTTTCATATCTCGTTGGCGATTTAGTTCAAACATAAGGGGAAAAGTTAGGCACAAACATTAGGAATTAGACACTGAATAACGTGTTTATTGATCTTCTTGAAAGGAAAGAAACATTAGATATTATTGATTGCTTACAAACGGGCTACAATTTCTACTTGTAATACCTTTTCAGATGTTCAACATTCCATGGACAGGGCAATTTGTTCCCATCCAAGTCTTCTGGGTGATAACTTCCATGTCGAGAGTAGTGGACAACTTTATATGGTTCTTCCCATGTTGGCCCTAATTTGCCTTATGCTTGGTCCTTCATTGCAGGCATTACTTTTCACAGGACGAGGTCTCCAATGTTGAATCTTTTGAGCTTTACCCTTTGGTTGTAGTACTCGGCCATCTTCTGCTAATACTTGGCCATTCTCTGATAGGCTTGGTATCTAACTTCGTCCAAACAGTCCAGGTTTAGCTTCAATTCGTCGTTGTTGCTGCATTCATCAAAGAACTCTTTCCTAAGGCTGGTGAGCCCTATTTCTACAAGGATGACTACTTCTATGCCATACGTCAGGTTAAAGGGCATCTCTCCTGTTAGGGTTCCTGTTGTGGTTCTGTAAGCCCATGGTAACTCCTCAGGCCATTCCCTTTGCCCCCACTAATCCGGCTTTGATGATCTTTAGCAATGTTCGATTTGTTACTTCTGTCTGTCCAGTGGCTTGAGGATGTCCTGGGGATAAGTACTTGTTTTTTATGCCAAAGCTTGAACAAAACGATTTGAATCCTTGACCGTCGAACTGACGACCATTGTCTAAGATGATCGTCTATGCGATCCCGAACCTGTATACAATATTTTTCCATACAAAACCTCGTACCTTTGCTTCTGTGATCATGGCTAGTGCTTTTGCCTCCACCCATTTCATGAAGTAGTCGATAGCAATGAGTAAGAACCTTACTTGCTTCTTTCCTTGTGGCAGAGACCCCATAATGTCGATTCCCCATTGTGCAAATGGCCAAGGTGAGAATATAGTCGTCATCTTCTCTCCTGGGACTCATTAGACGTTCTCATACCTTTGGTAGCTGTCACATTTCTTGACGAAATCCACTATGTCCTGCTACATTGTGGGCCAAAAGTAGCCTGCCATCATGATCTTTCTTACGAGGGACTTTGCTCTCATGTGTTCGCCGTAAATGCCCCTGTGAACCTCCTCCATGACATATTTGGTTTCTTCTTCTTCAACACACCTTAAGTAAGGTTGTGAAAAGCCTCTCTTGTAAAGCTCGTCATTCAGTATCGTTAATCGGGCAGCCTGTTTCTGGACCTTCTTGGCTTTGTCAGGATTTGGTGGCAATCGTCCATCCTGTGCGGGTATGCACCAGGAAGGTCTGAAATTCTTTAATGCTGGGAGAGTTTTGTTCTTCTAGTTTCCAATCGGTCACTTTTGCCTAATTGTCTGCCGACACACTCCAGTTGGTTCGTCAGTTTAAGGTATCTCTACATCCTTGTCTCCTTCGCCTCAAAATCTCCCTTGACTTGCCCTATGACAAGTTGTGAATCACTCCTTATCAAAGCGTTCTTAGCTCCAAGTGCCTAGGCTATTCTCAGGCCTGTCAGTATAGCCTTATACTCTACTTCGTTGTTGGTTACAGGAAATTTAAGTTAAACTTTGTATTTCAAAATAACCCCGTTAGGGGAAGTGATGACAATGCCTACTCCACCTCTCTTCCGTGTGGATGACTCGTCCATATGGATCGTCCAAAGTTTGCCTTGGTTGTCTTACTGCTTGGGGGAGGTGAATTCTGCTATGAAATCCGCCAACACCTAGGCTTTTATGGCTATTTGAGGTCGATATTCTATATCGAACTGGCTAAGTTCGATGGCCCACTATATCATTCGTCCAGCTGCCTCCGGTTTGTTCATTGCTTTCTTAATGGGCTGGACCATCATCACTATGATCGGGTTGGCTTGAAAGTATGGATGAAGCTTTCTGGAGGCCACTATTAGGGCAAAGGTGATCTTCTCCATTCGTGGATATCGAGCTTCAGCTCCTTGGAAGGCCTAGCTGATGTAATACAGTGGACATTGTATCTTATTTTCTTCCCTGATCAAGGTTGCGCTCATCGCCGTTGTGGACACGGCTAAGTATAGGAACAGGTCTTCTCCCTCCTTGGATGGACTCAAGAGTAGGGGGTTGCTTAGGTAACACTTTAGCTCCTGGAATGCTGCTTCGCACTCATCCGTCTAGACGAAAGCCTATTTCAGGACCTTGAAGAAAGGAAGGCATTTGTCTGTTGCTTTAGAGATGAACTTGTTGAGGGTTGCCACTCTTCCCGTTAAAGATTGTACTTCTTTGATTGTCTTTGGAGATGACATCTTGAGGATGGCTCTCACCTTTTCTGGATTTGCTTCTATTCCTTTTTGTGATACCATGAAGCCATGGAACTTTCCAAAGGAGACTCCAAATGCACATTTGGCCAAGTTCAGCTTCATACTATATTGCCTGAGTGTGCTAAACATCTCCTTGAGATCGTCCAGATGATTTTCCTCTTCTTTACTCTTGACGAGCATGTCGTCTACATAAACTTCTACGTTCCTCCCAATCTGCTTGTTAAACATCTGGTTTACCAATCTTTGGTACGTAGCCCCCGCATTCTTCAAACCGAAAGGCATAACCCTGTAGCAATAAAGTCCCTGGCTAGTGACGAAGGTGATCCTCTCTTGATCCTCCTACTTGGGTTGTCTTTGTGGGATCTCCCTCTACCAACTCAATTGTCTCTAGTTTCTCAGCAATTTCCGGCGTCTTTTCTTCAATCATCCACGTATGGTTTTCTTTTGACACCAAGACGGCCTGGTAATATTCTCGTGCCAACACCTGATCTCCTTTTATCTCCCCAACTCTATGTTCCGTTGGAAACTTCACCTTCAGGCAATACGTAGATGTGGCTACTCTCCAACGATTAAGTGTAGGCCTTCCTATGATCACATTGTAGGATGAAGGTGAGTCTACTACCAAGAAGTTGTGTTTATTGGTTACCTGGAAAGGGTATGAGTTAGCCGTGACCGTCAACGTTACTATTCCCCGATGGTACACCTTGTCTCCACTAAAACTAACGAAGGGAGATTTGAATGGACAAAGTCTCTTCGGGTCTACTTTTAACTATTGGAAGGCAAAGAGGTAAATGATATCTGCCGAGCTCCCGTTGTCTACTAAGACCCTTCTAGTATTGAATCCTTCAATCATGAGCATAATGACCAACAAGTCATCATGAGGTTGTTTCACCCCCCCTAGCATCTTCTTCTGAGAGCAGCATATCTTGGTTCGTCTGCTTGTGCTTTAGAGGTGGCATGCCATGAATGTTGTTTACCTACCTCTAGTATGACTTCTTGAGTAATTTAAATGACCCCCCCGTAGACAGCCCTCTTGTGATGGTCTTTATCTCCCCTATGGCACTTTGTGGATGAAGGTGAATATGATCTTCGTCCCTCTAAAGGACTTCGTGTTGCCCCTTGTTATCATCCCTGGGTCTACTAGAATTTCCTTTCTTCACGAACTTCTACAACTTACCTTTTCGTATAAGATCTTCTATCTAATCCTTTAAGTCCCTACAATCCTCTATGTAATGCCCATAATCTTTGTGGAAACAGCAGTACTTTCTCGTCACACACATTGGGCGATGAGTGTAATGGCCTAACCCATTTGAGGTAGTGCTCGTCTTTAATCTGTGCCAAAATCTAGTTAACGGGCATGACTAAAGGAGTGAACTTCACTAGGCGAGGGTTTCTGTCATCTTTTCGTCTATTCCCTTCATCGTTCTGGTGGTTTGCTCGAATCCTTTTTCGTCTTCTTCTGTCATCTTCCTTCTTTTTCTTCTTCTCTTTGGGCTTTTCCACCCCTTCTATTGCTGCCAAGGCGTCCTCGGCATTCATATACTTCTATGCCTTCAAAAGCATTTTGGCCATCGTCTTAGGGGGATGTTTTACTAAGGAGACCACGAACTCTCTGGACTTCAATCCAACCTTGGAGGTTATCAGCTACACCTTATCATCTGCTTCGTCTACTTCTAGAGTTTCTTGAGTGAAACGTGTCACATACGACCTTAAGGTCTCCTTCTCCCCTTGCCTAATGCTGAGCAAATGGTCTGCTGGTCTTTTTAGGCACTACTTGCTAAAAAAGTGACGTAGGAAGGAATTGCCTAGCTACTCGAAGTTATCAATAGACGATGTTGGTAGCTTAGTGAACCACTCCCTAGCTACTCCTTTGAGTGTGGTAGGGAAGGAATGACATAGTATCTCATCAAGGGGTTGTTGGAGACCCAAAGTCGTCTTGAAGGTGTTAAGGTGATCCAAAGGATCCTTTAATCTGTCAAATGGCTCGAGCTGTGGTAGACAAAACTTTGACGGTATCGGGCATTCCAAGACCGCCATGGTGAAAGGTGAGTCCGTCTTCCTGACCATCCTGTCCAGGCTCCGGTCTATTTTCTCCTTGATCGCGTTCCTCAGCTCGTCCATCTCTTTTCTCATTTCTCTAAGAAGATCGAAGCTTACCCCTTCTAGAATGCCTGGTCATTTTTTCTGGCTGTCTCTGTCATCGTCCCAGTTGGTCTTCGAGCAATTGGCTTCTTGTTGTAGTCGCTGCCTCATCTCTTGGTTCTGTCTGGTGAGCTCCTCCACAATGGTTGGGAGCATTTAAATTTGTAGAGCTAATGCTGCAGGATCTTGGTCAACACTGGACTCCATCTAGACCGGTGAGTTAAGTGGAATGGTGCTTCCAAACCTAGGTGTGAAGAAAGTCGTTTCCCATAAATGGCACCAAACTGATGACGTTAAAATCGTCAGTTAGAATGATTGTCCAAAGGGAAGCCATCCACAGCTAACAAGATCCTGAGAGGGTAAATGGGAAACGTAAGAAAAGTGGGTCACCGGTGTGGTGCCTGCCACAAAGCCTTCGAAGATAAAGTCAAAATGGCTAAAAGAGAGAAAATTCAATACTAGAATATGATAGCCAGAGTGTAAGTATCTCTTTAGGTCTTAGGGTGATGGTGTATATATATGCGCTTATTCCTCCCTTCTAGTCATTGCTGGTGCTTTAATGGTAGCTTCAATGTGGTATCTGTAATGCCCCTATGGGGTGTTAATGATATGATGTCTACTTAACGACATGGAAGCTCATTATTATCATATAATGCTTCGTCATTGATTGTGAGTGAATGGCCTCATCTTCGTCTGGTAGGCGTCATGATATGGACGAGGATGGGTGCTATTTTCGTCCACTGTCTTCTCTGCGCACGAGTATATAATCGGGACTATCATTACCTTTGTTGAATGAGCGAAAAGCTAAGTTTTAGAGCCATCACCCAACAACTTTGAAGATCCAGCATAGGAACCATACCAGATGGAAGCCCCTTGATCGAGATTTTTGCAAAGTGAACTGTGACGAAGCAGCTTTTTCAGAGCAAGGAAGAGCTGGGATTGGAGTCGTGATTCGGAATTCTAATGGAGCTGTTATGGCCCCACTATCACAACAAGTCCACCTTCCAACAACAGTAGCTCAGAAAAAAGCACTGGCAGCTAGGAGAGCCATGGAATTTGCACTAGAAATTGGCCTTACCAAAGTGATTATTGAAGGCAACTCGGATATTGTTCACAAAGATCTCAACAATGCTAACTCCTCTCTAGCTTTACATGGACACTTGATTCAAGATGTTAAAACTTTGATTCCCTATTTTTCTAACATAAGTTTTAATCATGTATGTCGGCAAGGAAATAATGTTGCTCATGAATTAGCAAGAAGGGCAATTACATCGCCCAATTTAACTGTCTGGATGAAAGATTTACCACCAGACATCCATTCTGTTATTTAGACTGATTTTGGCCTGCTTTGATTTAATATAAGCACAAGTTTCTTTCTCAAAAAATAAAAATAAAATTATATATTACTATATCTAAACTTAACAATTTTGATGGGCGGCCCACCATTTCAGAACGTGGTCTTTAATTTTTAGTATAACAAACTAAATTTTGTCATAAAAGTTCCTACCCATGCCACTAATAATTTCACAGTTGTTGAAGTACTGATCAAAATAACTAATTTCGATCCTTCCATGCATACATCTTCTGTAATAATTTTTGCAAGGTCTTTCCACAATGTAATTCGAACCTTGTGATTTCTACATATTTAGTTTTTTTATGTATTAAATAATTTATTTGAAATATTTGAAAATTTCCCATTCTAAGTATTAAAATATAATTTGAGTTCAATTAACCTTTTGTCTTCAATCTCAATGATCCTTCTCTTCAACTGCTCTCCATTTACGTCTTTCTCATACAAAGGGGAAATGGCTGACACATTCCAATGACATCTACATAATTTACATGGTCATAAATATTTAGCACATACAGCTTTTCCCCCCTTAATTATACCTTGCAATAACCTAACTAATATGTATCAATACCTGTTAATTGGGCATTTTTTGTCGCATCGGTCACTCAGATGTTCAAATGGGACTAATTCAAATTTATATATGTTCACTGGTGACTATTTTGTAATTATTCTTGTTAAGAATTACAGCAAAATTATTTATGAAATAAATATTTCCTTCTTGTAATGATTCCCTAAATTGATGAATAAATGCATCCTTGATCGTCGCATATATAAATGAGTGTATAATCATGTTCAGTAACAATTGTTCGATAACATAATAATAATGTGATGCTCACCTATTCATCTAGCAACACCATATCCAAGCTCATAAAATCTTTATTATTGAGATTGAATACATCCCATAGCCGTGTGATTCGCTTTAATCTTCCAATCCTCCTTCTCACCATTGAGCTCATGAAGTAAGTTATAATGACCTGTCATCTTACCCATTGGTTGATGTTATGAACCGTGTCAAAGTAAATAGAGAAAATAATTTGAAAATAGATGCAAATGACCAAACCCAATTTGCTTAATATATGTAGTGCAAGGTTTATTAAGTTTTCATTTACTATTTAGGTTAATGGTGTTTGTATTTAGGGTAACGGTGTTTTGTTATTGTAGGAGACCAAGAGCCATGAGTTACTAACGTTCATAGGACAATCCAATAGGCATGGATTACATGAATCGGTTTTTTTTTTTTTTTTCTTTGTCATTGTATATCCCATTTGAATAAGCACTTGATTTAATGCACGTTTTTTTTTTCTTCAGATATGCAATTGTATTATTTGTTCACTATTTAGATTCCTCACATAAATGGTTTTGAATAAACAGTTGATATTCTGTATGCTTGATTTCAGATTCTTGACCTAAACATGTTTTTGAAAGGCAAAGTTACAATGTTAGTCCCTTAAGTTTACCTATTGAGCACTTGTGGTCCCTAAAGTTTCAAGTGAGTGTTATTGGTTCTTGAAATTAAAAATGAGCATTATTGATCCTTCTGTTAACTTCAATTTGCTTCTTTACCCATGTGTCTAACAAAGCAATGACATGAAATTTTTTTTAAATGACGTGTGGAAACCCTTTTTTTATTAAATAATTTCCCATTTTTATGCCCAATTGTTTCTTCTTCTTCTTCTTTCTAGTTTCTCCTACTACACTACTATGCACTGCAGTAGCTTTCTTTAAATTACGAACTTGGGATTTGATTAGTTTGAGGTGTTTTGACTTTTGTGGTTTTATAATCATTTTAGTGAAAGAGATGATCAATCCGTTAAGAGTGTACTGTCATTCTTCAACTTTACTAAGTCCACAGGATGACATTGCCTGGAGAGTATAGCATCATGTAGAGAAGATGATAGAGGACAGATGACGGTGTGACGGCAGGAGAAGGACTCGGAACCTCTTGTTAAAAACTAAAAACAAACAAATAAAATGACTATTTTAGTTTTGTTAAAAATCCAAAATTTGCCCCTAAAAATTTTATATAAAAAAATGAAATTTATGTATTTAGATGCACACATCCCAACAGCTCTCTCACCCTCTCTCTCCACCTATCAGATTTGTAAAAACCCCAACTGTTCTCTCTCTCATTCTCTCTCTCTCCACAAATCCCAGAGCAAAGGTCTCTCTCTCTCTCTCTCTCTCTCTTAACATTCTCTTCGCTCTCCCTTCTATCCGAAACCACCAACCCACTCTTCTTCACTCTCCCCATCTCCACCTCTTCTTCTTGATCGTCCAATCATTCTCTTTGTGTCTCTGTCTCTTCATCCAATGGCCTCGATCTCTCTCAACATTCTCTCCGCTCTCCCATCTCTTTGGTCCAAGCCACACACCACCGATTTCTCACTTTTGTTCTTTGATTTGAGAAACTAAACTTTTTATGGGTATGTGGTATTTGACTAAACTTTTCTCAATGTGTGGTTTTGTAAGATCAATCTCTCTCTCTCTCTCTCTCTCTCTCTCAAGGTTGTCAAAATCAGGATACTATGAAGAATCGTAGAAGGTAAGTGAAATCATGGATCATAGTCGTAAGATCCTACATGATTTAAATATATATATATATATATTGGTATGTTAAATAATCATATAAATTATACATTCATTTATAAAAAAATAAAAAATTTGCATCCATTTTATGTAATTACCATATATCACTACATCTATTTCTAAACATCATTTAAAAAAACCAAAAACCACAAAACGTGACACTCTATTAGATGTTATTTTTCATTTCGGTCCAACTGATATTCTATCTTTCTACCTTATAATAGCAAAACTGAGTCTATTTGGATGTTATTTTCCATTTTGGTCTAACTAAGCCCTTTTTTAAGTTAATGAAGATTATAAGAAATCAAGATCGTTTGGAATCGTTAGAATCGTATAATTCTACCGATCTTGAACGATCGTAGCAATCCTACCAAAGATCCTTGAAAGATCCGAATCGATTTAAGCAAGTGAAATCGTAAAATCGTAGGATCCAGATCAAGATTTTGACAACCATGCTAGCAGTTGATTTGGGTTTTCCTATCTAGGTTTTGTTTTGGTTATACAGACAAAACTCTAATGTGTTCTTTGTTATTTATATGGGTATTAATTTACGATTTACTTTTAACCTTTTGTGGATTGGTTGGATTGTTTGAGAATGGAATTAGAGGCTGCAAACATCTTTGTTTGTTATTTTATGGAAAACTAGGATTTTAAATTCATTCTATAACAATTTTGACAATTAATTTTTTGTCTTTCACCTTTGTGGGTGTGCTAAACCCTAACACGTTTCTTTGGGACTTTTCTTAAGATATTGTGTGTGAGTGACTATTGAACTTTAAATTGTTTTCAAGTCTACCACTTAAGAGCAAGAACAGAAGAAGACGGAGGCAGCGAGAACCGTAAAAGACGTTTCCCTCACGATTTCGTCAAGTCCTACGCCGCTCACCTCAAACACCTCTCTCTCTCTCTCTCTCTCTCTCTCTCTATTATTGTTTTTTTTGTCTCATCTCTATCTAATTTCAACATTCTTTTCTTTTGTGCTTTGCAATCTTATATTGCCGCTTGTCCCAACTTATTATTTTCTGGTAATTCTCCAAATTCTTTTCAATCCAAATGTAATCCCTTTAGTTTCAAGTTACGATTTTGTGTCACCATTGGATATACACTTTTTTTATATTACAACGCTGAATTGTTTGTTAAAAATTAAAAATAATAATAATAATAATAAAAAATAAAAAATCTACCAGCAAGTGTGAAATTGTATAGTGGGTTGTATTTGAAATTGTGATTTGCAAATAGGTTTAAATTGGCCCTTGATTTGATTTTTAAACAAGCAAGACTTATTTTTTGGATAATTGTAATAGTTCTTACTTACGTTGTTTGGTTGTATAGTTTTGTTAATTAACTGCTCAAACATGTCGACAGTCAATAACTGTAATTGTTCTTACTTACACTCTTGGAATTTATAGTTTCGTTATTTAATTAGTCTGACATGTCTATAGGGGAATTTCATAGTGAGTTGTGTTACAGATGAGTTAGTATGATATTATTTTTCATGTGGAATTTTCAAATTCTTCTATCATTCTATTTGGTCCTGAGAACATGTTGGAAAACCAAGTTGATATCTAAAAGCAAAATAAGACCCAGCTGACCATAATTACAGCCCATGCTGCCTATAGTTCACTTCTAGTTAGTTTCACCATCTCAGTTATTAAGGATATGTTTGGTACTATTGTTTAAACAACAATACATGTATCTTCACAACATTATTTCACTCACACGTATTTCCACAACACTTAAACAACGTTACTAAAAATCTCTTTCAAACGGACCCTAAATGTTCCATTATTTGTGGAAATAGATTTGTTAAAGAGTTAATGTGGCTCTATGTCTATTACAGAGTTGCACTTCATCTTTAAGCTGCAAAATAAACCATAGCCATCAGACAAGCTTACCAAGACTAGTGAAAGTACAAAAGGTGGATCTCAGTGGTATGGTGGCTAACCTGGAGGGCTTTTACATGATTCCAAAGGGGTGGCAAGTCAGCGAATAATTTCTTCACAGAAAGTTTAGGAGACTTTGCATGCTTGAAAAACGTGATTTTCAAAAAGTTCTACCTCTTTGCTTGATCTTTCACTAGACACATTGCAACCATTTTCTTTAAAAGACTGATCATAGATGGAAATCATGCAATTAGAATATTATTCTCCAAGATAGACATTGAAAGGTGGCAACCCACCAAAGAGTAAAGTGCATATATCATTTTTTACTTCAGCCAGAAAGAACATGAATACCTTAGAGAACTTTTTATCACAATGACGCAAGACAAACCAAAACTTTGTAACAGGAAAAATAAAGATGGATGAACTTGGAGTCACAACCTAGGGTTGGCTAAAGATTTGAGGCAGGACAAACCAGAACTGTACAACAAGAAAAATATGTAAATAAAGGAGTGATAAGAACTGTTTAAGCTAAAAAAAAATGCTGGAGTGACTAAGAGGGCAGCCATGCTTCTTAGAAGAATTCACATTGAATAGAGAGAATGTAAAAGGATTAGAGAAGAATAGGATTAAGAATAGACTGAATTCTCATTGCATGCCTCTTACAATCCATCTCCACACCTTTATACAATTCATGAACACAACTAACTGACTAACACTAACTGCTAGCTGGCTACTTGATCTAATAGTCTAACTAACTGTTATGCACATGGCTTCTAACTAATCAATAATTAAGCACATGACACAATCAATTAATAAGCACGTGACTCTAACCTTCAATTACAAAGATGATACACAACTTTACTAATAAACTGCCTCTTATAATAAGCTGCTGGTGTCTAGTACTAAGTGTTGATGCTGCACTGTTGTTGTTACTGGTGCTTGCTTACTGATACAAAACTTTACTTACTCATGCTTACTGGTGCTGCATACGTGATACACTAGCTGGGTTATATGCATTAAGTCAAGCTGCTGCTCATAGGTACCTAACATGGAGAAGAGGCAGCACCTAGGCTTGCTTGGATAGCACCAAGCAAGGGGAAAAAAAACCACTAAGACTCAACACTTAGGGTTGGCTAGAGTCGGCACCAAACCATGGACCCAATTTTAGTAGAAACTTTATTCATCAAAGTAATCTCACTTTCTTGTGGGACATAATTGGCTTCTATAGACTATTATATTCTAATTCATCATAAAGTGACACAATTCATGGAACTCATTACATAACAAATAACAATAAAATTAAAAATAGGTATCATTCATACAGAGATATTAGCAATGGCACCATTAAGCATCCATATTAAAGAAAGTCACATTAACACCAGAAATGTACACCATACCATACTTAGATGCCCAATTCATCATACCTTCAAAAAATTATCCAGAAAAAAGAAAAAAAAGACAGAGGTTCACGCGGTGTTTAATCTAGTACCAAATCCAAAAGATAGTATAGGTTCACACAGTGTTTAATCAGGAACTGTAGCAAATCTAGCAGCTAATAAATGTTAGTTGTGCAAGATCTTTGTGCTATAGATTTTTTTTTTTTTTTTTTTTTTTTTGATAGGTAAATACTAGGAGAGAGGGATGAGATTCAAACCACAGACATAGGACACTGCAAAGAATGTCATTACTATTGAACTATCACTCGAACCCCATTTGTACCATTTGTAGTATAGATTCTAGGAGTAATATATATGAGCAAGTAATACCTAAAACTAATAGAACCAAGACTCCTTAGGTTTTTTTTAATACAAAAACCAGATAACCATTACAACCCGCAAATAAAGCCCAATAACAAAATAAGAGCCGACCATAATTACAGCCCATGCTGCCAATAGCTCACTTCTATAGTTAGGTTTCACCATTTCAGCTACTAATGTTCCATTATTTGTGGAAATAGATTGGTTAAAGAGTTAATGTGGCTCTATGTTGCTGCTTCCTTAACTGCATGCAAAAAAGAAATCAAATCTGCATAAGTGCTAAATCAAGCCAAGCACAAGCTTAAAGAAATATTAAGAAATATGATGCAAACTGAATATTAAGAAATATGACTAAAAGTTAAAGGAATATTCCAATATTAAGAAATATGATGCAAATCCAAAGAAATAAGCTAAAGGAATTAAATTCCCCAAAAGCCCAACTCACGCCAAACACCAATCATGACAGGATTAAGCAAAAACCAGTCTTATTCTTCTCTTAGCAACCATGTTTAGATAATAATCTATGTTAATCTAACTGCCTCACACTAATAAGAAGTCACATTAAGATATGAGATTGCTAATAAAGAATGACTAAAAGTTAAACAAAACAACAAGACGAAGGAAACATAATTGGAATGAAAGTTTCAAACCCACACAAAAGTGGAATTCAAAATTCTCTAGGAAATGAAGCCTTTGAAGTGCAAATATAGAGCAAGTAATGGAAATAAATAAAACAAGGAGAAATTGTCCGTATAAAGTTAGGATTGTAATAGAAAATACCAAAAATAGGGACAAGAGAGAGAGAGAGAGAGAGTGAGCTAGCTTATCACCAAATATAACTCTGTTACTTGCGCAGCCCAGCTCCCAAAAGAAAATTCCAGCTCCTGTTAACATGTAATTAGGGAGATTCTAAACATGCAGTCAAAAGTTGCAAAACGACAAACAGAATAACTCCTCTACGAGATGAACCCATATTTCACTGGAATTGAAGCAACCGTGTTTAAAACATGCAACTTTTATCTAATGTGACTGTCCAAAGAAGATAAAGCACAACACTGACAAAGCTCCAAAAAGCAAAATAGATTAAGTTCTTAAAAGTAGTGTTAAGTGAAATAGATGGTAGTAGAGAAAAGCAGGACAAACAAGCTGACTAGTGCCACAGAAACTTCACTTCTAAAATTGTAAAAATTGGAAGTGATGGAAGTACATAAGGCTCAATGCAGAGAGAAAATAAGTCAGAAAAATACTCTAAATTCAATAAAGGCCCACTTAGGATCTTCAATGGTCTAGTGTAAGTGATAGTCTCAGACTAAATATCACTACTTTTCTCTCAGATAGTTTTCCCCTGATACAGATTTGCTTATGGTTTCTAATATTGTACACCCTTGCAATGCATGGGGAAATTTTGAATATAATATTTTATTAACTTCTTTCAAAGCAGTTATTGAAATACAGTTGCAGCATTTTTACAGTAACCAAACATTTCCTTTATATTCCAGCATTTTTGCAGTAACCAAATAGAACAGTAAAAAATAATTAAACCCATCCCAAAGCCTACGAATATAATTCCCAACGTTGCGAGTCATAACATTCTTTTATTTCCATCAACTCCTTAACCCGATAAGCACATTGGTATGAATAAAAAAATGACAAAATTTAGCTCAAAATTAGTTGTAGTCTAAGGTTACAACCTTACTCAATATCTTTAACATTACTACATATTTTGAAAATCTAACTGTTAGATTGCATATTTTTTACACTCTTAATACATATGTCAAATCTTGTGACAATCAGATATTATTTACTATATGATCTATAAGATTATATTTTATGCATAATTTTAAATTAAAAAAACTTGCACTTTAAACAATTTATTGATGACATAGCTATTAATCTTTAATTTTTTAGAAATTTTGCAAGTATTAAGGATATAAGAAGAAGATGTAATCAAATGGTGGATTTGTCAAAATTCACTTCTAATAAAAAGATATTGAGTAAGGTTATAACTTTAGACTACAAGAAATTTTGTACATAAACTTTGTCTATAAAAAAATGAATGAGCATCAACTTTTCTTTTTTTTTTTTCTTTTTTTTCTTTTTTTTTTTTTATTTATTTATGGAAAGTGTCTATTTTATCAACCAAACATCTGTTATAGCAATTAAGGTGACTTATGACTAATTTTAGCTTATCTACTCAATAATCATAACAACCCAAGAAGATTCAATAGAAAGTAGGAAGACATTGAGATCAATTTTGTAAAAGAAAATAAGTTCAAATGATGGCAATTATAAAACAACACTCTTCTCATTGCTTCAATAACCTTCCATACAAATTCCCCTACATATGTAGTTTAACACTAGGCACATCTACCCATATCTATCATAGAAGCAAGCATAAATGATGTCCTGGAATCAAATTGATAAGTTGACAATAAATTAAATTTTCAAGAGAGATATTACAAAGAGAAATTATTGCTCTTTACCAATTTAGAATCACTTGAAGGATAAACAAATCTGCAAGCAATCATCAGGACAAAGTGTTACCATACAACCATAATTGAAAGATAATCGAGTTAGTATGTTGTAACACAAGATGTAGAAGAGTAAACAACATATCATCACAAAATCATTTGGTATCTAACCCAACATGAGATCAAAATTCTAACAATGCATGCAAATCATAAACAATACAATTGGTTCCTAAATGCACTGTATTGTAAAATCATAGAAGAGGTGATTTTAGAGCTCAATTCTCCCAAAAAGAACTTAATCATGTTCAGATCATGACCAAAGCCAAAGCCAAAATCATTGATAAGATACTAACAGTTGTTTGTGACGGGCTCTTATTTGTAGTCTGGCCTCACCATTATATGCATATGCCAATTATCTTCTTATTATTAAGCACAAATTATTAAAAAAAAGAGTTACAAAGGAAAAAAAAAAGGGTGGAGACCAAAGAATACATGTCTCCTTGAAGATTTATTTCAATGTTAAATGGAGAGAGAGAGAGAGAAACTGGAAGTTCATCTCATGACCTTTAGGGCCTGTTTGGACAAGGTGTTTCCACAACTCAATTCTCAGTTTCCATAACTCATAACTCAAAAATGGTGGGACCCATAGCAAAAAGGTTGTTTGGCCAAACGATAACTCTGTTTCCATAACTCAATTCTTTAATTTTTGAGTTATGAGTTATGGAAACTGAAAACAACAAAAGGCTGTTTTCAGTTTTCAGTTTTCATATCTCTGGTATTTTTGTAAATAACTCTACTTACCCGGTCCCACACAGTCAGAACAGATCACATGTTGCGCTCCTGTTCATGCTCAGACCAACGGCTCTTCAGTCATATCACTCGTCTTCACTTCATCTCTTCATTTCAAGTAAAGCAGAGCTCCATTCCTCTTAGTCCTAGAAGAAGCTCTCACCGGCCTGACCTCCTCACGCAGAACGTCACCGCTCCGAGCTCAGCCAACCCGCCGCCGTGTCACGGTAACGCAATGTTTCTGTGCTCTCTTCGCTGTATTTTGTTTTCCGTTTTTTTTCGTTGTTTGATGTTTGGGTAAACATTTTGTATGATTTAGTGAAACCATAGATCTAGGTTTGCTTCAATGGTTATGGGTTTGCAGTTTTTTGCTTTTTTTTTTCTTTGTTTGATGTTTGGGTAAGCATTTTATTTGAATCTTGAAACCGTGGTTATGGGTTTGCTTCAACGGTTATGGGTTTGTAGTTTTTTAATTTTTTTTCTTTGTTTGATGTTTGAGTAAGCATTTTAGTTGATTTATTGAAACCGTGGTTAACGTTTTGCTTAAATGGTTATGGGTTTGCAGTTTAATTTTTTTTTTTCTTTGTTTGCTGGTTTGTTCTGTACAATTTTTCTGTTTTGTTCTTCTTAATACCCAACCTAGTTCTTGCTCTTTAACAATTTCTCTTGATAGACAATTAATTCTAACAGTTTCACTTATTATATTTTCTAAGTTGACATGCAGTGATGCATGCTAATCCACCTTCCCTGCTTGAAATCACCCTTAACAATTTGGTAGAGAAGAAAATGTCATCAAATGGTATATGAGCTTCAGTAAATAATCAAACGAAAATGGGAGTGGATGAAGCCCTTTCTGGAATTATTTTAAGTTTACTGAGAAACAAAAAAGGAAGTAAATAGCAAACATAGGCTGTTTGAATTTTTAAAGAGATTAACACAATGTAAAAAATTGTTGAAAATTAGAAAAAGGGGATTGCTATGTGTCTTCCCCATGTTGCTTGTTGCTGAGCCAGAATGAGGAAACAGAAGAAGGAAATCATGCATTTTCAATTTTGATTACCTTGTTCGATTGTGCAATTACAAAGTTAAATGTGTGTTCATCTGTTGGTAGAGTTAATGATACCATATTATGTATTGCACGGTTGTGCTGCATTATTTGTTAATGGGCTAAATAATGATACTTAAGTTAACTTCATACCAGAAACAATGTATTCTATAACTATATGCATTCTCTCTCTAAAATTTTCATTCATCTTTAGCCCATGTGGATGCTTTGTGGGTCTTCGGTTGGGTAAACTTGATCCACACTGATAACGATTCCACATGTATGCCTTTGCAATTTACACAATCTATAAGTCTTCAAGGTATTGATGCATTTTCATGTACCTACAGCACTAATCCATGCAAATTTCCTTACACCTTTGATTCTTTATAATTAATATGCAAAGATCCACAATACCAGTCTTAATTTCTTAAAGATTCATGTCATCATTGAGTGGTGTGGGGTTCATGAATTATTCTTACAATTAACTAAACTATATAAACACACATAAAAAAGAGAATTTTTTTTTTGTCATTTTCTCAAACAACATTCAAATAGTTATTGGGTATTTGAATAGAAACAAATGCAAAGTTCACAAGAGGAAACTAACATAACCAACTGAACACCTAATCCTAATGGTTCAGATGGGCGGCTATGGCAAAAGCCAATATGGCATATTCTCTCTCTCTCTCTCTCTCTCTTCTCATTGCTGTTTTTTGCTGCACTACTTTTGCTGTTCTGAACAATTTTGCTGGTTTGTTCTGCACTAGTTTTGCTGTTCTGTAAAATTTTGCTGTTTTGTTTTGCACTAGTGCCAATATACTGCATCATTGCTGTTTTGGAATGCACTACTGCCAATATATTAATATTGATTTCAAAGAACATAAGTCAGTACATGTCATTGCAATAGTATATACATATTAAGTCTTATCTTATGCTCAATATTTGTTCGTCTAAAAATATTGGGATATCTTTATTGTACTTGTGATATGATTATGTATGAGATGTGTGTGTTGTTCTTTAAGATGGCTGCGGATTTGAGAACATGGGATGCCAATTGTGAGGATCTGTTGTGTCACTCCATACTTGGACACTTGGTTTGTCGGAATTTGCGTCTTTATCGTGACAATCCGCATGTGTGGGAGGAGATCACAAACTTTATTAATGCAAGCTTGGGGAAGGCTTTTAGTGTCAGGCGGGTAATGAGGCAATGGAAGCGGAGTAGACGGAATTATCACAGCTCAATGGGGGTCCGTACCATGGCTCTTCGGCGCAATCATTCCCCCGTGTCCTCTCCAGACAGATTGTCCGATGACCCACCTCAGTAAGAGGTGGATGCGTAGTCGAACTAATGTAGTGCATGTCCTTTTTGATATACTGCTAACATATTTTGTTCCCATTATGTTCAGTAGCGTACTTTGTTATGGGTTAGCATGTACTTAGCCATGCACTAACGTAGTTGTATTTGTTATGGGTTCCATCTTTTGTATATCACATCACACAATATATGTGGTAAACCTCGATGAAGGTTTTATATATTACAACTATTTCGTATGTATTGTCACTATGTCTTATATTTCGCACATGCTTTTTCTTATTTGGGTTGATTTAACTATGGAATGTTTTTTACTTTTTGGACTCTTTAAGGATACATGGTACATGAATCCTATAGTTCTATTAATTAATTGTTAAAATTAGTATCTATCATGAGCTTACCACGTGAGATATTTCAAATAGATGGCACATGAATCACAAGAGGCAGATGAGAAAAAGTGGCCTCCACATGTAGAGCATATTTTTGTTGAGATTATGCTGGAGGAACAACTTAAGGGTAACATGCCAAGCGGTGTATTTAAGGGTGCTACATGGACATCAATTACAGCTGAACTTAACCGAAGGACCGGGAAAGACTTTGTCTTTAAGCAAGTTCAACAGAAGCACAATAGGCTCCGACTCAAACAACGCAAATGGAGCCAATTGCTAAGACACACGGGGTTGGGGTGGGACGAGCAGACCCAAACAGTGACTTGTTCTGATGAAGTCTGGCAGAATGTGATTGCGGTATGTTTACTGTTGTTTATTAATTATAAACCTATTGCAATATCAAATTTATGCAATTTGCCTCCAAG
The DNA here is from genome assembly GCA_030820535.1 of Quercus parvula. NCBI lineage: Eukaryota > Viridiplantae > Streptophyta > Magnoliopsida > Fagales > Fagaceae > Quercus > Quercus parvula. Next base: position 24,415,584 of record JAUAME010000005.1, on the reverse strand, counting down.
TTGGTAACATAAGAATTGTTGTGATCACTGTGCTAATGTTTCCAAGGATATTGCAGGCCAATCGTGGTGCAGCTAAGTTAAGGAAACAGGGTTGCCCGGACTACCCATCACTGCAGCAGTTGTTTGCCACTAGTACTGCGACTGGGAACCTCCAGATCTCCTCAAACACTCCTCCCCTGAATAGTGACGAGGAGCGTGTCCTAGAAGAAGAGATTGCCAATGCCAATGCCAATGCCAATGCCGATGCCAATGCCGATCCAAGTGCACCCACTCATTTGGATGATGACTGTTACACTCCTAATTTTGATAGTTTCCCACATACTGTGGAGGATGCTGAGGTTGAGGAGGTAACTCGGAGGGCGGATAAACGTCCTATGCAAGATGCAAGTCGCAAGGGTAAGAAGGGCTCGAAGAGGTCGGATAGGGTAAGTGAAATGACTGCGGCCTTACAGGAGTACAATGCAATGTCTGAACGTAGGTATAGTGGTAAACTTGGCAGGACTACCGGTTCATCCGACCAATTTGCTCAATCTGTTGTAGGGGGTGATCCTTGTTCACTCACCAAGGCAATGGACGTACTGAACATGTATCCGGATCTAAGTAACAAGGCCTACATCAAGATGTCAAAGGTTTTGCAGCAAAAGGATAATAGGGTAGTGTTTATGTGTATGCCAGAGCATAGGAGGAAATCTTGGATTGATGACATTCTAAACCCGGAGGAGGATTGATGATGCATTGTAGTTGTTTATGTCTAACCTATTTGGTTTTTATATACTATGAATTCGGGTTGTTATATTTACATTTATATTATGTTTAGTATGGAGAAGATGTTGGGTTTATGTTATTTATGAACTTGGGATGTTTGTATGGTTTGTGTTTCGTATGGATAATACGAAAGTTTATCTTATTTATGAACTTTGGATGTTTGTATGATTTGTGTTGTATTACATGACGGATTTGGATGTTGCGTTTGTTTTATTTTAGGTGTTTATTATGGTGATTGTTGAATTAGGTGTTTATATTATACCAAAATATAAACACGTGATTACGTGACGGATTTGGATGTTGGGTTTGTTTTATTTTAGGTGTTTATTATGATGATGGTTGAATTAGGTGTTTATTAATTATACCAAAATAGTTTATGTGACTACGTGACGGATTTGGATGTTGGGTTTGCTTTATTTTAGGTGTTTATTATGATGATGGTTGAATTAGGTGTTTATATTATACTAATATATTACGTGATGTACTTGTTTTATTTATTTCATTTTTCTGTCTTCTAATAATCTATGGTTGATGCTTTTTTTTTTTTTTTGTTGAGAAACTATGGTTGATGTTATTAGTAGGACTATTTGAATAGTGTGTTTCTGGTAATGTATAGGTGACTTATGGCGTCCGGAAATGACTGGATGCAGGCGATCCAAGAGTATGACTTTGATGATGCATACTTCAACAACGCTGGTTCCAGCAATGACTCTGAATCTGATGATGATGATGATTGGACGGATTCGGATTCCGAACGTGAAGAAGAGGCAGAGTTCAATTTAGTGAATCCTATAGTTGGGGAGATGTATGCGTATATGCAGCGGCATTATGATAAACAACCAATGCGGTCTAGTGCGTTGACCGGTAAGGCGTATATGGACGAGGTCACTCAAGGTAATGCTATGATGTGTTATGAGATGTTCCGCATGACACCTGAATTACTGTTACATTTAGTGGATGAGTTGGCTCAACATGGTTACTTGAGGGACGGACGTGGTGAGGTGAATGCCACGCAGGCTGTGGCCATGTTATTATACGTACTTGGACACAACACCCGCTTTAGATGTGTTGCCGACAGGTTTCAGCACTCAACAGAAACCGTGTGCCGGCATTTTCGTCAAGCGTTGCGAGCTGTCTACCATTACGCGAAGCATTTAATTAAACCTGATCAGAATGTCACAGGCCTCCCCGAACATCTTCAAGTGAACAAGTACTAGCCATGGTTTGAGGTACAAAACATTGTTTTACTTAACTAATTGGACATAATAGTAAAATAAAATGATATTTGATATATGCTTGCTAAGATTAATGAAAACTTTCATGTGTAGAGATGTATAGGAGCAATTGATGGAACGCACGTGAGTGCCCGACCTCCTAAAAATGAGACTCAAGCACATAGGGACCGTAAGAGCAATGTAACAACTAATGTGCTGTGTGTGTGTAACATGGACATGCAGTTCACATTTATCCATGGTGGGTGGGAGGGCAGTGCGAATGACTCAAGGGTTTTCGAGGAAGTGATCAGTGACCGGAAGCATGGATTCCCATGGCCACCAACAGGTACTATACTGTGACTTTAACTAAAATTATTTTATCGTCCACGACTAAGTAGTATGTTAATGAACAACTGAATTACGTGCTGACTAGTTCTGTGTGTGTGTGTGTGTGTGTGTGTGTAGGGTCGTACTACTTGGTGGATTCGGGTCTACCAATTGGCACTAGTTTTCTCCCCCCTCACAAGTCAACTAGGTACCATGTGCAAGAGTTCAACTCAAGCGGTAGACGGATAACATCAAAGAAAGAGTTGTACAACTACAGGCATTCGTCATTACGGATGGTTATTGAGCGGTCCTTTGGAGTGCTGAAGACCCGTTTCCCCATTCTAAATTTAATGCCAAACTTCAAACCAATTAGGCAGCGGTACGTGGTTATTGTGTGCTGTGCTCTACACAATTTCATACGCATGAACAATCGGAATGATGAATTGTTCAGAACAATAGGAGAGAGTGATGGCGAAGGTAGTGCGACCACTAGCTTCGCCGGTGGAGATATTGGAGCATCAACAAGCTCAGCAGCCCAAAGGCATGTAGTAGAAATGTCAACTGCATCAAAGAGAGCGATGAGCGAAGTTAGAGACAATATCACTGAGACAATGTGGAATGATTATGTTGCTCGTGGCAATGTGAGATGATTATCTATTGAAATATAAAATTGACAATTTCCTTCGCTGCACTATTTTGGGTTTGTGTAATTTGGAATATTTATGTACTTTTAGTTTAAAAGTATTTTGGGTGTGTGAACAACTATCGAATGCTTTGTTATTGTTAAGGGTGATGTTCTTGGTTCTTCTTAAGGGTGATGCATTTTGTGTGATTTGGATTTGTATTTGTATTATTTGTTGGTTTGCACTCTTTAGCAACCAATATATTGCAAGAGACCCGCCCACCTAAGCAATGAAAACCATCGAATCATTTTCGTAGCCATTACACACTTACAGGATATATCTATATCACATTGTTGTTTTTGATATTAACAACAAGAGGGAATTTTATTTTTGTAGGAAAATTAAAGTGTAGTAATGCAATTTGTGTTTTTTTTTTTTACAAACATAAGTGCACTTGTTGATAATCTGAATACAGTTTAATACCTCACGTATACAAGGTTTGTAGATATATTTTAAAAAAAGAAAAAGCTACTAATCGGGATTACTTTAGGGAAGTGTTGAACAAAATACATTCATATTCGAACCAGAACCAGTAAAGGATAACATTGACTTATTAGAAGAAAATAAGAATAACATTCTACTTAGGAATTATGATATGTAGAGGGGGAAGTGCACAATTTGCCCCACAAATATACGCATCAACCATAAATTTGCCCCACAAAACTAAAAACAGAAGCACAAAGCACGCTGCTTCACATTTGTTTCATCCAACTTTCCCTAAGATTACCTCATCATTCCCCACATCATTTAACAAGTATATAGTAACCTACAAATATAGCATGATACACTATTGCAAAATTTTGGATCACAACAACTACATAGGTGATCAAACTCTGATTTGAAAAAAGAAAAGAAAAAGATGATCCAACAAAGAAAAAAAGCTTAAATATGAAAGATATTTACATTACACACGTTATCGTCAATGGGTCATGGCAGACACAGTCGTGTATGGCCATGGCTCCCAAAAGCAGTAAACAATACAAAATAAATGCCAACCATAATCCAAGAGAAAAATAAAGCTAGCCTATACTGATAGACCTTGTCTTCGGCAGTCCGGAGTGCGAGCTTAGTTTTTTCAGCCTTGCGCTTCGCTATTCTGAGGAGCTCCCGTGCTTCTGCTTCCCTTGCATGAGCCTCATCCCTTTCATTTCTTGCAGCTACGGCCTCGGCCTTATATCGGGTAAACCTTTCATGGACAAGTGGTGCTGTTGCACGGCCACGTGGGCATGTGTTCTTGTCCAACCATTTGAAGAACGTACATGCCTGATTAGAGTCCTGCAGACAACATTGAAGGCATATAAAAGATGGTTAGCAAAACAATAAGAATATGACAACTCAAATATGTAACGACAATAATATCATGTAATACTAACCGGCGACCACTGCTGACATCCATAGAACCTCCTACCGAAATTACGGATAGATAGGGAGGTCCTTTCCACACACCGATCCATATCGCACATATGGCCAGTAGAAGTGGACTCATAAGTAGTGGCAGAAGACATATTACAAACTGCGAAAATGAAACTCATGCAATAAGTGCAATAATAACACACTGGCAGGAGACATATTATAGGTATATTTAATGTTCAATTAGCCTCAAAATTTGGAGTCCTTCAACGGACATTCACTGACACAGGATGGAAACAGTTTGATGGAATTCAAAAAAATAACTATCACAATGATGGTAAGCAAGTTTCGCATGATGGTAAGCAAGTTTAATGTAAGTGATGGTAAGTTGAACTTGCTTGTTAATTAATTATGGAAGTGATGGTAAGTGATGGTAAGCAAGTCTCTCATTCATACTTGTATTGCTTCAAAACTTACAAGAAAGAGGGCACAATCTACAAAAATAGGAAGGCAAGAAGAACATGACAGCTCAGTTACAACTTTGGATCCAAAGAGAGAAATGTAAACAAATTACCTATTGAAGAAAAATGCTAGTCACAAAAACAGATATTCAATGTGACACCAAACTTATTAAAAGGTGGAAATTTACGACATAATCTCTAATAAAATAAAATATAGATATAGATGAGTTTGACAACTTTTTGCTTTTTGTCTTAGCTTTATTCCAAATAATCTCACTTTTAGCTTTTTGTTTCACATTATGCAACTAAGCTAATGAGAATAAGTTGTTTCTAAACGGACAAATACGTACAGATTATCTACACAACTGCCCTTTACAATCAGCCAAACCTAATAATGAAGTATAAACTAGGAAATTTTGAAACCAAAAGGCTTGATTTGAATACAATTTAGTCTGTTTTCCTCAGGCCTAAGAAAATGCATGATTATGGTTCAATCTGTACGGTTTGTCTTGTTGCTAATTGACTAATTCTCATAGCCCATCATAAAGAAGCAAAATGTCAGAAACATGCAGGTACAAATTAGCTTGATGTGATAACATCTGACCACCCATTTTGAACACCCTCTCTTTGATGCATTCTTTAACCATTTTTTACATTACACAAATTTTGAAAAAATCAAATGCCTAAATCTTTTAAAATGCAACCAAGAATGGTCATCAATTACGGCCTGTTTTGTAAGTGAAACCAGTTACCAACAGTTCAGTTTTCAAAGGGTTTTGCAAAATTGTGTTTCAATACATGTTTTCTCAACCAAAACAAAGATTGCTCTGTTGGGGATGAGATTTTTCACTCAAAAACTAGTATTAATATTCATGTAATAAAAATTTATCACAACCCAGTCTCAGTTCTCAACTGAGATCCGATGCAAACAAACAGAGGGAGGAACAAGAGACAAAAACGGAGAGAGAGAGGAGTAAGAGAGACAAACAGAGAGAGGCAGTGGTCAGATTTGGAATCCCAGCTCCGATGACACAGCAACGCTTGGGATGGTGCCAACTAGCAGATCTACAAAATAGGAAAACAAACCCTTTCAGCGACAAACATATATAAATGCAGAAATGGGTCACGACGGAGGAATACCTGAGCTGAGCTGAGTGAGAAAGGGAAGCACCGCCTTGGGTCGGAGGAGCTGGTCCGTGACGAAATCGGCAAATGGTTGACGTTGGTGTTGTTGCTCGTCGGCGCCGCTGGGAAATGGGTCGCGACGGAGGAGCTTTTGGGTTTGGGTTTCCTCCTCGGCGCCGCTGGGAGATGTGGGTCACGACGGCGAGATCGCGCCGCTGTACACGTCGGAGACCTCGGCGTTGTTCACCGGTGATGATGGTACTGATTTGGCGAGGGAGGTTGAGACATTTTTCTGGGTTTGGGTTTCTGCTTTGGGAGAGAGACAGGGCTGAAGGGGAAGGGGAAATGAGAAAAAAGAAATACTGATGGGAAAAATGGCACGCGGGTAACAAAACAGAAGAGGCTGACACAGTGACAGTTGTGGGGTCCATGAATAGTGTAAAAAATATTGAGTGATAGGAATTGGATGATGAAGGCAAACGGATGTGAGAATTTGAGTGATGAGTGATGAGTGATGAGTGATGAGTGATGAAAATTGAGTGACGGAAATTGAGTGATGAAAATTTGTTGTCCAAACAGGCCCTTAATCACTAGTCAATATTATCATATACGATTGGTAAGATTTTCATTCTTGAGTATTTAAGATTCCTGTAAGTGCAACCTATAGGATATTTGAATTTATTGAGTAATTAGATATTGACCTTTTCCCCCATTTAATGGTTTATAAATTGTATATGATTTGTTCATATAATAAGAAAATATCGTACTTCTAAGTGAGGCTACTAAAGCAAGCAGCTAACAATATTGTAACATTAAAAATCTCCTTAAATAAACATTTTTTTTTATAGGTAATAACAGCTTTATTGATAATAAAAGCACAATGAATTTACGATAGTAAACTCACTGTACTGAAAAGTCAAACAAAGAATGACAATGTATAAACCCCCAAATCTTGGACCACTCAAACAAAGTCCTAAAAAGCAAAGACTTCACACAGTCTACAAGTCTCTCAATTTCCTCAAAAGTACGGGCATTGCGCTCCTTCCAAATTAACCACATAAGACACACTAGAACCATATTCCACACTTTTGAAGTGTGACTCCCCAACCAATTCCACCATGCAGTAAGAAAAGAAACAACGTTCTTCGGCATCACCCACTGAACCCCAAACACACGAAGGACTTCACTCCACAAGGTATACGCATACTTACAATGGATCAATAAATGATCCACAATTTCCTCTTCACATCAACAAAGGCAGCACCAATTCACAAGAGGTAACTTCTTTTTAACAAGGTTGTCTATAGTAAGAAGCCCACCCCTAGCAGTTGTCCATAAGAAAAAGGCCACCCTTTTAGGTACCTTCACACACCAAATGCTCTTCCAAGGAAAAGACACCAATGGAGCTGCTAGCAATGAAGTATAAAAAGAGCACACATTAAAAACACCACTACAATTCAATTGCCATATCATGGTATCATCACCTCCCTAGATAACTTGGGGGAGATATACACAAAGAAATCATAAAAGATCTTTGTCTCCTAGTCTTGAAATGCATGATGGAAACGTAAGTTCCAGCCTCTACCACCCCCATCCGGAGCATAATCAACCATTTCAGAAACTATTGCTACCTTGTTCACAGTAATAGCAAACAATGCTGGATATAAAACTTTCAAGGCAAAAGGGCTACTCCAAGGGTCATACCAAAATTTGATACGAAAACCCTCACCCGCCACATACAACACATGACCAAAGAAACTCTCCTTCCTGATGTTCTTCCACATACCACATCCATGTGTCCCTCTAATAACTCTAGTACACTAGCCCCCACTGTCCTCCCCATATTTGGCAGCTATAACCTGCCTCCATAAATGAGTGACCTCATTCCCAAATCGCCAGAGCCACTTTCCAAGCAAAGTTTGGTTAAACAGCCCAATTTTCCAAATCCCTAAGCCACCAGACTCCACTGGCCACACAACTTTCTCCCAAGCAACAAGTGAGAATTTAAAGACATCATTAGATCTCCCCCAAAGGAAATTCCTCTGAATTTTCTCTAATCTGTCCGCCACATGTTGTGGAATAGTGAACAAAGATAAATAATAAGTAGGGAGACTTGATAAAGTGCTCATCAATAAAGTAAGTCTACCTCCTTTTGACAAATATAATTGCTTCCAACCTACAAGCTTTTTTTCCATTCTTTCAATGATAGGGTTCCAAATTGAGGAATCCTTATAGTGGGCCCCCAAAGGCATCCCCAAATAAGACATGGGTAAACAGCCTACCTTACAACATAAAATTCGAGCCAAGGCATCTAAGGTCCCAACCTCACCAACTAGTACAATCTCACTCTTACCAACATTTACTTTCAGTCCTGTGATAGCTTCAAAGAAAATTAGAACCATATGAATATGTAATAATTGTTCCTTAGAAGCATCAAAAAAGAGAATAGTATCATCAGCAAACAAAAGATGAGAGATATGCAAACCTCCATGTGAATTGGGATTTGCTTGGAATCCACTGAGAAAGCCTCCATCTTCTGTCCTTTTCAACGACCTACTCAATACCTTCATAACCAATAAGAATAGAAGTGAAGATAAGGGATCCCCTTGACAAAGACCACGAGAACTGCCAAAGAAACCAACTGGAGACCCATTAATAAGCACTAAAAAACGAGCAATAGAAATACACATCTTCATCCAACTCACCCATTTCTCCCTAAAACCCATCCTCTCCATAAGGTAAAATAAGGCACTCCAACTCACATGATCATAAGCCTTCTCAATATCCAATTTAACAATCACACCTGGAATACCACTCTTCAATCTACTATCCAAGCATTCATTTGCAATAAGAACAGAGTCAAGAATCTGTCTTCTCCCAACAAAAGAATTTTGGGAGTTGGAAATAAGTTTATCCAAAACACAATGAAGTCTATGTGTCAAAACCTTTAAAAGTAGCTTGTACAAACTAGCTACCAGGCTGATTGGGCGAAAATCTCTAATATTAACTGCACTAAGCTTCTTGGGAATCAAACACAGAAAGGTGGCATTGAGAGATTTTTCAAAAATAAATATTGTGTGGAAGTCTGCAAAAAAAGCCAAGATCTCCTTCTCAAGAACACACCAGCATTTTTGAAAGAACACCATAGTAAAGCCATCTAGACCAGGAGCCTTATCGCCCTTAGCCTCCCGTAGTGCTGCAATGATCTCCTCCTTTTCAAACTCCCTTTCTAAAGCAATCCGATATGTTTCGGCCAGATTTGCAAACTCTAACCCATCAATAGTAGGCCTCCAAGATTCAGTCTCCTGATACAAGGACTTATAAAATCCACCACTTGATCCTAAATTGCAGACTCATCCTTGTACAAAATGCTTTCAACCTCCACACCTCTCATAGTATTTGTACGTCTATGAGAATTAACAAGCCTATGGAAAAATCCAGTATTATTATCCCCTTCTTTTAAGTACAAAGCCTTTGATTTCTGCCTCCAAAAAATCTCCTCCAAAGAAGCTAAATACTCAATATCAGCCTTTATCTCAGCCCTTCTTGCACTATTTGCCGGTGACAAAGTTTGCATCCCTTCTCTCAAATCTAGGTCCAGAAGCTCAGACAGCAAGTATTTTTTCTTAAAAGCCACATCCCCAAAAACATGTTTATTCCAATACTTCAAGTCACCCTTAAGAGCCTTCAATTTACAAGCTAGAACATAACTAGGAGACCCCACAAAATGGTATCCGTTCCACCAACCTCTCACAAGATCCACAAAACCCACCCTCCACCTTAAGCCACATATTCTCAAATTTGAAAGAAGTTTTTCCCCTCGACATTCCACCTACCTCCACTAGAAGAGGACAGTGGTCCAAAATCACTCTAGGAAGAGGCTTTAGAGTCACATCCAAAAAATGATCCTCCCAATCAGCGGATACCAACACTCTAACAATTCTAGACATAGAAGGGTTCTTTGAGTCACAGAACCATGTATACTCACCCCCCACCAAAGGTATATCAACCAATAAATTCCTCTCAATAAAGTCCGAGAATTTGTACATGGTTGGACTGAAAGAAGAACAACCAAGGCGCTCTGCTAGATATTTGATGATATTAAAGTCACCAAAAAGACACCAAGCAACACTCCACCTCCCTCTCATACTATCAAGTTCAAACCACAAAGCATCCCTAAGGCCATACACCCCTGTACATATCCAATCAAAACAATCAACCACACCCTTTAACAAAACAGAAACAGAAAAGCATCCAACCATGCTATCTATTTTCTTATACACCCTTGTATCCCAAGTTAGAATACCCCCCCTGCTGTATGAATAGCATCCAAAGCCTCCCAATCAACAAAAGGGATACTGATGCAGATTGATTTAGGAAGAATAAAATATTTTAATATTTTATGTTGTTTTCTTTTTCCTTATTGAATTAGGATTTATTTACTCTAGTACTTTGAATTAAAATCTTTTTCCTAGTTGAATTAGGATTTTAATTATTTTTTCTTTTCCTACTTAAATTGTTTTTCCTTTCTCTAGTAGAAGTAGGTTTATTATTTCTTTTCCTAAAAGGAATAGGAGAAATTCTATTCCTATAAATACTCTTTATAAAGGAGTTAATTATGGATGTTATGCGTTAATTAATAAAAGTTTGTTAGAGATGTTTTCTCTATTATTTTGCCTACTAGCCTAGTGTTCTTGTGGAACTTAGGTTTCGTGGAAGAATTGTAGTAATTGTGTGTTACATATTCTGCTTCTACACGTCTACGCTACATCAGTTGGTATCAGAGCAAGGTTAGGTTCCTGTCATGGCACAAAGGGGAGCATGTGGAGGAAGACCTGTTGCCATAAATGACGTGTATGAACGCGATGAGGTTGCACACGATGCATAATTAGAGGCGTTCTTTCAACGAACAGAGGAGTGGTTTAATGCGCTTTCAAAGCAACTCACTACCTTAGCCGTTGAAAACCGACCTCAAAACTGCCATTCCAATCCACGTTATGTGGAGGAGGAGTATTTTGATGTTGAGGACGAGGACTATGATATCAGAAAGGAAGATGAATACATTAAAAGAGTTTGTGTAGTAAATTGGGATTCTCCACCAATTTATGATGACTATCTTGAAGATTATAGTCAAGGAGACAAGATTGAGCTTGATAAAAATAAAGTCATATACATACGAGGTGAGCCCATAACTCACACCGTTGATGAGACTTTCAACATTAAAAAACAAAAAGTTATTGATTTTACTAATTACAATCATAGATTGGTACAATCGGTTTGTTCAATAGTAGATCAGTTCTCAATTGATGAACAAAGTTCCAATCTACTAAAACTTGAACTTGAACACATTAGACACTATGATTTCATTGGGGTTGATGAGCTTCTCTCAATTTTTTTTGGTAATACAATTAACATCAATTTGGAAAGATTAATGGACAACGTTATTGATCCCTTCTGGGAGGATTTTATTGAACAAAAATTGATAGAGGTCAATAAGAGGTGTGAACGAATGATTTTAAGTAATCTTTGTGGATGAAGAAATATGAAGTTTTTGGATATGTGCAAGGATTCTTTTTTAGTACTTACTTCATATATCCCGCCGTGGCAAAAGAGGTCAAGAATAAAAATCTGTACATCAAGATTTATTATGAGTGAGAAAAGATTGATAAGTAGCATATTAATTCGTCTTGTCTTGCACAGAAGAATAGGATGGAGAGGATTATTCGGGGTTCCCATTGATCGTGGAAGACTGCACAAAACTCGAGGACGAGTTTTCCCCAACCCCGAGAGAATGATGCAGATTGATTCAGGAAGAATAAAATATTTTAATATTTTATGTTGTTTTCTTTTTCCTTGTTGAATTATGATTTATTTACTCTAGTACTTTGAATTAAAATCTTTTTCCTAGTTGAATTAGGATTTTAATTATTTTTTCTTTTCCTACTTAAATTGTTTTTCCTTTCTTTAGTAGAAGTAGGTTTATTATTTTTTTTCCTAAAAGGAGCATGAGAAATTCTATTTCTATAAACACTCTTTATAGAGGGGTTGATTATGGATGTTATGTGTTGATTAATAAAAGTTTGTTAGAGATATTTTCTCTATTATTTTGCCTACTAGTCTAGTGTTCTTGTGGAACTTAAGTTTCGTGGAAGAATTGTAGTAATTGTGTGTTACAGATTCTGCTTCTACACACCTACGCTGCATCAGATACTCCAAAGACTTTTCACAATGGCAGAATTGACAAAATCCAACTTAGTTTCTTGGAAACACACTACATCACACTTCCACTCCTTAAGTAAATTCTTCACCATATCCCTCTTTTGAGGATTGTTTAATCCTCTCACATTCCAAGATAAGAGTTTCTAATTCATGGACAACTAACTGAGCCCACCCCACAGAAATTCTCAATCTCTCTGGTTTGTCGATCGAATTGCCCCTCATAGTTAACGGAAGACACTAAATTCCTCAATTCCCTCATTCCCTTTTTTGATGAAGATGCATTGCGGCGCAAACTACCCACCATGTCTTGTTTTTCCCACACTTTCTCAAGCTTTTGAAATAAGGCAATGCACTGCTACTCGCATGAGTCAATAGGGAAGCCCACATATTTACTAAAGCCTTTGATCTTTCTCTTCACACACTGAAGGTTCCAGATCCTCCCTCACAAGAAAATCATCCAGAGCAGCCTCCTCAAATACTAACTCCATACCCCCTTGAGGATCCCACTTAGCCAGAGGCACACAATCCAAAGCATTCCAACCATCCTCATCCTTACCTGACCCCGTGGGATTGACCCAGTCCAATAGCAAGGTTTCATCATCCTTTGGATCAAAACCCAGCTCAAAAAGGGGAGAGAAACGATTCTTACCCAGCATCTTGTGGTATCGAAGCATATCAGAAAATCCAGAAACCACTAAAGACGGGGAAGAAGAGGGTTCGCCATTGACAGGTTGCCCACCGCAGTTAAAGACATCCCTGGAGTTTGGGAAGTCCTACGCTGGATCATCGGCGACCATCACACTAAAACCCATACAACCCACCTCAACCCCGCTTGATTTAAGGTCCACTGAATGACCATCGACAGCCCCACCCTGACCACCGCACCCATCGGACTTTGTAAGGACACCACCCATCTCGCCGGTGCTCGGAAACACCATCAAAGGCTTCTCGGATGAGCCGTGGGGGTCCGATCCTTCACCGAACTAGCTTCCCGCCGAAGAAAAGTGAGTCACAGTACTCCCATCGGTCCTTGGGAGGTCCCCATCCAACTCGCCGAGAAACCCAAGTTTCACCGAGGCGATTTGAAGAGAAGCTTCAGATTCCGGCACCGTTGCAGTCGCTGGCAACACAGAATAGCCCCTCGTACCTCCTCTCGAGCACTCGCCTCTAACCCACTTAGTCTGACCAGTAGGAAGACCTTTAAAAGGCTTGGGTTTGACCAAAATATCTACACTTAGTGGAGATACTGTAGCCTCGGGTTGGGCTTTATAAGCCCACCAGTAAGTTCTGAAATTTCAGGCCCACCACTTATATCCTTGGGCCATTTAATTTCAGTAGCACCCAGACAAGTCACCACCCATCTCCCATCCTCAGGCTTGCACGCTCTCAAAGCCGAAACAGCTGGAGACAACTCAAACTTAAAAGCCCGCATGGGTCTGCCATGTTTGGCTGAAACATTACCACTTATAACTAAAATATTATCTGAAGGGTCTCCATGAAACCTGTTCAACCCCGATATAGTTCCAACATTTTCAAAATTCTTGCTTTTTTGCTAATTGCCAGAAACAGGTAAAAGTTTCCAGTTACTCTTCCCACTCCGGCCACCACCAGCAAGCTGTCCACCTCCACCACCATTATCTTTGGCCAAAGATATTGGTTTAGGACCAGAGCAAAATATTGTGTTGGAGAATATTGGAATGGAGACCACATACTTTATACAATCTATGATATTGTTCTGCCTGCTTCCTTCTTTTTCAAACCAAAACTCGAAAATCTGGACCCATACCACTGCAAAAGACTTTGCATAGACTTGAAAATTAGGCAACAGAAATTGGAAAATAAACAAAGGATATATAGTAATAGGCCCAAGATAAACCCCTCCATAGACTGAAGTAAAAGTAGTAATAATGTCTAGATGCTTGTTTGGGAGCATAACTTTTCATCCTTTTTTTTTTTTTTTTTTTGGAACTAGTAGAACTTTATTAAAAATATGAACATCTTACATGCAGGTGGTCAAATCAAGGGAAATTACAATCATCAAGAAACTTGAACAAATGAGAACTTGAATGCTATGATAAAGCAGTCATCCATTCACATAAGGAATACAATAAAATCATCTAAAAACCCATCGTGGACCATTCTAACTCTTCAAGTGCTCTATTGTTCCGCCCTCTCCATACAGCCTACATTAAACCTAAAGGTACAGCTCTGCTAATTAACTAAACTAGTTTTGTCATCTGCCCTCCCCTAGGACGGCACAGAATTTTCACGCAACTCCCAACCCAAAATTCCCCCAAGAGATAAGTGTTTGAGAAAGAGCAAAAGGCTACAACTAAACAAAATATGTCACAATGTTAGTAAAGGACCAATACAATAATATAGGATGTAACCACCAAAATTAAAAGGATGATTAGTTAACTGTTGATATGGCAATGCCATTGTATAAGCTGTAAATGCATCCTGGGTGGAAATTTCAACCTTCCACCTTTAGAATGAGCACTTAACAAACTCTATCTCGCACAAGAATGAAACAAACTCTATTCAATGGTGGCTGCCATTTAATGGAAAATCAACAATTTACGAGTGCTTACATGCACATTTGTACCTGACAAAAAAAGTGTTTGCTGCACATACCATGTAAATTAGACAGTCAACAAAAATTGACAAAACATACAAACATCCTGAGTAATGCAAATGTTTTCTCCTTAGTTCCTCTATTTAAAAGACCATAAAGAAGCAAGCATGGAGAATAAAAAGGAATTTGTTTCCACGGACATGTAATCAAAGTAAAATGCACTTACACTGATGGCATTCTTTTAAATAACCTAAGATCCCACAAATCTTGAGATGTGACATATGTGTTTATTAAATCCTGGGAGAAGAATAGGAAACATATAAATGTACTCGATTATAGAAGGCGTCGCCTAATTGCTTAGACAAAAGGGTAATGCAAATAAAGTGTGAGAACACAATTTAAGAGGATAGACGCTCTGGCACTCACATATGAAATTATGTTTCCAAGGAGCACCAAAGCAGCATCCACCGGCATGGAAATTAAAATGAACATTAAAGTGGCAGCTCAAACAAAAAATTAGAAAAAACTTGCAGGCGATGTTAGTGAATATCCCAACAATTAGACCCTTTTAGGTTGTGTTTATTTCATACTATCAACAAACTAGAGAAAGGTTGTCTATCATCATAACTATAATTCAATAAGGCACTTACTAAAAAAAAACTATAATTCAGTAAGGCAAAACTTACTTAAAAGTACAAAACAAACAAACAAAAAAAAAAGAGAACAGTCAAGCTGGGTAAAAATTTAAGGTGCTCAAAGAAAAATAAGTTGAAGAAATATACAAGAACTCAAACCCTCAATATACTGAGACTATCAAAGAAGACTGACACTACCAAAGAAGATTGTACAAACAAAACTTAAAATAGCTATATTGACAGCTATCTTTCTCTATGTGTGTTTGGATGTAGGAAGGAAAATAAAGGAAACAAATTATTTCCCTTGTTTGGATTTCAAAGAGAACGGAAAGGAAAATAAATCTTTTTACTTTTAAAACCTTAAATTTATGACTTGTAAAAAGAATATAAGCACATATTGGTAATTTTAATATAAAAGAAGTTAAAATCACCTCAAAGCACCTCTCCCTTCCCCTCTCTCAGTCCAAATTGGGATGATAGCAAAAGTGTGGGCCCCATAGAAAATGTTTCCATCCACATCATCCTAATTTCCTTTCTCTCATGTCAACCAAATCAAGGAAATGTAATCCTTTCTCTCCTCATCTTTCCTTTCCCTCTTTTTCTTCCCATCCAAATAATAAGTAAGAGAGTACATCCACACAAGGAAAAGAGGAACTTCTCACCACATACCCTCTCCTTTCCTCCATAAAGGATGGACCCCAAATTTCTTGGAAGACTTTGGTAACAAAGACACTAATAACGACAAACTTAGATATATGAAGGCATATATGTTTTAAATGTCAATGTATGTGGATATGTGTGCGCGCGTGCATGTGTGTGTGCATGTACCCATAAGTTTTCAAACAACTAAGGAAAAATGTAGCTCGCTGTAAATTTACCAACTGAAACTGCTGCTGGCCCTGCAAATCATGCAGCTGAGGCAGCTGGTTCTGCATAAGAAATATAACAGTACATGGTTAGTGATGAAAATCATCTAGCAACAAACAATTATCAATTTCAAAACAGACTTATATAAGTCACACTCAAATGCTAGAGCAGAACTCCCTAAGAAGGAAAGCATTCAGAGAGATTAACATAAGACAAAATTTCTGGAACAGATTGTGATAAGAGGGAGGCAGAAACCAAGGGAGATTATTTTTCCCCTTTTTTTTCTCAAAATAGTTTACATCATGTGTCTCACCCATTTTCAATACAAGTATTTTCTTGCCTCCACACTAAGTCCTGAAAACCCATCAGATTTCCAAAATTTAAATTTTATTGTAATAGAGCCAAAGTCGGTGTGGAAGTTCATTTACAAACATACATACAATTAAGCATGTTATAGAGCAAGAAATTATATGTCCAAACTTCCATAAGCATCCTCAACTTTGGATGGAACACTGGAAGCATAAACATAACCACTTCAAATTCATATACTGTAGTATTTTTCCTCACCTGTCCCAATCCTTGGATCGCAGATTGCCTGAACTGTTGCTGTGCAAGGAGTTGCTGCTGCTGATGCCGAGGTAGTTGCATCAGTTTCTGCCTTTGTTGCTGCTGCTGCTGCTGCAGCTGCTGAGGGGTATGTTGCTGAGGAGATGGTGTTCATCATGTTTGTGCCTGACCTAGAAGAATTGGCACATTTTAGTGGAGATGTTGTGTTATCAAGGGAAGTAGCAGTTGTGGCACTAGGAGATGCAGCTGATCTTTCAATAAGTTGTGGGGCAGAAGCCTGCTTAAAAAGTTTTTGGCAATTGGACAAAACACACACCTTAAGAAAAGAAGACCCTAATACTCATCCTACAGATGCAGAATATCAAGCCACAACAGGCTGACA
This sequence comes from Quercus parvula, assembly GCA_030820535.1. Taxonomy (NCBI): domain Eukaryota; kingdom Viridiplantae; phylum Streptophyta; class Magnoliopsida; order Fagales; family Fagaceae; genus Quercus; species Quercus parvula. The sequence continues at coordinate 24,398,414 of JAUAME010000005.1, read as the reverse complement.
CAAACCCCAAACCCCAAACCTTTATCTACAACTTGTTAACACAAACATAGCAAGGAAAGGATAAAAGCATAACATGCCCCACTTCTGCGCACTAGCATGTGTAGGATATCAGTAATCATACTTAAATAATCAACAAAAATAATCAAAATTAGAGGACAACCATATGAATGATGTTTAGGCTTTAATTCACAATTTGAGGAAAAAATGAATGAATCATCTACAACTTCACGATGTGAAACTTAAAAATAAAGTCAAAGATCATCCTGCAACAAAGTACTGTCCACTGATGTTATTTGATAACGGGTATTTTTTGAATACATGCCTAGGAAAAAAATTTGCAAAAGCCACCAAAATAGAATTGATATTCAATCCAATATATAAATTCCAAAAATAAAAAGATCATACTTCAACAAGCGAATGATTATTAACAGATGCATCAGCAAAAATTTGCACTCCACCTACAGTGATCTCATCCTCCAAATGGAATGGAAGTGCAGATGTGATATGCCTCTGGTCTCCTGGCATTCTTAATCCTACATGCATAAACCAATCATTTCTAAATGTAAATTTACAAGTATTCCTAGACCAAGAGCATCTTTCTGGCACAAAAACTTGAAGCATTTATTAGAGGTTATATTATTTTCAAGATATACTCTGGATTGCTATAGTCAAACCATATGAAAATATGCTTTGTACACTGCCCTTAATATGCAACAAATTTTGCACCTCAACGTCCATTTTGACAAGCAGCCACACTCACCAAAAAATTATTACTAAATTCAGTACCAGCTTTAAATTATAAGCAGACCAAAGAACCCATAATTATATACAAATGTAAAGATTATCTTAGAAAGTAAAGCCCATATTTAATGTGATGAAAGAATAATTTGCAACTTGGACTCTATATCAACAATTAAGATCATTTCATACAGGTCTAGACCAACCAATGCTCTTAATGAGGACACAATTATTTGACAGGGGGTGGGATTGATCCATCAACCAACTTGTGTCTGGACAATTTGGAGAAACTTAAGACTCCATGAACCTAAGCAATCAATTCTATATGGCACTTTAATGTGTCTCCCATTAATCATCAATCAGATTACTAAGCCAAGGGGCTGGTACCAGAAAAGAATGTGCTTTATTAAGAACACAAAATGAGGCCCTTAAAATTCTCAACACTTTTGTCATTGCTACAACACAAAAGTAGATTATATATCTTGTGCCCGGGGGGTGGGGGGGTCAAGGTAATTAAAACTTATTTATGAATGCACTGGAAGCAGCAACCTGTGTCAATGTTTAAGAATGTTACTAACTGCTAACAATAATAAGACAAGAATTTAGAAAGAAAAGCACATTGGCTGTCTCCATCTCAGATTCTACCCTTTGTAAGAGAGCAATGCACAACTTCTCATGCCGACTCATTGACAACCCAACCAATTTACAGAAACCAGGAATTCTGTGTTTCACCCACCCAGAAATATCCAAGTTAGCCTCAATACTCAATACCTCAGTGACCTCCTCCAACTCTACCGAAGATGACGAAGCACTCGGAGCAATAATCCTCAGAGGAAAACAATCTGTCAGTTCTGTTTCACCAGAACCCACAGAAAAATCAACTACATCCTCCACTAGCACAACCTTCCCTGAAAGGCTCAAGAGTTTCTTACTAGAAAAGGAGTTAACCTCCTGACCCGATGCTCCAAAATCCACTGCCCCAGCTTTCAGAAACTTCAAAAAATGCTCGGGAAAAGAAGGTCCAATCCATCTCGGCAAAAATTCGAGAGTGACCGACCTCGTATCTTCAGAAATCAATCCCCCCGACACCATATTTGAGCCCAGAAAACTTTTCCGGTCAGAACTGAACCTGAAAACCATTTTCTGAATATCCCTACCTGCGACATTTCCACCGTCATCACTAAGCAACTTGGAAATATCGTGGGCTTCTCTCCATGCCCATCGGGAGTAAATATACAAGAGAATGGGCCTAAAAAAGTTTTGGAACAGTTCCCAGCCTCTAATAAACCTGGGCTTGTGGTCAACGGGCTTAACTTAAAAATGAGATGGGCTTCTGACTATTTCGGGCCCAGCCCGATACCCACCTTCTCCATCGACGACACCACAAGGCAGCCCAGAGTCTCGGATTGAGGAGCAGACTTCTAAAACACAGCATATGGCTCCTCGACACTATGACCATCGGAAACGGAGCACTGAGCTACCACCGAGGACATCGCTACCACTGAGCACGGAGTCACGATTTCGCAGTCATCAGCTCCCGTCACCGTCGCCGACGCCAATGAATGATTTCGCACCTGAATCTCTAGCACCGGTGGCTGCTCGGCATGAAAATCACCATCTGCTGTGACATCGACCACACTCGGAAGCTCACCAAGCTGACCCAACTCATTCTGACTCAGCGAAGTCTCGTGAAGGGCAGAGGACATCACCTCCATCACCGACATGTGGGCTTTCGGCTTTGGTGGGCTCAGGTCAGCTAACGAGGAGCTCTCACCCACTTCCATCCTAAGTGGGCCTGTGAGCTCTAATGACATATTTGGGAGGGAATAGGAGAGGGAGTGTAAGGAAGTAGAGTAGAGTATAGTAAGTTAAAAATAAGTTAATTTTATGTTAAATTTACTTTACTTTATTCTGCTCTACTTTCTTTCTTTCTTTCTTTCTTAATCCAAACGGACTATAATGACCTGTTTGGAAGTTTAGAGAGGAAGGAGAGTAGTAAAAAGTATAATAGAGGGAAATGATTCTCCTTCACCTTATTTGGATGTTTTTAAAATTAGTAAGGGGGAATGGAGTAATTAGCTCTTCCCCTTATTTGGATGTTTTAAAAATTATGATGGAGATGAGAGAAAATGATTAAAATAGACAAATTTATCCCTATTTGAAAATGGACTTGCAACATGATTAATTTGTTAGAATATTTTTTTTTGATAATTTTTTTATATGAATTAAATAATCAACATTAGTCTATATTAAAAAAAAAAAAAAAAGTAAAAAACAGTCTAATATTTATATTGTTTTTGGTTACAGGCCTTCCAAGCGGCAGAAACAATATAAAAATTAAGCACAAAAAATAAAATAAAAAATAAAAACAATTAATTTAATTGCTAAAAAATTAAGCACAAAAAATAAAATAAAAAATAAAAACAGTCTAATTATATTTTGGAAAAGTAATGAAATAAAATAATAAATAGTCCTAAAGAAGTATCCCCTACCAAAAAAAGAATGAGAATTTATATATATAATAGAATCGAACCTGATAAACTTGAGTGGCAGGCATTTTACTGGGCATATGAGTAGGAGAGACCATGATTTGGAGAAAGCAAAAAGTGGCTGAAATTAGTCTATATTAATTTACCTCTATTTAAATATTTTTTCTACTTTTTATTATTATATTAAAAAAAACATCTTTAATTGATAATAATTAAAATAAGAAAAAATAAGTTTGGTTTGTTTGTTTCCTAAAAAAATAAACAAAATATTGAATTTTGACTATTTCAATAATCACAGCCATCCCACCAGGTTGAATACTACGGCAAGGGCTTACAATGACATTGAAGCATAAGAGTTTTGGTTAATAAAAAAATTCTATTCTTTATTTTTAGAATCAATTGAATGGTATCTCAAATAAGAAAAATCTAAAATAATAAGCTTTGAAATAACTTTTGACTGTATTATCTGGACCACACAACCAAGAATAAAATGCAATAATATCTTATATTCTTATGGAATAAATAAATTGTTATCCATTTATTCCAGTGTGTTTTCATAGCGTCTCAAACCATCACTCTTCCTTTTAGTATACACACAATACACAACATAAATAACTGAAAATCCGATAGTGCTAATGCTAATATAATTGCTATTAACGTAAGAAAAAGAGCACATTGGTGGGCTCTTAAAGCCTCATTGTAGAAGCCTAGAGGGCAAGAGCTTTCTGTGATGTGATCCTCCTACTTCTTAGGCGCTCAGCAATAATGAAGGCAAGCTCAAGAGATTGTGAGCATTGGCAGTACAGCCAATTTTTGAATCAAAGGCCTCATATGACATTGTATCATGCCAAACAACTAAGAAGTGAAAAGCATAAAAATGAATGTAATGTAAGCAAACAAAGTTTTCAAGCCACTGAAAAAAGGACAGTGTTACAATGAGCTATGACCATATTTGTAATTGCCAACAGACTTGTTTTAGAAAGAAAAACTAAAAATAATCACAAGCTAGTGCCAAAGAAAAATTAATCCCAAGAGTTTATAGTTCAATGATCAATTGAAAAGGTTTTTAGAAGCTGAAATTGTCTTAGAAGATTACTTGCCTAATGGTTAGAGAAATTTAAGGACCAGACATCATTGTGAACAATAGCTCCTTGCGCTCCTCCACTGGATAGCCAATAAAAGCTCTCAACATATCTGGATTCTTAATAAGATAGAGATAAGCCCTCATTCGCAATCTAGAATCAATTCCTATCTCATCCAAGAGATGGAACACGTCTTGCTCAGGAATGGGAAGACATGCCAAGCTCCTCTCAAAAATTAAATTTCCTTCTCTAAGTGCTGAATTTCCTTCTCTCATTGCTAAAGCAACATCCTGAATTGCTCCCATAATTTGTTCCATGTCCTCATTTTTTGATGTTTTTCTCTTTTTGGCTTTTGAGGAGGCTTCACCCACATTATCACAGCTCTCCAAAGTAACTTCATTTTGAGCAACTAAATGATCAATAACTTCAATGTTCTCCATAGAGCCCTCTCCGGTTGAAGTAGCCCACCGTTGCCTCATCTTTGATGCAGTTTCAGATTGTTTCCCAGTTGCTCTATCTTTTCCATAAAGCTCAACCAATTTGTCATAGTTTGGAATTGGTTTGTTCTTAACCTCTTTTGCTTTAGGTTTAGCTTGTTAAAAATGACAACAAAATAAACCCATTACACACAAAGCTATTAATTCTATTAATCGTTAGAAATATATTTGTCTAACCAATTAAAAAATAATAGGTAAAGAACAAAAAATCTATTATTTTGTTAGTGACTGTCCCCTGTCATGATTACTAAGTACTAACACCATTTGAATCAAAGACCATTGACATTAATTCCACTCATTTGTTTTCCCAGCCATCTAATTGATTGAATTTTTAAACTCAACCCATCCTGTGACGTAGGAACTGATCGAGCAGGGCAAAGTGTACCATGTGTTATATATAGTATATACCTTGACAACTAAACCAAAGAGAAAAGGAAATGATCAGGGCAAGGTAATATTGGAGCTCTCTCACAAAGATGCTCTTGAAAATCACTCCCAAAGACGAATCTGGAGAAAATAATATATAGTATATACCATTAAATTAAAAGGATAATCTTTGATATGGGATCGGGTTGTCATAATCATTGCATTAATACTATATACAAAGAAGAATATGAAAGAGAAATTTCCTAGGAAACTATTGATAAATTTTCACTTAGATTAAAAGGATAATTGATGAGAAGTGAGAAATTTTGATCATTGAATTAATAATTAAATAGGGAATTGAATAAGAACAGTCTTGAACTCCTAGAGTATAAGTGACAAACCTGGATTAGACTTTCCCAAACTTCTGGTTCAGCATTCCACATTTTGGTGATTGGACTCCAAGCAAAACCACTCAATCCATTCTTAAACACATCATAGCAGTCTGACCAATTATACTTGATGGTTTTAATGCGATTTTTCACCTTTTGCTTGTCTATTGGTTTTTCGAATTTTTCTTGCAATTCATTCACAATATTGTCATAGGCATGTGTGGTGAAGACTGAACCATTTATGTTGCCTAGATGATGTTGATGCAAGAGTGCATCATCCATAACAGTTGTCCAGTATTCTCTATCTTTCTTAACCACATCATCAATAGTCCTTTTTTTTGACATATTTGAACCTATAAAAACATATTTGAGCAAATAAATATATTTACACATTATCCATGGTTGAAATAATAAAATCTCATTTTACCAACATAACTAAGCAAGCAAACGTAAGCAAGTCTAAAGCAAAAGGTTGCCAATGCAACTTAAAGGACAATATAGAGGAATAATTCATTTTGCATACTAAAGAGGAAAGTCTCACACAAACCTCACAGGAAGAAACACGTTCTCAAGTTACTTGTCTCCTTTGAGGCCTCCTTTGAAGTATTAACCAATAGGCAACAAGACAAATTACATAAGCAATTGCCATTCGACGTCTCCACTCCCAATCCCATAATCCACGTCTCCATTCCCAAATTTGCAATACATGTCTCCTTTTATTCCCTTGTCTATCCATCTAATAAAATTATCCCATGACAGCAAAGCTATTACAATCCATAATATGCATAAAAACACTAAGCTATTACAATTCAATGTGTTTTGTGTAATCTATTATATAAGAATATAAAACTTAGAAAGTATTTTGGCTTGCTAGTGAAATGCCACTTCATGGTTATAGTAATGACTAAAACTAAAATCAAATAAAAGAAACAACTTCATAGCCATTTTAAGTTATTAGGAAATGGTGAATTCAATCATATAACCAGTATTCTACCTAATAACATTTTAAGTTATTAGGTTGTGGTGTTTGTGCTCCAGTAGGTTAGGAGTGTTTTATCAAGTTCTTCCAAAGTAATGGCTTTTGAAAAAATTTCTGGAAAGGGCTTTGTAGGCTTGAGATAAAGAAGAAACATGGAGAGGGGGCATGAATGTTTTAGTAGGTTAGGGACTTCTTCTTATGGAGTGGATCTTTGGAAAGGCATTAGGTGGTTGTATAGCAGGGCAGGTGGTATTGGGAAGTTACCTTTCGAGTTTGTCTTTCTTACATTGCTCAATATGTTTTTGAATGAGCACACTCATAAGGCATAATGGGTAAGTTGGCTTAGCAGATTCATTTATGCCCTAAACTGTTTTTGCCACCCAGCAACATTGCTCAAATCCAAGAGGAATAATTTTGTTATCTTCCCTTGTAATCCCTTTTATTACAAAGTCAACCTTAAACTCTACTACAACAATCTGTTGCTTATTGGAGGACCCATAACTATGAATATTGGCTTTGACCATAGGCAGGCGGGCAGCTTAAGGTTTGGTGCATAAGTGTATTTATATAAAATGCCTCCTATCTTGAGCCAAGCCCAGTATGTTATGAAGAGCACAACTCATCTAACAAGTAGAATAGAATAGCCAAAATATCCAAAAATATACCCAAATCAAAAACCCATTTACAAAAAACAAGAAATTATCCAATAAAAATAAACAAGAAACATAGATCCATAGCCAAAATATACAAATTTATGCAAGTTCACAATCTAGACTCACTCAAGCACTTTATCAAACACGTTATGAGCAATACTTTGAAATATTAAAATTTAAGAAAAAAAGCCCTCAGATCCGAAACCCACCCACAAACAACATGTTATTACCCCATAAAATCACAATTAATAAGAAATTACCCAATAAAATCACAATTTTAAGAACATAGTTATTTGATTCAACTTAAAAGAAACCCATGAAACAGAAATAAAAAATAGAGTTTACCTTTGTGAGAGAATGCTAGGTGTTAGAGAGAAGAGTGAAGAAGTCGTGAGAGAGAGAGAAAGCCAGCGTAAGCTGAGAGAGCTGAGAGAGCTGAGAGAGCTTGAGAGAAATTCGTGGGTTACAGGGCTGAGAGAACTGAGAGAGCTTGAGAGAATTGAGAGAGCCGAGAGAGCTTGCATGTTACAGAGTTTTTTTGTTTTTTTTTTACGTTAAAATGTCTTGTAATTTTTTAAATATAATAAGGGTAAATTAGGTAATTTACATATTTAATAATTTACGTGCTCTACTCTTTTTTCAAATCTCTCCAATTTGGGGGAATTAAAAATGAAGGTTTAAAGAGGTTTCAAACCCCTTCAAATCCCTCCAAACCCCTCCCCCTCCTTCCTTAAAAAACTTTCAAACAAGGTAATTGAATTACTCTCATTCCCTCTACTCTACTCCCCTTCCTTTTTTTAACATCCAAACAGGCCATAAGTTAGGGAAGCCCACCTGTTGATCACAATAAGTGTCTTGACCCACAACATCCATGATTTGAGCCCATTTTACCCATTTAAAATTTTTTACTCCCCATTTCTTGCTGTCCCAGGAAACTCGTCTCCTTCCTTTCACATCAACTTCCACAATTAACCCACTCCTTTTCCAGCATTGTCTCCTTATATCACTCCTCTTCCCATTTTCGTCTGATTTTGAATTCAAACTGAATCTTACTGGGATATGTTTCCTATTTTATGCTAGAATTTGCTCACCTAATTCTGTATTGACATTAATGCACTGCTCCCTCTTATCCCTTCCTCCCACCACTATTATATCAAGTTTGCCCACCGAAATATCCCCCACCATAGCACCTGTAAGTTTCAGATTCATCGCCAACAACCCCCTTGACTGATTCTTCCTCTCCACAGGCTCCCCCTAACTCCTATTATTCTCATTATCCTTGGTTGTAAAATATTGTGGCTGAGTCACCACCCTTGGCTGCACCTGACCCTTCAGTGCCTCAACAAAAGACCGAGAGGGATGAAACCCCAACATTCTCCTTTGTGGCTAAGACACAAATTTGGCCTGGCTTGAACCACCGAAAACATATTGGTCAGGTTCCAACATCTTCCTCAGTTCAAGTCCAAAGACCTTCCAACCATTTTGTGCTTTGCCACCAAGAATAATGACAAATCTTCTAAGCCCGCCAACTTTGAGTTCAAACACTAAAAGGAACTAACCAAAGGAATTTGATCCCCACTGCAAAGTGTACACTATATCTCCTTCCCTAAGCGTAAAAAACTGTTTGGGATTGATTCCAACCACCGTGTGTTCTATATTCTTCATCAACCATAACGCTGCATTCTTACCCATGAATACTGACTTCATCAAATGTTTGCCTCGTTCAAAAATACGTAAGGAGAAAAAAATTCCTCCTTCCTCAACCACCAATTGAAAAAACTTAAATTCAATGAGAAACTACAAATTCCACCCATTGTCTTGGGTTATGCCTAGATCGATCCCAGATTTGCTTTTTGGCTGGTGGAATTGGTTGGGGAAGCATTCGTCTCAGATTTGGAACTTAGTTCTGTTATGCATCCTATGGTGCATTTGAAAGGAATGGAATCGGAGGACTTTTAAGGATTTGGATAGTCCCGGTAATCAGATGCTTGCTTTTTTTTGTGACTCTTTTTGATTGGTCTCGGGCTTGAGAACTCACAACTAGTGATTCTCTCCCTTCTTTTCTTTGCTCTCTTTCTCCTTTGTAATTAATATGTTGTCTAGGTTTTTTTTTTTTTTGTTTTCTTTCTGTTTTTCTGCTTGTATTTCCTAGGTCTGCTCTATGTTATTTTTGCATAGAGTAGCCGTTCATATATATATCATTCTTACTTATCAAAAAAAAAAAAATTACTCTAATATGCACAAAGCATGAGTGAAAGCCGTCCTTAGTGACAAGCAACATACAGTAAATCATTTCTGTTGAACTTTTTCTTTATCATAGAGGAGGTACTATTTGACGACAAATTGCTGAAACTAAGTTACAAGACTAGATTGCATGAGAAATGCAAGACCTTTCATCTCAAGATACAAGAAAGCAAATAACCTATATAAATTTAGAGCTAGATGAAAAGCAGATAATCTAAAAGGCATTGAATGTAAAGAGACATTTGAGAGTAATGCCTTCGCCAAAATTTACAGCAGCTTGGAGTAAATTCTCTTTCTCTTGAATTTTTGCAGCCTGACCCTTATCCAAAGTTGGCGCAATTGTCAGCCCTTGACGGGTTCCAAACAAATAGGCTTTACACATGTCAGCTAACATTTTTTCTGAAATTCCACAAGCTACTCCAATCATATCAATTCTAGCCTGTAAAATGGAGATTTCTAAATGCATGAAATTCATGAAATAAATAAATAAATACTGAAATTTGGATGATCAATGAACTTTGAAAAACCTTTAACTTCTCAATTTGTGAGGAAAATGGCAAGTTTTGCATCCCATGGAGCAACTGCTCTCTCTTGGAGTTGTCCTCCCCTTCCATCTCAGGCAACAGTTTTGAAGAGAGCATAACTGGTAGTACTGTAATCACAGAATCCCACAAATTGATTAAAAACCTTTGATAGCTATATTATGTGCTTCATTGGAAAATATTCACAAAAGGTGTTCAAAGACCTAATTAGACCAAAGGTGGCTGGCTTGCCTGACACCACTGGGTGGGGCAATACCTCAAAAGCCATGGACCTTTGCAGCATAATTAACTTTCTTACCTGCATCATCAATCCACAAAATCCCATTCATTAAGAAAAAAGAGTCATCATTTAAAAACATTTAATTGATTCCCAAATAAAATTCAGAAACTAAAGTTAGGGGATGTCGTCAAAGAGCAGCGAACCCTTGGACATCTGCATAAGTTTATTAGGAGTGAAAAAATAAATAAATAGCCAAGATATTTTGCAGATAATTTTTTTTTGATAAGTGACATAAAAATTTTATTAAAAAATAACACAACCCAAGTACACAGGAAATGTAGGGCAACAACATCAAGAAACCAGATTACAAATTTTGCAAATAATTAGACATTAACTCAACTACAATGAGCTTATGTCACCCATTTTATGCAGATTTTACAATATAGCAATGGTATGAGTTTTTTGCATGCTTACATAAGCTCAATTATCACCATTATTAGAACTAAATCACTCCAATCATTATGCATCATCACCAAGATAAGTTCATATGCTCATAATCCAGAAATCATTCAATTTCTTTGCATGGTGTACTTTGGAATGCTGATTCACCTACGGAAGCAGATAGAAAGATAAAATAAAATATTGAACTGCAACAATTTATGAGCCCTTGGAAAACTTTTTCTTCAAATTGTTCCAACTTCCCACCATAGTTGGAGAAAATGAATACTGTCCTTTACAATTATATATCAATATTTCACAATTGATTACCTTTTACCTTGATATCCTCCCTCCCAAACAGCCCTTCCACCAAAGAATGCCTAAAATCATAAAAATGAGGTATACTACCACAATTTTGCCCATCAACAGGGGGACTGAAATCTACAGAAAAAGAACAGTGATTAAAATACCGCATTCTGAAATATACGTAGGACAATACAGAAAATAAAAAAGCAAGATTGCGATAGATGGTTCAAAGACAAACTAGTGGGGAATGGGGGTAAAAAAAAAAAGATGATAATATGCTTGGATGTCTTCCATCTATACATGCTATAACCTTGTTTTAGTAAGCATCCAAACATGTGAGCACATGAGTATCCTAGCTTTGGGATATATGAATGTGCGAACATCCGAGCATGTGAATAGTCGAGCATGTGAACATGTAAGCATGGGAACATTTGATCATCAAGGCAAAGCATGTGAGCATGTGGTTGTCAAGGCATACAAGCATGTGAACAAGACTTCCCTTAAATTGAACAATCAACTTTATATTTGAATTCAAATTTTCAAGACAAATGTACAATGAAAGTATCATGCATGTCAACCATATTAAAAAAGCAAAGTAAATAAATCATGCAATCACATTTTAATCAAGTCATTGATTACCCAATTAAATGCAAGAATTTATTTGGAAACTCCATGGGGAGTATTCAGCTATGTATGTCCATGCACAAGATTAAATTAGGAAACAATGCAAGGGAGGATACATTGGCTGCCACGTTTAAATATAAAAGTAAACAAAACATTGTCACATAACAAGGAAACTAATAACAGTTGTATCAATCTACGAATTACTAAATCACCTTAACATGCAAGACCATATTCAATGCCATTCAAATTGATGAAATTAAGTCACAGTACCTCATTTTGCCAAGTCCACGTGCATAAGCTTCAATTGGAAACAAATCCATAATGGGAGACATTCTAATCATTCACATTAATTCCGTTGCCTATTCAAATCCTTACCCATTTGATTCTAAAAGACATTCAAGGAGGAAATAGTCAAACCGCCAAAATATGCAATATCTCACAAGCAACAAATTCTATTCTATTGTACATCAACAAATTCAAATTCAAGTAACATGTTGGAGAAAAGTTAATCAAAACCTGTGATTGATCCTAATCAAATTAAAAAGATATTCTAAGCCACTTATTTGAAATGAAATTAATTTTTTTGTATTTTTTGTATTTATTAACTAAAAAGAAGAAAAAAAAAAAGAAAAAAACAAACAAACAAACAAGGAGATATATACATACAAAAAGCAAATTAAGCTACATGAAAAAAGAAATAAAAACTATACATCATCAGTAAAATAAAACAAGTAAATGACAAAAAAATAAAATAAAAATGGAATCTAGGCTCTGCCCAGAAATGCATATGCAGCATAATGAATGCATCCGCACCATTATGCCAACGTACGTATCTAGGGTTTCAACCCGATTCCTAGATTTGTGTCATGCACAAAAAACAGCAATGAAGCACAAATAAACATGTTATCACTCAAGAAAAAGATATCACAGGTTATATAAAAAGAGCAAAAAATAAAAAGAACACAATATAATAATAAAATAAATGGGAAATTACACTTTGTTCACCTGTGGTTTGCTCAAAAAACACTTTGCCTACCTGCGGTTTAAAAATTTGCACTTTACTCACTTGAAGTTAGCTCTGTTTATCTCCCGTTACCCACCTTTGTTAAAAACAGGGGTAAATTTGTTTTTTTGTTATTCTTTTGTCTCTCTCCTCTTAAAACATAAAAAACTAAAAAATCAAGGGAAAAGAAGATTAAAAAGCTAGGTTTTATAAAAATTAAAACCTTACTTTTACATCTTTTATCATATATCAACTTTTAAATCATTTATTTTAACACTCTGCAGTTGATATTACATTGAACCAGCCATCAGTCTTGAGTAATAGGATACAAGAATCTGCAAAAATAATTCGAACTGATTTAAAAATTGAAACCCACCAAATATAAATACTAACATTCACAAAGAAGCACTACATAAATCCTAAATGGCTAACACATAATAAGAATCTGAATCTAAATAAGCAATTCATATGATATTACTTTTTTCACTTGATTCTAAATAAGCAATTAGAATCTGAATCTAATTACATTCACAAGATATATTTTTTCCCTACTTTGGACAGGTCCAGTAAATTACTTTACTTCATTAATTGGGCTCCATAGCCCATTTTTGATCTTTATACAGATTGATCTCCACTGTCAATAACCATTAGTACACAAAATGGGCCGATACATAGAGAAGTACTCAAAAACCATGACATTTACAAGTTAAACAAGACATTCGGCCAGAAATTAATCCTATTTTTAGTTTTCATTTCAAACAAAAAAGTTCAAATGTTGGTTCCAAAAGCACTAAAATTATTATTACTAAATGCATATTTTTTATGAGATAAAGCTACATTAGTCATATAATTATCAAGTAAATTATATGAGCAATTATATAATTATGAAGTCAGTTTCACACTTTCAATTCTTTAGCCAGCTGAGATTAAAGGTAGAGTTTCTTAAAGACTACTTTGTTTCTATGCTTAACTGCATAAGTTGGGCTTATGCCTAGATTTTTATCAGAGAAGCCCAATGAGCAAGGTTCAGAAAAAGGAAAAAAATTACCTGTACTGTTCTATGGCAGACTATAATTGTTTTGCTGCAAGTAAGCCCAGGCCAAGTTCCCAAGTATTCTGCATTGATAAGAGTATCAAAATAATGTAAGCGCCTAGGAATATAAAACAAGAATGAAAGCAGAAAAAGAAAAGATGCAACATCCACTTTGAAATTTCCTGTTTGACAATTATTTGAACCTTCTTCCCTTGAGATCTAGCTGTCTTTGCCCTCCTTCCACTGAAAGCTATACCTTCTTCAATATGATTCAGCTTGAGCTAAAGCATTTCAATCTCTTCTTCAACCCTTCCAGATCGCTGCAAAATATAAGAAATGCTTACACGCAAAAACATGCATGTAATATCCATAAATGTTCAGTAGAAAAACAATACATGACTTAAACCGCCTCATAGCAACTAGTTGATACCAAGATATGTAACCAAAATCCTTCAACGTAACCAAAATCAGGAGTTTAAAAGCAAGTACATTATTATGCATGACATGCTTTTTAGTCCCATAAAACTCCTAGCATCTTGCTATGCATATACAAAACTAATTTGATGCATACTAAATTAAATTCTTTCCATTATCCCAGATATCAAAGGCAATGAAAAGCTTACAAATCAAATAAAATTCTTCCAGGTGCTACATGGAACATAATAATATGCACACACCAATATAGGCTGGCCTTGCCTCTGTCACTCCTAACATTTTAATAGATACAAAAACTGGCACGTGTTACTAGAAGTAAAACATTTTCCTGGACTACACATTTCAGCGAAGTCTTATTAGGGGTAAACTAAATGAAATAAGACCTTTATCTCAATGAGTGCTAGATCGAGACCAAATACCCTTCTTTTGAGGCATAACCACCCCCGCCCAACCAGCTTTTATGACATATAAACCTTATAAAGGTATTAAGACCATCAACCCAATCTGCATTCAAAAAGAGAATATTATTTCACCGTAGTGACAATCTAGAAAGTTACAAAGTTTAAGGGCTTCTCAATGAGCAAAATCAGGGTCTAAAAAATTGATACTAGTTCATGTTATCAAATAAATGCAATAATAAATTCATAAATGAAAACAACAGAATCAGTTCCAAAAACTTTTCTCTTTTGTGGAGGAACAAAAGTAAATCATGAAAGGCTCAGACTTAGAATTTATACAAACCATGGTTTCCAAGAATAACAAAACACTAAGGTCCATCATATTGCTTCAAGTCAGAAACCCCACATGGTACCTCAAGCTTGTTTACAGCAACGTGTTCTGGCTTATACCACAAAGGGGGCTAGAGAGCGTACTCAAAAGGACGGAAGAAGTGTCTTTCATATGTGAATAGAGATTTAGATTAATGGGATTGAAATTCCCTTCAATTTAAATCCCTTCAATTTGAAAATTATAAGAATTTCTAAAATTCTTCATCCAATCACAACCTTGAAGATCAATTCAGCTCCCAACAATAGACATTAAGGTATCCAATTCTGAAAGGGGTAAAACCTATTTTCGTCCCTATATTTTCACGCAATTCCCACTTTGGTCCCTAACTTTTTTTTTCACCGCTTTTAGTCCTTATCCTGGAAAACGCGTCTCGTTTTTGTCCCTGCCGTTACATCAGAGACGGAATTCGCACAGCTGGCAAACGAAAAAAATTAAAAATATTAAAATAATGCCCATTGTGTCCACGTGGCTTTCCACGTCAGCCTCTAAATTAAAAAAATTAATTTATTAATTTTAACTAAATAAAAAAATTAAAAACAGAAATAAAAACCAAACCCAAGAACAACAAATTTAAAACCCAGCAAGAACAAGATCAACAAAACACAAACCTAGCAAATTTAAAACCCAAAAAATTAAATTCAAACCCATATTTCAAACCCCCACACCACAAAACACTCCGGAATCCACCATACCCACGACTACATCACACCCACACTGACATCAGATGATCGGAAGCGTGTTCGTTTACCCGTCGTTGCAATTCAAGGGCTTCCAATCGATTTTGAGCCGGAAGATCAAAATATCGCGCAGCACCAGTTCTCGATCTACCTCGACACCGGTACAGGTGGAGTGGGAGGAGACGGCGTGAGAGGCAGCGAAGAACGCAGAGCTAGAGAGAGCTTCACAAAGACGAAGACGAAGAACAACAACGCTACGATTCTTCTTCTTCGATGAGTTTTGTACAGAGAATGAGCAAGAAACCCAAACCCACCGATCTACAAAACGATTTCCATGACCAAAGACGTAAAACCCAAGACACACGATCTCCACCATGAAATCACCTCCATGCAAACCCACATCCCAGGCAAACACGAGCAAGAAGAAAGCAGCGTTGGCTAAGAGAGGAGATGTTTTTGTTGTTAGGTGAGGTTGATTTGGTTTGGGTTTGATAGTTTTGAATTTGAGGTTGGAGGTGGTTTGGTTTCAACTCTAAGGTTTGGATCTGAGGATTGTGTTTGGTTTCTCATAAAGTATAAGAAAATTTGGGTTTTGAGTTTTGAGTTTGGGGGCCGAAAATTTGGATTTGATTTTTGTGTTTGATGTTTTGGTGGTGTGTGGTTTGAAATATGGGTTTGAATTTAATTTTTTGGGTTTGTGTTTTGTTGATCTTGTTCTTGCTGGGTTTTAAATTTGTTGTTCTTGCTGGGTTTGGTTTTTATTTATGTTTTTAATTTTTTTATTTAGTTAGAATTAATAAATTAATTTTTTTAATTTAGAGGTTGATGTGGAAAGCCATGTGGATTCAGTGAGCATTATTTTAATATTTTTAATTTTTTCTGTTTGTCAGTTGTGCGAATTCCGTCTCTGATGTAACGGTAGGGACAAAAACGAGACGCATTTTCCAGGATAGGGACTAAAATCGGTGAAAAAAAAGTTAGGGACCAAAGTGGGAATCGCGTGAAAATGTAGGAACGAAAATAGGTTTTATCCCATTCTGAAATTAAAAATAAAAAATAAAATGAAGTTCAAAAATCACAATCATTTGGAATTTTCATTTTTGGTATTCTTTTTTAGTACTAATGACTACAAGATTCAAATTTTCTGTTATTCATTACTTACTTTAACAAATCATCAAGATCAAAAAGGTTACATCAACAGTAAGCATTATATAATAGGTGTCAACTTATAATTTCCAGTAAGCTTACATGCAATCACGTCATGTTATGAATCTTAAGTAATAATTGTCAACATATGAATCGTATGTTTCCCATCTCTACAGCAACGAGATCTAGTATCTTATCCCTAAACCTTTATAGTTGATACAAGCATTTCACCCAACTGAAAGGTGATGAAATACGTGTAACTAGCTAAACGGCAAATGAAAGAATGGCAAGTAAAATATAAGAAACTACTTATTGGATAAAACTGGTTTTAGTTTTACCTTGTAGAGTTCAACTAACACATTGTCAAGAGATTCCTGAGAATCATAAGGGCAGAGATGGCGAAAAGATTTGATAGCCTCAATTGCCTCATCGTATCGATCCAATTGTTTCATCACAATTGCCATGTCTTTCACGGCACTTTCAACCTGGTCCCCAGCTTTTATGACAGACCAGAACAGGGAAATTTCCTTCCTTGGATCCTTGTCTATCAACTGTAGTTGGAGAAACAAACATTTAATAATATATATAATCAATACAGAATGGAAAATAACAAAAATTCCAGATGGATAATCTTCAAACATGAAAACTATCAAATTTTAATGGGAGAAAGGTTTTGATCTCTAAAATCTATATGATCAGCACAGTTCAGTTACATTTTCATTGGCTATTTCTTAAAATTTTTTTATAAATGTTTCCTTGATTACTAGTAGTAATCAAGGAGAACAATTATTTTTAAGATAAGCTTCGTAACAAGATCCAAATAAAGTTTCTTTGTAAACACAAGGAGAACAATTATTTTTTTAAGTAGTTATACATGAAAGATCATATTAATCAATAAACTTCATGCCACAAATTTCAGAGGAGAAACATAGAAAATAAATGAAAAATCTTTTAAAACAATAGGAACATGAAAATTAATTCAAGTCCATATACATTTGAATGGCTATTCCACACCAATTAGAAAAAAAAAACACACAACGGGGTACAGCTAAGACTACCAAGAAAGGCATACAAATTTAATAGTCTAGCTAATAAAAATCAATAACATTCAAGAACCAGGAAATTTCAAAAAGCAAGAGACCAAGGAAAATCCAAAAAGAAGTTTTTCATTACAAACAAGAACCAAATCAACAGGAACTTGAAATTCAATTCAAACAAATCAGAATCCAAGAAAAAAAAAAAAACCATTAGCATAAACCATATGCAAGCACAAAAATACATTTGTTGATTCAAGGATCCACAGAGGTAGATTAAATCAAGCCCAACTAAGAGGTAAATATATTTTATAATATAGGACTATCATAGTCATGAACTTTCTTTTTCTTTTCTTTTTTTCAATTCCTAAATTCTTTAAAATTATATATACGAGAAAGATTGCATTTATCTTTTATCAGATTCCAGTATATCCTAACTAATTTCATAATTAGATTTTCAGTTCTCATTCATGATCAAAATGTTGGACTAAAATTTTCAGCTTATTTAAATGCACAGCCTTCCTATAATAATACTTGTCCATTTTCTTTTTCCATTTATCACATGTAAATATGCAATAGCTATTACTGTTGACGCTATCAAGGTATACAATGGTGAGCTAAGGAACTTTTTTATTAAATGCAGGAGCGTGAAACGACTGAAAGAGACTAAATCTCTTTAACAATTCCTTGAGGAAGTATGCAATTTGGGATTTCTAAGTGTGTTATAAATCTCATGCAAGTTTAGTCTCGCCTGTTGAAATATTTAATGGGAGATTTTCTTTCTCTTTTATTTTAGGAGTAGCCTTCATGTACTGTGCTTGTGCTTGATTCTACTACTGTAATTTGTGTTTATGTGCTTGTACTAATAATCAATGCAATTTCTGAAAGTCATTATGCGAAGGGAATGTATAGTTTCAAAGATGTCAACTTAGTTTAGAACTTTGAATGTTTTTATGCAGCACTATTCTAGGGTTCAAAGAAAAGTAGACATCCCAACATTCTGTATTACCCAACCCATATCAGGAGGCCTCCACCTTGGAGCTGTCCTCACAGATTGCAAGGGGTCAAAGTGATCTGCATCCAAGAATCCCAACACATACTTGATAGCCCGATTGAAGATGATTCAGGAGTTTTCTTGAGCTCTTTCCGCCTATAAATTGATATTACAACTCCTCAACAACCTTAAATTTATACAAAATTCATGTATGGAAAACTGATCTAAGCAATGTATTATTCTTATTTATACCATCTTACAACAAAATAATGACTTACAATTTGCTCATGTTTGTCACGCCACGCAAGGATGGAAATTTTGAACCTTCTCCAAATAAATCACTAATTCGTCTAAATAGAGTTGCATCATCAATTACTGTCAGGCTCTTCAGAAATAAATACTGTAAATATAAAATCACATGAATGTATATTAGAGGTTAAGAAACTCAAGAACTGTTAACTTAGAAGACAGAACTCACAGATCAGTTAAATAACTCAAGGCAGAAATGCTAGGAGGAATGGGCCCCTATAGACCATTAGCTTGGATCTCTCCGTTAACAACACAGCTCAAAAGGATTGAGATCAGACCTGAATCCTTTACTTAAAAAAGGGATTTGGAAAACAACGTAGAAGAAAAGCCCATACAATTTCTTTAGTTGTTTCCAAGTTTGAAAAAATCAGGCATCCTTCCAGTAAAGTTATTACTACTAATTCTACTGCACATGGAAAGAAAATTGAGCAAAATACAAACCCCAAAGATTACCATTCAATGAAAATACAAAAATTACCGTAAGAAGACCTATGGCATCAATACCACCAACTTACAATACTTTAAATTTGGTTAGATTAGTAAGAGTGCCTGGCAACTCTCCTGTGAGATTGTTAGCACTAAGAATGCTGCAGTCACCAAAAGGAAAGTTCAGACCATTTTAATTGTTAAGTGAAAAAGAAGATTATTGAGAATTTAAAAATTACCGTTCAAATGTGATTTGAAAAATTAAATAAAATAATAGAAAGAAACACTAACAGATACTCCAAGTTAGGCAAATTTCCAAGCTCAGGGGCAACAATTCCAGAAAACTGATTGCTCTCTATGCTCCCGAATATAATTTTAAAGATTATACCTAGAGCAAATGAAAAAATGACATAATTTTACTGTCTAAATGATTGGTGAGAAAGAAAGATACAGCAGGAGCATACATTATTTTAAGAGAGGTACTATTTCCCAAGTAGGTTGGAATTCATTTAAATCAATAAGAATGAGCAATTATTGACTAACTTGGACTTGAATGAGCAATCATGTGTCATATTACCACTAAGGAAGTTAGCATTGAGATCACTACAATCAAGAGGAAATCGACCAAAGAAACTTAAATAGATTTTCAGTTTCTAATAAGTAAAAAAAAATAATGGCAACTCTTCTTACATGGTGTTTGGTTTGGGTAGCTTCACTAGAGCTGGTGGAAGTATACCAGCAAGACCCTGCCCTCTAAGAAATCTTTATGACAAGGATTTTTATTGGAGAAAAAAATTTAATGCAAAATGAGTAGGATTTTTCCCTACTCATTTACAAGTTAAACAAGACATTCGGTCAGAAATTACCCTCTTTTTAGTTTCCATTTTAGCGTAAGTTTGCCTAGGAATGAAGTTGCGTTTGTGTTTTTGGCTAGGTCCCACGACACTGTTCACAACCCAGCCAAACACGTTAAATGCAGATTTCTAGGTAAATACTGGGTTCCACGGTACTATTCATAACTTAAAAATTATTTTGTTACAGTATTTTCAGCAAAATAAGCGATATCCAAACGGACCCTTAAACAAAAAAAATTTAAATGTTGGTCTCAAAAGCACTAAAATTATATTTACTAAATGCATATTTTTTTATGACTTAATGCTACATTAGAAATTTAATTATCAAGTAAATTATATGAGCAATTATAAAATTACGAAGTCAGTTTCACACTTTCACTTCCTTAGCCAAGCTGAGATTAAAGGTAGACTTCTTAAAGACTACTTTGTTTCTATGCTTAACTGCATAAGTTGGGCTTATGCCAAGATTTTTATCAAAGAAGCCCAATGAGCCAAGTTCTATGAATGGATAAACTTACCTGCAATGTTCCTGCAAGTAAGCCCAGGCTAAGTTCCCAAGTATTTTGCATTGATAAGAGTATCAAAATCATGTAAGCACCTTGGAATATATAACGAGTATGAAATTAGAAAAAGAAAAGATGCAATATTGACCTTGAAATTTCCTGTTCAACAGTTATTTGAACCTTCTTCCCTTGAGATCTAGCTGTCTTTGCCCCCCTTCCACTGACAGCTAAACCTTCTTCAATATGCTTCGGCCTGAGCTGAAGAATTACAATCTCTTCTGCAACACTTCCAGATCTCAGTTAAATATAAGAAATGCTTACACACAAATACATCCATGTAATATCCATAAATGTTCAGCAAAAAACAATATACGACTTAAACAGCCTCATAGCAACTAGTTGATACCAAGATATGTAACCAAATCCTTCAACATAAATAGAGTTTAGAAGCAAATACATTATTATGCATGACATGCTTTTTAGTCCCATAAAACTCCTAGCATCTTCCTATGCATATACAAAACTAATTTGATGCATACTAAATTAAATTCTTACCATTATCCTAGATATCAAAGGCAATGAAAAGCGTACAAATAAAATAAAATTCTTGTAGATGCTACATAGAACATAATAATATGCATACACCAATAAAGGCAGGCCTTGCCTCTGTCACTCCTAACATTTTACTAGATACTAAAACTTACGCATGTTATTAGGAGTGAAACATTTTTCTGGACTATATATTTCAGCAAGGTCTTATTAGGGGTAAACTAAATGAAATAAGACCTTTTATAGGGCGCCCCTGCATTAAGGCAAAGTGAAGAATGCAACTTTTTCAGTATTTCTATAGCAAAAACACCCAGGTTACACATCAATTCAACAGCAGTGAGAATTGAGCAGTGCTTTACTGTATAACAAATTTCTAGTGTGAAACACTTATACACCAAAATGCACAGCTTGTTTAACAACATGAAATTTGCCAATTAATGTATGTTCACTATTAAAATTTAAGCTTACCTTTAGACACATGTCAATGGCGTGGTAAAGCCCATCATGAGCCGGCCGAGAGATACCAAACACCATCTCAGCAAGATCAACAAAACTTGACAAGGGTAGGTTGGCATCCTTAGAAATTTCAGCAAGGTATCCATCAATCAGTTTTGCCACTGTCAGCTTGGAAGCATCTGATAAAATCCCCGGCTTCCTTGTTTCCTGAAGTTCATGGCTATCTTTTAATGATTCAATCTCAGCATTCTGATCTTGCATTAGGAACTCTTGGAACTATTTTCTGCACTGTACTAACATCATACATTGTTGTTTCCTCTTCTGGTACTCATATCAAAAGATCATTTACAGAAGCCTCCTCCAGTTGCTGTCCTATTCTCCTTACTAGCTCATCCTTAGCCATCTCTCCTGAATCCATCAAAATGAAGGCTTTCAACAAATTTAGCAGGAAGCTACAAGACACACAACCTCTCTCTGCAGGCAATAGCCGCACTATTGCATCTATTGACTCATGATTTATCATATCTCCAGACTGAATCATACCCTTGCCAAAACCTGGCAACCTTCTATAAGCATACACTTTTAAGGCTGCTCCAATCACATCATTAAAAACTATCCTTTTTGCTTTAATAATCTTTAGAACATGCTTATAAAGATCAATTTCAAGTTCACAAAATCCTCAACCCACCAGACCTTAGGCACCAGACGGTTTCTAACACCATTCCAGTTTGGATCATTCCCATTTTCCTCTGGAAGCTTCTTTCGGTTATAGGTATATAGGACCAGTCAACCTTGGAAACATCAACACAGGCCTCGGTAGCTATAGAATCAATGCAATTGCTAACCACCTTCAAGTCCTCAGATAATGGTAAGAGAGTCTTTGTAGTCTGAAGAACAACAAATGAATCTTTCCAGCTACGAAAAATGCTAGAAGTAAGAAAGACATCAATCTTGTAAATGAGGTTCCCTTTCTCAATGGCCTCATGCATTTCTAGGTACTCAGCTGCACATCGAGTTGCAACAACATTGTAAGCATTGAGGGCAACAGTCATGCCATAACAAAACTTCACATATATTTCAAAGGCTGCAGGACCACCAGGAATGTTAGAAATATGAACTTCATCTGCATTCTTTTCATTAGTGGTAGCCACCAACTTCTACAACCGAGCGCTCTTTGACAGTAGAGGAAACTACACAACAGATATTTCAAAATTTGGTATCAGAAAATAAACATTTTGCACAACATATTCACATGTATTATTATGAGTGCAATTGAATTGAGTTGAGCCATGTTTGCCCCAGTCTGCTCAGTTTTATCATTGAAGTTGTAAATTAGAGACCAAAGTGGCTAAGTTCTAAAATTAAAAGCTAAAGGTAGTCCAACCAATGCCTCTTAACAAACCTTTTGATTCCATGCCTATAATTCCTTTTTAGCCCAATTTGATTACTATGATAAAATTATCAGGCAATTAACAACTAAGTGGGTTCTAATGCTATTTTAATAATCTTTATCCAGTAATAGATTAGATATATAGAATTTTCATTAAACAAACCAATTTATCACACTTAAAATTTAAGCCCTGCTCCACAAGCATGTGAGAACTCTGATTTAGCTTAGATCATTGTCACTCTGTACATTGGAACTAGTTTAGAAGCTTTAATATGTAAGTAACTAAGCTTGTACTTTGTCTAGAGAAGGAAAGGGAAGTGGATTGAAAATTTATAAATAGAAAAAATTGTAGCAGATTCTTGTATAAGGATCAACCAGTGCAAATAGATAACAATGCTGCATAAGTAGCTAGTGTCCCTTCTATGAATCATAAATTTCACAATTCAAGGACGGTGATACAAGTGTTAGAGCAAGAAATTAAAATTAAAAAAAAAATAAAAACAAAAAATTGAAAATTCATTACATACTAAATTACTCAGCCAAAGAATATTGTACCTTATGAAGATAAAATTTTACATCCCCTACAATAAGAATGATGTCCGTCGCCAATTCACTTGTGACTTGCCACATACCTGCACAAGTTTATGCTCCTCGTAATGAACTGAGAACTATAAAGACATGTTGTTTGCTGTGAAAGTGTTTTAGGGTTTGATAAGTTAACCCTAACACATAAAATATTATTTATATATAAAGTACATGATATTACTGTTTTGCCCCTATTACTCATAACACTCCCTCTCAAGCTGGAGAGTATATATCATACAATTCTAGCTTGTTACATAATAAACCCAAACGAGTCTTACATAAAGCTTTAGTAAACATATCAGCAATCTGGACTCTTGTAGAAACATATGGAGTAGCAATTACACCATCTTCTACTTTCTCCCAAGTAATATGACAATCTACTTTAATATGCTTGGTTCGCTCATGGAACACAGGATTGGAGGCAATGTAAATTGCTGCTTGATTATCACAATGCATAGTCATAGGCAGCTTCACAACAAATCTTAATTCCTCAAATAAATGCTTAATCCACATAAGCTCACATGATGTGTGTGCCATGGCTCTATACCCAGCCTCTGCACTAGACCTGACAACAACTGTTTGTTTCTTACTTCTCCAAGTAATCAGATTTCCTCCCAGAAAAGTGCAATACCCAGTAGTGGATTTTCTATCTGACGGTGATCCAGCCCAATCAACATCAGTGTAGGCTTCTACCCGTAGGTGACCATTAGCTTTATACAAAAGATCACGGCCTGGACGTGCTTTAAGATACCTCACAATTTGAATAACTGCCTCCCAATGTGGAAGGCGAGGATCTTTCATAAACTGGCTCAAAACACTAACTGCAAATGATATATCTGGGCGAGTAATTGTGAGATAATTTAGTTTACCAACCAAACGACGATATCTTTCAGGATTAGATAACAATTCCCCCTGATCTTCATACAATTTGACATTAGGATCCATAGGAGTCTTCACTGGTTTAGACCCTAACAAGCCAGTTTCTTCCAAAATATCCAACACATACTTCCTCTGTGATAAACTGATGCCTTCATTAGATCGTGCTACCTCAATACCCAAGAAATAACGAAGTTTACCCAGATCCTTAGTTTGAAAGGAGTTTTGAAGGTATCTTTTCAAATCATCAATACCCTGCTTGTCATCTCCAGTTATTATAATATCATCAACATATACTATCAACAAAATCTTTCCTCTATCAGAGGTATGAGAAAACACAGAGTGATCAGAATGGCAACGTCGCAATCCAAACTTTAACACTACTTCACCGAATTTACCAAACCAAGCTCTGGGAGATTGTTTAAGAAAATAGATGGCCTTATGCAACCTACACACTTTTCCAAACTCCCCCTGAGCAACAAACCCAGGTGGTTGCTCCCTATACACCTCTTCCTTCAAATCACCATTCAAGAATGCATTTTTAACATCTAACTGAAATAATAGCCAACCCATATTAGCAGCCAAGGAGATCAAAATCCGAACAAAAGAAATTTTAGCAACAGGTGAGAATGTCTCGGCATAGTCAACACCGTATGTTTGGGTATAACTTTTGGCAACCAAGCAAGCCTTTAAATGCGCAATAGAACCATCAGGCAAATACTTCACAGTATACACCCAATGACAACCAACAATAGTTTTCCCTGGAGGACGAGTAACTAAAGACCAAGTAGCATTTTTTGACAGGGCAGACATTTTTGCCTCCATAGCAGATTTCCAACCTGAGATGGACATAGCCTCCTGGACAGACTTAGGGACAATAGTAGAATTCAAGGATGTGGTAAAGGCATAAAGAGATGGAGACAAGTGACCATAAGAGACAAACTGAGAGATAGGGTGAGAGGTACAAGAACGCTTACCTTTGCGCAAAGCAATTGGAAGAGAGGCAGGATCAGGAGTTGGATCACTAGGCGGGGTAGAGGTCTCTGTTGGAGGTTTCTGCCAGCGACAATATACCTAGAGTGGTTTCTGAGGAGATTCAATAGGAGACACAGGTGGTAGGAGAGGAAGACAAGGAGGAGAACTGTCACTAGCAACCGAAGGAGAGAAATAGGACTGAGATTCATCAAATGTGACATCAGCACTAATGAAACAACTCCGAAGAGTAGGTGAGTAACATCGGTATCCTTTCTAAGTACGAGAATATCCAAGAAAAACACATTTAATGGATCTAAGATCAAGTTTGTCACTCCTTGGACCTAAGATATGAATATAGCATACACAACCAAAGATTTTAGGAGGTAGATGAAACAAAGGTGCATCAGGAGAGAGCACAGTATAAGGGATTTGACCACCTAGAACAGTGGAAGGCATATGATTAATGAGGTGACAGACAGTGAGAACAGCATCACTCAAATATGATTTGGGAACATGCATATGAAATTTTAAGGCACGAGTGACCTCTAACAAATGATGCATTTTGCGTTCAGCAACACCATTTTGTTGTGGAGTATGGGGGCATGAAGATTGGTGAATTATACCATGATCATCAAAAAATTGAGACAAAGATGTATGAAAATATTCACGGGCATTATCAGACCGAAAAATACGAAGCGAAGCATTAAACTGAGTCTTTATTTCCATATAAAATGATTTGAAAATTGAGTACAATTCAGACCGTTCTTTCATAAGATAAACATAGGTGACTCTAGAATAATCATCAACAAAAATGACAAAATATCTAAATCCCAACAATGAGGGAGTGTTTATTGGACCCCAAATATCAGAATGAACTAAATGAAAAGGACTACTAACACGACTCTCACGCCTAGGGGCAAAAGGGACCCTATGGTGTTTACCCAACTGACATGCTTCACATTGTAAAGACTCAATTTGATGACACGATGGAACTAATGACTTCAAATTCTTGAGAGATGGATGACCAAGGCAACAATGATGCTGAAGAGGTGAGATAGACAAATGAGAAGCCACTAAACGGGAAGAACCACATCAATCCAAGCAATAAAGTCCACCGGCTTCATGTCCTCCACCAATAATCTTCCTCATCTTAAGATCCTGAAAGATACAATGAGTAAATAAAAAAATGGCAGCACAATTCAAAATTTTAGTAAGCTTACTAATTGACAAAAGGTTAAAAGGAAAATCATGAATATATAAGACAGAAGAGAGAGAAAGATTAGGACTAAAATTGGCAGTGCCCAAACCAGAAACTGTAGCGGTTGAGCCATTTGCCAATGTAACATTGGGAAGACTACTAGATTGCTCAAGGTCAGAGAGTAAACTTGAGGTACCTATCATATGATCAATAGCACCTGAGTCAATGACCTAAGGGTCCTGAATGGCAAGACAAGCAGCAGAAGTACCTTGCTGAGCTAAAGTAGCAGTAGAATCAGACCCAACAAAGTTGGAATGTAGAGACAAGAGGCGATTGTACTCTTCCTTAGGAATAGAGACTACTCTAGATGTCGGTGGAAGTGACTGTGAAGATGGTTCTTGAACTTGAAAACTAGCTTGGTTAGTCGAGGGTTTACCATACAACTCCCAACAAAAGTCTACTGTATGATTCTCACCATGACAATAAGTGCACTTACGAAGACCGCGTCCTTTACCACGACCCTCTTGTTCACTCCCACGACCCCCTTGGTCACGACCTCCACGGCCTCGGCCCCCATGACCTCGACCTCCATGACCACCTCTATTACTCCCCATATAAGTGGTAAAGGCAGATTTATCACCAGAAGGTAATGCATCAGTATGGGAGGAAGAGAAAGGGTAAATACTCGAATCAGATAATGTGGCCTGTCGAAGTCTACCAAAAACTTCACTCAATGAAGGGAGGTCTGGACTAGCTAAGATTTGTGATTTTACTGGATTCAAACTTTTAGGCAATCTAGAGAGGAAGTGAGCAACATGCATAGAATCTTGTTGTTTCTTCATAATTTTAACATCAGAGGAGATAGGCTGATAAATATTGAGTTCTTCACATACACCCTTAAACTTGTTATAATAGTCTTCTAAAGACATATCACCCAAACTCAAGGAGAAATAATTTTGATGAAGATCATAAATCCGCTTCAAATTGTTAACACCAAAGTAAAGTTCCTTGGCTTGTTCCCAAACAAGTTTAGCAGTTGGTAAGAAAACCAAACTACAACTGATCTTAGACTCCATGCTATTCCACAAACAACTCCTAATTTGTGCATCTTCAGCTCTCCAATCAGCAAATTTAGGGTCTGTAGGTACAGGAGGTTCCTTAATCACGTAATCAAACTTCTTTCTACCAAGAAGAAAGACTTCAACTGCCTATGCCCACTAAGCATAATTACAACCATTTAGATGAATGGAGGTAATTGATAACATATCAAGAGATAAGAAATAATTAGGGGGCTGAGCACTATCTTTGGACTCCATAATAGCAATCTGAAGAACAAACTAACACTAAAGAAATAAGCTAGACTGAATTAAAACAAACTCCAACCAGCAACCAATGTACTTCAACCAATCAGCCACGTCAATTGTAACTCATCTATCAACGAATCAACACCAAACTATTCCAAAAAAGAAAAACAAGGTAGCAACAAATCCATACCAACACCAAAAAAAATAAATAAATAATTGCTCAATCCACCACTAAACATCAACTTAAGGCTGCCTGAACAGATACGCAGAGAACGTATTGAAGAAGAGAAGAAAAATCAGATCATGGTTGAAACCCTCAACTGAAAAAGCTCCGATGGCGGCGCTAGGGTGCAGGAGTGGCAGCGTGAGGACCAGCAAGTAAGCTAGAATGGTCGCCGGAGGAGGGCGAGTAAAACCCTACCTCTCTCGCGAT
Organism: Quercus parvula; assembly: GCA_030820535.1. Classification (NCBI taxonomy): domain Eukaryota; kingdom Viridiplantae; phylum Streptophyta; class Magnoliopsida; order Fagales; family Fagaceae; genus Quercus; species Quercus parvula. The sequence continues at coordinate 24,369,878 of JAUAME010000005.1, read as the reverse complement.
CAGGCGACGTCGATTTGGTGTCGTGAGACTAGAGAGAGGGTCACCGGCATTGGACAACTCCTTCAGCCACTAAATCAAGATCGTCGAAGTCTCTATTAGGGTTGTCGGAGCTAGCGAGTAGGGATATGGTTGCCGGCGACAACAATATCGGTGGGTGGCGGTCGGAGGGTTAACGGCAACAGCGGCTTGGTGGCTCTGATGCCATGTTTACTGTGAAAGTGTTTTAGGGTTTGATAAGTTAATCCTAACACATAAAATATTATTTATATATAAAGTACATGATATTACTATTTTGCCCCTATTACTCATAACAAGACACATACAAAAAAAACTTTAAACATGAACAAAGGTATTCCTAAAGGATGAACAACATCTGAACTCATCAACAGACCTTCCAACACTATCTTTATATGTTACCTGCATGGGAAAGTTCACCAATAAGCAACGCATAACAATTCATTCAAACTTTTTCACATTTCCATGTAAATACTTTGAAGCATTAAACTAATACTAGGAATCCACTTCATCAGAGGAAACATTCCAAAACAGACCCAATATTGAGATGGAGCAAGAGCTTAATCATAAAGTGATTGGAATTTGGAGTAAAACTACAAATACGTGACAAAAAGCGATATTGCTAGACCAAAGTAGTTTCAAATACACCAAGTTCAAGTTATCATTATGAAAGTTAAATTAAAGTACCTACTCGAATCTCATAGTTACCATCTGTAGTCTATTAAAAGAATATGAGGGTTTACAATCTCAAGGGTCACATTTTCCTGAGAAGTGAAAGACTTCAATCTATTAAATTACTGATTGTCCCAAAAGTTTAAGCTGTTAGGAAATGGTGAATTTAATCACTTAACTATAAATCTAACACTCCCTCTCACTTGTAGGTCTAAACTTCCACTTAATAAGTGGGGGCCCAACAAGTGAGAATTTAACATCTTATATGGGAGGTAGAGTAAAGTTAGGGATTGAACTCAGGATCTCCTACTTTGATACCATGTTGAACTACCAAATCCAGGGCTCTGCCCCTCTTTTTTCAAGACCTAACCACGAGGCGGATGATTGGAAGTGGTAGCCTTAAGGATGGTCTCTACTATCTGGACAAATAGCCCAAAGCATAGGGATGGCTCAAAAAGGCTTATTATACAGTGCAATCAGATGACTCAACAGCTCAGATTTGGTTATGGCATCAAAGACTAGGACAACCCTCTTTTACATTGTTACAAAAATTGTTTCCTTCTTTATTTCAGCATAATAATGTTTCCATATTTCAATGTGAGACATGTGAACTAGCTAAACACCATCGAGTGTCTTTTCCTCTTAGTAGTAATAAAAGTTTTGCACCTTTTTCGCTTATTCATACTGATGTTTGGGGACCCTCAGGGTTGTTTCTTTAAATGGGTGTCGTTGGTTTATTTCCTTTATTGATGATTTTTCACAAACTACATGGGTATATTTGTTAAAAGACAAAAGTGACGTGTTTACTGTCTTTCAACTGTTTCACAAAATGGTTCAAACGTAATTCAACACCTCAATAAAAACGATTCATTCGGACAATAGGGGGGGGGGGAATATATGTTTGGTACTCTTCAAAAATATTTTCATATACATGGTATTATTCATCGAACTACTTGTGCCTATAACCCTCAACAAAATGGGGTTGCTGAAAGAAAAAATCGACATCTCCTAGAAATCACACGGGCTCTTCTCCTTATTGCCAGTGTTCCAAAGTCCTACTGGAGAGATGCCTTGCTCACTGCAACTTATCTCATCAATAGAACGCCATCTCGCGTCCTTGACTTCAAGAGACCACTTGAGGTACTTTTTTCATCTGTACCATCCTCTAATTTTATCATCCCTCCTTATGTCTTTGGGTGTATCTGCTTTGTCCATCTTCATGGTCAATCTAGGAGTAAATTAGACCCTCATGCCCTCATATGTGTCTTTATAGTTACTCTCCTACTCAAAAGGGATATAAATGTCATCACCCTCCTTCTCAAAAACACTTTGTGTCAATGGATGTGACCTTCTTTGAGACACAATTTTACTTCTCACCTCAAACTCCTCCTCAGGGGGAGTATAATGGTGATGAGGAGTTTTTTGTGTCATTACCTATTCTTAGTACCTCCACTAATGTTGACTCAAAAACTGATTTCATTGATGTTGAAGTGCAAGAGGCTAATAATGAGCTGTCATCCACTGATGATAAGCTGGATGAGACACCTGTGAAAGAAATAAGGGTCTATTCAAGGCACCAAAAAAAGTAAGACTACTCCTAAAGCTCCCAAGCAATCATCTGAACCCGACTCAGGTAATTTTGTTCCTGTTCTCTCTATACCCACCATAAATGATATTGATCTTCCTATTGCACAACGCAAAGGAGTTAGATCATGCACTCATTATCCCATATCAAATTTTCTTTCATGTCAACATATCTCACCTGTATTTCGTTCTTTCCTATCCAAGTTATCTTTTGTGTCTATCCCTCAAACCTTCTAGGAAGTATTAGGAGATCCAAAATGGAAAGAAGCGATGCAAGAAGAGATGAGAGCTCTTAAGAAAAATGACACATGGAATTTTGTTGACTTACCAAATGGAAAAAGGGCAGTTGGATGCAAGTGGATGTTTACAATTAAGCATAACTCAGATGGGTGAGTGGAAAGATACAAAGCTAGATTGGTTGCAAAAGGTTTCACACAAACCTATGAGATTGATTATAAGGAGACATTCGCACCAATAGCAAAGATGAACTCTATACGATTCTTATCTCATTGGCAGCAAATCAAGATTGGCCTCTAAACCAATTGGATGTAAAGAATACTTTCCTCCATGGAGATCTTGAAGAAGAAGTATACATGGAACTCCCTCCTGGCCATAAGCTACCAGCTTCTAATGGTAAACTAGGTTGCACGGACACGCCATTTTTGGCGTCATGTTGGTGTTGGACACCGGAACGGGTACGACTCGTCGGATTCCAGTATCCGGCGAGTGTCCTCTTTTTTTTTTTCCGTGTCTCCGACACGCGCCGACACGGCTCGGACATGGCTCCAACGAGGCTCGGACGTGTCTGACACCCCAGCAGTGAAGAAAAAGAAAATACCGGGGTATTTCAGCTCATTTCGACAGTTCCGGCGAATTCCGGTGTGTTTCGGCGGTAAACTTGTTCCGGGCCAGTACAAGATGAATGAGTTTTTTTTTCCTGAGTATTTTCAGTACTTACATATCTTTATCTTTGGAGTGTTGGATGACCATGATAGTCCAAATTTCAGCTTGCAGGATCATCCCTCACTTCTTCTTCCTCCTTTCAACAGAGCAGACGGTTTAGGTGGACTATCCTTTCTCTTCTTGTTTTCATTTCAGCGAGCAACTCCCTGTTTTCTCTACATCCTTGAAAGACAGTCCCATTTTATTTTAAAATGAGACAAGTTTTTATTTTTCGGTCAAAAGGGTGAACGTATTGGGACATGCACCTCAACAGAGCTTACTTTTTTGTTTTTCTTCAAGGCATCAGATGGATCATGTGTATTTACTGTGCACCATCAAGTTTTGACACTTGATGTGGTACAGAGCTTACTTTGGCGTTATATATATATAAATATATATATTTTTTCTTTTAGTTTTTTTTTTTTTTTGAGAATGATGATGCTTACTATGGTGTTTTATATATATAAATATATATATATATATATATATTTTTTTTTCTCTAAAGTTATAAGTTTTAACATTTTTTTTTTCAATTCCACTTTCAAAGTTAATATATTTCTTTACTCAGCCTTTTGTTTTACCTTATAAATTATAATATTTATTATGAATTTAGTGATTTTTGTTTTTGTGTGTCCTGCTATAGTGTTATTTATTTATTAAAGTTAAATATTATGTATTATTGTACTACTTTAGGTGTTAGTTTACTTATTTGTAATTCTTACATAATTTAAATTCTAGATATAAATGTATTTTATGTTTAAAAATATTAAAAAATATGTCTAAATATAAAATATAATTAATTATTTAACCGCCGTGTCCCTGCCATGTCGTGTCCTTATTTTTCAAAAATTGCCGTATCCCCGTGTCATGTCCGTGTCCGTGTCCGTGCAACATAGATGGTAAAGTGTGCAAACTAAAGAAAGCCTTGGATTGAGACAATCTCCTAGAGCATGGTTTGAAAGGTTTTCCCGAGCTATGCAGAAATTTGGCTACAATCAAAGTCAGGCTGATCATACATTATTTATTAAGCATTCACTACAAAGAAAAGTAACAGCTCTTATTGTCTATGTGGATGATATGGTGCTAACTGGAAATGATGAGGAAGAGATACAAAGACTAAAGCAATCCTTGGAACAAGAATTTGAAATAAAGGACTTGGGAAATCTGAAGAATTTTCTAGGCATTGAAGTGGCAAGATCAAGGCATGGAATATTTCTTTCTCAACGGAAATACATACTCGATCTTCTCAAAGAAACAAGAATGTTAGGGTGCAAAGCTATTGATAATCCAATAGAGTAGAATGTCAAGTTGGGAGAAGACCTCAACAGCCCCCTAGTAGAAAAAGGGAGATACCAGCAACTAGTTGGTAGACTAATCTACTTATCACACACTAGACCAGATATCACTCATGCGGTAAGTATGGTAAGTCAGTTTATGCATTCGCCATGAGAGACACATATGAAAGCTGTTCGTAGAATTCTCCGTTACTTGAAATCCTCACCGGGTAAAGGAGTACTATTTGCTCGACAAGATCACTTGAAGATAGAAGCTTATACAGATGCTGATTGGGCAGGGTCAATCATAGACCAACACAATCATACTATCTTAACTCAAGTTGGATTTCTGTTCCATATATATATATATAGATTTGATGAAATTGTAACTCAATTTTCTTTTCTTTTCTTTTTTTTTTTTTTGCTGAATTACTCAAAAACTACTTATTCACTCAATTAATAAAATATTTTTTAAAGAAAATCCCATTACATTCAATTGTCAATAATGCAAACTAAGGAGGTACTAGAAAAGCAATACTACAATTCCTGCAGCAAACAATCCAAACTGTGAAGTCAAGATCTTCCAACGAAAATTTAGCACAACTATAGAAATTTAGAAATTTAAAAAAAGCAGCAAATTTTCTATTGTCCTAATGTAGTTAGAAGTTAGAACTAAGAAAATATAGCACCATTCTTCAAACCTCAAATTGCCAAAGAGAAATATATCGTCAAAATTCAATGTCAATATCAAAAAGTACAGGAAAATAATACAAATGTGGACCATAAAATGGAAAGCTCAAAAAGAATGACAATGAACTAACAGGAACTTTCAAACCCAACAACATTTAAATAAGCCCTAATTTCAATTAGGTGACGAAGTTGTTAGCAGTCCCCAATGGAAGCAAGAATTAAACCTCAAACAACTATTTACCTAGGCAGAGTATATCTACCGTCTACATAGTATATGTATCTGAGAATATAACTCAAAATTCAAACTTTTCCATCAAACTGCAACAGTACGTGCGCAAAGTGGCAAATCTACCAAAGAATAATGGTAAATCTAATACAAAAGAGATCATTAAGAGAAATTTTAATGAAGAGAGAGACAACTGAAAGAGCCAAAAATCATCTATAACAAGCTTATGCAAGACAACTGAAATTCATCAAACATAAGATAGCAGCATCAGCAATTCCCAAATCATGTTTCAAAAGAAAAGTAATAGAGCACCAAATGATATCTCACTTGACATTGTTCCCATCAGTCTGAAAGGAATCTGACATTGATCCAAGTTTCACAAACTTCATTTTTGAAAGAAAAAAAGATCAACTTGCTTCAGCCCCTCTTATTCCTTCAAAACTAACTCAACTTGTAGTACTAAATGCCTAAATCAGATTACCAGAGTCACCACCACACATCCTAATAAGTGAACATAAATAAAAACAACCCCAATCAAGAAAAAGTCCCAGAGATAGAAAGGAATACTCCCAGGGTGAGGAGACCAGGTTTGTGAATGCAACCCAACCCAAGTAAGTTTCCTGGTCTCCAAAGAAGGATCTCAAAGAGGGGTGAGGATATATGCTCGTGGGGGTATGAGTATGACAATGAGAGTGAAGAATCTTTGACAACAACCAAGGTAAAAGAAAGAAGTGAGTCTGAGTAAGAGAGAGAAAGAGATAAAGGAAAACACAAGATGGGGTTTGTGCAATTTTTTAACAAAATGTTCTCTTCAATGCCAAGAGAGCCAAATAAGAGGCTGTTTCCTTGGTCGGCGGAAAAGCCCATGGAGCCCGAGTGCAACCAGTTAGCCAAGGAGACATAACTAACAGGCTATTAACACTAAAATATTTCTCATATCAGTAACACCCACAAGCACAAATCTGACTCCACCTCACTCTTTCTCTATATATTTCTATTTTTTCCCTTCACTTGCTGATCACTTTGTTACATTTGTTTTCCATTTTTTTAAGGATTCATACCACTAGACCCTCTTGTGACCTTTAAAGCTTCAAGTTCCAAACACAACAATATAAAAAAACCAACTTTTTTGTATGAATTATTTAACCGTTGAAGTTTGAAAAACAGAAAACCTGCAACAAAAAAACAGCATCTCAGTATCAGTTGAAGAAACCACCAAAACAGTAGACAACAAGTATCTCTCTTCCTTCTCAAAAAAAAAAAAAAAAAGTATCTCTCTTTATTTTTGCACAGAATGGGAATAAATATGTAAGAGTGAGAGATCAGGAAAAAAAAATTTAGAAAAAAAAAGAAGAAGAAAGTTGATTATTGTAATGAAAAACTAGGCATTAACTACCATCAACAAAATCACCTACAAAATTTAACTGAAAAATCCGAGGAATCCATCAGAATATATCACAGAAAATCTAGTAAAAATATTGAAGCTGAAGATTAAGTTTTTGTTGTCAATAGCCGTAAGACTCTTAAACCCCACAATGAAGAAAAATGCCTAATATCAAGATGGAAACACAAAGACAAGGCCCCAAAAGCCACTCTCCATGTAAACCCCAGCAAAACCCAAGAGACATATATCAAATCCACAAAGCTGTATGTATAGAGTACTAGCAACCAATTACATGAAATAATGCCAAATTAAGCTTAACTCATGCTAAGTTTGAGTCTTTTCCTTTTTTTTCTTTTTCATATTTTGTTTCTTTTTTTTATTAGTTGGTATCAACAAAAACCAATCCAAAAAAAAAAAAAAAAAAAAGCAAGGCCAAGAGAGACAGAGACAGAGACAGAGTTGTAAAGAAAGGTTGCTCGAATCTTACATGAGCTAGAGTTCCAATCTTTTTGCATCTAGAATCAAAAAGAGTTCAGTGGAACAGTGACACAACCTTTGAGGCTATATGCACGAGAAGGGAACTACTTTAAAGTCTGGACTTTAAGGAGTAAACCCCACCACACAAGTAAAACCAAAAGCAAAAGAAACCAAATAAACCCAAAAGAACCTATCAGAAAATGAGCTGCTTCTCACAGTTTCTGCACACAAACCCCAAGTGGAAACCACAAACTCGGATTAAAGTAAAAGCCAAGCTGCTACGAAATGTTTCATCGGTACTCTTTTCTTTCTTTCTTGTTAGTGCCAACACTATCTACCACTTTCTTTAAGCACAATAAATTTTTTTTTTCCTTTTCACACTCACCCAACTTTCTTTTCTCAATAATTTCACCTGGAAAGTAGTATGGTACTCATTCAATTTAAAGAGCATTAACACTCACCATTTACACTTGCTCAGTCATGCACGCCAACCTGACACTCCTGCTTTCTTGTTGTTGTTGCCGCAATATATGTAACTAGCTAAAAGGAAAATGACAAAGAATGGCGAGTAATATATAAGAAACTATTTATTGGATAAAACTGGTTTTAGTTTTACCTTGTAGCGTTCAACTAACACATTGCCAAGAGATTCCTGAGAATCGTAAGGGCAGAGATGACGAAAAGATTTGATAGCCTCAATTGCCTCATCAGATCAATCCAGTTGTTTCATCACAATTGCCATGTCGTTCAAGGCACTATCAACCCGGTCCCCAGCATTTATGGCAGACCAGAACAGGGAAATTGCCTTTCTTGGATCCTTGTCTATCAACTGTAGTTGGAGAAACAAACATTTAATAGTATATATAATCAATACAGAATGGAAAATAAAAAATTCCAGATGGGTAATCTTCAAACATGAAAACTATCAAATTTTGATGAAAGAAAGGCTTCGATCTCTAAAATCTATATGATCAGCACAGTTCAGATACATTTTCATTGGCTATTCTTAAAATTTTTTGATAAATCTTTCCTTGATTACTACTTCTCTTTTCTTACAATATTTTTAAGATAAGCTTCCATAATAAGAGCCAAATCAATAACATTCAAGAGATAAGCTTCTGTAACAAGAACCAAAACAATAACATTCAAGAACTAGGAAATTCCAAAAAGCAACAGGAACTTGAATTCAATTCAAACAAATCAAAATCCAGGAAGAAAAAAAAAAAAAAAAAAAAAAAACCCATTATTCTAAACCATATGAAAAGCACAAAAAAATCTCGAGGTGGCATCGTCGGCCTCGACTTCTGTGCCAGAGGCGGCTTGGAAAACCCCATCTTGTTGTTGTTCCACATAGCCTTTTCTTAAAATTCAAATCAGGCAGTCAGTTTCCCGAGAAAATCTTCAAACCCTTTTCTTGAATTTCCAAGAAGTGTATTTTTTTTCAGTTGTTGGGGAACCACTTTCTATTTAAGGATAACTTAGAGCATTCAGGAAGAGAGAGAGAGCAAGAGAGGATCAGATTTTCTGGGGAAAAACTTACTACTGGCACAGAAAGGTACCAGGTCACAGACTGCATATGAGGAAGAAAAGATTGTGTATTCAATAGATTACGAGACTACATAGGCAATCTCAGAAATTTCTCAAGCTCCTACCCTAGATAAGACCCTAATTGAACCACAAACAATCAGCCTCAGTTCCCTAACCTATCACTGTCTAAATTCAAACACCACTCAAAAAATATGCTCTATCAACTATTTGTGCATCTATATATAGAGCACACTAAGAACGAAGTTTTCATTTTTCAACAAACAGATTACACTGTCCATATGGGTAAGTAGAGAATATCCCAACAATACAGAATTATCAAAATTAGGGAGTAGAAGACTGAAATATTTTGTCAACCATTAAAAAAAGGTAGTAATAATAATAATCATAAATAGACAATTTAAACTTAATGTAGTTACAAGCAATTGCATACCAAGAAACCTTGCTGACCTGGAAAGGCAGTATCACATCTTGCCTGGTACTTTAGAGGTGAAGTGATTCTCTTGAATTCAGTCTGTTGGCATTTGGACCATGATTAGACTTGAAAATTGAAAGCAAAATAAAGGGAAGATAAGACAATGACAATGAACACTCTCAATGACTCAAACACAATTTCATTTCAAATTTCACGGTATCTCAACCATTTGCTCATTATTATGTACATATATACTTTCTAATAACAATACAAGTACAAAACAAGGATATTAGTAAATCCCATGAAGAGGCATTAGAAGGCCATTGTAAAATTCAACTCCTTTTATACTGAAGCTTGGAGTTCTACTTGTGTTTATTGGAACAACAAAGAAGTTACTCAACTCATACCCCATGATGCAAACCACAAAATACTAGTGTAGTTTAGTTTCTGGTACAAAGAAACCTATTCCATTCCTAAAAGGGGCACACATAAAGGAAGAAGGAAAAAAAAACTGGTCATACCCAGTTCACAAAGCTTCCAAATATATATATATATATATATATTGATAAATTCAAAGCTTCCATATATTGATCAAAGATGTAAACCAATACCAGGTATGTATGTTTATGTCCACAAAATATACATATTTCCAGAATCACACTTGTGCAATGATTAGATAATAAAGCCACCCATTTCTTGAACCATACGAAGCAAACAAAGAACCGTGCCAACCAAAATAATGTATCATATTTAGTCTGTTAGACTCACAAGAGAATCCTTAGCAACAAGAAATGAGGAAGCACTTGTGAGTCGTGCTGCTAGCATCCCCACAAATAATATGTAAGGAGTCATGGTCATAAGATTATAATTCTGCATCCAACTTCTGGTGGTTATGGAAAAAAAAAATGCTCTAACCTTTTAGGATGTTGATACAGAAAGGCCTCTATGCTGCATAGAAAACATTTCTCTTGCTCCAGCACTTGTGAGCATCTCTCTTAGTAGCCACAGACCACTTGGGTTCTTCCTGTGTTTTCAGTCCAAAATTTGCTTTCACAGCAGTTTAAGGAATGCAGTAAAAGCTAAAGAAAGTATTGAATAATGACTATGATCACTGTCTTAAATTTATTCGGAAAAAATAAGTAAATGAAGTAGTCAATCGCAAAAAAGGGTTTTGCTAACAATAGCAAAAAGTTAATGTCACATATACAGTGAATCAATTAGCAGCTGATGAATTTATAATAATAACAAGTTCGAAATAAAAATTTGAAGCCAGGACCCTCCACCCTATCATGTTTTCTATCAAGTCCAAACACATGCACACAGAATCAATTATTCGCTGGGGGAATGGGGTGTGGAGATGAATCAATGATTCATTGGAACACATAAAAGCAATAGAAAATTGAATTTTAAGGGTCAGAAAAGACCAAAAATAAGATTATCCAATAAGCTAAAGCTAGAAGTTGATATCCCCTAATACCGTGCAGATACCCTTACATGATCAAATTCTAGAAGCCTAGATCTACGTATCAAAAGTAGACAAAAAAAAGTTCTCAAACTTTATCAAACTTTAAGTGCGAAACATTACTGCCAGACTTACAAAATGTTGTTTTGCAATAATGAAGCATCTGATTGTCAAGGAAAGATGCAAGAAAATCATTACTGGTTCATTTCATTAGATGAGAATGTTACCTGAGAGTTCTGCAAGTTGAAAACTATCAGATTGTGATCTGCAGTGCCAACAACCATCAGGGGATGCCACACTGTAAAAGAATAACAGAGGTCAGGGAGTTGTTGAGTATGCACAGGATTTAACTGCCTTGTATCCCAGTACCTAATAGTAATTTGAAGGAAACCAATAGAACAATTAGCAGTCAAGGGCACAAAAGCATCAAGTTGCAAACATCAAGTTGCAAACATAATAGATCAAGAGCATGCAAAACGGTGTATAGTGCAAAAGAAACCATATGTTGGATAATTATGTCATAACTAGTGAGTGCCAAAATATGTTCAAATATATAGAATAATAAAAAATATCACAATTAGCAACAAAATCAGTAAAAAACACACCTATGAAAGCACAAAAAAAAAAAACTCATTAGTCTAAACCATATGAAAGCACCAAAAAAAACCCATGTCTAAATCATCAGCCTCAGCTTCTGTACCAGCGGCGGCATGGAAAACACCCTCACGGGGAAAAATCTTCTTATTGTTCAAATCTGGCAGTCACTTTCACAAGAAAATCTTCAAATCCTTTTCTTGAATTCCAAGAAAAGTGTTTTTTTTTTTCAGTTGTTGGAGAACCACTTCCTATTTAAAGATAAATTAGAGCATTCAGGAAGAGAGAGAGAGAGAGAGAGAGAGAGAGAGAGGATCAGATTTTGGAACAATCATATTAATCAATAAACTATAATTCAGTAAGGCATAACTTACTTATAAAAATAAAAATACAAAAACAAAGAAACAAAAAAGAAGAGCCAAGCTGGGTAAAAATTTAAGGTGCTCAAAGAAAAACAAGTTGAAGAAATATACAAGAACTCAAACCCTCAAAATGCTAAGACTATCAAAGAAGATTGACACTACCAAAGAAGATTGTACAAACAGAACTTACAACAACTACATTGACAATACAAAAGAAGATTCCATAAACAAAACTTACAACTGCAGTTACACCTCATGCAAGAGACAACACCATATTACTTGCCAACTACAGTTAAACTGCAAAATTTTCTCAAAATAATAAGCCAGTTTTAAGTTTTAAGTATGAGGATAAGAATATTAATTAGAGCAATACAGAAGACATATATGATCATTAATAGGATTTATAATTTTGTCATACTTCAAAAGTATTCTTGCAAAAAAAGAGGAACTCAACCACACAAAAGTGCACAAGAGAATCCCTTCAAGAAATTTATAGAACTTTACAATGCCCAGAGAACAATAATAATAAGATATTAGGGGTCCTTAAGGCCTAAAATATTTTCAGTGGAAAATAATTCCTTGTTCATGTTAGGATGCGTTTTGAAAAGGATGCCTGGATTCCCACCAGTTTCAATCTGTACAATAAGGCAAGAAAAAACATAAATGCAATGAAGAAAAAGTGTAATGTCGACCATTGCCTGTTCACATAATGCGCCAGAAACAGATTGTTAAAACAGACAGCAGCAAACACAACATTACAAATTAACATCCGGAAAGAAAATGCAACTATAGAAGTTTCTCATGATGAGGACCATACAGTGTCTAAGATACAAACCAAAAGTATACCTAATTGCCTATTACTGGTGATTGTTTTTACTTTTAATCATCTGAGGAAGCTTCATGCATGCTTAAGTAATGTCACTATAAACAATAAGGAAGAGTTTGGATCCAAACATATTTGGAGCCATTCATTCCAACCCATTATGTGGCAATTGAAGAAACTATCCATGTGTTAATGAGTCATGTGGCTTGTTTAGAACATAAATGCAAATAGTCTTATAAATTACGCGGCAACACCATCACTGGTTCCCTCTTCATCACCCATCACTTTAGCACTTAAAAAAAACCCCAACTTTCCAAAAATTAGGGTTTCAAAGTAACACCTACATTCCAAGATTCAAAATTTTCCGTGAATTATCCCATAACAACTTCACAAACACCAACAATAATAACCACAAACTAACCCACTAAAGCAAAAACCCACTGTTTGTTAGCCAAGAAAACGAAGGAAAATAAACGAAAATGCAGTTTTCAAATCCCATGTTTTCTCTGAATCTTGATTTCTCTGGAAATGAAAAAATTCAACAAAACCAAACCCAAAATTTGCTAATTTGCTATCTAAAGTCACCAAGAAAGAAAATAACACATTTTCTTCAGCCACCAAACAGAGCATTATAAAAATAAACAAAAGAACAAAAAATTAAGAGAGAGAGAGAGAGAGGTTTTTGGGAAAAGAGCCGTTGGAAATTGGGAGTTTTTTAAAATTTGAGTGAAAAGAAAAAGAAAGAAATGAGGTGGTTGTCTTGTCTTGTGGGGGTTTAATGAGTGCTACTGCTTATGCTCAGGTCAATATTTTTTTCCTTTTCTTTTCCTCCGTCTTGGTGCCTATTCCTGTTATTTCTATTCAATCATTTCAAAATATACCCATTTCCTACGAGTTTTTTGGTTAAATATTGCTAAATTCAAAGTTAATTTGTGTTATAGATACTGTTCCAACTTATTTAGGAATTTGAGAAAAGAGAGTGAATTTCGGCAATACCATTGCCGAAATTCAACAAAATTAGGAGAGAGAAAGAGAAAAAGTGAGAGAGAGAAATTTTTGATTTTTGGCAACACCATCACTGTAATTCCTTTTGCCCATACCTGCTGCCTGAGTGGGTGCTTGAAATGTGAGTGCGCGCAAAGAAAACCAAATGTGGCAATGGCATTGCTGAAATAGGAAAAAAAAAATTGGCAATTGTGGCAATGCCATTGCCGAAAATGGGAGGAAAAAAAAATAGTCGTTGTCGAAATCACATGTGAGGAATTAAAAAAAAAAGTGCTACGTCTACAATATTTTTACAACATTTTCACAACAAATCACAGATAATTAGTTATTATTAGCTAAAATTTGAATTTAACATTGACATTACTTTTTTAATCCAACAATAACAACCTGCCGCTTAAAATTTGTTGTCAAAATATTGTAAAAATGGGGTGCACATATCATTTCTAAAAAAAAAAAAAAGAAAAAAAAGTTGTGGCAATTGTGGCAATGTCATTGTCGAAAATGGGAGGAAAAAAAAAAAGTTTGTGGCAATGACATTGCTGAAATAGGGGGTACAAATTTTTGGCAATTGTGGCAATGTCAATGCCGAAAATGGAAAAAAAAAATAAAAAAAGGTTACGAAATATGTGAAAGAGTAAAAAAAAAAGTTGTCATGTCCACAATATTTTTACAACATTTTCACAATAAATCACACATGATTAGTTATTATTAGTTCAAAAAAATTTGTGACAAACTAATTGTGGCAATGGCATTGCCGAAATTGGGAGAAAAAAAAATTGTGAGACCCTAATTGTGGCAATGCCATTGCCGAAATAGGGGGTATAAATTTTTGGCAATTGTGGCAATGGCATTGCCGAAAATGGGGGGAAAAAAAAAGGTTACGAAATATGTGAAAGAGTAAAAAAAAAGTTGTCATGTCCACAATATTTTTACAACATTTTCACAATAAATCACACATGATTAGTTATTATTAGTTCAAAAAAATTTGTGACAAACTAATTATGGCAATGGCATTGCCGAAATTGGGAGAAAAAAAAAATTGTGAGACCCTAATTGTGGCAATGCCATTGCCGAAATAGGGGGTATAAATTTTTGGCAATTGTGGCAATGACATTGCTGAAAATGGGGAAAAAAAATAGTTACAAAATATGTGAAAGAGTAAAAAAAAAAGTTGTCATGTTCACAATATTTTTACAACATTTTCACAATAAATCACACATGATTAGTTACTATTAGTTCAAAAAAATTTGTGACAAACTAATTGTGGCAATGGCATTGCAGAAATTGGGAGAAAAAAAAATTGAGACCCTAATTGTGGCAATGCCATTGCCGAAATAGGGAGAAAAAAAAATTTGTGAGACCCTAATTGTGGCAATGGCATTGCCGAAATTGGGAGAAAAAAAAAATTGTGAGCCCTTAATTGTGGCAATGCCATTACTGAAATAGGGGGTATAAATTTTTGGCAATTGTGGCAATGACATTGTTGAAAATGGGGTGGGGAAAAAAAAAAAAAGGTTACGAAATCTGTGATAGAGTAAAAAAAAAAAAGTTGTTATGTCCACAATATTTTTACAATATTTTCACAATAAATCACACATGATTAGTTATTATTAGTTCAAAAAAATTTGTGACAAACTAATTGTGGCAATGGCATTGCCGAAATTGGGAGAAAAAAAAATTGTGAGACCCTAATTGTGGCAATGCCATTGCCAAAATAGGGGGTATAAATTTTTGGCAATTGTGGCAATGGCATTGCCGAAAATGGGGAAAAAAAAAGGTAACGAAATATGTGAAAGAGTAAAAAAAAAAAGTTGTCATATCCACAATATTTTCACAATAAATTACACGTGATTAGTTATTATTAGTTAAAAAAATTTGTGACAAACTAATTGTGGTAATGGCATTGCCGAGATAGGGGAAAAAAAATTTCTGACAAACTAATTGTGGCAATGCTATTGCCGAAATAGGGAGGAAAAAAAAATTTGTTGGAAAGTAATTGTGGCAATGGCATTGCCGAAATAGGGAGAAAAAAAAATTTATGACAGCCTGATTGTGGCAATGCCATTGCCGAAATAGGGGAATTTTTTTTTAGCAATTGTGACAATGGCATTGCCGAAAATGGGGGGAAAAAAAGTTCCGAAATCTATGGAAGAGTAAAAAAAAAAGATGTCATGTCCACAATATTTTCACAATAAATCACACGTGATTAGTTATTATTAGTTCAAAAAAATTTGTGACAAATTAATTATGGCAATGGCAATGCCAGAATCGGGGAAAAAAATCAAGTACAACTTACACGCTGTAAACTCAAGTACAATATTCTTATTCTAAAGTGATGTAAACAAAAACAAAACAAAAAAAGTACGTAGAACACAAGTAGAATATTCTTATTCTAAAGTGTTGTGAACAAAAACAAAAACAAAAAAAAAGTACATAGTTTGTGGCAATGCCATTGCCGAAATTGGGAGAAAAAAAAATTGTGAGACCCTAATTGTGGCAATGCCATTGCCGAAATAGGGGGTATAAATTTTTGGCAATTGTGGCAATGGCATTGCCGAAAATGGGGGGAAAAAAAAGGTTACGAAATATGTGAAAGAGTAAAAAAAAAAGTTGTCATGTCCGCAATATTTTTACAACATTTTCACAATAAATCACAGATGATTAGTTATTATTAGTTCAAAAAAATTTGTGACAAACTAATTATGGCAATGGCATTGCCGAAATTGGGAGAAAAAAAAAATTGTGAGACCCTAATTGTGGCAATGCCATTGCCGAAATAGGGGGTATAAATTTTTGGCAATTGTGGCAATGGCATTGCTGAAAATGGGGAAAAAAAAACAGTTACGAAATATGTGAAAGAGTAAAAAAAAAAGTTTTCATGTCCACAATATTTTTACAACATTTGCACAATAAATCACACATGATTAGTTACTATTAGTTCAAAAAAATTTGTGACAAACTAATTGTGGCAATGGCATTGCAGAAATTGGGAGAAAAAAAAATTGAGACCCTAATTGTGGCAATGCCATTGCCGAAATAGGGAGAAAAAAAAATTTGTGAGACCCTAATTGTGGCAATGGCATTACCGAAATTGGGAGAAAAAAAAAATTGTGAGCCCTTAATTGTGGCAATGCCATTGCTGAAATAGGGGGTATAAATTTTTGGCAATTGTGGCAATGGCATTGCTGAAAATGGGGTGGGGAAAAAAAAAAGTTGTCATGTCCACAATATTTTTACAATATTTTCACAATAAATCACACATGATTAGTTATTATTAGTTCAAAAAAATTTGTGACAAACTAATTGTGGCAATGGCATTGCCGAAATTGGGAGAAAAAAAAATTGTGAGACCCTAATTGTGGCAATGCCATTGCCAAAATAGGGGGTATAAATTTTTGGCAATTGTGGCAATGGCATTGCCGAAAATGGGGAAGAAAAAAAGGTAACGAAATATGTGAAAGAGTAAAAAAAAAAGTTGTCATATTCACAATATTTTCACAATAAATTACACGTGATTAGTTATTATTAGTTAAAAAAATTTGTGACAAACTAATGATGGTAATGGCATTGCCGAGATAGGGGAAAAAAAATTTCTGACAAACTAATTGTGGCAATGCTATTGCCGAAATAGGGAGGAAAAAAAAATTTGTTGGAAAGTAATTGTGGCAATGGCATTGCCGAAATAGGAAGAAAAAAAAAATTTGTGACAGCCTGATTGTGGCAATGCCATTGCCGAAATAGGGGAATTTGTTTTTAGCAATTGTGACAATGGCATTGCCGAAAATGGGGGGAAAAAAGTTCCGAAATCTATGGAAGAGTAAAAAAAAAATGATGTCATGTCCACAATATTTTCACAATAAATTACACGTGATTAGTTATTATTAGTTCAAAAAAATTTGTGACAAATTAATTATGGCAATGGCATTGCCAGAATCGGGGAAAAAAATCAAGTACAACTTACACGCTGTAAACTCAAGTACAATATTCTTATTCTAAAGTGATGTAAACAAAAACAAAAACAAAAAAAGTACGTAGAACGCAAGTAGAATATTCTTATTCTAAAGTGTTATGAACAAAAACAAAAACAAAAAAAAAGTACATAGTTTGTGGCAATGCCATTGCCGAAATTGAGGGGAAAAAATGTGGGAATGAATTTGAATAGGATGGAAAAAAAAATTGTTGTTTGTGGTAATGGCATTGCCGAAATAGAAGAGAGATATAAAAAAAAAGTACGCATATTCTTATTCTTTCAGTATTTTTTTTGACTAAAACAGTTTGGTTTGTCACGTTCTTCTATGACAAAAAAAAGTGGAATGGAATTGTGGCAATGACATTGCTGAAATAGGAGGGAAAAAAATTTATTCCAGTTGGTTTGTGGCAATGCCATTGCCGAAATCGAGGGAAAAAAAAAACTTGTGGGAATGAATTTGTGGCAATGGCATTACCGAAATAGGATGAAAAAAAAATTTGTTGCAATTGGTTTGTGGCAATGGCATTGCCGAAATAGAGGAGAGATAACAAAAAGTACACATATTCTTATTCTTTCAGTATTTTTTTTACTGAAATAATTTGGTTTGTCACTTTCTTTTATGGTAAAAGTAATCTACGAAACAGACCTTATTTCAAGTACATTGATTTTGCACGCTGTAAACCAAAAAAAAAAAAAAAAGTACATAGATTCTTACGTGCACGCTGTAAACAAAAAAAACAATGATTTAATCAACCAATCACCTCAACTCTTCATCTCATTTGATTCTTATTCTCTCCATGCAATATAGTTACCTATTCATCATATCACGCCTAAGAGATTTTTTTGTCTTTTTATTCTTTAGTATTTTTTTGACCGAAGCAGTTTGCTTTGTGTTTCCATCAACCTTCTTCTCCACTCCACTCCACTCTTATTCCCCTCATAAGTTTACCAACCATTTTCAATTCATGAGTGTCATACATTCTACAAACAACTATACGTAACAACACTTACAAATATCTATCCGTTCTTTATCTCTTAGAAGGTGAGTTAAATCTCTTAAGTAGTTACTTTTCTTTTTATAATGTTCATGTTGATATGTTTTAGGGGCATAGCTAAGCATGAAAATCTTGTTTTTGTTAAATTATTTGTTCATAGTGTTAATATATTAATACTATTATTATGTTTTAGTGTAGATGGTAGAAAAGTTGTTCATTTTTCTCATTCATTCCGGTGGAATAATTAAACATGGAGAAAATGAGGTTTATTACGAAGGGCCACCTCCTTCTATACTTTCTTTAAGCCAGGGTGTTACATTTGAAGGTCTATGTAATGCATTAGCATCCACTCTTCATATAAACAGAGAAGATTCAAAACTGACTATTTAGTATAGAGTTCATTTTCAATGCCATCCACATCCTATGACTTTCCAGCAAGTTTTGATAGAAGATGATAATGGTGTCAATGCAATATTCAATATGTTAGATCTCCAATATGAATTTGTAGGTGCAGAGTTATACATGGGTGTAGAGCCCATAAGAAGCCATCGAGATGTTTTTCCCATTCGATATGCCAACGAAGGACCGAGTGCATCGTTTAGTTATTCACATGGTGGCCACTTCCATGATCCATATGCCACTCATATTGGTCATTATTCTCAAGATGCGGCTCATTCCCCAATCAACATTAGCGGTGCTGACTATCATGCTCCATATACCGATGTTGCAACTGAGGACTGACATGTTCCTTATCGGCCAATGAACACCAGTGATGCTGACTATGATAATCCACTGTGTTTGAAGCTCAGTATGACCAAACCGCCACTCAGAGAGCTGCTAATGATCCCAATGATACACATCGCATAGCTGCTACTACTGAAAATGCGGTCCATACATTATCAGAAAGGATGCGGGCCATGGATAGTGATGTCCAACCTGATGACGAAGAGGTCCTTGATGATATTAGAGATGAACAGGAGCCTTTAAATGAAGGTAATCATGAAAGCAGTCCAACTATGACATTCCATCAACCTTCATCACTAAACTTTTCACAAAACACATGGGATAATATAATTGATCCAACCCCACCATTTGAAAAGCCCACTCAGAGTATTTGGGACCCTATCCAAGAGTTTTATGTGGGTTTGCTTTTTGCTGATAAGGATGAACTACAAGTTGCTATTAAACGCTATCACATCAAGAGGAACCAAACATTTTATGTAAGCGAGTCAGATCCAGAATGTTGGTCTGTAAGGTGCAAACATTGTTCTTGGTGTCTTCGAGCATGCTTCCGGGCTACATATGGGTTGTTTGAGGTTAGAAAATACAATGGTCCACACACATGTACAGAGTCCACGCTCACACAAGATCACGAGCAATTAGACACCCATGTTATTGAGAAAGAGTTAAGAGATGTTGTCAAAAATGATCCAACCATAAAGATTGCTTCACTTCAACAGACTCTTTACAATAAGTACCAATACCGGCCTTCTTATTTTAAGGTGTGGGAGGCGAAAGAAAAGGCAATTGGTAGAGCGTTTGGTGATTGGGACAAATCTTATCAATTATTGCCAAAATGGTTGAAAGCTTTGACTAATTCAAACTCGGGCAGCAGGGTTATTTGGAAAACAATACCTGCTACTATGCCAAGCTGTGTGATATTCGAGAGAGTCTTCTGGGATTTTGGTCCATCAATTGAAGGTTTTCAATATTGTAGGCCAGTGATTAGTATAGATGGAACTTTCCTATATGGTAAGTACAAAGGTACGCTACTGATTGCATCAACGTGGGATGGTGACAACAGACTTTTTCCACTTGCCTTTGCCATTGTGGAGAAGGAAAATGATGATAGCTGGTATTGGTTTTTGCGTTGTATTCAGATTAATGTCACTAATCGGGAAGGGTTATGTGTCATATCTGATCGTCACCCTGGTATAATGACAGCGATACGGACTATATGTCAATCGACACATTGGTATCATCGTTTTTGCCTTTGCCATGTGGCTAGCAATTTTAATCAACAAATTGGGAGTAAAAACTTGAAGGCTATGGTAATGTGGGTAGGCATGGAGAATCAGTTGCGAAATTATCAAATAACCAGGGATAGAATTACTCAATTAAGTGCAGATGGTGAAAATTATTTAAAGGAAACACTGGTGGAAAAGTGGACGTTAGCACACGATGGTGGACATCGTTATGGGGCAATGACCACAAACTTGTCTGAAAGTTTCAATGGAATTTTGAAGAGTGCTAGAAATCTACCCATAACTGCATTAGTTGAACTTACATACTATCGTTGTGTAGTCTACTTTGCAGATCGGTATACTAAGGCATGCGCAAAGGTTACTGCCGGTGAACACATTACGGCATATGCAAAGAATAAATTCAATAAATGGGAAAAAAAGGCAACAAAGCATTCAGTTATTGTGTTCAGTCATGAAGATGGTCTGTTTGAAGTCAGAACACCAATAAATCCTAACTCTGCATATAGGGGTAATCATCGTCATCAAGTAAATATGAGGGCCAGCACTTGTAGTTGTCAAAAATTGCAGGTTTATAAGATTCCGTGCTCACATGTCATTGCCGTGTGTAAATATCAAGGCATCTCTGCAATGTGATATATCGATCGCTGCTACTATTTGGAAGAACAAGTTGCTTGCTATGCACCTAGATTTCGCATGGTTCAAGACAGTGTACATTGGAATGAGCCTGATTTCCTGGTCTTGTATCCTAATGTCAAGCTGCGCCGTGAAAAAGGTTGACCAAGAACAACTCAACTTCGAAATGAAATGGACGAAGGGGCAGAGCATCAACCAAGGCCATTGTGTAGTCTCTGTAGGCAAGAAGGCCATAATAGAAGAACATGCCCCACTCGAACTATGGTTGGCTCCACTAGTGGCCAAACTGAATGACCCAACATAAGTATTCAATCGACTTTGTGCGTTGGTTGGACTGTTTTTATTTTTTATTATTTTTAGGAGTTGGCCCATATTGTTAGTTTGTATTATTTGAAAGAACATGGTAATAATTCCGTATGCTATGATGTTTTCTATCACTACAAGTTGGATTAGGGTGTACGTTTATTTAGTTTGTTTGTGTGTGTGTGTCTATATATATATATATATATATATTGTGTATTATAGTTTTTATGGAGTGTGTGTGTGTCTACATATATATATACATATATATATATATATATATTGTGTATTATAGTTTTTATGGAGTGTGTGTGTGTCTATATATATATGTGTGTGTGTGTGTGTGTGTGTGTCTATATTTCTGTGTGTGTGTATATATATTTTTCGCCTGAGTAATTTTTTTTTCACCTTTATTTTTCTTTTTACGTAGAATCTAGATAATGCGTTTTGCTTTCTTTTTCTTATGGATATGAGGTTTTGGATATTTCAAGTTTGTGAGTTATACTTTGTGTGGCTCTATCACATGATATTGTGAATAACAAAATAAAAGAAAACTTGATGTGTCTTAAAGAATAAGAAAGGTGAAATAGAAAAGGCAAAACACCCATATGAGCAAAAGTACCATAACAGACAAAAAAGCTCAGCAAGAGAATAAAAGGTGTTGCTGAAATATATATATTGTGGCTGAATATAGCTAAATCCAGAGAATGAAAGGCTTCTAATTGTGTGTGTGTCTATATATATATATATATATATATATTCAAAAGTATAGTTTTTATGGACTGCGTGTGTGTCTATATATGTGTGTGTGTGTGTGTCTATATATATTGTGTGTGTCTATATATATTTCGTTAACACCTGCTACTATATATACTTTTTATGGAGTTCTTGGGTCATTTACCATGTTTTAAAGTTTCAAATAAGGAAAGAAATCAAAGGGCCACAATCTGAAGAGGAAAAATCAGATTTGAGTACTAATCAGTATTTTAGATGTATCTCTCTCTTCAAAAATCCAATTGACTCAAGGCTGAATGAGCTGGAACCATGACTTAAATATCTACAACTTTTATGTTTTGAGTTTTTTGAAATTCACTAATTTTCTTGGCCGAAATTAACTCACAAATTGCTTCTGTAAATTTGGACGAAAATTAGATGGTGAAAGTTTTATTTTTGTTTGACACTTTTAGGAGGGTTTGGAAGAGAGGCTGTGGAGAACAAAAATAGAAATGTACACCACAGTATCCATCATGCAAATGGTGGAAAAGCAAAACAATAAAAAAGAAGCTAGCTCAGTACACACACTATATGTAAGAAGCTAGAAATAGAGACAAAAAATAAAGATATAGTAAAAGAAATGTTAAAGAAAGAAAATAGTACTCTTGAAGAATCTCTATGTGGGAAGTTAAAAGAAGAGCTAGAGCAAGAAAAGACTAACACTATAGTACAAGACAAAGCAAAAGAAATGATTGAAAGATAGAATAGTGAAAAGTTATGTAGAAAGCTAGACACAAAAGATGAAGTTATAAAAGACAGGCAAAAACCAAAAGCAAATAGTAGTCTTAAAGAATCTCTATGTAAACCATGTTACAGACTGTAGAAAAGAAGAAAAGGCCAAGAAAGAAAAAGACAAGAAAAAAAAGATAACAATAAAATAAGATAAAGTAGATACAAAACTAATAACTTTACAGGATGAAAACTCACTGGATGAACACTTGACAGATGATGACATTAAAAGGTCAAAAGAAGATATAGAGACAGAGATTTGCTCTTATTCTCCTATTGCTTTTTTGCATAAGTACCAACATAAAGTCCAATCTCCTCGTGCAATAGAAAAGGCATAATATTTTTTGCGAAATGATGCATAAACAATGATAATACTTTATTATATTCTTAATAAACAATCATTTTACATTGATTAGTGATTGCGACAATGGGGTACATGAAGTTTTTCTTATGTTCCACAACATGGAGCTTGCCTATTTTCTCGTTGTGGGTACCTTCGTGCTTGCACAGGACTTTTCCCCAT
This sequence comes from Quercus parvula, assembly GCA_030820535.1. Lineage (NCBI taxonomy): Eukaryota > Viridiplantae > Streptophyta > Magnoliopsida > Fagales > Fagaceae > Quercus > Quercus parvula. The sequence continues at coordinate 24,346,499 of JAUAME010000005.1, read as the reverse complement.
GTGCCTCGGCTGTGTTCTAATATCAACCTCTATTTGATAATTACCCCTTTCGTCACTTTCATTATTTGAAGACACCTCCATCTCTTCTGTATCTTCTGCATCTTCCCCACTGTCCTCATTTGAGGCATTTTCCTCAGAGTTTGTTACGGAGGCCTTTTCCTCAGAGTTTGGAGCACATGCCTATGTATTTGGTGGCGTGTAGAAATCACCAACATTAAGGGATGCTTGGGAAGGTTGTGGTGTACAGAAATCATAGATATACTGGCTATCTTGGCCATAATTGTATTGCCCAGCATAGGATGGAGGTGGCGATGGGTGATAGGAGGCGGGTGTTGAACTAGGTTGAGAATAATGGTCATAGCTAAACAAATTCTCAAATCCTTGTCCTGTTGAAGTAGGTATCTCCCCAATATTTTGAAATAAATTCATACAGTACTCGTTGACATTAATTGGATTATACTCACTTAAGGTGGTTGGCTCATTACCAGCAAATGTTGAGGGCCCAGCTTGGGTAGAGCTGTACATATTGGGCTGTGTAGAGGTAGATGGTCCAGCTTCATCATTTCCGTGTTGTCCACGTTGTGTAGAGGTTTGTGGCTGTCTTCCTTGGTGCCTTTGTCGTCGCCCGAAGTGTCTCACCCTTTCAGTAGGGACGGAGGAAATATTTTCTTCCATCGATAACTTTAGTTGGGTAAGGCCCTCTACTATTGGTGGAAGGACTTGTTGTGCAGTGAGATCATTCCTCTGTTGATTTGCAACAGCCAAATTTAACATATTATTGATCTCATTTTGTTGCCACGAAAAAAGAAAAAAAAACATTTATTAGTGCAGTATTATTGAAAAAGCTAAAATAATAATTTCTTATCAATATTAGTGTAGTATTTTGTTTGTGTAAAAAATTTGTTTTCAATATTAGAGCAGTATTATTAAACAAGCTAAAACAATAACCTGGTACATATGGGCAGCTGCCTTTGGTGTTGTGAATAGGTGACCATTTTGATGGTACCATGTGGTGTAGTCCACACCTAAATTGAAATTGTCATCCCCAACTACATGTTCGGCTTGCATGTTCCAAAGCCGGTAGTAATGTTCATGCTTATGAAGCCAATTGACACTAGACTTTCCTGTCATCTTTACACAATATACAGATTTATTGAAATTATCTGTAGGCTACTTTAGACATCGTTGCAACAACCCAAACTGTCACATGACTCGTTCTGGGTGATAATACTCCACTATTTGGAAGCATAACAATGGCGCCGTTGTAGTCCATAAATGTTTTTCTGCAAGACACCATGGATGCAGATAATTATCGTATGGTGTCCAAACAACCTGTAATTCCAATTACAATAACTATGTTATAATCAATCAAGACAATAATATAACTAGTAAATTAACCATTGATGCATTGTGATATATTACCTGGTCATTATTATGTGTGTCGTGATTAGAAAGGTATGCACGTAGAACATGCGTTGGTGTGTGAGTAAACGTTCTCTTGGTATCCCACCTACACATAATTAATGATTGCCACTGATTTTAGGGTTTGGAAGTATCAAGGATAAATGCTACAGTATACAATATTGTCTAAAAATAGAAAGTAAATATTATACCTACAACCGTATGGGTCCTCGCCATTTAAATTTATTGGATTTATTGGAATTGGGGTTAGATATGAAAGATGCTCCCATGCCCACAATTGTAATATGAAAATAGGACCTGCAATCTCCGTGGTTTTTTGAATAGAAGCAATACACAGCTCTTTATAAAGGGAAGCAAGTGTGGCACTACCCCAGCTATATTCCCTAGCTACACCAAAGTCATCTAATAGTTTAAGAAAGCAGCAATGCAATCTACTTTGGCTCTTATTTCCAAATAGTAAAGCCAAAACTTGGAACATGTATGCCCTAGCATACTATTGGGTTATTATAGCATTGGCACCCTCTGGTAGGTTTGAGAATCTATTCCTTACCCATGTTATTTTAAGGTTTCCATATCTCAATGCTGTTGCAGGTGGTATCTCCCCGAGTAAATTATCACAAACTTGTTCCCATACCATATTGGTTGGTCCGCACACTGCATTGCCATCAATAGGCAATCCTGTAGGGATTACTATATCCTGTAGAGTTATAGACATTTCACAGGTAGGTAGGTGGAATGTATGGGTATCAGGTTGCCATTGCTCCACCAAAGAAGTGACAAGACTCCAATCTATATCTATATGCAGTAGGCGGGGTAACATGGTATAGTCTACATTGATGCAAATATGGTGTGATATGCTTGCCTAACTGCGTGGGGGGGGGGGGGGGGATGCAAACGGTTGGGGTCGCACTCGTAAGGTGGAAACCTAATTTAAAAAAAAAATATATATATATATATATATACAATGTTATATTGCTAATGTTGAAATTATTTTAATGTAAATTGAATAATTGTAGATATTATTAGGACATTAATAAATTTGGATCTTGCAACATACATTGCCTTCCATTGCATCGTTAGAGATGTGATATCATTGTTGCTCCATTTCAAATATATCCTACATTAAATGCTACAATGAGTTACCACAATTTTAAAATTAACAAAACACATACATAAATTTAATTAGAGAGTTGAGATGCTTACCACAATTGTGATGCCAACTGAAAAAGTGAGAATTATAGAGTGATACTTGAAAAAAAAAAAAAAAAAAAACTTGAAAAAAACACACACACACAATCAGATAGCCATAAAAAATAATTCATTAATCTAAAATTTGAATAACAACAACAACAACAACAACAACAATAATCATAATCATAGGCATACAAATAATATTAACTGCAACTACAACAATACATAATATTTTACAATGTATTAGCTTCTAATATTTACAAGCACATGTTTCTATAATAATAATAATAACAAATCTGTTAATTTCTAGAGTTGTAAGTTAATAAGCAAATCAAAAAAACTTACATTAACAAAAAACTTACGATCCTTAGTTGTGCACACTGAAGCAAAGTAAAAGAGTAACTGAACCTTAGATGGAGGACCTTATATTGTGAGGAGAAGCAATTCTAATTCTTCAGCAAATGAGGAGAAATAAAAAGACAAAGGGCACTTGCCTTGCCTTTTATTACAAACTGAAGAATAAAAAGACAGAAAAGAATAGATGTTGGAGAATAAGAATCTATGTACGTAAGAATAATGCCGAATAAGAATCAGATGAGATAAGGAGTTGAGGTGATTGGTTGATTGAATTTTTGTGTTTTTGTTTACAACGTGCACATCAATCATTTTTTTCTTTCGTATTGTAATAATCTATGTACTTTCTTTGCTTTTTTTGGTTTACCGTGTGCACATTAATCATTTTTTTCTTCTATATCGTAAGAATCTATGTACTTTATAGTGTACACATCAATTATTTTTCTTTTTTCTATAGTAAGAATCTATATACTTTCTTTGTTTTTTGTTTACACATCAATCATTTTTTTGTTCTATAAAAATCTATGTACTTTTTTTGTTTATGTTTACAGCGTGCACTTTAAAATAAAAATCGATGTACTTAATCTATCCTTATCTGTTTAGAAGGTACATACTTTTTGTTTTTGTTCACAACACTTTAGAATAAGAATATTCTACTTGTGTTCTACGTACTTTTTTTTTTTGTTTTTGTTTACATCACTTTAGAATAGGAATATTGTACATGAGTTTACAGCGTGTAAGTTGTACTTGATTTTTTTCCCCGATTTCGGCAATGCCATTGCCACAATTAATTTGTCACAAATTTTTTTGAACTAATAATAACTAATCACGTGTGATATATTGTGAAAATATTGTAAAAATATTGTGGACATGACATCTTTTTTTTTTTACTCTTCCATAGATTTCGGAACTTTTTTTTTCCTCCCATTTTTGGCAATGCCATTGCCACAATTGCTAAAAAATTTTTTCCCCTATTTCGGCAATGGCATTGCCACAATCAGGCTATCACAATTTTTTTTTTCTCCCTATTTCGGCAATGCCATTGCCACAATTAGTTTGTTAGAAATTTTTTTTCCCTTATCTCGGCAATGCCATTACCACAATTAGTTTGTCACATATTTTTTTAACTAATAATAACTAATCACGTGTGATTTATTGTGAAAATATTGTAAAAATATTGTGGACATGACAACTTTTTTTTTTTACTCTTTCATAGATTTCGTAACTTTTTTTTTATTTTTTATTTTTTTTCCATTTTCGGCAATGCCATTGCCATAATTGCTTAAATTTTTTTTTTTATTTCCCTATTTCGGCAATGGCATTGCCACAATTAGGGTCTCACAATTATTTTTTTTCTCCCAATTTCGGCAATGCCATTGCCACAATTAGTTTGTCACAAATTTTTTTGAACTAATAATAACGAATCATGTGTGATTTATTGTGAAAATGTTGTAAAAATATTGTGGACATGACAACTTTTTTTTTTTACTCTTTCATAGATTTCGTAACCTTTTTTTTTTCTTTTTTTCCCACCCCATTTTCAGCAATGCCATTGCCACAATTGCCAAAAATTTATACCCCTATTTCGGCAATGGTATTGCCACAATTAAGGGCTCACAATTTTTTTTTCTCCCAATTTCGGCAATGCCATTGCCACAATTAGGGTCTCACAATTTTTTTTTCTCCCTATTTCGGCAATGGCATTGCCACAATTAGGGTCTCACAAAGTTTTTTTTTTCTCCCAATTTCGGCAATGCCATTGCCACAATTAGTTTGTCAAAAATTTTTTTAACTAATAATAACTAATCATGTGTGATTTATTGTGAAAATGTTGTAAAAATATTGTGGACATGACAATTTTTTTTTACTCTTTCACAGATTTCGTAACCTCTTTTTTTTTTCCCCCCATTTTCGGCAATGCCATTGCCACAATTGCCAAAAATTTATACCCCCTATTTCGGCAATGGCATTGCCACAATTAGGGTCTCACAATTTTTTTTTCCTCCCAATTTCGGCAATGCCATTGCCACAATTAGTTTGTCACAAATTTTTTTGAACTAATAATAACTAATCATGTGTGATTTATTGTGAAAATGTTGTAAAAATATTGTGGACATGACAACTTTTTTTTTTACTCTTTCACATATTTTGTAACCTTTTTTTTTCCCCCATTTTCGGCAATGCCATTGCTACAATTGCCAAAAATTTATACCCCCTATTTCGACAATGGCATTGCCAAAATTAGGGTCTCACAATTTTTTTTTCCTCCCAATTTCAGCAATGCCATTGCCACAATTAGTTTGTCACAAATTTTTTTGAACTAATAATAACTAATCATGTGTGATTTATTGTGAAAATATTGTAAAAATATTGTGGACATGACAACTTTTTTTTTTTACTCTTTCACATATTTCGTAACCTCTTTTTTTTTTCCCCCAATTTTGGCAATGCCATTGCCACAATTGCCAAAAATTTATACCCCCTATTTCGGCAATGCCATTGCCACAAACTATTTTTTTTTCCTCCCATTTTCGGCAATGGCATTGCCACAATTTTTTTTTTCATTTTTTTTTTTTTATAGAAATGATATGTGCACCCCATTTTTATAATATTTTTACAACAAATTTTAAGCGGCATGTTGTTATTGTTGGATTAAAAATGTAATGTCAGTGTTAAATTCAAATTTTAGCTAATAATAACTAATTACCTGTGATTTGTTGTGAAAATGTTGTAAAAATATTGTAGATGTAGCACTTTTTTTTTTTAATTCCTCACATGTGATTTCGGCAACCACTATTTTTTTTTCCTCCCATTTTCGGCAATGGCATTGCCACAATTGCCAAAATTTTTTTTTCCTATTTCGGGAATGCCATTGCCACATTTGGTTTTCCTTGCGTGCATTCACACTTCGAGCACCCACTTGGGCAGCAGGTATGGGCAGAAGGAATTACGGTGATGGTGTTGCCGAAAATAAAAAATTTCTCCCTCCCACTTTATCTCTTTCTCTCTCCTACTTTTGTTGAATTTCGACAATGGTATTGCTGAAATTCACTCTCTTTCCTCAGATACCTAAATAAGTTGGAACAGTACCTATAACACAAATTAACTTCGAATTTAGCAATATTCAGTCAAAAGACTCCATTTCCTACACTATAGTAACATAATTATTTTTGTGGTAAACTCCGAAAGCCATTTATTATAATTTATAAAAGAAAGAAACCAATTAACAAATAATCAAATTCAGCGAAAGTAAAATAACAAATAATAAATAATGGCCATGTTTTAAACATTTGCCGAAAAAGATAGTCATGTTATAGGGATACAACATCACAAACATTAAATATAAATATAATAGATGTTTAATTCTTTTAATATATAACATTATGTCTTTGTATATTTTTTGAAAATATATCCGGAGTTTTTTTTTTTTTTTTTTTTAACTGCTCGTAAAATAGTAGCAACTCACAAACAAGTGGGGACTTAAGAGGTTTGGTTTGCAATGGATTTAGAATGTGATGGGGGTATTTAAAATTTTAAAATTAAATATACATCCTTGATGAAGTTATTAAGAATGATCAAGGGAAATTGTTGCACTATTTCTAGGAAGAAAACTTGTCTTTTGACAAGATGTTCACACCAAGATCCATAACATATTTTTGTGGTTGACATTATCGTTATTTCCTTTTCTTCTCAAATTACACTCACGATCTATCGATGTAAATCCAATCAAACCAAAGTAGTTTCCATAAAGAAAGCAGACAAAAAAAGCTCCCACTTGGTTTGGGCATATCTATTTCCACAACACTTTCACAACAAATATTAGGTGACATGTTGTTACTAGTTTTAATTTAATTTGTATGGAAAGCTAACAAAAACAAAATTCAATTTTGAATCTAATTAAATTTTCTCTAAGCATTAGTGTGTGTGTGTGTGTGAACCGTATATAGTCATGGCATATATATTTGGTTAGGTTTTTTATGTTTATTTATATTGAACTCATTGTTTTCTACATTGTATTAACTCACTTGGCACACAAATTAAAAAAAAAAAAAAAAAAACTTGCATTAGATAAAATACATGACGCAAAATTAAATTTTAATTAAATTCTAAATTTTACACTGAATTAACTAATTTGGCATAAAAATTTAAAAATTTAAATTAGATGGGACATGTGACGTAAAATTAGACTTCAAATTAATGAATTCCAATTTGAAATCTAATTAGATTTTCTCTTATTTTTGCCTATTAATATATACTGGTGTGTAGCCTCATGCATATGCACGGATATAAATAAAAATAATCATATTTATATGGTTCAAAGTATACCCTTTTTTTTATATAGAAAATGATCAAATTATACAATGTATTAACTTACTTTTTATTTTTAAATTATACATTCTAAATATATAATGGTTTCTTCTTATTCTTATTATTGTTATTATTATTATTATTTAAATTTTAATTGGTTTTATACTTTTCAGTTTTTGTACCCAATAATTCACTTGCTACAAAATTAAAAACTTAGATGGAGACGTGGTGAAAAATTGGACTTTGATTGAAATCCAATTTAGAATCTAATTGGATTTGAACTCTTTGATTTTTATACTCAACAATTCACTTGGTACAAAATTAAAAATTAAATAGGATATATGGCACAAAATTGAGAATCCAATTAAAATCTAATTGGATTTTCTCTAAATTTTGGTTATTAATATATATATATATATATATATATATATATATATGGGTCATGCTAACAAATGCCCTTAGGGCACTAGTTAAGAATCCAGTTAAAGAAAGTTTTGACATTACTTTTATGGGAAATAAAAAAAAAAAAAAAAAACTGTCAAAACATTAATTGGTTTTTTTTTTTTTTTTTCTTTTCTCATAAAAACTTTCTTTAACTGCATTCTTAACCAGTGTCGGCATTCGTTAGCATTTCCCTATATATATATATATATATATATAGATTTAGGGTTGTGAATTAGGCATGTTCCACATGAGGGCTAGGATTAATTCAAATTTGATTATGTCCTCATTAGTGACTATTATGTTTATTTGGCTTAGGCTTGAAGCTGAAGGATCATGGTGATGAAACTAGAGCAAAGTAAGCATTGTTTATTTGGTTTGCGAATTGAGGGTAAGTGAGACTTTACACACCACTCTCCTTCCTGTTATCTATATTTGTTGATAAACCATTTGGATGTCCAATTTTCATATATATATATTTCTTGAATCTCCTTAACGCATTGATATCTTCTTCACTTTTTTTTTTTTTTTTGGTGACCCTTTTTAATGCATATCACTTTCTTGTAACTATTGAACTGTTGTCTTTGCGAAATGAAATTAATCTTGGTCGTAAATATCCTTAATTGAATCCTCTGCCATGAATTATTTGTTTCAGTGACCCGCCGCAATACATGGGCCATTAATATTTGGATCATGTGTTTAGTGTTGTGGAGGTGGATGTTGAGTGTTGATGGTGGCTTATTTTATTTTTCAGTGACAACACCCGTGAGGGCAATACACTGGAGTCACTTTATCCATAATCCATGCATGGTGGTAATGCATAGGAGTGACCTTTCATACGGAGGCAATACACAGGACATGGCATATTGAATTCAATAATTGTGACATTATCACTACAAAAAAACGGGGCTATCCCAGCGTTTTGAAAAGCGCTGGGATAGCCCCAAAAAGCGCTGGGATAGGGTCAAAATTCCTATCCCGGCGTTCTTTTTCCCGGCGCTTTAGACCGCTGCTTTTTGAATGTGGGGATAGGGTCGTGCGGACCTGTACTAGCGTTTTTCAAAAGCGCGGGGATAGGTCCCAGCGCTTTCAAACCCTGTTCCGGCGTTTTTAAAAGCGCTGGGACAGCCTTTATGAAAATGTGAAGATAACCTATACCAGCGCTTTTGGAAGGCCTATGCCAGCGCTTTTGAAAGCGTTGGCATAGGTAGTACCTATTCTAGCGCTTTCAAAAACGCTGGTATAGGTCTTGAATCAGTATAATTTAAAAAGACCTATGCCAGCGCTTTCAAAAGCGCTGGTATAGGTCCTTTTTTTTAAAAAAAAAAAAAAAATTTAATTTTATAGACCTGAAATATACCTACAATACATATTTTCCAATACATATTTTATAACACCTGTAATGAACCACAATTCATATTTTTACAAATAATAATGCAAAAACCAAAAACATAGATTAAAAGAATTTGATTCATAGATTTTTTACAATAATAATGCTAAGACCAAATGTGTAAGTTAAAAGATTTTGATTCACAAAAAGCCTAAGTCATGCCAATCACAGGACAAACCAATAACCTGAAGAACTCAACCTAGGCAACCACAAGATCAGCATCAATCTACTTGCACCATACCAATAAGAGAAATTACCACATTCAAATAAGCGATGACCTTGCAAACATAAAATGGCCCCAAATTGAACCACATTCAGCAACAATTGATCTCTACAGAAGTTTCGTGCAACAAGGAACAACGATTCCTTTTGAGGGAACAATATATTAAACAATGTATGTGCAAAAAGTGAAATCTAGAGAACTAGAAAAGAGTCATAAATTTTAGACCCATAATTACCGGCCAGCCAACAATAAGGGAAAGGAAACTTCATGTATTATGCTCCAATAGAAGAAACATGTTGATCTACAGAATTGTAGCAAAAAAAAAATTGATCTACAAAAGCTTGCTACAACAAACACCTTTAAAAATAAATAAATAAACCTTGTACCCAAATCTATTAAATAAATGGAATGAAGTCATACTTGGACCATTCTTAATCTACCTGTCCCTCAACAAATGCCTTAAAAAGAAACCATGCACCAAGTCATTCCTAGAAAGCCTAACTCGTGTTATAGGATGAACCAAAAAAGCTGTATTATTTTCCCTGGCAACCATATTAAGGTCAAAAACTTTGTTAATCTACCAGTCCCTCAACATCAACAGGCATTACCACATTCAAACTAAATGACAAAAATTTAAACAAGAGAAGACACAGAAACAAGAAGAATTGCAAGAGAAATTTCAAGCCCTCCCTAGGTGAGACATGAATTTATGGATGTGAAGGAAACCAAAGCCTAAGAAAAGAATTTACAGGCACAAGTATCAAAAAGAATTAAAACAATACAAAAAATTTATAATTCTTATGATTGCAAGAGAGAATAATGAAAGCAGACAGAAAATAGAGCTTATCACCAAATGAAAAGTTCAGTTTATTAAAGCTGCTAAGCACAAACACAAAAAAATTAAAAAAAAAAAAACTAGTTCCTGTAGACAAACAAAAAATAGATTTTTAACATGTGAATTGCAGAAGTTGCAGAACAACAAATGAAAGAACTATCCATTTCAAATGAAATTAAACAAGCAAAAAGTTTTTTAAGTTCTCATGATTGCAAAAGAGAATGATGAAAGCAGGAGAAAAAGAGAATTTATCAACCTAATCAAACTTGGCTGCTTAAATTGCCAAGTACAGCAGAAGAAAAAAAAAACAGTTCTATATACATATAAGTAATAGAATTTTAACATGCACAGAGAATCACAGGAGTTGCAAAACAACAAATGAAAAAACAACTATATTTCAAAGAATGCAAAAATATAAAGATAAATCCTTTCTAACTTAGAAAGCCAAGCTCTTCTTTGTTGCTAGATATTGGGGCACAAGGAAATCAAGTAGCAACAATCCAAGTTAACAAATTACGATGCATACCAATGTAACTCCCAGAAAGCCCACAAATGCCAGGAGAAGAGAAAGCAAAAGCGTTCCCTCAAGACACACTACGATTAAAATTGTGGACTACAACAATACTAAGCACTGCCAGATTAAGCTATGAATTCATTATTGAAGTTGCCAACACATAATGACCAAAAATAAAATAAGACAGCTAGACAAAGGAAGAAAAATTGCAATAGAAATTTCAAACCCTCACTTTGCAAGACTTGGAATTATAATTCTTCTCGAAAATGAAACCTAGGAAATTTAGTCACAAACCCAAGTATTAGACAAAATTAAAACAACAAAAATGTATCCTTAAAATTATAGTGCTTGAAGGAGAGAAAAACAAAGGGGAAGAAAAAGGGAGTTTATCGCCAAACTCAGCTGCTTAAGTTGTGAAGCACCCAAACAAAAACATCTTGCTTCCTGCATACAGACAATGTGACAATCCAAACTAGAAAAAGAGCTGCTAGCACAACATAACCAAGTTCCACTATAAGCAAGAAAACATCAATAGAAACAAGACAAGAAGACAAATGTATAAGTGCTATGTGAAAGATGACCACACGAGCAAACTGAAAAACAGAATTCCAGCTACATAGTTTGGAATAATTATAAATTATAAGATTTTACTTCTAAAGGAAAATATAAAAAATTTATAAAGAGCAAGACTACTCAAAAGCATGTTTCATCAAGAAGCAACCAAACAAAATCAACCTAGCTTAAGTACCACAAATGCATCACCACTTAAATTAAAAAAACTGACAAAGTAGACAAGCAAGATATCCAATCTCCAATAATAAAAATGTAGATTAAAATAATTAGTCATTATTATCATTATATATATAACAGAAAACCAAAAACCTCTTAAGGGTCAAGCAAGAAGTTAAGGGAGTATTAGGATCAAAAGCAAAAACTAAAACACAGCTGTAATAGAAGCCTGTTCTCAACCCAATGTCAGTCCAACAATTGTTTTTCTAACTCATGTGTATCTTACTCCAATACTTAAAACTTCAAATTAAGAAAAATAATAATGAAATCAAGACATAAAGAGAGCTTATTACCTGAGGTCCCCCATCAAACTTTGCCACCCAAGTAGATATACAACATGAAAATTTTTAAACACAAGAATTGGGGCAACAAAGCCATAAGCCACAAAATATCACCCCCACACAATCCAACTATACAAACCACATCCAATATATCACTTGTTTTGACTTTTTAGTTTTTTTTTTCGAATTAGGTTAGAACTTAGAAACTATACAAATAATCCACACACCTATAAGTGCTGAAGTGCATGAAAAGGTACCATCTAGACCAATGGATCCAGTGGTTACTTGTTTGACTTTGACAACAAGAATCGGTGCAGCAGCAAATTAAAAAGACACCGGACATTATCCACACAATTAAAAAATAAAATAAAATAAAATACACTAACTACTTACCCAGTACTTTTTTTGGAGAGATAACCAGTACCTAATTAAACAATGATGCAATCCACACAATGAGAAGGAAAAAAAAAATTTTAAAAGAGAATAAAGTCAAACATAATTGTCTTTGCAAACAAACAGTAAAATACATACATATATTATTAATTATTAATTCATAACTTGGTGAATGAAGGTGATTGAGTTTCGTTGGAGTCAATTAACGTGAAGTCTTTTGACTTGTATTTGATAGCCACAGAGTGTTTAAACCTTAAAATTATTAAACTTTCACAATATACAATAGATATAAAGTATGATTGTGAAGTGTGAATGCATGGATTCTAAAGCTAGCAACTCAGTCAATAGATCGACTATATATTATATGTTTTAATATATAATATAATATGCTACATTTACTCAATCATGCCCGACATAAAATATTCAAAAACCCTGGTGCTACATTTGCTCAATGAGATACAAAATAAATAATAAAAAACACAAAGCAAAAACCTCGTTTCTACTTTTTTTATTTCCACTCCTTCAAACAAAGTAACCAGCTTAGTTGCCCCCAAACAGTTATCGAACTAAAACTTAACTATAATACAAAATTAACTTAATTATGAACTCGATAATATCATAAAACCAAAGAAACAAAACCTATATCCATTTTTTTCCTACAATTTCTAAGCAACCAAACACAGATGAACAACAGTTTCAAACACGAAAAATCCCAAACTACATAGAATGAATAAACAAAGTAAATGAACAAGGACCTTTTTTGCGGCCAGCAGTGAGCAGATCGGTACGGCTCTTGTTCTTGTCCATCTCCACACAAATCACAACCACACACAAGTCTCAATCACCATTAGGGACTCCACCTCTTTACAATGCCTAGAACAACAACAAAAAATGAATATTCAACATAAATAATCAAATGTCCATGTTTGCTGTTTGGTAGAAGAGAAAATTCTTATAAGACTCAACATTCAAAATCTTAGTTTCATGCATTTTTCCCACTGACCAAACAGAACGTTAAAAAGGAAATTCTAAAAGGAACTGATTCGAATTTTTCTACCAAATTAAACCCTAACTATCAATCAAACGGTAAATTGTTTGAAAACGAAAACAGATTGATTTGTGAAACATCAAAAACGAACTAAACTTTAACCAAAACCAAAACTTTAAACAAAACCAAAACTAAAACCCATACAATCAACCAACAGTTACACAAAAATATACACATAATCCAAACCAAACTTCAACCAAAATCAAAAATAAAAAACCAGAAATTTAACAACAAATATATATACAAATATTGCTACAAAATAGAAATGAGAGCTAGAGAGACTTACCTTGCTTTGTACAGAGGCAGATTAACAATTTCTAATGTAAACCTTAGAGAAAATTTTTGTTAGCACTACTGCCACCTATAGTTCCTCCAAAATAAAGCAAACTTTAACCAAAATCAAAAATAAAAAGCCACAAAATGAACTAAACTTTAACCAAAACCAAAACTAAAACCTATACAATCAACCAACAGTTACACATAAATATACACATAACCCAAACCAAACTTCAACCAAAATCAAAAATAAAAGACCAGAAATTTAACAACAAATATATATACAAATATTGCTACAAAATAGAAATGAGAACTAGAGAGACTTACCTTGCTTTGGGTAGGGTTTGTGGTTTTGGGTAATATTTTTGTGTTTGAAATTTCAGAAAAAAAATGGTGGGTTTTGAGTAAAGAAGAAGAGAGGAAGAGGAGAAATGGGTTAAGGAAGAGGGAGAGGGAGAGAAAATGTGGGTGAGAGGAAAATATCTGAAGTAAAGAAGAGGGAGACCAAAAACGAGAGGCCAAAGTGATGGGAAAATTTTTAAGTGGTGCGAGGGACCTATCCCAGCGTTTTGGAAAGATCTATCCCAGCGCTTTTAAAAGCGCTGGAATAGGTGGACCCTTTTGAAAGCGCTGGGACAGGCCTCTTTTCATAAGGGAACGGAGAGACCTGTCACAGCGCTTTTAAAAGCGCTGGGACAGGTCTTTCTCATTCCCTTATCAGAATGACCTATCCCAGCGTTTTGGAGAGACCTATCCCAGCGCTTTTCGAAGCGCTGGAATAGGTGGACCCTATTCCAGCGCTTTCAAAAGCGCTGAGACAGGCCTCTTTTCATAAGGGAACGGAGAGACCTGTCCCAGCGCTTTTAAAAGCGCTGGGACAGGTCTTTCTCATTCCCTTATCAGAATGACCTATCCCAGCGTTTTGGAGAGACCTGTCCCGGCGCTTTTAGAAGCGCTGGAATAGGTGGACCCTATTCCAGCGCTTTCAAAAGCGCTGGGACAGGCCTCTTTTCATAAGGGAACGGAGAGACCTGTCCCAGCGCTTTTAAAAGCGCTGGGACAGGTCTTTCTCATTCCCTTATCAGAATGACCTATCCCAGCGTTTTGGAGAGACCTGTCCCGGCGCTTTTAGAAGCGCTGGAATAGGTGGACCCTATTCCAGCGCTTTCAAAAGCGCTGGGACAGGCCTCTTTTCATAAAGGAATGGAGAGACCTGTCCCAGCGCTTTTAAAAGCGCTGGGACAAGTCTTTCTCATTCCCTTATCAGAATGACCTATCCCAGCGTTTTGGAGAGACCTGTCCCGGCGCTTTTAAAAGCGTTGGGACAGGTTTTTCTCATTCCCTTATCAGAATGACCTATCCCAGCGCTTTTGGACTTCCTATACCAGCGTTTTTGAAAAACGCCGTTATAGGCCTCCAATGGTAGCGCTTTGTAAAGCGCCGACAAAAAGCGCTGGTATAGGCTTACCTATTACGGCGGTTTGTAAAAACGCCGGGAAAAAAACGCTGGGACAGGACGATTTTTTTGTAGTGTATATTTGCTATCCATATAACATGACCAATCAGATCTTTTCGGTATGCACAACTATCACATTCTTTTTTGTGCCTTGGTATTTTTGAGAAATCTGTAGGTTTGTTGAGAATACTAGCAATTGTTTGGCTTCAAGCTTGCTGGAAATCTTGTTTTGTTTGGTGTTGCTTTGACTGTGTCTTTTCTGCTTGTTTAGCTTCAAGCTTGATGGAAAGTTTGGTTGATATCCATCACATAGAAATTTTTTTAATCTTGGACTTGTAATTCATTTTCTACCATTTGTTGAAAGGTAAGAAAAACATTGAGCAAATCATATTTATGCTTCAATGGGTACAATTATTTGTAACGAATATGGTCATCGACAAAAATAACATAATATTTGAAATGGAAAAACTTATATTCATACAAGCATTAAGGAAAATTTTAGTACAGGTTTTACCATTAAAATAAATTTAGACAAGGAATTGCCTGTCAAGAGTGAACATCCTCTGGAGTCTAAATATATTACCTTTTAGGGTCTATTTGGGATCTACTTATTGTGTTGAAATTGAAATTTTTTTGTTGAAAGTATTATAGATAAAGGTAAAAGTTAGTTAAAATAGTACAGTCGGACCCATGAATAATATTAAAAATAAGCTGAAAGGTAAAATAAGTTGGTTTTTTAATTTGGAGCCAACGCATACTTAGTACTCGTTTGGATGCGGATGATAAAGGTAGCATCTGCGTTTCACTTTTTCTTTTTTGAGAAGAGCATTTCATGCTTTTCTAATGGGTCTCAAATACTGTTCATGGGACCCACAAATCTCTTTTTTCAGCAAAACTTTTATTAAAAATGGTTCACACAGCACTATTTGCACATTTAAAAATTATTTTACTATAGTATTTTCAATTTTTACTTTTCAATTTTCAGCAAAATAAGCAGTATCTAAATATGCATTTAATTTCACAGGCCAAAATGGCCAAATACCATCAATTCTTGAAATATTTTGCAAAAAAACACTGTTTCGGAAAAAAATAGTGATCTACCACTTTTTCTGGTACTCGAGCTTGGTGAGCTCGAGTACCATATTTTTTAATCCACCGTGGCATGATGACATGGAAAGCTGAATTAAAAAAATAAAAAATTGCTCTTAGTACTCGAGCTTTATAGGCTCGAGTACTGTACGTGGTACCCAATTCCATTAAGCTCAGGTACCATTCTGTATTGGCCCCTTAAATTATCTGAACATCACTCCTTACTCTCTCAACTTTCTGAAACCCAGCTTACCCACATTCCCATAGCTTACTCTCTCATCACTCACTTTCTCAATCTCCCTCTCACTCTCTCAATCTTGCTATCAACTCACTCTGACTTTCTCAATCTCGCTATCAAACTCTCCCACACGCTCTCAATCTCCCTTTCAGTCCCGCGCTCTCATTCTCCGTCTCCCTCTTGCTCTTGGTCTTGCTCTATTGCTCGGTCTCCTATTGTTTGCATCATCAGTTTGTTGTTTGTTGTTTGTTGTTTGTTTCTGTTTCTAATTTTATTTTGGCTTTTGTCTCCAATATTTTTTTTTCAGCATACTGGGTTAATGCAAATGTTAATGAAGTCAATAAGATTATTGGCCTTTCTCGGATTGTTTTCTCATTTGTTCCCTCTTTGTTTATAGACTGTTGATCCTTGTTTCTTTCCTTAATTATATATCCTCAGTTCTTTCATATATGCATTGGAATTCCTTGTTAACAGTTTAAGGACAGTCATGGTGCATATTGATCCACTTAGCAAGTTCTCTGCTAGAAAACCTTAATGCATTATAATTACTGTATGGCACTAATTATAACTTAAAAACTTCTATGCCATCAAATTCTAATTCTTGTATCTGTATAAATTGTGCTTCTGCAATTGATGTCTATAGATTAGACAGTAGTTTTCATTTGACAATAAATTTTGAGAATGTGAGGAGCCAGCATGTACAACTTTTGTAGGCACTTTGCCTTTTCCACCTCATATGTCTTAATATCGGGCTAACTTTCATGGAAACCTTTCTTGTGGTATCACAGAGTCACATTAGTTAAACAGTTGGCATGAAACAATTCTACTTTATAAGGAAATCATGCAAATTACTCGTGAAGAAATTGACCATGAGAATTTGAAACAAAGGAGCGTTCTACATGTAGGACATTTGTATTCCACAAAGCTTGTGTAGAAAAATGAATTTATACCTTGTTTATTCTTCATTGCATTCTTTCTTGATGGCAGTGACAAACTCTTGAAGAAACATTTAATGTAAGTAACCTAAATTAATTCTCTATATTGATGTGAGAACCCTTAATTTAGGGGCCTTGTTGGGCGTGTAATCTGGAACTTCCTCTCAGTTATTGATATCAAAAGTGACACAGTACTTTCAGTACAATAGTAGTTTATGCTTATTGGAAGGAAATAATATACATATAGTTTAGCTCAAATACTGGAGACATCATGTTCTAAAATAGCCATCTCCTTTTTATAGTTAACTTCTCTCATCCAGGTAGTAGAAAGAAATATTTATTTTTATTTAACTACAAAAGTCAATTGTATTCAATAAATGGGACTTCTCAAGCCAATTAAAATTTCCCAAGTCATTGATATTAGAGTTTAGTAGGCTATATAACTCATAAGGGTAGTATTGTACTCATTACTAAATTATAGTTTGCTTGATTATTATTGAAATTTCTTTGGAAAATTTCCATTGGTTTGGTGTTGAATTTTTTTTTTTAATAAGTTTTATTGATTAAAAAAATAGATTGCACCAAGTACATAGGACATATACTTAAGTTGAGCTCATAACTAAGTGCTTTTTTTTTTTTTTTTTTGATAAGTAATAAAACTTTATTGCAATTAAAATAACAGACCCAAGTACATTGAATGTACTATAGGTGCAATACAATTAAGATCCCAAAAAACAATGATCAATCAAAACAGGAAGAGAAGAAAAAGAAAAAGAAAAAGATCTAAGTAAGTGCTAAAGTTATGATAATCAATAAAATCCAACAAGCTCAAGAAAGAAAGAAAGAAAAAATCTTGTCATTGTCATCCATTCAAACAAAGTTCTAATATGTTGTTGTTTCATATATAAGATTTTTTGTTCATGTCCCTCAAAGCTTTGCATATTCCTCTTCCTCCAAATACACCACCAAAAAAAAATGAAGGATGGCCTTTCAAATCCCACTATTTGGATGTTGACCAAAACATAAAGTAACAACCCCTCTAGGCATCACCCATTGAACCCCAAAAAGGGCAAAATCATATTCCACAATGCCTGTCCTCTCCATGGACTCACATAGAAACTGAGTAAAAGATCCAAAACAGACGAAAAGGGCTCCAACTCCACAATCTTGTACTGGATGTATAAAATTCAACACCCTATTAATAGAGTCCTTACGAAGTAGCATATGGTCTGGTACTGGAGCTTCCTTATCACTTGTCATCACACATCCACCCAAAATTTATTTCTAGTGGCATCCTCTACCTCAAAGAGACTTTAACCAACCCTATGTGTTGATTTATAGAGGTTCTCTCTTCCTTGGTGTTGACTCCTAGGTTATCTATCATTTGTTTTTCAATTTTATTATTGTAA
This sequence comes from Quercus parvula, assembly GCA_030820535.1. Taxonomy (NCBI): domain Eukaryota; kingdom Viridiplantae; phylum Streptophyta; class Magnoliopsida; order Fagales; family Fagaceae; genus Quercus; species Quercus parvula. The sequence goes on along the minus strand of JAUAME010000005.1, from coordinate 24,327,907 downwards.
CATTCTAGTTTTGTCTTACATCATTCTCTCTCTCTAAAAGAAACATGATGATATCACCTTGTGGCATTCATTCACATCTCACTTGTCACATGCTATTGTTGTGCTTTATTCAATCATTAATGACTACTGAAAAAAAGTTTCTAATGATACCTCTAGTGGGGATTAATGACTACTTTGAAATTTTGAATTTATTAGTGTTGTGTTTGGATATGGGGACTAACAATCAAAGTATTTGAAGAATAATTATTAATATAAATTTATTGATATTAATTTAATAACACAAGATAATTTTAGATTTGGGAATTTTTCTCAAACAAAGACACTTGTGATGTTATGTATTTAAAATGACATTTTACGTCTAATAGTTTCAAAACCACTTATAATAACTATACAATTCATCCATAAATTTCATCAAGAGAAAAAAGTTGAACTTCTCATCTTTATTCAATTCACTAAATTACAAATCCAAATCCAATCTTTTCTAAATGTTTCTATTCAGCAAAACTATAGTGGAATTTGAAACACATTTTATTTCCCTCTCATAAAAATTCAATGACTTTAGTAGTGTTGTTTCAAATAATTTTTGAATTTATGTTACTCTTGTGTGGAAAGTAGATTCCTAATTTAAATTTTTCCATAAGTGAAGGATAACGAGCTCAAATTACAGTCTTATCCAAAATAAGATCAAGTTTTGACCAAGCAAACTACTAAATTCATGTGGAAGCTGTTGGATAAAAAGTATTTCTTTTGACAATTAGAATTCCCCCCCCCCCCCCCCCCCCAACAAAATCCCCAACTTGTCCAAAGGTTGGGCAACAAAGTTGGGGGTAGTTCTCCCATCAGAACCACTATACATAACTTGCCATTACAGGTGGCAAATTTCAAGCCAATTTGCAACTGGAGCATTTAGAGTGAAATTGACAACAAATTCCTTCCTTGCCTAAGTTCATACATAAAATTTTGGAAATATGGGCACAAGTGAACATAGACCAAGTACTTTTATAGCTGACCTTATAGCACTTGGACCACTCTACTACAAGATATGACATTTAAAATATATTTATTTGATTCTAATAACAAAAATTATGTAAAAACTATCATTCCACATAAATCTTTTACATAAATATATAGGTGCTCTTCTGAGGGTTGCTTGTGCTACCTTATCATTATCTTACTTAGGGTTGCTTGTGCTACAACCAGCATAAGTGGTAGGAAATTCTTGGTTATTCTTCTAGTTTCATTGGGTAGAACCACCAACCAGTATTTGAACTTTGAACTTTGGATCCTACCTTGGTTAGTTTCTGTACTTGATGGATGAAGAAAATCAAAAGCCATTCCAACAGAAAAGAGTGGAAAATAAACCAAACTGAATAAAGTTCTATTTTTGAGTCAATTCAATTCAATTCAATTGAACCTATTACATTATTCTGCATAAAGTTCTGTTTTTGAGTCTTAAAATATATATATATTTTGCCTTTCTCTATCTCCAACCAAATACTGGGTTATGCTGTGTTTGTTGGTTTTCTTTAATGATTGAAAAAAATTACATCAAATTTTGAAGGCTTAAGATGAGTCTGCATGTCTATATTGATGTCTTTTATGGGGAAGAAATGGGTTTCATTTGTTGAGAAGTTTAGCTCTTGAATGATTTTTCTTTTTCTGGGAAACTTGATGGTTGAAATGTTGTATTTTGGGTTTGTAGATTTGTTTCCGACATTTACTTTAATTCATATAACCTGGTTTGGTCCTTAGTGAGGAGATTCGACCAACCGTAGAAATACAAGCCGTTTGTTAGCAGATGTAATTTTTGAATTGTTTTTTTTTTTTTGGTGATGAACATTTTCATGTGTTATTAGAGCAATCGGTCATTGTAGGACATAGTTAGCGTTCTCATTGAGGCCATATTTGATTTGTGAGACTGAGTAGGTTGCTTATATATGTAGAAATTATCTGAATAGGACACTCGATATACCCAAAAGAAAAACAAAAGAAAAACTAATTTTTACATACGAACTTGGAATTGAAGGGTTATTCAAAGGATTGATTATTATATAAATGAATGTTAGAAATAATTTCAAGTCAAACATGGAGAATAAATTTGAAGATGTTGAATTTAAGCAAAGGTGGCTTGACGATTGATGAAGCAAGATTGCCTTTGTTTTGAACAATGGATTTGGATGCATTTCCAAGCCATCTTTCCTGGTAAGTGTCATAAGTTGATACATGATGTTCCTTATGCTATTAAATATTGGAGTATTACAAAAATTGAAAGATTGCCTTGTTGATATTATAGATAACATTAATGAAACTGATGTTACCCTAATCGGGCTGTCTTAGATGCAGGTGGTACCATGCTAGAGTTAATAGCTCAGCCATTACACCTTAAATGAAAGCTGAGACCATGGGGAAACTGCTTTAGACATATCATAGTTTCAACTTTCAAGCATTCTCTTTTGTATAATTACTAGTCACAGACGCATGTAATGCATGGGACAATTATAATTTTTTGTGCCAATATTTATTTATTATTTATTTTTGTTCAGTAACAATTTTGGTGCTTTGTAAAACCACATGGCAAAGTCATCAACATAATGAGCTTGCTTCGTGTGGCCTTGTTTTATCATATTTACTATTTTGAGTGCTTCTATGAAAATATATATGATCATTCTTGTTAGAGAATGGAGAGGACAAGAAATTTATTTATAAAGGAATTTCTATAGGAGAGGACAATTGTCAATATTATACTACATCATGAATAGGTCATTTATCAATATTAATTTATATGACTAAGATGTTGTAGTATAAATGACCTATTCATGATGTAGTATAATATTGATAAATGACCTATTATTTTCATATAGTATATCCATGAAAGCATATTTCTGCACGAAGCATGGAGATACAAATCTAGGTAAAACCACATTTTGATAGGAAGAAAAACTATAAAAATAATGCATTTTTGGGTCAACAATCCCTGCATTAGACACAATTTAATATAAATGCATAGCTCAACAAGAAGGTAGAAATGTTCTTGGTTTTTATAAGGTTTAAAAAAAAAAAAAAATTAAAATTAGATAGTTAGAATGGGGTGGACCGTAGACAGCACAGCAGAGTGCATTTTAAGAATAGAAGCAATGTATATTAGGCATAGAATTCTTTCTCTACAGGAATAAAAATAATTTGAGGAATAAGCATTGGTGGACTCATTGGCTAGATATTGGCCTATTCTAAGTTTCCAACCAACCTTACTGTTTCTAGTAACACATAAGAAAAAGTAAGTGCAGGAAAAAAGGTACTTGTGATCATTGATTGACTAAGCTGAGGAATGGCAGGTACCTTCTACCTGTTGGGAGCAGCAGCATGCTATAAACCAAAGGCCACAGACCCATTATGTACCACAGAGACACAAGCACTTCATTCATCCTGAAGCCATCATCTCCCTTTAAATTTAGTAGTTTTTGCAAGAAATACATGTCCCTAGACTGAATACAGTTAAAAGACAATATGTTAAGAATAAAATGAAAGTGGCTACTTTGCGTACAACAACAATATGGACAAATAGAAACTGGTTATTTTGATTAAGATTGTTTAAAAAAGATTGAAAGATAGAAAATAGGGACTTCACCATGCTGAATTTGAATACTTATCACTTCATTCACATCAAATCCTATTTTTTGTTTCAATTCAACGGAAGATATGATTGAAAAACACTTGTAAGAAATGGGCATTAGCATTTTACACATAATTATCCTACACATACAAAATCAACACTAGAAATAATGCAGTCATCAACATCAAGCATAAGAAGAGAAAGCCTTAGTTCCAAAACTTTGGAGTTGGCTATGCATCCTCAAGAGACTAATTGGAATGAACCACATGTACACAAGCAACGAAGATATTTTAACAAGGCAAACCAAATATTATGAATTTGATATTACAAAAAAAAAAAAAATCATTTTTTTTCAATAAAAAATGGTTATTATATAAAAAAAATCTTTTTTTTTCATTATGAATTTTATATAAACCAAATATTTATTTATTTTCCTTCTAATACTCTAAATGGCAATGCTAATGACTTTTTGTATGCATCCTATAGGGAAAGTAGCTTATAGTATAAATGTCATATTTGGTCCTTAAAATTTTTTCCAATATTTCTTAAGTTATAAAAATACATCATTGAATGGCATATAGCATGCATTTTGATCTAATGACATATATCATGCATTTTGTTTCAAGTTGCATTTAGAAGAATGCCACGGTTCAAACTTAGCGTACCTAGTCTGCGAGACCACCACTTGTCGGTACCTCATTCCGCTTAGGGCATGTTCTTCGGTTATGCCCCTCTTGGTCACATAAACCGCATTGCACCTTCCTCCCCCCCTCCTTCCATGGTGTGGTTCTCGGCCGTTTCCTGCCCTCGCCCATCTCATTCCTAATTCGTGTTGAGACAGGGCGACCTTTCTCTCGAATCAATCGGGGGTTAGGGAGGACCTTTCGAGTTTCTTCAGCATTCGGCCATAATAATCTATCTTTTAAAGTAGGGAAAACGGGAGCATAGTTCCAGAACAGTGCATCCACGCTATAGCATGGGTCAATATACTACTCTGCATCATGTCGATACCTAATACAAACTGCAATGACATGTGAACATGGTATCTTGTACAGCTTCCATTTCTGACATGTGCAAGTTCTTTGCAACAAATTAACTCCATATGTGTGATCCCCATGTCCAGCACTCCCTGGATTATGCGGTGTATCTACTTGATATGATTGTTGTTGTGCGCTCAATCTCGTCACCCTGTGATGCTCCGCCTTTGCCTTATTTCTCATGAAGATATCCAAGGCATATTTAGTCCATTTTTGTCCCGAATTTAACTGTGCTATGCTTTTATTGCGATGATCATCGAAGTAAGAATTCAATTTGAACCATGTGTATTTCACCATTGCCGTAATTGACAGGCTACGAGCACCCTTTAGAGCACCATTGAAGCACTCGGAGACGTTTGCAGTCATCGCCCCATAACGATAACCCTTGTCAAAAGTTAGAGCCCATTTCTCTTTGGGCACATCCTTTAGATATTGGTGTGCATCTCGATTGACATTCTTAATTAACTCGAAGGTGGCATTGAACTTTCGCTTCTGGGTAGCACTTGTTGCCCTCCATATTAGATTCTTTAAAGTTTCATTGTTCCATCTAGTGTTGACGTTACTACATAGATGATGAAGGCAGTAACGATGTTCTGTCATGGGAGGCCACAGGGAAAAGTCTCGATTAGTGTCTCTAAAGATAGCTTGTATCCCAGGGTGTCTATCAGATATGACACACAGGTGTCTCCGGTCGGTAACATACGTTCTTATACAAGCCAAGAACCAACCCCAAGTCTCTGTGCTCTCGCTCTCGACAACGGTGAAGGCTACTAGATAAATCTTATCATTAGCATCTGTCGCCATTGCAATCATCAATTTCCCTTTATATTTTCCATAGAGGTGGGTTGCATCAATGCTAATCACAGGACTACACTTCTTGAACCCAACAATACATGGACGAAACGCCCAAAATATGGACTTGAATGTACAAGTTCCCTGGTCATAATTATCGTCCACTAGTAACTTATACTTTGTACCCGAACTTGCATCCTTAAGTCCTGTCAAAAAACACGGCAACTTTGCATAAGACTCCTTAAAATCCTCGTATATAGCTGTAACGGCCTTTTGTTTGGCATCCCATACCTTGTATGTGAACCATAATGATTACGTTAGAAATGAATACAAGTTAAATAATTATAGTTGAAGAAAACAAATCAAGACTTGTAAGGCTATAATATTTCTTTCTCTTTATTCCTTTTTTTCTTTTCTTTTTTCAATTTCAATTTTCATAATATAAAGTATTCATGGGTTTTGGGAAAAAAAAATCATGATTATACTTCACAAAAGACTGATGTCTCTACGTTGTATCGAAAATAGAATGCAAGTTAAAGAATACCTTGTAGTGAGATACTTCGTATTTTAAGTCTGCCAAAGCAACATGGCATAAGTTCTTTATCTTATACGCAGGGTCTTCTTGTATGTAGCGCTCAAGTACATATGCTAGGAACACCGAATCAATCATCCGACCATCACGAGCATTCTGAATTTTGTCGCACGTGTGGGAGCCCTTGCATTTTGCGATCTTCCAGACATTGTCTCCCTTACAACATATCGCACAGACTAACCATGGACATGAATCATCCTCGCAACTCACCAAGCCTCTCTAAGTCTGAATGCTCAATTTTGAAGCTAAAATTCTCTCGTACTACGTACTAGGTCAACGCATGTTGCACCGCCAATTTAGTCGCGAATACCATCCCTTTAATTGGCTGCTCCCCAGGCGTCCAACTTAATACTTCCACTTGCATAACCGGTGATGGATCAAACATATTATCCCAAGTGTTTTTGGTGAACCATTCTGGCGTAGGATTGGGACCGAGGCATGTCTCTCTATTCTCTTCTACAATCGTATCTTCGATATGATCAACATCCTCATGTTCACCCATGGTATCTAGGAGCTCCTCGAAGTCATCCTTAGTAACATCGATATGGGTTGCATCATCACCAAGTCCGTGATCATCTTCATTTTCGGATGTGCCCCTATGCAGCTCATCATCAAATAAATGCTCTCCTTCATGCACTTACTGGGGCCCTTCCTCCTCCTCAGTCAAGTTCACATGGGGAAATGTCTGCCACGGTTCACTGCCATACCCATCTCCTGTGTTCTTTACACACCCTTGATAAGATCTTTCTGGTATTGAGTCGATGTGCTCATCTACTCTTCCATCCAAAACAGTATGTTGTGAACCCTCTCCAGCCTCTACTGTGGTGGGCTCAATAGTGACATAGAGATCCGAAGCAATGAATCCTTAAGCCACCATTTGTGCAACCATTTCCCACATTATCTTCACTTCGGTGCCACCCAATAATTGTAGTGAATTGTAGAAAACCTGCGTGTCTAAAACTCATTGAGGTGCTTGATACACGATAGAAATGTTATGCCTAGAGTGGTCTAACCCCATCACCTTCAATATTCTTCGTTGCAAGTTCATAAGCCCTATCCCACGTTTCACCTTAACATAATTTTGCTTTTGGTTTGAGCCTTGGTATGACAACCCATGCAACTCATGATAATACATCTCTCCATCATAGTACACATAGAAAAAGTGAAAATCCATCACCGACTTGTTATTAACAATATAAAAGTTGTCATCATCTATAACCACTTACATAAATATGGCGTATGATAAAATCAATTTATATTCAAACTCAACCTCCTCAACTTTGTGTATAGAGATATAAATAATTGAATCTCAATCATTCAATAAATTTCTAGGCACATAGACATCATGTGTATTAAAATATATATATATATATATATATTTTAATACAGATATAAAATATTAAAAGGTCAACAATTTCGACTTTATTAAGCCAATTTCTTCGTTCAGTAATGAATTCATATTACTAGAGGGGGCCAGGGGCCTAGGCCCCCCCAAATATTTTGAAAAATATCTATTTTAATATATGATGTAATTATATTTACAAGTGGTTAATTGGGAAAATACAACTTGGCCCCCTTTATTTATTATTAAATTTCTAAATACTTTTTAGTGTAAGCATAGTCAACAAATAATTAAGTAATAATCCTCTCATAATATATGTCAAGAGTGATGATATATATGTGTGTGTGTGTGTGTGTGTATTAGGTTGTAAATAGCATTACTTTTTTTTTTTTTTGGTGCGTAAAATGTAATAATATCTTTCCAAATGTAATTTTTTTTTCTTTTAATTCCATGTAATTTTCAATCGTTTTAACCACATATCTATAATTTATAATAGATTTAATTACAATACTTGGCTGCCGGCAAATTATTAAAAAAACTGTGTTTTATTTAATATTTAGATAACTTATAAATTATAGAATAAACAATATACAATGACATAGTATTCTTTTACATCTAAATAAACAAATACATAGAAACATAAAATATAAAATGAATTCTTCAAAGCATTTTAAATATAATGAAAATGATTCGAATTTTTTTCTTCTTCTTGAGTTTTTTGTTGTTTAGATATATGGTTTATGTTAATTGTGGCCCCCCCAAATAAAATTTCTTCGCTCCGCCACTGAGCATGGGGTGAGGGGGGGCACTTGCCCCCCCTAACTCTGTACAAATGCCTTAATGATAATGTATTGGTTTAAAAAGTTTGACACTTTGACCCCTTTAATAGAATAAAAAAAGTAGTCGTGGTCCCACCTTAAAGAAACAGACCAAAGTCCTAACCTCATATTATTTTTTAAGTCAGTTTTGATATTGTATACACGTTTATTTTTTTTACCAATATCACTATTCACAGCACTTGCCTTTCTTGCTTATCTCATAAATAGCTTAACCCATAAATGAATGATGAAATCCTGTTATTTCTTAATTTTTTTACAATTTTAACATCTGAATTTTTGTTATAAACTTAAATTTTAAATATTTAGAAGGATAGAGAAGTAAATGCTGAATGGGGCATATTTTAAGAAGCAATCAGACAGTAAGATATATACACAACTTTACAAGTATTTGCTATATTTTTAATTTTTTAGATTTCACAAAATAAAATAAAAAACTTATAGATGAATTTTTTTTTCTTAATTTATTTTAAGGAATCAAAGTACATGTCTAAACTTTATGTATTTTATTCTTCTAATTTTTTTTTTTATGGATTTACTATCTCTCTTTCAACTATTAGTAATTATGAATTGGTTATTTTTATTTCTTTCTTTTAACAAAAAAAAAAAAAAAATGCTTCTAATTGCAATTGTTTCTTTACAATTTATTTTGTTACAATATAGTTGTGCTCCATTTGTTTTGACAAAAAAGTTATATATATATCAGCAGTTGTACATGGACTTTAAACTTGCAAAAAACTCAGCTCATGAATTGTGGTCATGCAAAAAAAATTTCATACGAACCACACATGTAAACACAATCTAACAAAGCATTTAACTATATTACCTCTATGTACACAGCAGGCAGGACCCAAAGGTTAAATGGTTTGTCTTCAATGGAAAAACATTGACACTGAGACTTGCAGATGGTGACCCAACATTGACTCTTCACATGGACTTGGCAAGTGCAAGACAGAAATAAATGCAGTATATTGGAAAATAGCTGAAAGCTGGTGAGGGTGGTTTTGTAAAGAGGTACACCATTCATTGTGCATTAATTCCAGTAGTTGGCGTCAGAAAAGTGGGCACGAGGTACTCGAGTTTCTAGGACTCGAGTACCGTGTGAATTGATTGTTTTTTTTTGGGAAAAAAGACTCAGGTAGATTGGTACTCGAGTTTGAAGAACTCGAGTACCTTGTGAGGTACCTGAGTCCACCAAACTTGGGTACCAATCTGCCTATTTTTTAAAATTTAGGCAGATTGGTACCCGAGTTTGGTGGACTCGGGTACTTCACAAAGTACCCGAGTCCACCAAACTCGGGTACCAATTTGCCCGTTTTAAAAAATTGACCCAGATTGATACCTGAGTCCACCAAACTCAGGTACCAATCTGGGTAAATTTTTTAAAACGGGTAGATTGGTACCCGAGTTTGGTGGACTCGGGTACTTTGTGAAGTACCTGAGTTCACCAAACTCGGGTACCAATCTAGGTAATTCTTTTTTTTTTTTTTTTGTTGGATTGATGAAGGAGACAAATAGAAGAAGCTTATAGATGTTATTGTCAAGGTAACCTACAAAGGATTATTTTAATCTTCAAGGTAGCTTAAGCACTTGCAAAGTTGCAAGTTGCAACTTTATAAGCAAATATTTAGTACTCACTCCTTCACAATATAGTGCACCCTACTTGCATAACATGTAGTGGTTCTCTTATGATTCATTTGCACTACCTAGGTTGGATTCGGGTTCAGGTTAGAAAGCTCAATTACATGACTTGCATCTTATACCTTGACCTTGAGAAACTGTTAGAGGCGAAGCATTCTAAAAAATTTTACAACTAGATTTCATGAATTTCTTGGCACTGGATATCTGCTCGAACAGTTTCTCAATAGACACCGATTCAGCACATCAAGAAAGTAAACACAATATTGTATTTTCATTACTAATTCATGGAAACCAATTGCAGACTTAACAAGAATCTCAATTCTAATTGTACAATAACTATTTATTGTCCAATAAATTAACATTCAAAACTCTACTAGTTTGTTTGGTTACAGCCATTCAAGTCCAGGAACAGATGATTTTTCTTTTCTCAAGTAAAAAGTGAATCGCATGGAGTGAAAATGACACCATCAATTTGCTAGAAAGAATTTTCTATTCTCTCTCTCACTCTCCAATAACTTTCCCTTGATAAATAATCATTCACTAAATTTGAAAAAGGGCTCAATTCACTTTTGTATAAAAAACAAGCTCATCTATAAATAATGAAAGAAAAACAATAATATCTTCTTTTGAAACCAGAAGCTTCCAACATAACTTTATGAGACAATCAACCAAATCTATTTCAACTTGCATTAAAAATTTCTCTAAATACATCATACACATACCCATCTGTCCCTTTTAAATGCCCCACAACCCATTATCCAAAAAAGAAATAAAGGAGTCACTACCACCAATATTTTGGTCATCAACCACTAACCCCACCACTGATACTAGAAGAGGAGCACATCCATTCAGCTTTGGAAAATTCCTTCCTGGACTTGACTATGGCAAGGACTTCAAGTGCCTCAGGTTTTTTCTTCCAGGCATGAGAAGCACTCCTAGTTTGACAAAACTGGGAAAAAGAAGGAACAGATACTCTGACCTGATTGTTTCTCCATCAAGGAGTTAGAAACTACACTATAAAATACTCATTGTAATGACTAAAAGCTGGACTAATACAGGAATTTGGGACCCAGAGGCACACTGGGAGTCAAAGACGAGCACGTGCAATTGCACATTGTTATTGGGGTCTATGAAGGGGTGTTTGATTCGGGCTTAACAAGTGTTGGTGCATCCGGTTGATGTGTCCGAAAAATTGCAGAAGCAAGCGATATGGGCATGATGCAGAGAGCCTTGGACTGAAGGAATTGCATGGCATCTCCTACATCTTCTTCCATCAGCTTTGCTACTTGCTGTTCTGTGCCATCATTTGACCACTTATCCCAAGCTTGTTGATTTGTTCCACCTTCAATGCCCTCACCTTGCATTACACACATATCAAAAGTGAATACATAAAAGCAACAGACATGAAAATACTAGAGACAGAAGAAGGCAGACAACTTATTGAACCATTTTTAGATTCGGACAAGAATGGCATATCAAAAACTTTTATATACGACAAAGTAGGTCATGCATAATCAAATGCAAATACTGATTTAATTAATCACCTAAACTGTTAGAATTATGATCAAATTCATTATTTCCTAATAATTTAAGCTTATGGAACAATCAATAATGTATTAAAGTATCAAAGCCAATGGTCTTGAGTTCAAACTATGTCTTTAAAATGTTAAAAATCCCAAGTGTTGGGCCGCATTTATTAAAGGGGAGTCTAAGGTATTGTTAAAATTATGATTAAATTCACAATTTTCTAATAATTTAAGCCTTTGGGACAATCGGTATTTATCAAAATTGAAATGCAAATGTATGTTTCATTGCAGGTAAATACCTAACTTAAAATCTGTGCTAATGGTACAAGTAGGTATCAACAAGTAACAAGAAAAATAATACAAATGAAAGAATACCAAATCAGAAAAAAAAGAATTTGAAGTTACAGTTCTTCCAGTTTGTTACCTCAACTGATGAAAGGGGTACATCAGCTACAAGCTGAGCTACTGCACCAGCTCCACCCAATCGACTCATGCTCAAAACCTGTGTCAAAATGTCAATGGAATCAGATATGTATTAAATGAAGAAACATAAACCAACAAGAAAATCAAGAAAAATAAAATTAGTCAATTACAGCATCAAGAAAGTGGTAACAGTAACGCAGTTCACATACTTTCCTATTTAATAATGACCTCATTGCAGACTGAAGATTCTGACACCATAGAAGTTACCTCATGTTTGACATTGTCACAGCTTTATATAAAAAAGGCTTGAAATTCTTCAATAATGTCTGAGATAGTCAACATATTTGGGACCTACCTTGTAATAACGGCATTCTAAAGACTACGAAAGATTTTAACACTCAATAGTTAGGAAGTAGGTACAGGTTTTTGAAAACAATGACAAGTTCAATAAATGCTCTAATTATGCGTGGGAAAACGGAATTGTTATAGACATCCAGGAGAGCTGTATCTTGTCCAGATTCCTAACAATAATTGAGGCTTAACCAATCTCAGAAATTATATGAGAAATATTAAAGAATACAGTGGATCATCCCTAGATAGAAATTTCATTTTGATTTTTAATATCAATACCTTGACTTGGAGCCTTAGAAACTTCACATAGTCCACAATTTCGTCAAGCATTGCTGCCCTATCCGTCTGCACAACATATTATTGGCTATCATTGTATGTAAATATATCTCAAATGCAACACATATTTCTATTATGGCTGAGAGAAAAAAAGAAAAGGAAGTAAAACTTCCTTGACCTTTTCTTGTGAGGTATATAAAATGAATCATGAATGTCTATAACATCTACAACATTTACAGTTACGGTCCAACTACTAATGATTTTATCTTCCCACCAATCATCACTAATTTCGAACTGTTGATCACACATTCCTAGAATGCCGTGTTTCACTGCCAACGGATAGTTAGATGTTAATTACCTTCATGGCAAATTGGCACCTAAGAACTATGTCCACCTTCAACTTTACAAGAGAAGAGAAAGAAAAGGAACCATATCCTGGAAATTTCTTGTGAATTTAATTTCAGTAATCAACTTATGAATCATATGATGATGTTTTAACCCCATTAGTATGAATCCGTAAAACAAACATAACAATTTAGCCAGATAGTCATTAGCATTTTTGGAAAGTTTGCACTGAACTCTTCCAGAAGTCAGGCAGATCATCTCTTCTATAAAGAATGATGCTACCATACCATACGATTGTCAGAGCACTCTCTACATGCATATGCAAATTATTCGTTTGTGTCAATAGTCAAGGTCAAAACTCGCACATCTGAGCTAGAAATTTTAAACAAAAAATCTTGACAAAAGAAGCAAATCATTTTTGCCTGTAAAAGTATCATTTGGTTAAGACAAGATTGTTTCCAGAACATGCTAAAACAATAACCTAAAAAACACATATTTATGAAAGTGAGCATCATTAAATTTAAAATCCCTCTCTTTTGCTTCTTTTTCTTATCATTAATTGTATTTGCTTTGTTAAGTTCTTTATCAATAAGAGTAACTAATCTAATATTTCTTTATAACCAATTGCAGATGGCATTTTTCAATAAACAAAAAGCGAGGCTATAATTAGCTGCACTGAGAAGGCACTAACTTTATTGGCACTGGGAACCAATTCTTGCAAAGCCTTCATTCTTTCTGCAATTCTTTCCCGACGTAACTGCATAGAAGAGAGAAGCAAAAGCTGGTATGTCATAATGAATTTTTGACATAGGTAGATTGTTAATATCATCAATATTAGTAATATTGTAACATCAATCTTAATACTGTGGAGCAACATGGTAATGCATATTGCTGTAGGATAGGGATGGAATTAACCTTCATATGCGTCATCACTACCTTCCAATCTTTATTCTTTAACCTTATTTTCTTTTCTTATTTTGCATTTTATATTTATAAACCTCATCTTAATATATAATACCTCAGAGTAAAGGGGAACCGTGGGACACCACCATTTGAAATAAGTTTAGCATTTTTCAATTACTACAAGCAGTTAGTCAAACCTGTACTTATGCTAACAGTGAAACCACTTTACAGTCTTAACAAAATGCCACAAGTGAAAAACAACCAGCTCTTTGAGGATGACATCTTAGAATTATGTTCCATCTTAAATGTGGTGGAAATCGTTGCTTTACTTATACTGATTCTTGACAAAAGTGAAACCTAACATTGAATAGTTCTCTTAAACACAGCTATCAAATTTACCCGTTCAGCAATACTGTGGGGATCTGTGGCTTGCCTCGTCTTGCACGCACCCTTGGGCGGATTCCAGGTGGATGTGGTGCAGCAACACCCGGCCCATGTGTTGGTTGGCTATGGAACTGCCATATCAATAATAGAGATTGTGTCAAATAATAAATAATGGTAAACATTAAAAGTAAAATGCAAGAAAATCCACCAAATAAGACCTACAAGCTTCTTAAAGCAGAAATACCAGGAAAGCCATCAACTTATCAACGTGAGAACATTATATATATAATAAAATTCACAGGAGACTCACTAATTAGTTGATTAAAATACACGACGAATCCAAAGGATTGGAAGATAATTGAGTAATTATATGAGCAATTTAACTCATTATGTGTATTGGGCAGTGTTATTGGTATGTAGTCTAGTAATGTTCATGGCCGATCTAAAGACATCCATCCCTAGTTGATTACTAAATGGTTGTCAAATACACAAGAACTGAGTATTGTATTCTCATGAAATCTCTACGATTTTGCTAAATGCTTTAAGGTTCTAATTTCATCTGCAGATATGTCAACATGCTCGAGCTGGTTTCTGTATATAAAAGGAAAAAACACATATGCAGCTTAATAGGATAAACGTGTAACAGGCTGAGCTTTTGAGCAGATATCAATATATGCCATTAAGGAAAATAAAGCAATTAGAACTCCCAAACCAGAAGAAAATATTCTTCTTCTTATTCTTCTTCTTTTCAGTTTTATTTTACTTGTTTTATAAGCTATGTAGCACGGGTGCGTTTCGGGATTCGGGTGCGGGTGCGGGACTCGGCAATTTTTGAAAAAGGTTGGTGCGGGTGCGGCGGGACTCGGCGATTAAAAAATTATTAAAAATATTTTTATTTATATTTTCTATATATTTTTACTATTAAAATATTCTTAAAAAACACATACTATGCCTTGATTCACAAAAAAAGAAAGCAGAATGCAAGTTTCGGCTTTTCCGGCCATATTCAAGGCCGATTTCGGCCGTTTCTGGCGTGTTTCGGCTTTTTTTCGGCCTGTTTCGGCCGTATCGGCTGTATCGGCCGCCGGCCGATACAACCCGATATGGCCGATACGGCTCGATTTTGGCCGAATCAGCCCGGTTCGGTGCGAATCGAGCCGAGTCGGCGTGAATCCGAGAAAAAAAAAAAACCAGACGTGGTCCGACGCGCGGGCAACTGCGTCGGACGCCGCGTCCCGCGTCGCGCCGCGTCGGATGCGGGTGCAGCACCTCTGGTGCCGCGTCCGTGCTTTCTAGTTTATAAGTGACAATAGTTTTATTGAAAGGAAGAAGATACTTTATGCACATAGAGTTCATACAAAATATTCCCAGGGAATACAATTACCAATCTTTACTAATGAAAAGAGAGCACAAATGAACAAAATCTAACATAGATTGCAAACCACTCTTTTACTTCTATTATCCTTTTTTGCTTAAAGGATTTTACTTCTATTGTCCTAATTGGCCATTTTCTTGTGAAGAAAAGTTTGCAAACCCTAATCAAGTTTCTATAATCTAGTGAAACATATATCAATAATAAATGAAGCCAGATGCAGATGAGCGTGGTAGGTGGATGATCTCTATTAAGGAGATACTTACAAAGCGAAGGAAAATCACAACTGTTAGAGCACAAATGCCTCCAAGGAGAATATGAAGACCACTTCTGGCAGTTTTCTGCACATCAGAGTTGTATTTATCAAATAAAGCATATAATAAAGACATTTTAAACACAAAAAGAACAGATGAACTCAAAATAAATGAATATCCTTAAAATATATAAAAAAATATTTAAATGCAAGAATTTTCTTAGCATTCTGTTTAGTTTCTGATAATTTATGCAAATAGGTGTGAACCTTGTTTCAAAACATTGATGTTAGAACTTAGAAACAAGTCTACTTACACAATAAATTAGTAATTTATAGTTGATTCCATACTAAGTGATGAGAAATCATAATTTACCATCTCAACAAATTATTAAGAAAGTTGTGAAATTTATCAAAATTTTTTTTTTTTGGGTGGTTAATATGCAACAAAAGAAAGTAACTTTATAATTAGGCATGGGATAATCTAAGCTGGTAAGGACAAAAAGATCATATACTATTGCAAACCCAAAGCAGCACTGATTCTTGACCATTCTTGAATCATCTCCGTTTTCTTCTCCTCACTGGTTCCTTAACTGGTCTCACCTTGCCTGAAAAGAACACAAGCAAATTCTAATATGCAAATCATTTAACTATAAAGAGATGTAAATGTAATCGGTATTGAATTGAACTGTAGTACCATGTCCAGTCCCACAATCAAGAGGATGTGTCCGTGTCTGTTGTGGCCTTCGCGGTCGATCCTCAATGTGTGAAGCCTCTGGTGGGGGGGGGGGGGTATCTGTGTTGGGATGAACTCGGTATGCACAAACTCAGGGGGGACAGCACCAGGAATGGGTCACCCAGGAGTGGGCATGATTCTCATCTTATCTCTACCATGTACATTTGCGGGGGAAGTGCCAGTAGTCAGTGGGGGAGACGTATGGGTGGTGGGCAACGAGGATGTAGTAGGGGATGTGGGTGGGCAGGTACCATTGGTCCTCATGGATGGGGACCGAGATATGTCCCCATGGGTAAACGTATGGGATGGATCCGCATCATTATGTGCCATGGAGCCTATGTCATAACCAGTGTCCAAACACATCTCATCTGCTGTCTGACTTGCTTCCTCCATGGTGTGGTCGTGCACAGGTGTGTGGCGCCGACTAGATGTGGGCATAGGTGTGTGACGCCAACTAGATGTGGGATGCTGATTAGATGTGGGACGCTGACTAGATGTGGGCATGGGTGTGTGACGCTGACCAGATGTGGGCATGCCGACTAGATGTGAGCACAGGTGTGGGATGCTAACTAGATGTGGGATGCTGACTAGATTGACGGCCTCCATGCCCTTGACGTCCACTTGCTTGCCGACCACGCCCTACAGGCGGTTCATTTGTGTTGCCCGCATTGCATGCATCGTCCAAGGTCAATCGACCAATCTCTTCAACAGATTGCATGGCATTAATACAGTCGGTGTAGATCTCAGACCCTAGTTCGCACTTCCCCATAATCCTCAACTGTGATTCAACCTGTCACAAATATACAAGAGTAGTGTTAGTAGGTTGAACTAAATTATGCGAAGCGAGGTACATTTATAACAAAATAGTCTCTGTAAACTTAACAAAGTGTCCTAGTACGAGGTCTCTTTTGTAATATGGCAAATAGTACTGGGACAAAATCACACCATATACTCGTCATTGTAGCTCATCTCCCCATGAAAGGGCGGTGCATCGGCAATTGTGGTGTGCGCAGCCCATTTACCAATATGCGTGGCATGTTCTTGGGCCTAGTATTTTTCCTGCTTGCCCTGGAGAGTTATCTTGTGAAGGTCAACTGAAGTATTGACATCGAGTGGTATGCCTTGCTTCATCCCAAACTGTTGGAGAACATGTTCAGGGTGATGTCCTTCAACCACCAAAAAATGTAAGAGTGGCACGATAGACCTCCATATGTGTTGGCCTGCCATACAATATACGGGCAGGGAACCCAAATAATTTATGTATGGCTCCCACACAATCTGCAATGATCCAACCGATGCAAACAACCATATTAACAATATAATTAGAAAAAATGTGTAACGAATGTGAACAATACATTTAACTCTGCTCTGAAAAAAAAAAATGTTTATTCATTCCAAAGCAAATTGTACGTACAACAATTACATGCCAAAGCGGTTCCCACTTGTAAGGCATGATACCTGATTTGGCCGTAGTGAAGCAAGTGACACACGATAGGCGTGTAGGACGTGCATTCCATGTTCAGTTGTTATCTTAGCCCTTTTCCATCTAGCAAACAACATAAACATAAAAGCCATATTAGTTACTTACATAATTCCCATGCGAAAAAGGTTAATGCGGAAATGTAAAATAGTAACTATCTAAGATCCTACATACCTGATAGCAAGTAGACCTGGGGGCAGTGCTTGATGTGGATGCCTCATCACAGGACATATGTGTAGAAACCTCGCCCACACCCACAACTACACCAATAGCAGTGCATCACCAATCTGCTTGGTTGTATTCTCTGATGCCTTACAAAGGTGTCTATATAGCCAACTTAGTCCTGCACTACCCCAACTATACTTCTTTCCGTTGTTGATTGGATTGAAAAATTGCAGATACATAATTGAGACTCGTTCGCCAGACTTATCCATAAATAACGTACCACCCAACATCCCCAGTATGTAAAACCGAGCATACTGCTGCATAAGCTCCTCGGTGGTGTCAGCCGGGAGAGGGTTGATAAACCGATCCTCAAGCCATTTGGCTTTTACCCTCGGCCCTTTTATCACTCCAATGTTCTTATTACTACCAACATCTCTTCTTGACGACCTATGCCCTAGCATGTTGTAGCAGAGGTCGCTCTAATCAGTCATTTTGGTATATCCCATCACCGGCAAGCCATTTACAAGTACCCCCATTATAACCTCCATGTCTTGTAGCGTGATGATCATCTCACCGTGGGGGAAGTGGAATGAGTGCGTCTCTGACCGCCATCTCTCCACCAACGCCGTGATCAATGCATGGTCAAAGTCCATATGTGGGACCCGAAGTAGCCCATCTAACCCCGCATCTGTGATATAAGTTGCAATCTGTGGATCTAAAACTGCACCATTTTCAAGCAGACCTTTATCTCAGTGACGACTAGTCAGTACACTTGGCACTTCCTACAAACAAAGCAGCTTAGTACTAATAATAGCATTCACTAAGCACGTAATAATTACGCTTCAAACTTAAATGCCAAAAATCTTTCTACTACATATATTGACTACGATTTTGGATAAGTGCAAACCTCGCCTTCCAAAGGAGCATCCCAAAGCAAACTTGAACGATGCACATCCTGCCTCCTCAAGACAGTCTGTATAGAGGGTCTCATTCAATGTGGGTCCATATCTGGCATTTAGTGACAACAACAATCAGGGGAAAATTCACTTCAAATACATAAACTTTCTTCTTCTTCTTCTTCTTCTTATTTATTTATTTTTAATTATAAACATATTTGACTGAAAATGGCAATAATATATATCTAATGCAGCCTTCACTGATTTCATTAAAAAAAAAAAGAATTAAACTTTAGAATGTTAAGTAGATTATAGCATATTCAGCTAATAGAAATAGAATACATTAGCATACATGATAAAACATTTTCACCCCTAAATAAATAAATGAGAAAGCCATAACTTTCAGATGGAAGAAATTTCTAAAATGAAAGTCTCTCTACATTATTAAAATCAACCCTCACTTTAATAGTCCAAGCATCCTACTCATTATGGCCTTAATGAGAACGCTAATTGTATCCTACAATGACTGATTGCTCTAATAACACATGAAAATGTTCATTAAAAAAAAAAAAAAAAACATAAATAAAAAATTACACCACAAAATACCCACATCATATTAATTTTGATTTTGAAAATTAACCATAAGTTGTATTGTAGCATATGTATATGTACCTAATTAACCATCATCTTGACTACATTAAGTTAGTGTTGTCATTCTGGGAATTTCACAGAATAACAAGTTGCATATATCAGAATATTGACATGCAAAATGTTATCGTTGACATGCACAATGGTGGGGGAGTACATTCCTTAATGCCGATTATCCCTTTTTAAGTTTCGAATTAAGCGACTAATATAGAGTTTTAAATATATCATACAACAGAGACAAAGAGGGAGGTGTTAGAAGATTAATGGAATGCTCATGCATGAATCTCTCTAAGCCATACCAGCTGAATTACAAGAAATATTAATAATTTATATGTGAGTTAAACAAAAAAATTCTTTCAAACTCATTTTCATGTTATAACTAAAATATGAAAACAACTTATCCACAGAAAAAACCTAAAGGAAAAAAGAAAAAGAAAAATCAAAGAGTTATTAAGTAGATCTTGGAGCATCTGGCCAGGTTGAGAAAAAAAGTAGGATTATAGGGTTTATCCAATTATCTGGTGGAAATTTTCTCATAACTTGATTCACAACCAGATCAATTCAAGAAAACAGAAAGCCAAATGAAAATTAAAGACAAGAAAAATATGTTGTTTAAAGGTGACCTAACACATTATATATCTGTTTTGACACATTGCACTAATCGAGAATGCTACTATATAAGATATATTCTCTTCATTAAATACTAGTGCATTGAACAATTGGACAAATTAAGCATATTTAGCATAATGTGTGGTTCTCTTTAAAAGTGTATTGGTAACCGATTGTAGATTAATTAGTACTTCAATCTTGCTATTTTTGCCAAAAGAAAATACCCACCATTGAGTCAAAAGCATATATAATAATGCGGCTAAGTGTTTATTTTTTCACCCTAATATTTTTATTACATCAAAGATTAGCAATAAAAAGTGGATTCTAATTGTGAAATAAAAATTTGTAACCTGGATAATGCAATCCGGACTTTATATATGAAAACTTATCAAAGAGGCATGATTGTTGGAAACTTTTATCACATATAAAGAAAGCTAAATAAAATGATACCCCACAAATGCATTATCCACAAATACCCACAAATACCCAATGCTCCAATCTGGCTCTAGAGAATGGTTATGTAACTAGATAATAACATTTACAGCATCTCCTTCACAAATACCCACAAAGACCCACAAATACCCACAAATACCCAAT
The DNA here is from genome assembly GCA_030820535.1 of Quercus parvula. Taxonomy (NCBI): domain Eukaryota; kingdom Viridiplantae; phylum Streptophyta; class Magnoliopsida; order Fagales; family Fagaceae; genus Quercus; species Quercus parvula. Next base: position 24,307,096 of record JAUAME010000005.1, on the reverse strand, counting down.
GCTCAAACAAATATTGAGATAAGGAGACATACCTTGTGATTCCAAACTAAAGATGCAGACCGACAGTGAGAGTAGAGAGTGTGAGCAAGAGGGAGAGTACAGAGCGAGACCGAGACTAAGAGGGAGACCGAGAGTGAGAAGGAGACTGAGAATGAGAGCGAGAGCGAGACTGAGAGGGAGATTGAGAGCATGTGGGAGATGATAGCGAGATTGAGAGGGAGATTGAGAAAGTGATAGTGAGATTGAGATTGAGAGGGAGATAGCAATATTAAGAGGGAGATTGAGAAAGTGAGTGATGAGAGAGTAAGCTGAGTGTGCTCTAAGTGTGGGTAACAGATCTTCGTTTAAGTGTGGGTAACAGGGGCCATACTCGGGTTTAATTGGCTAGAACAGTACTCAAGCTTCATGAGCTCGAGTACTAAGCGGAATATTTAATTCCCAAATGCCATGTCATCGTGCCACGGTGGATTAAAAAATATGGTACTCGAGCTCACCTAGCTCGAGTACCAGAAAAAGTGGTAGATCACTATTTTTTTCCGAAATAGTGTTTTATTTGCAAAATATTTCAAGAATTGATGGTATTTGGCCATTTTGGCCGAGTTTCACATATGCAAGAATAGTTTCTTTACGACAATTTGAGATCTCTATCGAGTGAAACATGCACCACCGCACGAAAATACTAATTGTTTGGTATGAGCAGCTATGAAACTTGGCAATCCAGGAGAGGGGTCCATTTAGCAGCAAGAGAATTAAACAATGATTTCATACTAGGGAAGTTATCAAAACTAGCGTGTCAAAAATGAGCGGAAATTTCTATCTTCATGCCTACCTTCATTATTTATTCACTAGTCACGGACCCGCGCGTTGCGCGTAATTATTTTTTAAGGGAGGTCTCATTGTTATCATTATTTTGTAATTTGAACTAACTTAATGAAGAGAAATGCATTTCATAATCATGTTCATTGCAAAATAATTTTTTATTATTGTAGAATTGTTTTATTTAAATTTTGAAACCTTAATTCTACCATAGTTGGTTGACTAATTTGTACATCTCTAAGTCAATTATACACATTTTGCATGCTACATGTAAACCCTATTTTCCATAAGGTTGAAATAATGTGGGAAACATTTGATTCTATGGAAGTTAAAAACTAAAATTCTTATATCTTGTCTTAATGTTGCCTCAATAATATTAAATGAAATGTCAAAAATGGGATTTTGAAAATTTCCATCTTTATTTTTTATATATTTCTATTATTATTGAAGAATATCTTCTTTTTAGTTTTGATAAGAAATATGGTTTTCCATATTAGAGTTTGATTAGTTTTAAATTTAAATTTTGTATGATTGTATTTAATTATATGATTTAATTAAGTGAATGTAACAATTGATTTTATTGACATTCGTAAGATCATCTTTAATTAATTTTTTACTCCTATCAAGCTCTTTGTTTTCCAAGTAACGGTTACCAATTGACGTTTGATTTCTTGATGATAATTCTAATGTAGTAAATATGATTATAGTTTTTGTGTCTTGGACAATTGTTGTTATTATGGGTTGGGTTTGTTTCACTGTGATTATGGGTAATGTTTGTTTTTAAACTTAAAACTCATGGATTCTTTTTGAAAACTTCTATATATTGATGATGTTTTTTAGTATATCTTTTTGGTTTGTACCCATGTTGCTTTTGTAAGCTTTTAGGGTTATGTTTTATGCATGTTTGTAGGCTTTATGGTGTGTACCATGCTTTTATGCAGCCTTTATGCATTGCTTTAATCAGTACTTCTAACTAAATGTCATGCATTTTCCTTTTAAGTAATGTCACTCTTGTGCCCTTGTAGGATTGTTCCTAGATGCATATACTTAGTGTATTATGCATTGGTTGAATGTTGGGCATGCAAGTGATTTGCATTGAGCTTATTTACCTGTATGTCCAAGTGCTCATTCCAAGTGTGAATGAGCATTGTGATCACTACCTTACAGTGATTGCTTGTTTGATCAAGTCATGGTTTGTTTCTTAACTCCATCTTTACTCGATCACTTCATACTTGCTTCATATGCATTTCATGCTTTTCTACATACAATGACCATGGTGTATTGTTGTGTTTCAGGAGATTCATGTTCATATGATTCAAAAGCTTCACAGTTTCTAGAATTAGGTGTGAGTGAGTTATGTTCAACTGTTCCCAACTCACATGTTAAGTCTATAGTCTGTTTTAGGGTTTTATCACGAAATAGCCAAAGGGGGAGATTGTAAGGTTGAATTTAATCAACCATCCTGTTGGCTTTATTCCGTGCCAAATTTGCTTGTACTTTAGCAATTAGAAACCCTGTATTTAGGTGGGAATCACGTAAGGGTAGTGTGTGTGAGAGAGTGTGAAGAATTGCTCAAGTGTGTACAAAGAAGCAGGGACTCGCGGCTGGATTTTGCGGGTGGCTCGTGACTGCAAGCCGCCAGATTGAAGCACACATGCCAAGCATGCCAGAAGCTGAAGCATCGCGCCAGCTATACACTACAGGACAAAAGTTCCAGGCTGGCCAGGCCGTTTGCTCGCGGCTTGAACTTGTGACTCGACCCAGTCGCAAGGTCAAGCCGCCAGAACACCATGTTTGGAAAAATATGACGTTTCACATTCCTTCTCACCCTACTATATATATACCCTTATACCCACGATTCAGAGAGAGCTTCCAAAGAGAATTTTGAGAGAGAAACCTTAGAGAAAATAAAATTGATTCATCCACAATATTTACCTAAGAGACTCTTCAAATTCCTCTACTCTCTTCCTCTCCATTGTCAAATCCTTGAGAGGCTCTTTACCAAAACCTTTTCTTACCATATCCATTCCTGTGAGAGGGCTATTTGGTGTTTTAGGAAGCAGTTAGGAAGGAACCAATTTCATATTGGTTGATGCTATGGTCAAGTAGCGGAATCTGGGAAGCTAGAAAAGAAATAGGTTCGGCGTAACCTCGTTGGAGCAAGAAGCTTGGAGGGCTTAGGTACATTGGGTAGATTAGACTTGGAAGGTCTATTGCTGTTCATGTATTCTAACTACATTTTCTAGTGGATTACTTACCGCTTGGAGGGTGGCGGAGAGGTTTTACGCCGAGGGCTTCGGTTTCCTCTTCGATAACACATCGCTGTGTTGTCCTTGTGTTTGCATCTCTCTTCCCTTATCTTTGCCTTTTATTTTCTACTGTGGATGTGATTTTAAATTAGCTTATATTTTTTATCAATTCTGTTTATAGATTGTGTTCATTTTCCGCACACTTTGTGTTTGACATATAGCTTGAATTGGTAATTTTTAATTCGAGGGTTTAAACGTTCATAGTGTATTTCACACTATTTGAACTTTAAAAGATATATTCTTATTAACTATGCTATTTTTGTGCTTATTGAAACCTAAACTACAATTACCAAATTTTGTAATGAATTTGTAGAAATGGCAAAACGGTTCAGAATTTTCTGACTCGGCTCAAAAAATACCCAGCCTGAAACTGATTTTTTTGATTCGAAGCAAAAATGGGTTGACCCATGACCCAACCCATGTTTTTTGTGAGTCAACCCGACCCGACCCATGACCTGACCCTTGACCTGAACAATTTAAAATTTTTTTTTTTGTAAAATAAAATAAAATTAAGACAATATTGGTTTAATTATTTGTTGTGAGTTTTAAGGAAATAATTGAGACATTTACATAACTGCATGCAAATGAATTGAAAGATGAATGGTTGAACATTTTGTTATGAGTAAAGATTTTTAGATATCAAATAGTAAAGTACAAGCCAAGATAATCTGGTTACAGTTAAGTAAAAAACATAGATTTAAACTTGTAGACATGTGTGAGAGACATTCATAAGTGTGAAAATAGTGAAGCCAAATTATCAAATTAGCATAAATTATGAATGCTTAGACCTATTTTTTAACAATTTATGTCCAAAATAAATTGTTTTTCAAAATAAATTATGATATTTCCTAGAGTGTGTATTGCTTAACAATATAATATTCATAAAAGAGATCATGTATAAATAAGTAAATAATGAAACTTTAATGTATATTCTTAAATTGAAATAGAGTGCTAACCACAATTGATAATAGATTATAAAATTAATTTTCAAGATAGTAAATTTCTTATATGTTTTTATTTTTTGTCAAATAAGTTATCCAATAAGTCATTTGTAATTTTGTTTTATATTTTGGGATGTTGATATTGTGGAGAAATAAAATTTGTGTATTTGTTTTACTTATTTTTGTATTATTTTGTTTTAGCTAGCAATGTTGGAATTTGTATAATTTTAAAATCATTGAATAAGTATTAATAAGTTTAACTGAGTTAATTCTTGATATAAGTAGTGAATTCAAAGCAATGTATTTTATATTAAGAAATTTGTTGCATGACTTTCCAAATGACAAATACGAGTTTTTTTTTTTTTTTAAATTAAAAAAAAAATCATGTGAAAATTACAGGTCAACCCAACCCAACCTGCCGGCAACTCGATTGACATGAACCCCTTTTTAACCAGCTTAAAATGACCCGTTTTTAAGTCGCAACCTGTTTGACCCATAATTCAATTGACCTGATTTGAACCCGACCCGGCCCAACCCGCACATTTTGCCATGTCTATGAATCTGTGGCATTGGAATCTGCTACCTACTTAATTGCATAGCAACTTGACAAATACTATTCGCTATAAATCAAACTATACAATAAGGGAGTTAGAAGCCTAAACCACAAGGATTCAGATTAGGTGCAATACCTAGGGTATTGCACCTGATGCAATAGCAATACACGGTTGAGATTGAAAGTTTAAAAAAGAAACTTCCAATCTTAACTATTGAATAAAAAAAAGTTAAAAAGTTAAAGTTAAAAAATGAAAGTGGTAAAAATTAATGTGAATACGTGGTATTGCATCGGATCCAAATCCAAACCATGGCTATGATGTTACATCATACACTGCAATGTCAATCATTTGTCTAGCAAAAATCACCCTGTCCAATGTTTGGTCTAGAACCGTGATCCCAGATGTCTCCAAATCTGCAACAATTGCAATGGCTACATCTAGCTCCCCAAGATCGAGACATAATAAGATGATTTCATCATAAAGTTGACTGAAATAGAGGAAACACAATAAGATAAGTTTTATGGTAAGGATTTCAAATAGCCAAAAGAGATGCAATTTTAAGTTTTTTTGGATTGGACTTTTTTCTGATGAATTACATAACCACGATGAAGTTTTTAAGTTTCCATGCTCAAAGAAATATATATATATATATATATATATATATATATATATGCATTGTATTCGAATGCAAGAAGACTACTAAAATGCTAAAAATAAGAATCATGGACAATTTAGGACTTGTTTGGATTGAGGTGGAAGTGAAAGGGAGTAGAGTAGAAGTGGTTGAAAATAGGCTAATTTTAGGTAATTTCTACTCTTCTCTACTCCACTCTCCCTTTCTCCTTCAATCCAAACAGACTATTAGAGAAGTCCATCCACATTGTTCCACTAATCATGCAACTCTTAAATTGCGTTCTTTTATGGATATTGCTCTATAAAGAGATCAAGTTTATCCATGCAAGATTTTCAACCTTTTCTTAATGGGCATATAAGCAAACTTCCAAAATTGATATAGCAAACAACATACAAATGTGATGCCCAGCACATGGAATGTGGTCAGATTAAACTATCAAATTAGTTAGTTACTTTTTCATTTTTTTCATAAAATTTTTTCTAAAATGGTATACTAACTGAAAGCTCGAATTTGTGCTAAAACACAAGAGCTTGTTTAGACCCCCAAATTAAAAAAAGGGCTAGATAATTCTTACTCTAAACTATGCTAAGTGTGGAACAAAAGTAAAGAAGCGCAATCACTGGATCTACTCTAGTGCATACACATGAAGAATAAACAATAAAAGAAAAGTACAAGTAAGGGAAGAGAGATGCAAACACAAGATAACATCAAGACATGTTATCTTAGAGGAAACCAAAAAACTCAGCGAAAAACCTCTCTGCGACCCTTCAAGTCGAAATCGATCCACTAGTGAATAAGTTGGAATACATGAATAACAAAAGACCCTCCAAGCCTAGTCTACCTAATGTGCTTGAGCTCTCCAAGCTCCTGCAACTGATGGACTTCTTAGAGTCTTGTCTTCACCAGCTTTCTAAATCCCGCAATACGCCCGATTGCATTTGCAAAACCTCACCGACTTCTTTTCGTAAATCCCCAAAGCTTCCCAAGCTCCAAAACACTCTCTACACTTTGAACAGGTGTGAGTTATATTTAGGTACAAATCTCCTCTCAAGGTATGGCAATGCGAAAGGGAAGAAGAAAAGGCTAGAATGATTTCTCACTAAGGATGAATAGCTCTCTCTCTAAAAGATGGATGTGTTGTATTGTAGAAAACCTATCTAAGGTTTTTCTCTCTGAATAGCCTCTCATATTTTTGTGGGTAATGAGGGTATATATAGTATGGGTGAAGGATAAGAAAGTCACACTTAAAATCCTCCAGGCAGAATGTTTTATGGGTACCTCGCAAGATGGCCTGTCTCGCGAAGCACTCGCGAAATGTAGCTGGCATTTGACTCTTTAGTTTCCAGCATGTGCTTCTCACGTGCCCTTTTTGCGGGTTATTCTTCTCACGAACTTCTTGCGAGCTAGTGGCGAAACTACACTGATTCTTCAATTCATGCTCAATTCTTCACCAACTTAATACTAAATCCAATACAATAAAATCTCACAAAATACAAGGAACAAAATTAATGCAATTACAACATTTTTTGTCATGAAATAAAGCCAACAGAAAATATAGTTGTTAGTCATAACTTTACACTAACATATGTTTTTAGGGCATACGTTAATATAACCCAATAAAAAAAAATGATCTTTCTTTATTAGTAAAGACCAGGATCTTACCTCCTAAATATGTAGCCAAGACTGTGCATTGTCTGCAGGATCTTCAAGAAAAATGATGGCAATGGAGCCTTTATTGCTGCACGTAATATCATGGCACAATCGCCAATAGTGGGATTTCCACCCAGTTCTATTACCTAAATTATATCATTAAAAAATAATAATAATAATAATTACAGAAGATGCTTGTAAGGTAGTGGTAAAGTATCTACATCAATGAAATGACAAGTGAATCCTTCAAGCCTAGGTTTTAATATTGTTAATGTGTATTGGGTTGTGGGCTTTTAGCCCACCTTGTTTACTTGTATAGCACTCTTACTTGTACTATACACATCTACCTCTTATATAAAGGCACTCATGTATATTCTACATATATCTACCTCCTATATGAGCGCCTTTATAGGTCACCTCCAGACTATCACCACCTTCGCTCCTTCGGTTCTGCTTGTTTCGTTATTCTTCAGCCACATGTTCATAACAAACTTGAGCTTCAGTCTAGACTTTGTTGTTTTCTTGGCTATGGTAAAACTCAAAAGCAGTATCAGTGTTATCATCCTGTCTCTCATCATCTTTGCATCTCCCGCAATGTTGTCTTTTGGGAACATTGCTCTTTTGTTGAGCTCTCTCACTTTCGTGCCTCCCTATCTACCTCCTCTGTCTTGGAACATTTTCCAGATGAGCCACATATTCCTTCTATAGTTATTCCTGATCCTCCTATAGACTTCTTTATCTAACCACCAAATATTTTTAATGCCTCTCCTAGATCACCCTCTAATGAACAGGTGGAAGATGAACAGGTCAAAGATAAGCCACCCAACCTTGAGCTTGGGTCCCCTACTCCTACTCCACCTGAAGATCTTGCACAAAACATTCCACCTCATCACTTAACTCGGGTAAGATCCATTCCTGCACATTTACTTGACTATCATTGTTATACTACCCATGCTACACTACATGAGCCTCACACCTATCGTGAGGCCTCCATTAACCCTTTATGGTAGATTGCAATGAAAGAGGAAATTGATGCATTATATAAAAACCATACTTGGGATTTGGTGACCCTCCCCTTTAGGAAATTTGTGGTTGGTTGTAAGTGGATCTACAAGATCAAAACTCGTTCTGATGGGTCCATTAAGCACTATAAAGCTCGTCTTGTTGCAAAAGGTTTTACACAAGAGTATGGGATTGATTATGAAGAGACCTTTACTCCGATTGCTCATATTTCATTTGTTCGTGCCCTCTAAGCTATTGCCGCTGCCAGTAAATGAATGTAAAAAATGTCTTCCTTAATGGGAATTCAAGTGAAGAAGTTTATATGCAACCTCCTCCTAGTCTCTCTGTTGAATCAAACAAGGTTTGTTGCCTTCGACGTGCTCTTTATGACCTTAAACAAGCTCCAAGAACTTGGTTTGCCAAGTTCAGCTCCATTATCTTTCACTTGGGTTACACTGCCAGTCCTTATGATTCTTCCTTATTTCTTCATTGCACTGACAAAGGCACCATCTTGCTTCTCTTATATGTGGATGCTACAATTATAACTGGTGATGACCTTAGTGGCATTCAAGACCTCAAGGACTTTTTCAGTCAACAGTTTGAGATGAATGATATTGGACATCTTAGCTATTTCTTTGGTCTTGAAATCACTCATTCCACAGATGGTCTTTATATTACTCAAGCCAAGTGTGCTTTTGAACTTTTGTCTCGAGCTGGACTCACTAATAGCAAGACTGTTAATGCTCCGGTTGAACTTAATGTGCATTTGACTCCCTCGGGGGGGAAACCATTATCTAATCTCTCTCTTTAGAGACGATTGGTTGGCAGCCTAGTTTATCTCACTATCACTTGTCTAGACATTTCTTATGCTATTCACCAAGTGAGCCAATATCTGTTTGCTCCAAGATCGACTCACTATGCTGCTGTTTTACGCATTCTTCGATACTTAAGGGCACTCTCTTCCGTGGCCTTTTCTACTCAGCTCAATCTCCTCTTATTCTTTGTGCATTCTTTAATGCTGATTGGGCGAGAGATCCCACTGATCACAGATCTACCACTGGTTATTGCTTTCTTTTTTGTTCTTCTCTAATTTCTTGGCAAAGCAAGAAACAAACCTATGTGGCCTGCTCTAGTACTGAAGCAAAATATCGTGCCGTTGCTGATACCACATCTAAGCTCCTTTGGCTATGATGGCTTCTGAAGGACTTAGGTGTGTCCACATTCTCTGCTACTTCTCTTTATTGTGACAACCAGAGTGCCATTCATATTGCTCACAATGATGTCTTCCATGAACAGATTAAACACATCGACATCGATTGTCATTTTATCCGTTATCATCTTGTCCATGGTGCTCTCAAGCTATTCTCGATCTTCTCTAAAGATCAACTTCCAAATATCTTCACCAAGTCACATCCTAAGGGATGCCATCATGCTTTGGTTGACAACCTCAAGTTGGTCTCACACCCACCTTGAGTTTGAGGGGAGCTGTTAACGTGTATTGGGTTGTGAGCTTTAGGCCCACCTTGTTTATTTGTATAGCATTCTTACTTGTACTACACACATCTGCCTCCTATATAAAGGCACTCATATATATTCTATTATTCTGAGAAATACAATACATTCATTCAGTATTTCTAACAAATATAATATTAATACATGCTATACGTGTCAAGTTAAGAAAATTCATATATTCATATATAACAAACTTGTTTTGATTCGATAGTTAAAATTGGGGTGGGAAGAGAGGGGGTGGATTTGGCCCTTGGATGTTTTCGTTGAAAGCACTAGGAGATGTCAATTAAATTATAAGGTTTTTGGCAAAACAAGTGCACACTTATTTTGATAAATTTAGTGTTAATCAAAACATTAACTTACAAAAGATTTTTACTACACTTTTTGCTCAACCACTGTCCAGATAAGGGAGGGCTCATAAAGCCCTTTTGATTCACTTGGAAAGTGTTAACAACATAACACCAACATTTCATTTTCTGTTCAGCAGCAGAATTTAAACCAAGAACTTCCCAACCTCAACGACCCCTTTCCTACCTTAGTTTTGCTTACTAGAAATAAATGTGATACTTAGGGGTATTACTGAGAACATCAGCTTATACATATTATTTACTTTTGAATTTTTAATGCATCAATTATGTTCAAATAGGACTTGATGCTGTAACTCTGGATTAATGCTAGCCTCTAGGTAGTAACTCTTTGATCAAAGATAGATCTTTTTTTTTTTAATTATTATTATTATTATTATTATTATTTATGGGTAAGTTACCCATGCACCCAATGGATCTTGAACCATAACTTCACCTTCCACCAAGAACTTTTAAGGGAATGTGGTACCATTTGAGCTAGAGCTCATAGGCAAACTCTCAGGTAAGTTCCAATGCAGCCAATGAGTTTTCCAGACTGTAAAAGTATTTAGAAAAACAAGTAAATTCTTCTATCTCTTTGGTTGAAAGATGTTTTTAACATAGTCAAAGGCAAAAGGCTACCTTAAGGCACAAAGGCCTTGTATCGCACGAAACATGAGGTGACAAAAAGGTGCTAGACTGACTAGAGAGAAGAGCCAAATTCTCAATATAATTTAGGTTTTACAACAAGATTAGAATAAAAGCAATTATAAATTTAAAAAATAAACGAAGGAGGGAGGGGAATTAGTTTCTAGCCTTAACACCTTGCCTCGCCTGGGTGCCAAGGCAAGCGCCCAACTCACCTTTAACTTCCATGGATGTATCTCAACAGAAATAGATATTTACTAATTAGGTTCGTTGCTGCTCTAGTCACTTGTAAGCACAGATACAAATATGCTCTACAATATATACAAAAAGTTCATATAGCATTAAAAAATAATAAATAAAAAAAATTTAAGCTATGTTAGTAAAACACACTCTTCATCCCATTTTGATGGTCCTTACAAATTCTTGATGCCCAACTACTATCGCCCACTTGAATATGTAGTTAAACCAAAAATGTTAAAGAAAAATATAAAATCTGAAAAATCCACTAAATAGCCATTATAGGTGTTTAGAATGTATTATTTTAGTCCACAAATTGCAAAACAATGCAGGAAAATTCACAAAATAAAAAACCACAAGTTTCAGGGGTTTATTAATATGCAATTTAAAAATTAATAAAATTGAAATAGAGGAAGTATTAAGTAAACAAATATCTTGCTAATGAGATCAAACTCAAATAGCATTTCCTCTTCTCACGAGAATGTGTAGATGGTGACATAGTGAGTTCAAAATCTGTAATAAAAAGATTATGTGCATCTAGAAAAATAACATTTTCACACCAAAGAATTTGGAAAGTGGCAGTTACCACCTGCAGTTTGGGAACATGACACTTCTTTTTTTATATATAAGTAAATTTATCATATTCTTTATTAAAAAAAAAAAAAAAACCTATCTCATGAACAATACAAAGCAGATTGAATTATAATTAACAGATTGAATTAGCAAACTCGGTGGCCGTACCACTGTCACTGAGATCCAGAACAGTCAATCATTCAACAAGAGATGAAAGCCTCAACTATACCTATCATAAAAAATAAAAAAAATAAGGCAAAAACCACATTTTCGTCCCTACATTTTCACGTGATTTCATTTTGGTTCCTAAATTTTTTTTCCACCGCTTTAGTCCCTATCTTGGAAAACGGCATAAGTTAAAAATATTAAAATAATGTCCACATAAACCACATGGCTTTCCACGTCAACATCTAAATTAAAAATAGAAATAAAAACTAGAAATTACATTAATTGAGATCTAAGTGTGTCTTGAACAAGAACAACAAGAACACAAACCCAGATCTAAGAATACAAAATTAAAATCCAAAAATCACAAACCCAAAAACACAAACACAAACCCAGCAACAGATCTTCCTTGCCAACCAAACACAAAAGCAACAAACACAAACCTAGCAACTGATTTTTCTTGTCAACCAAACACAAAAACAACAAACACAAACTCAACATTAGTAAGAAATGGGAACGAAGAGCTGACTATAATTGATTTCTTCAAATCTGTCTTCTCCGAAGACTCGAACCAACCCCAAAATGACAACGCTCCCAAACCGAACCCGAACCTAAATCAAAACTCGGACTCGGACTCCACCACGATTTGGAGTTTCAGCAGATTGATCAAAACAATTGTGTCAAAATTGGAGTCAGTGATCCAAACCTACTAGCACGATATAGAGAATTTGGGTTTGGGTTGAAGAAAGAAACGTCGGTGATCCAAGAAGTCGCGTCATGCACCATCATGGATTTCCCAGCTTCGCTTAACGCTGACGCTTTCATCCCTAAGGAATCGCTCGAGTTTGTCGGTCAAGCCATCGATGATATTGGCTCCTCCGTATGGAAATCGACGGCAAAGATCATCACTTATGGTGTGGACAAGCTGTTCATAGCCGTCGCCGCAACGGTAGGCAATTAAGTAGTAGCAGTCAGGTTCAGATTTGGGTTTCTGTTTGGATTTGGGTTTTTTGGGTTTTCTAAAGATGGATTGCTGGGTTTGTGTTTGTATTCTTACTGATGTTTGGGTTTGTGTTTGTTGCTTTTGTGTTTGGTTGACAAGGAAGATCTATTGCTGGGTTTGTGTTTGTGTTTTTGGGCTTGTGATTTTTGGATTTTAATTTTGTATTGTGAGATCTGGGTTTGTGTTTTTGTTGTTCTTGTTCAAGACACACTTAGATTTCAATTAATGTAATTTTCGGTTTTTATTTCTGTTTTCAATTTTTTTTTTTTCAAATTTAGATGATGACATTATTTTAATATTTTTATGTGGACATTATTTTAATATTTTTAACTTATGCCGTTTGCCACATGAGCAATTTCAATCTCTGATGTAACGGCAGGGACAAAAACGAGACGTGTTTTCCAGGATAGGGACTAAAAGCGGTAGAAAAAAAAGTTGGGGACCAAAGTGAAAATCGCGTAAAAATGTAGGGATGAAAATGTGGATTTCGGCAAAAAATAAATAAATAAAGAGACCAATGCCTCAACCACATTTCTGAACCTTCCACATGTTCAAAAATCGTCGGTCAAGCCATCGACGATATCAACTCCTCCGTATGGAAATCGACGGCAGAAATCATCACTCACAGTGTGGACAAGCTCTTCATAGCCGCCGTTGCCGGCACTGATTCCGATTTTGATTCCAATAATAGTCGGCGATTGAGTAGTAGTAGTCAGGTTTAGATTTGGGTTTGTGTTTGGATTTGGGTTTTTTGGGTTTTCTGAAGATGGATTGCTGGGTTTGTAATTGTGTTCTTACTGATGTTTGGGTTTGCGTTTGTTGCTTTTGTATTTGGTTGACAAGGAAGATCTGTTGTTGGGTTTGTGTTTGTGATTTTTGGATTTTAATTTTGTGTGGTTAGATCTAGGTTTGTGTTCTTGTTTAAGACACACTTAGATCTCAATTAATGTAATTTTTGGTTTTTATTTTTGTTTTCAAATTTTTTTTTTAATTTACATGCCGACATTATTTTAATATTTTTAACTTATGTCGTTTACCACATGTGCAATTTTAGTCTTTGATGTAACGATAGGGACAAAAACGTGACCCATTTTCTAGGATAGGGACTAAAAGCGGTGGATAAAAAAGTTAGGGACTAAAGTGAAAATTGTGTAAAAATGTAGGGACAAAAATGTGGTTTTCGCCAAAAAATAAATAAAAAAAGAGACAAAAGCCTCAACTACACTTCCGAACCTTCCACATGTTCAAAAATCGTTGGCCAAGCCATCGATGATATCAACTCCTCCGTATGGAAATCGACGGCAGAGATCATCACTCACGGCGTGGACAAGCTCTTCATAGCCGCCGCCGCTGGGTCTGATTCCGAATCTGATTTCAATAACAGTCGGTGATTGAGTAGTAATAGTCAAGTTTAAATTTGGGTTTGTGTTTAGATTTGGGTTTTTTGGAGATGGATTGCTGGCTTTGTGTTTGTATTCTTATTGATGTTTGGGTTTGTGTTTGTTGCTTTTGTGTTTGGTTGACAAAAAAGATCTGTTGCTGGGTTTGTGTTTGTGTTTCTGGGTTTGTGACTTTTGGATTTTAATTTTGTGTTGTTAGATCTGGGTTTGTGTTCTTATTGTTCTTGTTAAAGACACACTTAGATCTCAATTAATGTAATTTTTGGTTTTTATTTCTATTTTCAAATTTTTCTAATTTAAATGCCAACATTATTTTAATATTTTTATGTGGACATTATTTAAATATTTTGAACTTATGCCATTTGCCACATGTGCAACTTCTGTCTCTGATGTAACGGTAAGGACAAAAACGAGACGTGTTTTCTAGGATAGGGACTAAAAACGGTGGGAAAAAATGTTAGGGACCAAAGTGAAAATCGTGTAAAAATGTAGGGATGAAAATGTGATTTTCGCCAAAAAATAAATAAAAAAAGAGACAAAAGCCTCAACCACACTTCCGAACCTTCCACATGTTCAAAAATCATCAAACAAGCCATCGACGATATTGGCTCCTCCGTATGGAAATCGACGGCAGAGATCATCATTCACTGCGTGGACAAGCTCTTCATAGCTGCCGCCGCTGGCTCTGATTCCAATAACAGTTGGTGATTTAGTAGTTGTAGTCAGGTTTAAATTAGGGTTTGTGTTTGGATTTGGGTTTTTTGGGTTTTCTGAAGATGGATTGCTGGCTTTGTGTTCGTATTCTTACTGATGTTTCTGTTTGTGTTTGTTGCTTTTGTGTTTGGTTGACAAGGAAGATCTATTGCTGGGTTTGTGATTGTGTTTCTGGGTTTGTGATTTTCGGATTTTAATTTTGTGTTGTTAGATTTGGGTTTGTGTTTTTCTATTCTTCTTCAAGACACACTTAGATCTCAATTAATGTAATTTTTGGTTTTTATTTCTGTTTACAATTTTTTTTTTTTTTTAATTTAGATGCTGACATTAATTTAATATTTTTATGTGGACATTATTTTAATATTTTTAACTTATGTCGTTTGCCACATGTGCAATTTCAGTCTTTCATGTAATGGCAAGGACAAAAACATGACCCGTTTTCTAAGATAGGGACTAAAAGCGGTGGAAAAATAAGTTAGGGACTAAAGTGAAAATCGCGTAAAAATGTAGGGACAAAAATGTGGTTTTCGCCAAAAAATAAGTAAAAAAAGAGACAAAAGCCTCAACTACACTTCCGAAACTTCCACATGTTCAAAAATCATCAGTCAAGCCATCGACGATATTGGCTCCTCCGTATGGAAATCGACAGCAGAGATCATCACTCACGGCATGGACAAGCTCTTCATAGCTACCGCCGCTAGCTCTGATTTTGGTTCTAATTCCAATAACAGTTGGCGATTAAGTAGTAGTAGTCATGTTTAGATTTGGGTTCATTTTTGGATTTGGGTTTTTTGGGTTTTTTGAAGATGGATTGCTGGGTTTGTGTTTGTATTCTAACTGATGTTTGAGTTTGTGTTTGTTGCTTTTGTGTTTGGTTGACAAGGATGATCCGTTGCTGAGTTTGTGTTTGTGTTTCTAGGTTTGTGATTTTTGGATTTTAATTTTGTGTGGTTAGATTCGGGTTTGTGTTCTTGTTCAAGACACACTTAGATCTCAATTAATGTAATTTTTGGTTTTTATTTCTGTTTTCAATTTTTTTTTTAATTTAGATGCTGACATTATTTTAATATTTTTAACTTATGTCGTTTGCCACATGTGCAATTTTAGTCTTTGGTGTAACGACAGGGACAAAAACGCGACCCGTTTTCTAGGATAGGGACAAAAAGCGGTGGAAAAAAAAAGTTAGGGACTAAAGTGAAAATTGTGTAAAAATGTAGGAAACAAAATGTTGTTTTCGCCAAAAAATAAATAAAAAAAGAGACAAAAGCCTCAACTACACTTCCGAACCTTCCACATGTTCAAAAATCGTTGGCCAAGCCATCGACGATATTGGCTCCTCCGTATGGAAATCGACGGCAGAGATCATCACTCACGGCGTGGACAAGCTCTTCATAGCCGCCGCCGCTAGCTCTGACTCCGAATCTGATTTCAATAACAGTCGATGATTGAGTAGTAGTAGTCAAGTTTAAATTTTGGTTTGTGTTTGGATTTGGGTTTTTTGAAGACGGATTGCTGGCTTTGTGTTTGTATTCTTATTGATGTTTGGGTTCATGTTTGTTGCTTTTGTGTTCGGTTGACAAAAAAATCTGTTGCTGGGTTTGTGTTTGTGTTTCTGGGTTTGTGACTTTTGGATTTTAATTTTGTGTTGTAAGATCTGGGTTTGTGTTCTTACTGTTCTTGTTAAAGACACACTTAGATCTCAATTAATGTTATTTTTGGTTTTTATTTCTATTTTCAAATTTTTTTTTTTAATTTAAATGCCAACATTATTTTAATATTTTTATGTGGACATTATTTTAAAATTTTGAACTTATGCCATTTGCCACATGTGCAATTTCTGTCTCTGATGTAACGGTAAGGACAAAAACGAGACGCGTTTTCTAGGATAGGGACTAAAAGCGGTGGGAAAAAATGTTAGGGACCAAAGTGAAAATCGTGTAAAAATATAGGGACAAAAATGTGGTTTTCGCCAAAAAATAAATAAAAAAAGAGACAAAAGCCTTAACTACACTTCCGAAACTTCCACATTTCAAAAATCATCAGTCAAGCCATCGACGATATTGGCTCCTCCGTATGGAAATCGACAGCAGAGATCATCACTCTCGGCGTGGACAAGCACTTCATAGCTGCCGCCGCCAGCTCTGATTTCGGTTCTAATTCCAATAACAGTCGGCGATTGAGTAGTAGTAGTCATGTTTAGATTTGGGTTTATTTTTGGATTTGGGTTTTTTGGGTTCCTTGAAGATGGATTGCTGGGTTTGTGTTTGTATTCTTACTGATGTTTAAGTTTGTGTTTGTTGCTTTTGTGTTTGGTTGACAAGGATGATCCGGTTCTGGGTTTGTGTTTGTGTTTCTGGATTTGTGATTTGTGATTTTTGGATTTTAATTTTGCGTGGTTAGATCTGGGTTTGTGTTCTTGTTCAAGACACACTTAGATCTCAATTAATGTAATTTTTGGTTTTTATTTCTGTTTTCAATTTTTTTTTTTTAATTTAGATGCTGACATTATTTTAATATTTTTAACTTATGTCATTTGCCACATGTGCAGTTTTAGTCTTTGATGTAACGACAGGGACAAAAACATGACCCGTTTTCTAGGATATGGACTAAAAGTGGTGGAAAAAAATGTTAGGGACTAAAGTGAAAATTGTGTAAAATTGTATGGACAAAAATGTGGTTTTCGCCAAAAAATAAATAAAAAAAGAGACAAAAGCCACAACTACACTTCCGAACCTTCCACATGTTCAAAAATCATTGGCCAAGCCATCGACGATATCAGTTCCTCTGTATGGAAATCGACGGCAGAGATCATCACTCACGGCGTGGACAAGCTCTTCATTGCCGCCGCCGCTGGCTCTGATTCCGAATCTGATTTCAATAACAGTCGGTGATTGAGTAGTAGTAGTCAAGTTTAAATTTGGGTTCGTGTTTGGATTTGGGTTTTTTGAAGATGGATTGCAGGCTTTGTGTTTGTATTCTTATTGATGTTTGGGTTTGTGTTTGTTGCTTTTGTGTTTGGTTGACAAAAATGATCTGTTGCTGGGTTCGTGTTTTTGTTTCTGGGTTTGTGACTTTTAGATTTTAATTTTGTGTTGTTAGATCTGGGTTTGTATTCTTATTGATGTTTGAGTTTGTGTTTGTTGCTTTTGTGTTTGGTTGACAAGGATGATCCGTTGCTGGGTTTGTGTTTGTGTTTCTAGGTTTGTGATTTTTGGATTTTAATTTTGTGTGGTTAGATCTGGGTTTGTGTTCTTGTTCAAGACACACTTAGATCTCAATTAATGTAATTTTTGGTTTTTATTTTTGTTTTCAAATTTTTTTTTTTAATTTACATGCCGACATTATTTTAATATTTTTAACTTATGTCGTTTACCACATGTGCAATTTTAGTCTTTGATGTAACGATAGGGACAAAAACGTGACCCATTTTCTAGGATAGGGACTAAAAGCGGTGGATAAAAAAGTTAGGGACTAAAGTGAAAATTGTGTAAAAATGTAGGGACAAAAATGTGGTTTTCGCCAAAAAATAAATAAAAAAAGAGACAAAAGCCTCAACTACACTTCCGAACCTTCCACATGTTCAAAAATCGTTGGCCAAGCCATCGATGATATCAACTCCTCCGTATGGAAATCGACGGCAGAGATCATCACTCACGGCGTGGACAAGCTCTTCATAGCCGCCGCCGCTGGGTCTGATTCCGAATCTGATTTCAATAACAGTCGGTGATTGAGTAGTAATAGTCAAGTTTAAATTTGGGTTTGTGTTTAGATTTGGGTTTTTTGGAGATGGATTGCTGGCTTTGTGTTTGTATTCTTATTGATGTTTGGGTTTGTGTTTGTTGCTTTTGTGTTTGGTTGACAAAAAAGATCTGTTGCTGGGTTTGTGTTTGTGTTTCTGGGTTTGTGACTTTTGGATTTTAATTTTGTGTTGTTAGATCTGGGTTTGTGTTCTTATTGTTCTTGTTAAAGACACACTTAGATCTCAATTAATGTAATTTTTGGTTTTTATTTCTATTTTCAAATTTTTCTAATTTAAATGCCAACATTATTTTAATATTTTTATGTGGACATTATTTAAATATTTTGAACTTATGCCATTTGCCACATGTGCAACTTCTGTCTCTGATGTAACGGTAAGGACAAAAACGAGACGTGTTTTCTAGGATAGGGACTAAAAACGGTGGGAAAAAATGTTAGGGACCAAAGTGAAAATCGTGTAAAAATGTAGGGATGAAAATGTGATTTTCGCCAAAAAATAAATAAAAAAAGAGACAAAAGCCTCAACCACACTTCCGAACCTTCCACATGTTCAAAAATCATCAAACAAGCCATCGACGATATTGGCTCCTCCGTATGGAAATCGACGGCAGAGATCATCATTCACTGCGTGGACAAGCTCTTCATAGCTGCCGCCGCTGGCTCTGATTCCAATAACAGTTGGTGATTTAGTAGTTGTAGTCAGGTTTAAATTAGGGTTTGTGTTTGGATTTGGGTTTTTTGGGTTTTCTGAAGATGGATTGCTGGCTTTGTGTTCGTATTCTTACTGATGTTTCTGTTTGTGTTTGTTGCTTTTGTGTTTGGTTGACAAGGAAGATCTATTGCTGGGTTTGTGATTGTGTTTCTGGGTTTGTGATTTTCGGATTTTAATTTTGTGTTGTTAGATTTGGGTTTGTGTTTTTCTATTCTTCTTCAAGACACACTTAGATCTCAATTAATGTAATTTTTGGTTTTTATTTCTGTTTACAATTTTTTTTTTTTTTTAATTTAGATGCTGACATTAATTTAATATTTTTATGTGGACATTATTTTAATATTTTTAACTTATGTCGTTTGCCACATGTGCAATTTCAGTCTTTCATGTAATGGCAAGGACAAAAACATGACCCGTTTTCTAAGATAGGGACTAAAAGCGGTGGAAAAATAAGTTAGGGACTAAAGTGAAAATCGCGTAAAAATGTAGGGACAAAAATGTGGTTTTCGCCAAAAAATAAGTAAAAAAAGAGACAAAAGCCTCAACTACACTTCCGAAACTTCCACATGTTCAAAAATCATCAGTCAAGCCATCGACGATATTGGCTCCTCCGTATGGAAATCGACAGCAGAGATCATCACTCACGGCATGGACAAGCTCTTCATAGCTACCGCCGCTAGCTCTGATTTTGGTTCTAATTCCAATAACAGTTGGCGATTAAGTAGTAGTAGTCATGTTTAGATTTGGGTTCATTTTTGGATTTGGGTTTTTTGGGTTTTTTGAAGATGGATTGCTGGGTTTGTGTTTGTATTCTAACTGATGTTTGAGTTTGTGTTTGTTGCTTTTGTGTTTGGTTGACAAGGATGATCCGTTGCTGAGTTTGTGTTTGTGTTTCTAGGTTTGTGATTTTTGGATTTTAATTTTGTGTGGTTAGATTCGGGTTTGTGTTCTTGTTCAAGACACACTTAGATCTCAATTAATGTAATTTTTGGTTTTTATTTCTGTTTTCAATTTTTTTTTTAATTTAGATGCTGACATTATTTTAATATTTTTAACTTATGTCGTTTGCCACATGTGCAATTTTAGTCTTTGGTGTAACGACAGGGACAAAAACGCGACCCGTTTTCTAGGATAGGGACAAAAAGCGGTGGAAAAAAAAAGTTAGGGACTAAAGTGAAAATTGTGTAAAAATGTAGGGAACAAAATGTTGTTTTCGCCAAAAACTAAATAAAAAAAGAGACAAAAGCCTCAACTACACTTCCGAACCTTCCACATGTTCAAAAATCGTTGGCCAAGCCATCGACGATATTGGCTCCTCCGTATGGAAATCGACGGCAGAGATCATCACTCACGGCGTGGACAAGCTCTTCATAGCCGCCGCCGCTAGCTCTGACTCCGAATCTGATTTCAATAACAGTCGATGATTGAGTAGTAGTAGTCAAGTTTAAATTTTGGTTTGTGTTTGGATTTGGGTTTTTTGAAGACGGATTGCTGGCTTTGTGTTTGTATTCTTATTGATGTTTGGGTTCATGTTTGTTGCTTTTGTGTTCGGTTGACAAAAAAGATCTGTTGCTGGGTTTGTGTTTGTGTTTCTGGGTTTGTGACTTTTGGATTTTAATTTTGTGTTGTAAGATCTGGGTTTGTGTTCTTACTGTTCTTGTTAAAGACACACTTAGATCTCAATTAATGTTATTTTTGGTTTTTATTTCTATTTTCAAATTTTTTTTTTTAATTTAAATGCCAACATTATTTTAATATTTTTATGTGGACATTATTTTAAAATTTTGAACTTATGCCATTTGCCACATGTGCAATTTCTGTCTCTGATGTAACGGTAAGGACAAAAACGAGACGCGTTTTCTAGGATAGGGACTAAAAGCGGTGGGAAAAAATGTTAGGGACCAAAGTGAAAATCGTGTAAAAATATAGGGACAAAAATGTGGTTTTCGCCAAAAAATAAATAAAAAAAGAGACAAAAGCCTTAACTACACTTCCGAAACTTCCACATTTCAAAAATCATCAGTCAAGCCATCGACGATATTGGCTCCTCCGTATGGAAATCGACAGCAGAGATCATCACTCACGGCGTGGACAAGCACTTCATAGCTGCCGCCGCCAGCTCTGATTTCGGTTCTAATTCCAATAACAGTCGGCGATTGAGTAGTAGTAGTCATGTTTAGATTTGGGTTTATTTTTGGATTTGGGTTTTTTGGGTTCCTTGAAGATGGATTGCTGGGTTTGTGTTTGTATTCTTACTGATGTTTAAGTTTGTGTTTGTTGCTTTTGTGTTTGGTTGACAAGGATGATCCGGTTCTGGGTTTGTGTTTGTGTTTCTGGATTTGTGATTTGTGATTTTTGGATTTTAATTTTGCGTGGTTAGATCTGGGTTTGTGTTCTTGTTCAAGACACACTTAGATCTCAATTAATGTAATTTTTGGTTTTTATTTCTGTTTTCAATTTTTTTTTTTTAATTTAGATGCTGACATTATTTTAATATTTTTAACTTATGTCATTTGCCACATGTGCAGTTTTAGTCTTTGATGTAACGACAGGGACAAAAACATGACCCGTTTTCTAGGATATGGACTAAAAGTGGTGGAAAAAAATGTTAGGGACTAAAGTGAAAATTGTGTAAAATTGTATGGACAAAAATGTGGTTTTCGCCAAAAAATAAATAAAAAAAGAGACAAAAGCCACAACTACACTTCCGAACCTTCCACATGTTCAAAAATCATTGGCCAAGCCATCGACGATATCAGTTCCTCTGTATGGAAATCGACGGCAGAGATCATCACTCACGGCGTGGACAAGCTCTTCATTGCCGCCGCCGCTGGCTCTGATTCCGAATCTGATTTCAATAACAGTCGGTGATTGAGTAGTAGTAGTCAAGTTTAAATTTGGGTTCGTGTTTGGATTTGGGTTTTTTGAAGATGGATTGCAGGCTTTGTGTTTGTATTCTTATTGATGTTTGGGTTTGTGTTTGTTGCTTTTGTGTTTGGTTGACAAAAATGATCTGTTGCTGGGTTCGTGTTTTTGTTTCTGGGTTTGTGACTTTTAGATTTTAATTTTGTGTTGTTAGATCTGGGTTTGTATTCTTATTGATGTTTGAGTTTGTGTTTGTCGCTTTTGTGTTTGGTTGACAAGGATGATCCGTTGCTGGGTTTGTGTTTGTGTTTCTAGGTTTGTGATTTTTGGATTTTAATTTTGTGTGGTTAGATCTGGGTTTGTGTTCTTGTTCAAGACACACTTAGATCTCAATTAATGTAATTTTTGGTTTTTATTTCTGTTTTCAAATTTTTTTTTTTTTAAATTTAGATACTGACATTATTTTAATATTTTTAACTTATGTCGTTTGCCACATGTGCAATTTTAGTCTTTGATGTAACAACAGGGACAAAAACGTGACCCGTTTTCTAGGATAGGGACTTAAAGCGGTGGAAAAAAAAGTTAGGGACTAAAGTGAAAATTGTGTAAAAATGTAGGGACAAAAATGTGATGTTCGCCAAAAAATAAATAAAAAAAGAGACAAATGCCTTAACTACACTTCCGAACCTTCCACATGTTCAAAAATCGTTGGCCAAGCCATCGACGATATTGGCTCCTCTGTATGGAATTCGACGACAAAGATCATCACTCACGGCATGGACAAGCTCTTCGTAGCCGCCGCCGCTGGCTCTGATTCTGAATCTGATTTCAATAACAGTCGGTGATTGAGTAGTAGTAGTCAAGTTTAAATTTTGGTTCGTGTTTGGATTTGGGTTTTTTGAAGACGGATTGCAGGCTTTGTGTTTGTATTCTTATTGATGTTTGGGTTTGTGTTTGTTGCTTTCGTGTTTGGTTGACAAAAAAGATCTGTTGCTGGGTTTGTGTTTGTGTTTCTGGGTTTGTGACTTTTGGATTTTAATTTTGTGTTGTTAGATTTGGGTTTGTGTTCTTATTGTTCTTGTTAAAGACACACTTAGATCTCAATTAATGTAATTTTTGGTTTTTATTTCTATTTTCAATTTTTTCTAATTTAAATGCCAACATTATTTTAATATTTTTATGTGGACATTATTTAAATATTTTGAACTTATGCCATTTGCCACATGTGCAACTTCTGTCTCTGATGTAACGGTAAGGACAAAAACGAGACGTGTTTTCTAGGATAGGGACTAAAAGCGGTGGGAAAAAATGTTAGAGACCAAAGTGAAAATCGTGTAAAAATGTGGGGATGAAAATGTGATTTTCGCCAAAAAATAAATAAAAAAAGAGACGAAAGCCTCAACCACACTTCCGAACCTTCCACATGTTCAAAAATCATCAAACAAGCCATCGACGATATTGGAAATCGACGGCAGAGATCATCATTCACTACGTGGACAAGCTCTTCATAGCTGCCGCCGCTGGCTCTGATTCCAATAATAGTTGGTGATTTAGTAGTTGTAGTCAGGTTTAAATTAGGGTTTGTGTTTGGATTTGCGTTTTTTGGGTTTTCTGAAGATGGATTGCTGGCTTTGTGTTCGTATTCTTACTGATGTTTCTGTTTGTGTTTGTTGCTTTTGTGTTTGGTTGACAAGGAAGATCTATTGCTGGGTTTGTGTTTGTGTTTCTGGGTTTGTGATTTTCGGATTTTAATTTTGTGTTGTTAGATTTGGGTTTGTGTTTTTCTATTCTTCTTCAAGACACACTTAGATCTCAATTAATGTAATTTTTGGTTTTTATTTCTGTTTACAATTTTTTTTTTTTTTAATTTAGATGCTGACATTAATTTAATATTTTTATGTGGACATTATTTTAATATTTTTAACTTATGCCGTTTGCCACATGTGCAATTTCAGTCTTTCATGTAACGTCAAGGACAAAAACATGACCCGTTTTCTAAGATAGGGACTAAAAGCGGTGGAAAAATAAGTTAGGGACTAAAGTGAAAATCGCGTAAAAATGTAGGGACAAAAATGTGGTTTTCGCCAAAAAATAAGTAAAAAAAGAGACAAAAGCCTCAACTACACTTCCGAAACTTCCACATGTTCAAAAATCATCAGTCAAGCCATCGACGATATTGGCTCCTCCGTATGGAAATCGACAGCAGAGATCATCACTCACGGCATGGACAAGCTCTTCATAGCTACCGCCGCCAGCTCTGATTTTGGTTCTAATTCCAATAACAGTTGGCGATTAAGTAGTAGTAGTCATGTTTAGATTTGGGTTTATTTTTGGATTTGGGTTTTTTGGGTTTTTTGAAGATGGATTGCTGGGTTTGTGTTTGTATTCTAACTGATGTTTGAGTTTGTGTTTGTTGCTTTTGTGTTTGGTTGACAAGGATGATCCGTTGCTGAGTTTGTGTTTGTGTTTCTAGGTTTCTGATTTTTGGATTTTAATTTTGTGTGGTTAGATTCGGGTTTGTGTTCTTCTTCAAGACACACTTAGATCTCAATTAATGTAATTTTTGGTTTTTATATCTGTTTTCAATTTTTTTTTTAATTTAGATGCTGACATTATTTTAATATTTTTAACTTATGTCGTTTGCCACATGTGCAATTTTAGTCTTTGATGTAACGACATGGACAAAAACGTGACCCGTTTTCTAGGATAGGGACTTAAAGCGGTGGAAAAAAAAGTTAGGGACTAAAGTGAAAATTGTGTAAAAATGTAGGGACAAAAATGTGATGTTCGCCAAAAAATAAATAAAAAAAGAGACAAATACCTTAACTACACTTCCGAACCTTCCACATGTTCAAAAATCGTTGGCCAAGCCATTGACGATATTGGCTCCTTTGTATGGAATTCGACGGCAAAGATCATCACTCACGGCGTGGACAAGCTCTTCGTAGCCGCCGCCGCTGGCTCTGATTCTGAATCTGATTTCAATAACAGTCGGTGATTGAGTAGTAGTAGTCAAGTTTAAATTTGGGTTCGTGTTTGGATTTGGGTTTTCTGAAGACGGATTGCAGGCTTTGTGTTTGTATTCTTATTGATGTTTGGGTTTGTGTTTGTTGCTTTCGTGTTTGGTTGACAAAAATGATCTGTTGCTAGGTTTGTGTTTGTGTTTCTGGGTTTGTGACTTTTGGATTTTAATTTTGTGTTGTTAGATCTGGGTTTGTGTTCTTATTGTTCTTGTTAAAGTCACACTTAGATCTCAATTAATGTAATTTTTATTTTTTATTTCTATTTTCAATTTTTTTTAATGTAAATGCCATCAGTATTTTAATATTTTTATGTGGACATTATTTTAATATTTTGAACTTGTGCCATTTGCCACATGTGCAATTTCTGTCTCTGATGTAACGGTAAGGACAAAAACGAGACGCGTTTTCTAGGATAGGGACTAAAAGCGGTGGGAAAAAATGTTAGGGACCAAAGTGAAAATCGTGTAAAAATGTGGGGACAAAAATGGGGTTTTCGCCAAAAACTAAATAAAAAAAGAGACGAAAGCCTGAACAAAACTTCTAAACCTTCCACATGTTCAAAAATCATCGAACAAGCCATTGATGATATTGGCTGCTCCGTATGGAAATCGACGGCAGAGGTCATCATTCACGGCGTGGACAAGCTCTTCATAGCCGTTGCCGCTGGCTCTGATTCCGAATCTGATTTCAATAACAGTTGGTGATTGAATAGTAGTTGTCAAGTTTAAATTTGGGTTTGTGTTTGGGTTTAGGTTTTTTGAAGATGGATTGCTGGCTTTGTGTTTGTATTCTTATTGATGTTTGAGTTTGTGTTTGTTGCTTTTGTGTTTGGTTGACAAGGATGATCCGTTGCTGGGTTTGTGTTTGTGTTTCTGGGTTTGTGATTTTTGGATTTTAAATTTGTGTGGTTAGATCGGGGTTTGGGTTCTTGTTCAAGACACACTTAGATCTCAATTAATGTAATTTTTGGTTTTTATTTCCGTTTTCAAATTTTCTTTTTTTTTTTTTAATTTAGATGCTGACATTATTTTAATATTTTTAACTTATGTCGTTTGCCATATGTGCAATTTTAGTCTTTGATGTAACGACAGGG
Source organism: Quercus parvula (assembly GCA_030820535.1). Classification (NCBI taxonomy): domain Eukaryota; kingdom Viridiplantae; phylum Streptophyta; class Magnoliopsida; order Fagales; family Fagaceae; genus Quercus; species Quercus parvula. Next base: position 24,281,142 of record JAUAME010000005.1, on the reverse strand, counting down.
ACAAAAACGTGACCCGTTTTCTAGGATAAAAAAGCCTGAACTGCACTTTCGAACCTTCCACATGTTCAAAAATCGTTGGCCAAGCCATTGACGATATTGGCTCCTTTGTATGGAATTCGACGGCAAAGATCATCACTCACGGCGTGGACAAGCTCTTCGTAGCCGCCGCCGCTGGCTCTGATTCTGAATCTGATTTCAATAACAGTCGGTGATTGAGTAGTGGTAGTCAAGTTTAAATTTGGGTTCGTGTTTGGATTTGGGTTTTTTGAAGACGGATTGCAGGCTTTGTGTTTGTATTCTTATCGATGTTTGGGTTTGTGTTTGTTGCTTTTGTGTATGGTTGACAAAAATGATCTGTTGCTGGGTTCGTGTTTTTGTTTCTAGGTTTGTGACTTTTAGATTTTAATTTTCTGTTGTTAGATCTGGGTTTGTGTTCTTATTGTTCTTGTTAAAGACACACTTAGATCTCAATCAACGTAATTTTTTTATTTTATTTCTATTTTCAATTTTTTTTTTAATTTAAATGCCAACATTATTTTAATATTTTTGTGTGGACATTATTTTAATATTTTGAACTTGTGCCATTTGCCACATGTGCAATTTCTGTCTCTGATGTAACGGTAAGGACAAAAACGATACGAATTTTCTAGGATAGGGACTAAAAGCGGTGGGAAAAAATGTTAGGGACGAAAGTGAAAATTGTGTAAAAATGTAGGGACGAAAATGTAGTTTTTGCCAAAAAATAAATAAAAAAAGAGACGAAAGCCTCAACCACACTTCCGAACCTTCCACATGTCCAAAAATCATCTAACAAGCCATCGACGATATTGGCTCCTCCGTATGGAAATCGACGACAGAGATCATCATTCACGGCGTGGACAAGCTCTTCATAGCCGCCGCCGCTGGCTCTGATTCCAATAACAGTTGGTGATTGAGTAGTTGTAGTCAGGTTTAAATTTGGGTTTGTGTTCGGATTTGTGTTTTTTGGGTTTTCTGAAGATGGATTGCTGGCTTTGTGTTCGTATTCTTACTGATGTTTGGGTTTGTGTTTGTTGCTTTTGTGTTTGGTTGACAAGGAAGATCTATTGCTGGGTTTGTGTTTGTGTTTCTGGATTTGTGATTTTCAGATTTTAATTTTGTGTTGTTAGATTTGGGTTTGTGTTTTTCTATTCTTCTTCAAGACACACCTAGATCTCAATTAATGTAATTTTTGGTTTTTATTTCTGTTTTCAATTTTTTTTTTTTTAATTTAGATGCTGACATTAATTTGATATTTTTATGTGGGCATTATTTTAATATTTTTAACTTATGCCGTTTGCCACATGTGCAATTTCAGTCTTTGATGCGACAACAAGGACAAAAACATGACCCGTTTTCTAGGAGAAGGACTAAAAGCGGTGGAAAAGGAAGTTAGGGACTAAAGTGAAAATCGCGTAAAAATGTAGGGACGAAAATGTGGTTTTCGCCAAAAAAAAAATAAAAAAAGAGACGAAAGCCTCTACTACACTTCCGAAGCTTCCACATGTTCAAAAATCATCAGTCAAGCCATCGACGATATTGGCTCCTCCGTATGGAAATCGACAGCAGAGATCATCACTCAGGGCGTGGACAAGCTCTTCATAGCTGCCGCCACCAGCTCTGATTTCGGTTCTAATTCCAGTAACGGTCGGCGATTGAGTAGCAGTAGTCATGTTTAGATTTGGGTCTGTTTTTGGATTTGGGTTTTCTGTGTTTTTTGAAGATGGATTGCTGGGTTTGTGTTTGTATTCTTATTGATGTTTGAGTTTGTGTTTGTTGCTTTTGTGTTTGGTTGACAAGGATGATCCGTTGCTGGGTTTGTGTTTGTGTTTCTGGGTTTGTGATTTTTGGATTTTAAATTTGTGTGGTTAGATCGGGGTTTGTGTTCTTGTTCAAGACACACTTAGATCTCAATTAATGTAATTTTTGGTTTTTATTTCTGTTTTCAATTTTTTTTTTTTAAATTTAGATACTGACATTATTTTAATATTTTTAACTTATGCCGTTTGCCACATGTGCAATTTCAGTCTTTGATGCGACAACAAGGGCAAAAACATGACCCGTTTTCTAGGAGAATGACTAAAAGTGGTGGAAAAGAAAGTTAGGGACTAAAGTGAAAATCGCGTAAAAATGTAGGGACGAAAATGTGGTTTTCGCCAAAAAAAAAAATAAAAAAAGAGACGAAAGCCTCTACTACACTTCCGAAGCTTCCACATGTTCAAAAATCATCAGTCAAGCCATCGACGATATTGGCTCCTCCGTATGGAAATCGACAGCAGAGATCATCACTCACGGCGTGGACAAGCTCTTCATAGCTGCCGCCGCCAGCTCTGATTTCGGTTCTAATTCCAATAACGGTCGGCGATTGAGTAGCAGTAGTCATGTTTAGATTTGGGTCTGTTTTTGGATCTGGGTTTTCTGTGTTTTTTGAAGATGGATTGCTGGGTTTGTGTTTGTATTCTTATTGATGTTTGAGTTTGTGTTTGTTGCTTTTGTGTTTGGTTGACAAGGATGATCCGTTGCTGGGTTTGTGTTTGTGTTTCTGGGTTTGTGATTTTTGGATTTTAAATTTGTGTGGTTAGATCGGGGTTTGTGTTCTTGTTCAAGACACACTTAGATCTCAATTAATGTAATTTTTGGTTTTTATTTCCGTTTTCAAATTTTTTTTTTTTTTTTTTTAATTTAGATGCTGACATTATTTTAATATTTTTAACTTATGTCGTTTGCCACATGTGCAATTTTAGTCTTTGATGTAACGACAGGGACAAAAACGTGACCCGTTTTCTAGGATAGGGACTAAAAGCGGTGGAAAAAAAAGTTTGGGACTAAAGTGAAAATTGTGTAAAAATGTAGGGACAAAAATGTGGTGTTCTCCAAAAAATAAATAAAAAAAGAGACAAAAGCCTGAACTGCACTTTCGAACCTTCCACATGTTCAAAAATAGTTGGCCAAGCCATTGATGATATTGGCTCCTTTGTATGGAAATCGACGGCAAAGATCATCACTCACGGCGTGGACAAGCTCTTCATAGCCGCCACCGCTGGCTCTGATTCTGAATCTGATTTCAATAACAGTCGGTGATTGAGTAGTGGTAGTCAAGTTTAAATTTGGGTTCGTGTTTGGATTTGGGTTTTTTGAAGACGGATTGCAGGCTTTGTGTTTGTATTCTTATCGATGTTTGGGTTTGTGTTTGTTGCTTTTGTGTTTGGTTGACAAAAATGATCTGTTGCTGGGTTCGTGTTTTTGTTTCTGGGTTTGTGACTTTTAGATTTTAATTTTCTGTTGTTAGATCTGGGTTTGTGTTCTTATTGTTCTTGTTAAAGACACACTTAGATCTCAATCAACGTAATTTTTTTATTTTATTTCTATTTTCAATTTTTTTTTTAATTTAAATGCCAACATTATTTTAATATTTTTGTGTGGACATTATTTTAATATTTTGAACTTGTGCCATTTGCCACATGTGCAATTTCTGTCTCTGATGTAACGGTAAGGACAAAAACGATACGAATTTTCTAGGATAGGGACTAAAAGCGGTGGGAAAAAATGTTCGGGACGAAAGTGAAAATTGTGTAAAAATGTAGGGACCAAAATGTAGTTTATGCCAAAAAATAAATAAAAAAAGAGACGAAAGCCTCAACCACACTTCCGAACCTTCCACATGTCCAAAAATCATCTAACAAGCCATCGACGATATTGGCTCCTCCGTATGGAAATCGACGGCAGAGATCATCATTCACGGCGTGGACAAGCTCTTCATAGCCGCCGCCGCTGGCTCTGATTCCAATAACAGTTGGTGATTGAGTAGTTGTAGTCAGGTTTAAATTTGGGTTTGTGTTCGGATTTGTGTTTTTTGGGTTTTCTGAAGATGGATTGCTGGCTTTGTGTTCGTATTCTTACTGATGTTTGGGTTTGTGTTTGTTGCTTTTGTGTTTGGTTGACAAGGAAGATCTATTGCTGGGTTTGTGTTTGTGTTTCTGGATTTGTGATTTTCAGATTTTAATTTTGTGTTGTTAGATTTGGGTTTGTGTTTTTCTATTCTTCTTCGAGACACACCTAGATCTCAATTAATGTAATTTTTGGTTTTTATTTCTGTTTTCAATTTTTTTTTTTTTTAATTTAGATGCTGACATTAATTTGATATTTTTATGTGGGCATTATTTTAATATTTTTAACTTATGCCGTTTGCCACATGTGCAATTTCAGTCTTTGATGCGACAACAAGGACAAAAACATGACCCGTTTTCTAGGAGAAGGACTAAAAGCGGTGGAAAAGAAAGTTAGGGACTAAAGTGAAAATCGCGTAAAAATGTAGGGACGAAAATGTGGTTTTCGCCAAAAATAAAATAAAAAAAGAGACGAAAGCCTCTACTACACTTCCGAAGCTTCCACATGTTCAAAAATCATCAGTCAAGCCATCGACGATATTGGCTCCTCCGTATGGAAATCGACAGCAGAGATCATCACTCACGGCGTGGACAAGCTCTTCATAGCTGTCGCCACCAGCTCTGATTTCGGTTCTAATTCCAGTAATGGTCGGCGATTGAGTAGCAGTAGTCATGTTTAGATTTGGGTCTGTTTTTGGATTTGGGTTTTCTGTGTTTTTTGAAGATGGATTGCTGGGTTTGTGTTTGTATTCTTATTGATGTTTGAGTTTGTGTTTGTTGCTTTTGTGTTTGGTTGACAAGGATGATCCGTTGCTGGGTTTGTGTTTGTGTTTTTAGGCTTGTGATTTTTGGATTTTAATTTTGTGTGGTTAGATCTGGGTTTGTGTTCTTGTTCAAGACACACTTAGATCTCAATTAATGTAATTTTTGGTTTTTATTTCTGTTTTCAATTTTTTTTTTTTTAAATTTAGATACTGACATTATTTTAATATTTTTAACTTATGCCGTTTGCCACATGTGCAATTTCAGTCTTTGATGCGACAACAAGGGCAAAAACATGACCCGTTTTCTAGGAGAATGACTAAAAGCGGTGGAAAAGAAAGTTAGGGACTAAAGTGAAAATCGCGTAAAAATGTAAGGACGAAAATGTGGTTTTCGCCAAAATAAAAAATGAAAAAAGAGACGAAAGCCTCTACTACACTTCCGAAGCTTCCACATGTTCAAAAATCATCAGTCAAGCCATCGACGATATTGGCTCCTCCGTATGGAAATCGACAGCAGAGATCATCACTCACGGCGTGGACAAGCTCTTCATAGCTGCCGCCGCCAGCTCTTATTTCGGTTCTAATTCCAATAACGGTCGGCGATTGAGTAGCAGTAGTCATGTTTAGAATTGGGTCTGTTTTTGGATCTGGGTTTTCTGTGTTTTTTGAAGATGGATTGCTGGGTTTGTGTTTGTATTCTTATTGATGTTTGAGTTTGTGTTTGTTGCTTTTGTGTTTGGTTGACAAGGATGATCCGTTGCTGGGTTTGTGTTTGTGTTTCTGGGTTTGTGATTTTTGGATTTTAAATTTGTGTGGTTAGATCGGGGTTTGTGTTCTTGTTCAAGACACACTTAGATCTCAATTAATGTAATTTTTGGTTTTTATTTCCGTTTTCAAATTTTTTTTTTTTTTTTTTAATTTAGATGCTGACATTATTTTAATATTTTTAACTTATGTCGTTTGCCACATGTGCAATTTTAGTCTTTGATGTAACGACAGGGACAAAAACGTGACCCGTTTTCTAGGATAGGGACTTAAAGCGGTGGAAAAAAAAGTTAGGGACTAAAGTGAAAATTGTGTAAAAATGTAGGGACAAAAATGTGATGTTTGCCAAAAAATAAATAAAAAAAGAGCCAAATGCCTTAACTACACTTCCGAACCTTCCACATGTTCAAAAATCGTTGGCCAAGCCATCGACGATATTGGCTCCTTTGTATGGAAATCGACGGGAAAGATCATCACTCACGGCGTGGACAAGCTCTTCATAGCCGCCGCCGCTGGCTCTGATTCTGAATCTGATTTCAATAACAGTCGGTGATTGGGTAGTAGTAGTCAAGTTTAAATTTGGGTTCGTGTTTGGATTTGGGTTTTTTGAAGACGGATTGCAGGCTTTGTGTTTGTATTCTTATCGATGTTTGGGTTTGTGTTTGTTGCTTTTGTGTTTGGTTGAAAAAAATGATCTGTTGCTGGGTTTGTGTTTGTGTTTCTGGGTTTGTGACTTTTGGATTTTAATTTTGTGTTGTTAGATCTGGGTTTGTGTTCTTATTGTTCTTATTAAAGACACACTTAGATCTCAATTAATGTAATTTTTGGTTTTTATTTCTATTTTCAATTTTTTTTTTAATTTAAATGCCATCATTATTTTAATATTTTTATGTGGACATTATTTTAATATTTTGAACTTATGCCATTTGCCACATGTGCAATTTCTGTCTCTGATGTAACGGTAAGGACAAAAACGAGACGCGTTTTCTAGGATAGGGACTAAAAGCGGTGGGAAAAAATGTTAGGGACCAAAGTGAAAATCGTGTAAAAATGTAGGGACGAAAATGGGGTTTTCGCCAAAAAATAAATAAAAAAAGAGACGAAAGCCTCAACCACACTTCCGAACCTTCCACATGTTCAAAAATCATCGAACAAGCCATTGATGATATTGGCTCCTCCGTATGGAAATCGACGGCAGAGGTCATCATTCACGGCGTGGACAAGCTCTTCATAGCCGCTGCCGCTAGCTCTGATTCCGAATCTGATTTCAATAACAGTCGGTGATTGAATTGTAGTTGTCAAGTTTAAATTTGGGTTTGTGTTTGGATTTGGGTTTTTTGAAGATGGATTGCTGGCTTTGTGTTTGTATTCTTATTGATGTTTGAGTTTGTGTTTGTTGCTTTTGTGTTTGGTTGACAAGGATGATTCGTTGCTGGGTTTGTGTTTGTGTTTCTGGGTTTGTGATTTTTGGATTTTAATTTTGTGTGGTTAGATCGGGGTTTGTGTTCTTGTTCAAGACACACTTAGATCTCAATTAATGTAATTTTTGGTTTTTATTTCCGTTTTCAAATTTTTTTTAAAAAAATTTAGATGCTGACATTATTTTAATATTTTTAACTTATGTCGTTTGCCACATGTGCAATTTTAGTCTTTGATGTAACGACAGGGACAAAAACGTGACCCGTTTTCTAGGATAGGGACTAAAAGCGGTGGAAAAAAAAGTTTGGGACTATAGTGGAAATTGTGTAAAAATGTAGGGACAAAAATGTGGTTTTCGCCAAAAAATAAATAAAAAAAGAGACAAAAGCCTCAACTACACTTCCGAACCTTCCACATGTTCAACAATCGTTGGCCAAGCCATTGATGATATTGGCTCCCCCGTATGGAAATCGATGGCAAAGATCATCACTCACGGCGTGGACAAGCTCTTCATAGCCGCCGCCGCTGGCTCTGATTCCGAATCTGATTTCAATAACAGTCGGTGATTGAGTAGTAGTTGTCAAGTTTAAGTTTGGGTTTGTGTTTGGATTTGGGTTTTTTGAAGGTGGATTGCTGGCTTTGTGTTTGTATCCTTATTGATGTTTGGGTTTATGTTTGTTGCTTTTGTGTTTGGTTGACAAAAAAGATCTGTTGCTGGGTTTGTGTTTGTGTTTCTGGGTTTGTGATTTTTGGATTTTAAATTTGTGTGGTTAGATCGGGGTTTGTGTTCTTGTTCAAGACACACTTAGATCTCAATTAATGTAATTTTTGGTTTTTATTTCCGTTTTCAAATTTTTTTTTTTATTTTAATTTAGATGCTGACATTATTTTAATATTTTTAACTTATGTCGTTTGCCACTTGTACAATTTTAGTCTTTGATGTAACGACAGGGACAAAAACGTGACCTGTTTTCTAGGATAGGGACTAAAAGCGGTGGAAAAAAAAGTTTGGGACTAAAGTGAAAATTGTGTAAAAATGTAGGGACAAAAATGTGGTGTTCGCCAAAAAATAAATAAAAAAAGAGACAAAAGCCTCAACTGCACTTCCGAACCTTCCACATGTTCAAAAATCATTGGCCAAGCCATCGACGATATTGGCTCCTTTGTATGGAAATCGACGGCAAAGATCATCACTCACGGCGTCGACAAGCTCTTCATAGCCATCGCCGCTGGCTCTGATTCTGAATCTGATTTCAATAACAGTCGGTGATTGAGTAGTAGTAGTCAAGTTTAAATTTGGGTTCGTGTTTGGATTTGGGTTTTTTGAAGACGGATTGCAGGCTTTGTGTTTGTATTCTTATCGATGTTTGGGTTTGTGTTTGTTGCTTTTGTGTTTGGTTGACAAAAATGATCTATTGCTGGGTTTGTGTTTGTGTTTCTGGGTTTGTGACTTTTGGATTTTAATTTTGTGTTGTTAGATCTGGGTTTGTGTTCTTATTGTTCTTATTAAAGACACACTTAGATCTCAATTAATGTAATTTTTGGTTTTTATTTCTATTTTCAATTTTTTTTTTAATTTAAATGCCATCATTATTTTAATATTTTTATGTGGACATTATTTTAATATTTTGAACTTATGCCATTTGCCACATGTGCAATTTCTGTCTCTGATGTAACGGTAAGGACAAAAATGAGACGCGTTTTCTAGGATAGGGACTAAAAGCGGTGGGAAAAAATGTTAGGGACCAAAGTGAAAATCGTGTAAAAATGTAGGGACGAAAATGGGGTTTTCGCCAAAAAATAAATAAAAAAAGAGATGAAAGCCTCAACCACACTTCCGAACCTTCCACATGTTCAAAAATCATCGAACAAGCCATTGATGATATTGGCTCCTCCGTATGGAAATCGACGGCAGAGGTCATCATTCACGGGGTGGACAAGCTCTTCATAGCCGTTGCCGCTGGCTCTGATTCCGAATCTGATTTCAATAACTGTCGGTGATTGAATAGTAGTTGTCAAGTTTAAATTTGGGTTTGTGTTTGGATTTGGGTTTTTTGAAGGTGGATTGCTGGCTTTGTGTTTGTATCCTTATTGATGTTTGGGTTTGTGTTTGTTGCTTTTGTGTTTGGTTGACAAAAAAGATCTGTTGCTGGGTTTGTGTTTGTGTTTCTGGGTTTGTGACTTTTGGATTTTAATTTTGTGTTGTTAGATCTGGGTTTGTGTTCTTAATGTTCTTGTTAAAGACACACTTAAATCTCAATTAATGTAATTTTTGGTTTTTATTTCTATTTTCAATTTTTTTTTTCATTTAAATGCCAACATTATTTTAATATTTTTATGTGGACATTATTTTAATATTTTGAACTTATGCCATTTGCCACATGTGCAATTTCTGTCTCTGATGTGATAGTAAGGACAAAAACGAGACGCGTTTTCTAGGATGGGACTAAAAGCGGTGGGAAAAAATGTTTGGGACCAAAGTGAAAATCGTGTAAAAATGTAGGGACGAAAATGTGGTTTTCGCCAAAAAATAAATAAATAAAGAGACGAAAGCCTCAACCACACTTCCGAACCTTCCACATATTCAACAATCATCGAACAAGCCATCGATGATATTGGCTCCTCCGTATGGAAATTGACGGAAGAGATCATCATTCACGGCGTGGACAAGCTCCTCATAGCCGCCGCCACTGGCTCTGATTCCAATAACAGTTGGTGATTGAGTAGTTGTAGTCTGGTTTAAATTTGGGTTTGTGTTTGGATTTGGGTTATTTGGGTTTTCTGAAGATGGATTGCTGGCTTTGTGTTCGTATTCTTACTGATGTTTGGGTTTGTGTTTGTTGCTTTTGTGTTTGGTCGACAAGGAATATCTATTGCTGGGTTTTTTTTTGTGTTTCTGGGTTTGTGATTTTCGGATTTTAATTTTGTGTTGTTAGATTTGGGTTTGTGTTTTCCTATTCTTCTTCATGACACACTTAGATCTCAATTAAAGTAATTTTTGGTTTTTATTTCTGTTTTCATTTTTTTTTTTAATTTTGATGCTGACATTAATTTAATATTTTTATGTGGACATTATTTTAATATTTTTAACTTATGCCGTTTGCCACATGTGCAATTTCAGTCTTTGATGTAACGGCAAGAACAAAAACATGACCCGTTTTCTAGGATAGGGACTAAAAGCGGTGGGAAAAAATGTTTGGGACTATAGTGGAAATTGTGTAAAAATGTAGGGACAAAAATGTGGTTTTCGCCAAAAAATAAATAAAAAAAGAGACAAAAGCCTCAACTACACTTCCGAACCTTCCACATGTTCAACAATCGTTGGCCAAGCCATTGATGATATTGGCTCCCCCGTATGGAAATCGATGGCAAAGATCATCACTCACGGCGTGGACAAGCTCTTCATAGCCGCCGCCGCTGGCTCTGATTCCGAATCTGATTTCAATAACAGTCGGTGATTGAGTAGTAGTTGTCAAGTTTAAGTTTGGGTTTGTGTTTGGATTTGGGTTTTTTGAAGGTGGATTGCTGGCTTTGTGTTTGTATCCTTATTGATGTTTGGGTTTATGTTTGTTGCTTTTGTGTTTGGTTGACAAAAAAGATCTGTTGCTGGGTTTGTGTTTGTGTTTCTGGGTTTGTGATTTTTGGATTTTAAATTTGTGTGGTTAGATCGGGGTTTGTGTTCTTGTTCAAGACACACTTAGATCTCAATTAATGTAATTTTTGGTTTTTATTTCCGTTTTCAAATTTTTTTATTTATTTTAATTTAGATGCTGACATTATTTTAATATTTTTAACTTATGTCGTTTGCCACTTGTACAATTTTAGTCTTTGATGTAACGACAGGGACAAAAACGTTACCTGTTTTCTAGGATAGGGACTAAAAGCGGTGGAAAAAAAAGTTTGGGACTAAAGTGAAAATTGTGTAAAAATGTAGGGACAAAAATGTGGTGTTCGCCAAAAAATAAATAAAAAAAGAGACAAAAGCCTCAACTGCACTTCCGAACCTTCCACATGTTCAAAAATCATTGGCCAAGCCATCGACGATATTGGCTCCTTTGTATGGAAATCGACGGCAAAGATCATCACTCACGGCGTGGACAAGCTCTTCATAGCCATCGCCGCTGGCTCTGATTCTGAATCTGATTTCAATAACAGTCGGTGATTGAGTAGTAGTAGTCAAGTTTAAATTTGGGTTCGTGTTTGGATTTGGGTTTTTTGAAGACGGATTGCAGGCTTTGTGTTTGTATTCTTATCGATGTTTGGGTTTGTGTTTGTTGCTTTTGTGTTTGGTTGACAAAAATGATCTGTTGCTGGGTTTGTGTTTGTGTTTCTGGGTTTGTGACTTTTGGATTTTAATTTTGTGTTGTTATATCTAGGTTTGTGTTCTTATTGTTCTTATTAAAGACACACTTAGATCTCAATTAATGTAATTTTTGTTTTTTATTTCTATTTTCAATTTTTTTTAATTTAAATGCCATCATTATTTTAATATTTTTATGTGGACATTATTTTAATATTTTGAACTTATGCCATTTGCCACATGTGCAATTTCTGTCTCTGATGTAACGGTAAGGACAAAAACGAGACGCGTTTTCTAGGATAGGGACTAAAAGCGGTGGGAAAAAATGTTAGGGACCAAAGTGAAAATCGTGTAAAAATGTAGGGACGAAAATGGGGTTTTCGCCAAAAAATAAATAAAAAAAGAGACGAAAGCCTCAACCACACTTCCGAACCTTCCACATGTTCAAAAATCATCGAACAAGCCATTGATGATATTGGCTCCTCCGTATGGAAATCGACGGCAGAGGTCATCATTCACGGGGTGGACAAGCTCTTCATAGCCGTTGCCGCTGGCTCTGATTCCGAATCTGATTTCAATAACTGTCGGTGATTGAATAGTAGTTGTCAAGTTTAAATTTGGGTTTGTGTTTGGATTTGGGTTTTTTGAAGATGGATTGCTGGCTTTGTGTTTGTATTCTTATTGATGTTTGAGTTTGTGTTTGTTGCTTTTGTGTTTGGTTGACAAGGATGATTCGTTGCTGGGTTTGTGTTTGTGTTTCTGGGTTTGTGACTTTTGGATTTTAATTTTGTGTTGTTATATCTAGGTTTGTGTTCTTATTGTTCTTATTAAAGACACACTTAGATCTCAATTAATGTAATTTTTGTTTTTTATTTCTATTTTCAATTTTTTTTAATTTAAATGCCATCATTATTTTAATATTTTTATGTGGACATTATTTTAATATTTTGAACTTATGCCATTTGCCACATGTGCAATTTCTGTCTCTGATGTAACGGTAAGGACAAAAACGAGACGTGTTTTCTAGGATAGGGACTAAAAGCGGTGGGAAAAAATGTTAGGGACCAAAGTGAAAATCGTGTAAAAATGTAGGGACAAAAATGTGGTTTTCGCCAAAAAATAAATAAAAAAAGAGACAAAAGCCTCAACTACACTTCCGAACCTTCCACATGTTCAACAATCGTTGGCCAAGCCATTGATGATATTGGCTCCCCCGTATGGAAATCGGCGGCAAAGATCATCACTCACGGCGTGGACAAGCTCTTCATAGCCGCCGCCGCTGGCTCTGATTCCGAATCTGATTTCAATAACAGTCGGTGATTGAGTAGTAGTTGTCAAGTTTAAGTTTGGGTTTGTGTTTGGATTTGGGTTTTTTGAAGGTGGATTGCTGGCTTTGTGTTTGTATCCTTATTGATGTTTGGGTTTGTGTTTGTTGCTTTTGTGTTTGGTTGACAAAAAAGATCTGTTGCTGGGTTTGTGTTTGTGTTTCTGGGTTTGTGACTTTTGGATTTTAATTTTGTGTTGTTAGATCTGGGTTTGTGTTCTTAATGTTCTTGTTAAAGACACACTTAAATCTCAATTAATGTAATTTTTGGTTTTTATTTCTATTTTCAATTTTTTTTTTAATTTAAATGCCAACATTATTTTAATATTTTTATGTGGACATTATTTTAATATTTTGAACTTATGCCATTTGCCACATGTGCAATTTATGTCTCTGATGTGACAGTAAGGACAAAAACGAGACGCGTTTTCTAGGATGGGACTAAAAGCGGTGGGAAAAAATGTTTGGAACCAAAGTGAAAATCGTGTAAAAATGTAGGGACGAAAATGGGGTTTTCGCCAAAAAATAAATAAAAAAAGAGACGAAAGCCTCAACCACACTTCCGAACCTTCCACATGTTCAAAAATCATCGAACAAGCCATTGATGATATTGGCTCCTCCGTATGGAAATCGACGGCAGAGGTCATCATTCACGGGGTGGACAAGCTCTTCATAGCCGTTGCCGCTGGCTCTGATTCCGAATCTGATTTCAATAACTGTCGGTGATTGAATAGTAGTTGTCAAGTTTAAATTTGGGTTTGTGTTTGGATTTGGGTTTTTTGAAGATGGATTGCTGGCTTTGTGTTTGTATTCTTATTGATGTTTGAGTTTGTGTTTGTTGCTTTTGTGTTTGGTTGACAAGGATGATTCGTTGCTGGGTTTGTGTTTGTGTTTCTGGGTTTGTGACTTTTGGATTTTAATTTTGTGTTGTTATATCTAGGTTTGTGTTCTTATTGTTCTTATTAAAGACACACTTAGATCTCAATTAATGTAATTTTTGTTTTTTATTTCTATTTTCAATTTTTTTTAATTTAAATGCCATCATTATTTTAATATTTTTATGTGGACATTATTTTAATATTTTGAACTTATGCCATTTGCCACATGTGCAATTTCTGTCTCTGATGTAACGGTAAGGACAAAAACGAGACGTGTTTTCTAGGATAGGGACTAAAAGCGGTGGGAAAAAATGTTAGGGACCAAAGTGAAAATCGTGTAAAAATGTAGGGACAAAAATGTGGTTTTCGCCAAAAAATAAATAAAAAAAGAGACAAAAGCCTCAACTACACTTCCGAACCTTCCACATGTTCAACAATCGTTGGCCAAGCCATTGATGATATTGGCTCCCCCGTATGGAAATCGGCGGCAAAGATCATCACTCACGGCGTGGACAAGCTCTTCATAGCCGCCGCCGCTGGCTCTGATTCCGAATCTGATTTCAATAACAGTCGGTGATTGAGTAGTAGTTGTCAAGTTTAAGTTTGGGTTTGTGTTTGGATTTGGGTTTTTTGAAGGTGGATTGCTGGCTTTGTGTTTGTATCCTTATTGATGTTTGGGTTTGTGTTTGTTGCTTTTGTGTTTGGTTGACAAAAAAGATCTGTTGCTGGGTTTGTGTTTGTGTTTCTGGGTTTGTGACTTTTGGATTTTAATTTTGTGTTGTTAGATCTGGGTTTGTGTTCTTAATGTTCTTGTTAAAGACACACTTAAATCTCAATTAATGTAATTTTTGGTTTTTATTTCTATTTTCAATTTTTTTTTTAATTTAAATGCCAACATTATTTTAATATTTTTATGTGGACATTATTTTAATATTTTGAACTTATGCCATTTGCCACATGTGCAATTTCTGTCTCTGATGTGACAGTAAGGACAAAAACGAGACGCGTTTTCTAGGATGGGACTAAAAGCGGTGGGAAAAAATGTTTGGAACCAAAGTGAAAATCGTGTAAAAATGTAGGGACGAAAATGTGGTTTTCGCCAAAAAATAAATAAATAAAGAGACGAAAGCCTCAACCACACTTCCGAACCTTCCACATATTCAAAAATCATCGAACAAGCCATCGATGATATTGGCTCCTCCGTATGGAAATTGACGGCAGAGATCATCATTCACGGCGTGGACAAGCTCTTCATAGCCGCCGCCACTGGCTCTGATTCCAATAACAGTTGGTGATTGAGTAGTTGTAGTCTGGTTTAAATTTGGGTTTGTGTTTGGATTTGGGTTTTTTGGGTTTTCTGAAGATGGATTGCTGGCTTTGTGTTCGTATTCTTACTGATGTTTGGGTTTGTGTTTGTTGCTTTTGTGTTTGGTCGACAAGGAATATCTATTGCTGGGTTTTTTTTTGTGTTTCTGGGTTTGTGATTTTCGGATTTTAATTTTGTGTTGTTAGATTTGGGTTTGTGTTTTCGAATTCTTCTTCATGACACACTTAGATCTCAATTAAAGTAATTTTTGGTTTTTATTTCTGTTTTCATTTTTTTTTTTAATTTTGATGCTGACATTAATTTAATATTTTTATGTGGACATTATTTTAATATTTTTAACTTATGCCGTTTGCCACATGTGCAATTTCAGTCTTTGATGTAACGGCAAGAACAAAAACATGACCCGTTTTCTAGGATAGGGACTAAAAGCGGTGGGAAAAAATGTTTGGGACCAAAGTGAAAATCGTGTAAAAATGTAGGGACGAAAATGTGGTTTTCGCCAAAAAATAAATGAAAAAAGAGACAAAAACCGCAACTACACTTCCGAAACTTCCACATGTTCAAAAATCATCAGTCAAGCCCTCGATGATATTGGCTCCTCCGTATGGAAATCGACGGCAGAGGTCATCATTCACGGCGTGGACAAGCTCTTCATAGCCGCTGCCGCTGGCTCTGATTCCGAATCTGATTTCAATAACAGTCGGTGATTGAATTGTAGTTGTCAAGTTTAAATTTGGGTTTGTGTTTGGATTTGGGTTTTTTGAAGATGGATTGCTGGCTTTGTGTTTGTATTCTTATTGATGTTTGAGTTTGTGTTTGTTGCTTTTGTGTTTGGTTGACAAGGATGATTCGTTGCTGGGTTTGTGTTTGTGTTTCTGGGTTTGTGATTTTTGGATTTTAATTTTGTGTGGTTAGATCGGGGTTTGTGTTCTTGTTCAAGACACACTTAGATCTCAATTAATGTAATTTTTGGTTTTTATTTCCGTTTTCAAATTTTTTTAAAAAAAATTTAGATGCTGACATTATTTTAATATTTTTAACTTATGTCGTTTGCCACATGTGCAATTTTAGTCTTTGATGTAACGACAGGGACAAAAACGTGACCCGTTTTCTAGGATAGGGACTAAAAGCGGTGGAAAAAAAAGTTTGGGACTATAGTGGAAATTGTGTAAAAATGTAGGGACAAAAATGTGGTTTTCGCCAAAAAATAAATAAAAAAAGAGACAAAAGCCTCAACTACACTTCCGAACCTTCCACATGTTCAACAATCGTTGGCCAAGCCATTGATGATATTGGCTCCCCCGTATGGAAATCGATGGCAAAGATCATCACTCACGGCGTGGACAAGCTCTTCATAGCCGCCGCCGCTGGCTCTGATTCCGAATCTGATTTCAATAACAGTCGGTGATTGAGTAGTAGTTGTCAAGTTTAAGTTTGGGTTTGTGTTTGGATTTGGGTTTTTTGAAGGTGGATTGCTGGCTTTGTGTTTGTATCCTTATTGATGTTTGGGTTTATGTTTGTTGCTTTTGTGTTTGGTTGACAAAAAAGATCTGTTGCTGGGTTTGTGTTTGTGTTTCTGGGTTTGTGATTTTTGGATTTTAAATTTGTGTGGTTAGATCGGGGTTTGTGTTCTTGTTCAAGACACACTTAGATCTCAATTAATGTAATTTTTGGTTTTTATTTCCGTTTTCAAATTTTTTTTATTTTATTTTAATTTAGATGCTGACATTATTTTAATATTTTTAACTTATGTCGTTTGCCACATGTACAATTTTAGTCTTTGATGTAACGACAGGGACAAAAACGTGACCTGTTTTCTAGGATAGGGACTCAAAGCGGTGGAAAAAAAAGTTTGGGACTAAAGTGAAAATTGTGTAAAAATGTAGGGACAAAAATGTGGTGTTCGCCAAAAAATAAATAAAAAAAGAGACAAAAGCCTCAACTGCACTTCCGAACCTTCCACATGTTCAAAAATCATTGGCCAAGCCATCGACGATATTGGCTCCTTTGTATGGAAATCGACGGCAAAGATCATCACTCACGGCGTGGACAAGCTCTTCCTAGCCATCGCCGCTGGCTCTGATTCTGAATCTGATTTCAATAACAGTCGGTGATTGAGTAGTAGTAGTCAAGTTTAAATTTGGGTTCGTGTTTGGATTTGGGTTTTTTGAAGACGGATTGCAGGCTTTGTGTTTGTATTCTTATCGATGTTTGGGTTTGTGTTTGTTGCTTTTGTGTTTGGTTGACAAAAATGATCTGTTGCTGGGTTTGTGTTTGTGTTTCTGGGTTTGTGACTTTTGGATTTTAATTTTGTGTTGTTATATCTAGGTTTGTGTTCTTATTGTTCTTATTAAAGACACACTTAGATCTCAATTAATGTAATTTTTGTTTTTTATTTCTATTTTCAATTTTTTTTAATTTAAATGCCATCATTATTTTAATATTTTTATGTGGACATTATTTTAATATTTTGAACTTATGCCATTTGCCACATGTGCAATTTCTGTCTCTGATGTAACGGTAAGGACAAAAACGAGACGCGTTTTCTAGGATAGGGACTAAAAGCGGTGGGAAAAAATGTTAGGGACCAAAGTGAAAATCGTGTAAAAATGTAGGGACAAAAATGTGGTTTTCGCCAAAAAATAAATAAAAAAAGAGACAAAAGCCTCAACTATACTTCCGAACCTTCCACATGTTCAACAATCGTTGGCCAAGCCATTGATGATATTGGCTCCCCCGTATGGAAATCGGCGGCAAAGATCATCACTCACGGCGTGGACAAGCTCTTCATAGCCGCCGCCGCTGGCTCTGATTCCGAATCTGATTTCAATAACAGTCGGTGATTGAGTAGTAGTTGTCAAGTTTAAGTTTGGGTTTGTGTTTGGATTTGGGTTTTTTGAAGGTGGATTGCTGGCTTTGTGTTTGTATCCTTATTGATGTTTGGGTTTGTGTTTGTTGCTTTTGTGTTTGGTTGACAAAAAAGATCTGTTGCTGGGTTTGTGTTTGTGTTTCTGGGTTTGTGACTTTTGGATTTTAATTTTGTGTTGTTAGATCTGGGTTTGTGTTCTTAATGTTCTTGTTAAAGACACACTTAAATCTCAATTAATGTAATTTTTGGTTTTTATTTCTATTTTCAATTTTTTTTTTAATTTAAATGCCAACATTATTTTAATATTTTTATGTGGACATTATTTTAATATTTTGAACTTATGCCATTTGCCACATGTGCAATTTCTGTCTCTGATGTGACAGTAAGGACAAAAACGAGACGCGTTTTCTAGGATGGGACTAAAAGCGGTGGGAAAAAATGTTTGGAACCAAAGTGAAAATCGTGTAAAAATGTAGGGACGAAAATGTGGTTTTCGCCAAAAAATAAATAAATAAAGAGACGAAAGCCTCAACCACACTTCCGAACCTTCCACATATTCAAAAATCATCGAACAAGCCATCGATGATATTGGCTCCTCCGTATGGAAATTGACGGCAGAGATCATCATTCACGGCGTGGACAAGCTCTTCATAGCCGCCGCCACTGGCTCTGATTCCAATAACAGTTGGTGATTGAGTAGTTGTAGTCTGGTTTAAATTTGGGTTTGTGTTTGGATTTGGGTTTTTTGGGTTTTCTGAAGATGGATTGCTGGCTTTGTGTTCGTATTCTTACTGATGTTTGGGTTTGTGTTTGTTGCTTTTGTGTTTGGTCGACAAGGAATATCTATTGCTGGGTTTTTTTTTGTGTTTCTGGGTTTGTGATTTTCGGATTTTAATTTTGTGTTGTTAGATTTGGGTTTGTGTTTTCGAATTCTTCTTCATGACACACTTAGATCTCAATTAAAGTAATTTTTGGTTTTTATTTCTGTTTTCATTTTTTTTTTTAATTTTGATGCTGACATTAATTTAATATTTTTATGTGGACATTATTTTAATATTTTTAACTTATGCCGTTTGCCACATGTGCAATTTCAGTCTTTGATGTAACGGCAAGAACAAAAACATGACCCGTTTTCTAGGATAGGGACTAAAAGCGGTGGGAAAAAATGTTTGGGACCAAAGTGAAAATCGTGTAAAAATGTAGGGACGAAAATGTGGTTTTCGCCAAAAAATAAATGAAAAAAGAGACAAAAACCTCAACTACACTTCCGAAACTTCCACATGTTCAAAAATCATCAGTCAAGCCCTCGATGATATTGGCTCCTCCGTATGGAAATCGACGGCAGAGGTCATCATTCACGGCGTGGACAAGCTCTTCATAGCCGCTGCCGCTGGCTCTGATTCCGAATCTGATTTCAATAACAGTCGGTGATTGAATTGTAGTTGTCAAGTTTAAATTTGGGTTTGTGTTTGGATTTGGGTTTTTTGAAGATGGATTGCTGGCTTTGTGTTTGTATTCTTATTGATGTTTGAGTTTGTGTTTGTTGCTTTTGTGTTTGGTTGACAAGGATGATTCGTTGCTGGGTTTGTGTTTGTGTTTCTGGGTTTGTGATTTTTGGATTTTAATTTTGTGTGGTTAGATCGGGGTTTGTGTTCTTGTTCAAGACACACTTAGATCTCAATTAATGTAATTTTTGGTTTTTATTTCCGTTTTCAAATTTTTTTTAAAAAAATTTAGATGCTGACATTATTTTAATATTTTTAACTTATGTCGTTTGCCACATGTGCAATTTTAGTCTTTGATGTAACGACAGGGACAAAAACGTGACCCGTTTTCTAGGATAGGGACTAAAAGCGGTGGAAAAAAAAGTTTGGGACTATAGTGGAAATTGTGTAAAAATGTAGGGACAAAAATGTGGTTTTCGCCAAAAAATAAATAAAAAAAGAGACAAAAGCCTCAACTACACTTCCGAACCTTCCACATGTTCAACAATCGTTGGCCAAGCCATTGATGATATTGGCTCCCCCGTATGGAAATCGATGGCAAAGATCATCACTCACGGCGTGGACAAGCTCTTCATAGCCGCCGCCGCTGGCTCTGATTCCGAATCTGATTTCAATAACAGTCGGTGATTGAGTAGTAGTTGTCAAGTTTAAGTTTGGGTTTGTGTTTGGATTTGGGTTTTTTGAAGGTGGATTGCTGGCTTTGTGTTTGTATCCTTATTGATGTTTGGGTTTATGTTTGTTGCTTTTGTGTTTGGTTGACAAAAAAGATCTGTTGCTGGGTTTGTGTTTGTGTTTCAGGGTTTGTGATTTTTGGATTTTAAATTTGTGTGGTTAGATCGGGGTTTGTGTTCTTGTTCAAGACACACTTAGATCTCAATTAATGTAATTTTTGGTTTTTATTTCCGTTTTCAAATTTTTTTTATTTTATTTTAATTTAGATGCTGACATTATTTTAATATTTTTAACTTATGTCGTTTGCCACATGTACAATTTTAGTCTTTGATGTAACGACAGGGACAAAAACGTGACCTGTTTTCTAGGATAGGGACTCAAAGCGGTGGAAAAAAAAGTTTGGGACTAAAGTGAAAATTGTGTAAAAATGTAGGGACAAAAATGTGGTGTTCGCCAAAAAATAAATAAAAAAAGAGACAAAAGCCTCAACTGCACTTCCGAACCTTCCACATGTTCAAAAATCATTGGCCAAGCCATCGACGATATTGGCTCCTTTGTATGGAAATCGACGGCAAAGATCATCACTCACGGCGTGGACAAGCTCTTCCTAGCCATCGCCGCTGGCTCTGATTCTGAATCTGATTTCAATAACAGTCGGTGATTGAGTAGTAGTAGTCAAGTTTAAATTTGGGTTCGTGTTTGGATTTGGGTTTTTTGAAGACGGATTGCAGGCTTTGTGTTTGTATTCTTATCGATGTTTGGGTTTGTGTTTGTTGCTTTTGTGTTTGGTTGACAAAAATGATCTGTTGCTGGGTTTGTGTTTGTGTTTCTGGGTTTGTGACTTTTGGATTTTAATTTTGTGTTGTTATATCTAGGTTTGTGTTCTTATTGTTCTTATTAAAGACACACTTAGATCTCAATTAATGTAATTTTTGTTTTTTATTTCTATTTTCAATTTTTTTTAATTTAAATGCCATCATTATTTTAATATTTTTATGTGGACATTATTTTAATATTTTGAACTTATGCCATTTGCCACATGTGCAATTTCTGTCTCTGATGTAACGGTAAGGACAAAAACGAGACGCGTTTTCTAGGATAGGGACTAAAAGCGGTGGGAAAAAATGTTAGGGACCAAAGTGAAAATCGTGTAAAAATGTAGGGACAAAAATGTGGTTTTCGCCAAAAAATAAATAAAAAAAGAGACAAAAGCCTCAACTACACTTCCGAACCTTCCACATGTTCAACAATCGTTGGCCAAGCCATTGATGATATTGGCTCCCCCGTATGGAAATCGGCGGCAAAGATCATCACTCACGGCGTGGACAAGCTCTTCATAGCCGCCGCCGCTGGCTCTGATTCCGAATCTGATTTCAATAACAGTCGGTGATTGAGTAGTAGTTGTCAAGTTTAAGTTTGGGTTTGTGTTTGGATTTGGGTTTTTTGAAGGTGGATTGCTGGCTTTGTGTTTGTATCCTTATTGATGTTTGGGTTTGTGTTTGTTGCTTTTGTGTTTGGTTGACAAAAAAGATCTGTTGCTGGGTTTGTGTTTGTGTTTCTGGGTTTGTGACTTTTGGATTTTAATTTTGTGTTGTTAGATCTGGGTTTGTGTTCTTAATGTTCTTGTTAAAGACACACTTAAATCTCAATTAATGTAATTTTTGGTTTTTATTTCTATTTTCAATTTTTTTTTTAATTTAAATGCCAACATTATTTTAATATTTTTATGTGGACATTATTTTAATATTTTGAACTTATGCCATTTGCCACATGTGCAATTTCTGTCTCTGATGTGACAGTAAGGACAAAAACGAGACGCGTTTTCTAGGATGGGACTAAAAGCGGTGGGAAAAAATGTTTGGAACCAAAGTGAAAATCGTGTAAAAATGTAGGGACGAAAATGTGGTTTTCGCCAAAAAATAAATAAATAAAGAGACGAAAGCCTCAACCACACTTCCGAACCTTCCACATATTCAAAAATCATCGAACAAGCCATCGATGATATTGGCTCCTCCGTATGGAAATTGACGGCAGAGATCATCATTCACGGCGTGGACAAGCTCTTCATAGCCGCCGCCACTGGCTCTGATTCCAATAACAGTTGGTGATTGAGTAGTTGTAGTCTGGTTTAAATTTGGGTTTGTGTTTGGATTTGGGTTTTTTGGGTTTTCTGAAGATGGATTGCTGGCTTTGTGTTCGTATTCTTACTGATGTTTGGGTTTGTGTTTGTTGCTTTTGTGTTTGGTCGACAAGGAATATCTATTGCTGGGTTTTTTTTTGTGTTTCTGGGTTTGTGATTTTCGGATTTTAATTTTGTGTTGTTAGATTTGGGTTTGTGTTTTCGAATTCTTCTTCATGACACACTTAGATCTCAATTAAAGTAATTTTTGGTTTTTATTTCTGTTTTCATTTTTTTTTTTAATTTTGATGCTGACATTAATTTAATATTTTTATGTGGACATTATTTTAATATTTTTAACTTATGCCGTTTGCCACATGTGCAATTTCAGTCTTTGATGTAACGGCAAGAACAAAAACATGACCCGTTTTCTAGGATAGGGACTAAAAGCGGTGGGAAAAAATGTTTGGGACCAAAGTGAAAATCGTGTAAAAATGTAGGGACGAAAATGTGGTTTTCGCCAAAAAATAAATGAAAAAAGAGACAAAAACCTCAACTACACTTCCGAAACTTCCACATGTTCAAAAATCATCAGTCAAGCCCTCGATGATATTGGCTCCTCCGTATGGAAATCGACGGCAGAGGTCATCATTCACGGCGTGGACAAGCTCTTCATAGCCGCTGCCGCTGGCTCTGATTCCGAATCTGATTTCAATAACAGTCGGTGATTGAATTGTAGTTGTCAAGTTTAAATTTGGGTTTGTGTTTGGATTTGGGTTTTTTGAAGATGGATTGCTGGCTTTGTGTTTGTATTCTTATTGATGTTTGAGTTTGTGTTTGTTGCTTTTGTGTTTGGTTGACAAGGATGATTCGTTGCTGGGTTTGTGTTTGTGTTTCTGGGTTTGTGATTTTTGGATTTTAATTTTGTGTGGTTAGATCGGGGTTTGTGTTCTTGTTCAAGACACACTTAGATCTCAATTAATGTAATTTTTGGTTTTTATTTCCGTTTTCAAATTTTTTTTAAAAAAATTTAGATGCTGACATTATTTTAATATTTTTAACTTATGTCGTTTGCCACATGTGCAATTTTAGTCTTTGATGTAACGACAGGGACAAAAACGTGACCCGTTTTCTAGGATAGGGACTAAAAGCGGTGGAAAAAAAAGTTTGGGACTATAGTGGAAATTGTGTAAAAATGTAGGGACAAAAATGTGGTTTTCGCCAAAAAATAAATAAAAAAAGAGACAAAAGCCTCAACTACACTTCCGAACCTTCCACATGTTCAACAATCGTTGGCCAAGCCATTGATGATATTGGCTCCCCCGTATGGAAATCGATGGCAAAGATCATCACTCACGGCGTGGACAAGCTCTTCATAGCCGCCGCCGCTGGCTCTGATTCCGAATCTGATTTCAATAACAGTCGGTGATTGAGTAGTAGTTGTCAAGTTTAAGTTTGGGTTTGTGTTTGGATTTGGGTTTTTTGAAGGTGGATTGCTGGCTTTGTGTTTGTATCCTTATTGATGTTTGGGTTTATGTTTGTTGCTTTTGTGTTTGGTTGACAAAAAAGATCTGTTGCTGGGTTTGTGTTTGTGTTTCTGGGTTTGTGATTTTTGGATTTTAAATTTGTGTGGTTAGATCGGGGTTTGTGTTCTTGTTCAAGACACACTTAGATCTCAATTAATGTAATTTTTGGTTTTTATTTCCGTTTTCAAATTTTTTTTATTTTATTTTAATTTAGATGCTGACATTATTTTAATATTTTTAACTTATGTCGTTTGCCACATGTACAATTTTAGTCTTTGATGTAACGACAGGGACAAAAACGTGACCTGTTTTCTAGGATAGGGACTTAAAGCGGTGGAAAAAAAAGTTTGGGACTAAAGTGAAAATTGTGTAAAAATGTAGGGACAAAAATGTGGTGTTCGCCAAAAAATAAATAAAAAAAGAGACAAAAGCCTCAACTGCACTTCCGAACCTTCCACATGTTCAAAAATCATTGGCCAAGCCATCGACGATATTGGCTCCTTTGTATGGAAATCGACGGCAAAGATCATCACTCACGGCGTGGACAAGCTCTTCCTAGCCATCGCCGCTGGCTCTGATTCTGAATCTGATTTCAATAACAGTCGGTGATTGAGTAGTAGTAGTCAAGTTTAAATTTGGGTTC
Source organism: Quercus parvula (assembly GCA_030820535.1). Taxonomy (NCBI): domain Eukaryota; kingdom Viridiplantae; phylum Streptophyta; class Magnoliopsida; order Fagales; family Fagaceae; genus Quercus; species Quercus parvula. The sequence continues at coordinate 24,257,126 of JAUAME010000005.1, read as the reverse complement.
GTGTTTGGATTTGGGTTTTTTGAAGACGGATTGCAGGCTTTGTGTTTGTATTCTTATCGATGTTTGGGTTTGTGTTTGTTGCTTTTGTGTTTGGTTGACAAAAATGATCTGTTGCTGGGTTTGTGTTTGTGTTTCTGGGTTTGTGACTTTTGGATTTTAATTTTGTGTTGTTATATCTAGGTTTGTGTTCTTATTGTTCTTATTAAAGACACACTTAGATCTCAATTAATGTAATTTTTGTTTTTTATTTCTATTTTCAATTTTTTTTAATTTAAATGCCATCATTATTTTAATATTTTTATGTGGACATTATTTTAATATTTTGAACTTATGCCATTTGCCACATGTGCAATTTCTGTCTCTGATGTAACGGTAAGGACAAAAACGAGACGCGTTTTCTAGGATAGGGACTAAAAGCGGTGGGAAAAAATGTTAGGGACCAAAGTGAAAATCGTGTAAAAATGTAGGGACAAAAATGTGGTTTTCGCCAAAAAATAAATAAAAAAAGAGACAAAAGCCTCAACTACACTTCCGAACCTTCCACATGTTCAACAATCGTTGGCCAAGCCATTGATGATATTGGCTCCCCCGTATGGAAATCGGCGGCAAAGATCATCACTCACGGCGTGGACAAGCTCTTCATAGCCGCCGCCGCTGGCTCTGATTCCGAATCTGATTTCAATAACAGTCGGTGATTGAGTAGTAGTTGTCAAGTTTAAGTTTGGGTTTGTGTTTGGATTTGGGTTTTTTGAAGGTGGATTGCTGGCTTTGTGTTTGTATCCTTATTGATGTTTGGGTTTGTGTTTGTTGCTTTTGTGTTTGGTTGACAAAAAAGATCTGTTGCTGGGTTTGTGTTTGTGTTTCTGGGTTTGTGACTTTTGGATTTTAATTTTGTGTTGTTAGATCTGGGTTTGTGTTCTTAATGTTCTTGTTAAAGACACACTTAAATCTCAATTAATGTAATTTTTGGTTTTTATTTCTATTTTCAATTTTTTTTTTAATTTAAATGCCAACATTATTTTAATATTTTTATGTGGACATTATTTTAATATTTTGAACTTCTGCCATTTGCCACATGTGCAATTTCTGTCTCTGATGTGACAGTAAGGACAAAAACGAGACGCGTTTTCTAGGATGGGACTAAAAGCGGTGGGAAAAAATGTTTGGAACCAAAGTGAAAATCGTGTAAAAATGTAGGGACGAAAATGTGGTTTTCGCCAAAAAATAAATAAATAAAGAGACGAAAGCCTCAACCACACTTCCGAACCTTCCACATATTCAAAAATCATCGAACAAGCCATCGATGATATTGGCTCCTCCGTATGGAAATTGACGGCAGAGATCATCATTCACGGCGTGGACAAGCTCTTCATAGCCGCCGCCACTGGCTCTGATTCCAATAACAGTTGGTGATTGAGTAGTTGTAGTCTGGTTTAAATTTGGGTTTGTGTTTGGATTTGGGTTTTTTGGGTTTTCTGAAGATGGATTGCTGGCTTTGTGTTCGTATTCTTACTGATGTTTGGGTTTGTGTTTGTTGCTTTTGTGTTTGGTCGACAAGGAATATCTATTGCTGGGTTTTTTTTTGTGTTTCTGGGTTTGTGATTTTCGGATTTTAATTTTGTGTTGTTAGATTTGGGTTTGTGTTTTCCTATTCTTCTTCATGACACACTTAGATCTCAATTAAAGTAATTTTTGGTTTTTATTTCTGTTTTCATTTTTTTTTTTAATTTTGATGCTGACATTAATTTAATATTTTTATGTGGACATTATTTTAATATTTTTAACTTATGCCGTTTGCCACATGTGCAATTTCAGTCTTTGATGTAACGGCAAGAACAAAAACATGACCCGTTTTCTAGGATAGGGACTAAAAGCGGTGGGAAAAAATGTTTGGGACCAAAGTGAAAATCGTGTAAAAATGTAGGGACGAAAATGTGGTTTTCGCCAAAAAATAAATGAAAAAAGAGACAAAAACCTCAACTACACTTCCGAAACTTCCACATGTTCAAAAATCATCAGTCAAGCCATCGATGATATTGGCTCCTCCGTATGGAAATCGACAGCAAAGATCATCACTCACGGCGTGGACAAGCTCTTCATAGCTGCCGCTGCCAGTTCTGATTTCGGTTCTAATTCCAATAACAGTCGGCGATTGAGTAGTAGTAGTCATGTTTAGATTTGGGTTTGTTTTTGGATTTGGGTTTTTCGGGTTTTTTGAAGATGGATTGCTGGGTTTGTGTTTGTATTCTTATTGATGTTTGAGTTTGTGTTTGTTGCTTTTGTGTTTGGTTGACAAGGATGATCTGTTGCTGGGTTTGTGTTTGTGTTTCTAGGTTTGTGATTTTTGGATTTTAATTTTGTGTTGGTAGATCTAGGTTTGTGTTGATATTGTTCTTGTTCAAGACACACTTAGATCTCAATTAATGTAATTTTTGGTTTTTATTTCTATTTTCAATTTTTTTTTTTAATTTAAATGCCAACATTATTTTAATATTTTTATGTGGACATTATTTTAATATTTTGAACTCATGCCATTTGCCACATGTGCAATTTCTGTCTCTGATGTAACGGTAAGGACAAAAACAATACGCGTTTTCTAGGATAGGGACTAAAAGCGGTGGGAAAAAATGGTGGGGACCAAAGTGGAAATCGTGTAAAAATGTAGGGACGAAAATGTGGTTTTCGCCAAAAAATAAATTAAAAAAGAGACGAAAGCCTCAACCACACTTCCGAACCTTCCACATGTTCAAAAATCATCGAACAAGCCATCGACGATATTGGCTCCTACATATGGAAATTGACGGCAGAGATCATCTTTCACGGCGTGGACAAGCTCTTCATAGGCACCGCCGTTGGCTCTGATTCCTATAACAGTTGTTGATTGAGTAGTTGTAGTCTGGTTCAAATTTGGGTTTGTGTTTGGATTTGGGTTTTTTGGGTTTTCTGAAGATGGATCGCTGGCTTTGTGTTCGTATTCATACTGATGTTTGGGTTTGTGTTTTTTGCTTTTGTGTTTGGTTGACAAGGAATATCTATTGCTGGGTTTGTTTTTGTGTTTCTGGGTTTGTGATTTTAGGGTTTTAATTTTGTATTGTTAGATTTGGGTTTGTGTTTTTCTATTCTTCTTCAAGACACAATTAGATCTCAATGAATGTAATTTTTGGTTTTTATTTCTATTTTCAATTTTCTTTTTTAATTTAGATGTTGACATTAATTTAATATTTTTATGTGGACATTATTTTAATATTTTTAACTTATGTCGTTTGCCACATGTGCAATTTCAGCCTTTGATGTAACGGCAAGAACAAAAACATGACCTGTTTTCTAGGATAGGGATTGAAAGCGGTGGAAAAATGGATTGTTGGGTTTTTTGAAGATGAAAGCCTCAACCACACTTTCGAACCTTCCACTTGTTCAAAAATCGTTAGTCAAGCCATCGACAATATCAGCTCCTCCGTGTGGAAATCGACGACAGAGATCATCACTCACGGCGTGGACAAGCTCTTCATAGCCGTCGACGGCGGCTCTGATTCCAATAACAGTTGGTGATTGAGTAGTAGTAGTCAGGTTCAAATTTGGGTTTGTGTTTGGATTTGGGTTTTTTGGGTTTTCTGAAGATGGATTGCTGGGTTTGTTTTTGTATTCTTACTGATGTTTGGGTTTGTGTTTGTTGCTTTTGTGTTTGGTTGACAAGGAAGATCTATTGTTGGGTTTGTGTTTGTGTTTCTGAATTTGTGATTTTTGGATTTTAATTTTGTGTTGTTAGATCTGGGTTTGTGTTCTTGCTGTTCTTCCTCAAGACACACTTAGATCTCAATTAATGTAATTTTTGGTTTTTATTTCTGTTTTCAATTTTTTTTTTAAATTTAGATGCTGACATTAATTTAATATTTTTATGTGGACATTATTTTTATGTTTTTAACTTATGTCGTTTGCCACATGTGCAATTTCACTCTTTGATGTAACGACAGGGACAAAAACGTGACCCGTTTTCTAGGATAGGGACTAAAAGCGTTGGAAAAAAAAGTTAGGGAATAAAGTGAAAATCACGTAAAAATGTAGGGATGAAAATGTGGTTTTCGCCAAAAAAATAAATAAAAAAAGAGACGAAAGCCTTAACTACCCTTCCGAACCTTCCATATGTTCAAAAATCGTTGGTCAAGCCATCGTCGATATCAGCTCCTCCGTATGGAAATCGATGGCATGGATCATCACTCATGGTGTGGACAAGCTCTTCATAGCTACCGCCACCGGCTCTGATTCCGGTTCTAATTCCAATAACAGTCAGCGATTGAGTAGTAGTAGTCAGGTTTTTATTTGGGTTTGTGTTTGGATTTGGGTTTTTTGGGTTTTCTGAAGATGGATTGCTGGGTTTGTGTTTGTATTCTTACTGATGTTTGGGTTTGTGTTTGTTGCTTTTGTGTTTGGTTGACAAGGAAGATCTATTGCTGGGTTTGTGTTTGTGTTTCTGGGTTTGTGATTTTTTTATTTTAATTTTGTGTTGTTAGATCTGGGTTTGTGTTCTTGCTGTTCTTCTTCAAGACACACTTAGATCTCAATTAATGTAATTTTTTGTTTTTATTTTTGTTTTTAATTTTTTTTAATTTAGATGCTGACATTAATTTAACTAGTGTTTAACCCGCGCAATGCGATAGATCATTTTTCGTATTAGAAGACAATCAAAGATTATACTGTTAGCTCAATATACTTCACCTACTTCTTTTTGGAAAATGTCATCCAATAATTTAACATGACATTATATATAAATTGCAAATGCAAAGTCAACCAATATATTGATTATCAAATTCTTTCTATGAAATAGATGTATATGTGACATGTCAATTCCTATCGGATTATATACCATCCCAAATCCAATAAAATGGCACATTTATTCATGATCAATTTGCAGTTAGATCCTATAAAAAAAAAAAAATCTCTATCTTTTTATAGAAAAATTGTGTAAGCTGGGCAATGAAAAAGGGGCCCGATACTTGAATATTTAACAAACAAATATAAAATAATGTTAATGTTAATGCATAGATTGAACACCACAATGGTCATGATTTGCATTAACTAAAAAAAAACCCCACCATGTAAATAGAATAAATTGTTCTTGCAAATGTAAAATGCTTTAATCAATAAAATGCTAATTAGTTCTTTTATTTTTTATCTTAAAATTCCCATGACCTATATGGAAATTATGGCCTATATGCAAAGTTCATTAATATGTAATAGTTGATACAATTGTATAGGCTAAAAAGGGAAAAAAGAGATTGGTAAAGTAATGCTTAAAACTAAAGCTACATTAAAGACAATGGAAAAATTATTTGCAACGACAATGGAAATCTTTGTATTTTTACTGGCTCAAAGCCAAAATCCAAATTCAATTTTATATACAACTTCATATTAAATTGTAAATCAGCCTCACAACACATATATCTATTTAATAAACAATATTCAATAAACACTAATTCCTCATTTATCTATTTTCTAGGCATTTAATTTACACTGAAGATTATATCAACCACAATAGGTATCACTGTTGCTCAATTCTATGACAATCTTTTGACTCAAGAAATCTCCTTCCAGAATCTCAGCTGTTTTCTTTATACCTACACATTAATAGTGAGAAAAATTTTATGTTCCCAAAATCAAAGCTAATCTACAAAAGTCTGTAAAATCCAATCAAACACATTTGATTCAAGCATCTCTTCTAAAACTTTGAATGAAATTAAGGAAAAAAAGGGGGAAAAACCGAAGTTCATGGTATTGAGACACTAAAGAAAATAAAATTTTGCCATTATAAAAAAAAAAGGGAGGAAAAACAAAGTTCATAGTATTGAGATATTGAAGAAAGTAATAATCTGCCATTACAAAAAAAAATGAACTAACTTCATAAGAAATAGAATTGGTTTATTTTGATCATGTCCTACAGGAATTCGCGTTATACTTTCATACAGAATTGAACTCCAACTGTTGAACCTAATTTGGTTTAGTAAATAGAGAAAATTAATCACCCTACTAAACATGTGGCATAGTATTTTTAAATTTCACTTCCAATTTGCAAGTTGTAAAATCTGCACTACTAATTAATGAAATTAAATAAACAAAGAATCAATCCCAAAAGAAAAAAAGAGGAATGATTTCACTTTGGTCATTTCCTAAACATTACTACATAGTACTAAACATTACCTCAAATTTGTTTAGTTACAATGGCGTAATGCTTGTCGAGTTCCCGGACAGCTTCTACATCTGCTTGCCTTCATGCTTCCACTCACCTTAAACTAAAATCAAAATTAAGAAACATTTGAACAAAAATTCAGTTCAAGCCTTTTTTAGAATAGTTTGATGGGAATTGAAAAACAAAGGAAAAAATTGATTCGGAAAAAACAAAAATAGATAATGGAAAATCCTTAAGAGAGAGAAGTAGAAAGTACCAGCGAAAGTAGACATTGTTGGAAGCACAGTCAATCTATGTTTTCCATACCTTACAACGATAGAGACAGAAGATAATTGAGATTATTCAATTGGTATGATTATTGTTTTTCCTGCTAACCCTTCTTAGGCAACATTCATGTTCTTTTACTTATTTATTCAAAAGTTTCAAATGCGTGTACTTTTATACACTTCTGAACTTTAAGTAACCAACAATAAGTCTAGTAGTATGAATCTAAATCTAGCAAAATATTGTTTCAAAGCTAGCAAAAAATAGAGAAATCCTCAAATACCGAAAACTGGAATGAAAGACAACGCAAACCAGAATTTTTAAAATGGGTACAGGGAAATACTAATGGGCCACAAATATTCACTCAGGAAAAAAAGAAAAAGAAGAAAACAATTATAACATTCAATTTACCAAAGCTGTACCTATTCACCAGGACGTCTATCCAAAATTTATTTACTCTTTATTTGCAATAGGACTTCTTTTTTCGGTGATGTCAGTCAGCAAATCGCCACCAAATCAACTTTAAAGGTCAGATACTTTTTTTTATATGTATGGTAAAGATAAATTGGGTAATATTAAAACTACAGGTGCATTATAGGGCTGACAATAAGATATATGAAGTAGTATAGTATTTGTATCAAAAACTCATAGAAATAAGTGGAAATTATCAACTAATGACTTAACAAAATCAATTGATTCTATTAAGGGAAAAAATCCAACGTTAGAGTATTACAAATGTAGTTTTACCTCTTTAAAAATTGTGGAAAGTGCTTTCGTTTCTCACTGTCAATTTATCTAATGAAGATCCTAATCACCCTATATATAATTATTAGAGACTCTAGATTATTTTCCTTCACATATCAAATGAGTTTTTGAACTTTGACTATCTCTTATTTGACAGTGCACCAGATTTTGATGTTTGTGATGGAGTGGCAATTACAAAGCTGGCAGTGCACTATGTGGACTTAGATGAAAGGAAACGCCCTACAATGACACAAATTGTTAATTACCTACAGGGTATACGTTTTTTTTCTAAGAAATTTGGTGATGCTTTATTGCAGGGAGGTTTAATAGATGAATGGGATACACAATCTACAGAAGAAATTGCTGGGAAGGAAAAAAAAAAAAGTAATGAAAAGATTGAAAGGAATTCTCTTTATACACTTTAAAATCAACCACTTTAGGGCCATCACAATACCTACATTCAATCTAAGTTTATAGTTTGGAACATTAAAAATCTTATCATATTAATATGGAATTGAAAAGAGTAGTATTCAAAAGGATAAGAATGATAGTAAGGTTGTCCTAACCTGTCAACTTCTTCAAGCAATGTTTCTTGAGAACACCTAGTGAATATCACAAATCTGAATTTTAACGAAATAACAGGATAAGTTAGTTTGTTTAAATTACCCAATTTTCAGATTTTAAACAGTTTAAAACATAAATATATGTACATTGGAGATTTATATTGATAAGTCGTAAAGGAAATATGACAGTCACAGTAACTTAACTGTACATTCAGTTTACTCTTCTAAAGAAATTAAAAAAAAAAAATACTACAAAATACATAAAGACTCATAAAATAAGGTAATATATACATTGGAGTTCAGTTTTTTTCTTCTTTGATGCAATTTGCTTAGTACCCTTTTGACGTTTTTGATGGATTTGGAGCGGCATTCTTTCAGGTCTTTCAACAAATGTTTCTCCTATTTCTTCTTTTTGACTAGCTATGTACTTGTCCTTCCTTGATTTTCTTACAATTTCCTCCATTGTGTCCTGCAATAATTTGTATTCTTATATATTAGTTAGATATGTATAGTAAATTATGTGTAGATTAATACTTGAATCATATAGTAAGCAAGGTGAAGTAAGTATGGTTAAATTACCTGATGTTCTTCAACTTTACGTGAGTCATTTTGCTTGTGTGAAATTTCCATCTCCAAAATCTTTGAAACCGTATAATTTTCTTTTCCATACTTCAAATTATATTCATCAAGATGCAGTTGGAACAAATATTCATTGCCAATTATTTTTTGAATCTCTTTTGGTAAAACTTTCTCATCTAATTTCAAAATCTGCATGAACAAAGTATCATAGAATTAGCAAAATATGTATTAAAATTTAAGTTTTCAGATAATAAAGATATAGGGCTGACATTTATATATAAAATTACCTCTTCTTACATCTCTGTGAGTTCTTTTGCAGTTTTAGATATAATTTTCTTGGCTCCTTTGTCAAATAATATGAATGTGGTTGAACCAGTCTCATCTTGTACTTCAACTTGTATTCTATAGCTATTTTAGATACAAAGTTGTTAGTAGAATATTATATATATTTTGTGTGTATTTGAGTATTCACAAATCATTTTTTTTTTTTTTATAATTACCTTGGGACTGCAAACTTTGGCTCATTTTTGCGACGTTCACACCATAGAACTCCTTTGACTTGTTTCACTTTTGTCTTACATATAAGACATGCAACATAGTACCATCCATATTTGTTGTTGATATTAATGATCTTGGCATTGCATGTTACCAGCAAGTCCTATAATACAAAGTTTAGCCAGTTTATAAAATTATATCTTATTATAAAATACATAAACAATTACTAATTATGATAATTTCATAATGTCAGAATATAATTGATACCTTTGTTTCTGAGTTCCATTCCAAGTCCTTAATTTCTGCAACTGTTTTTTTATTATTTAAGGCAAGTACACCATCTTGTATTTTAGGTAGTCTCTTTGGCAGCATTTCTTTTATGTTTATGTCCACTGTGGTGTATCTAACCAAAAATTAGGTATAACTCATTAAAACAATAACAAAACAGTTTCTATACATATATATATATATATATATATATATATATCTAAACAAACTGAAATAAACATGTCTTTCTTAAAATTACCTACTGTTTTTTTTTTTTTCTAAACTTCTATAGCATCTATTTTATACAATTTTATGCTATCTATCATTTAAGGAATATCGTTAAGTAAGTACACCCTTGAAAAAAAAAAGTGTAATAGTAGTTACTTATTTCTAATTTCTGCAACTTCTGGAATGTCTAAATTGACATACAGCTTTGTTGCAAAAGTGGATGACAATTGATAGTCACCTACAAAAAATTTGTAAAATTTATAAGCATTATAGATACATAAATATTATGTATTTAATAAATGGGTTAATTAATTGTTACCTCTGAAAGTTTTCACAATAGTTGAAGTGACTATTACAACGAATGACCCTTTATTTGTTTTTGTAGAAATCATCATCTATTTGTTGTGCAGTATTTCCCCACAAAGTTGTTTGAACTGATTTTTTCTTGAAGTTGTTTATATGTAAGTTTGAGTTATTTAAAAATTATAACATATGAGTTTTAAAAAAGGTATATATATCTTACTCTTCTAACAACAGTTGAATGTTTCTCATCTTTGTTGGGCGCCCTCTTGTTTTGATCTCTTCAATGGTTCCAATGTAGTCCAATATTCCTATAACATCTGGTAAAAACACATTGTTTAAAAAAAAAAAAAAAAAGAGTTAGTATTAAGTTATGAATTGCATTGTTTTTTAGCTCTGTAAAAGTAGATGCTTGGCTTGTAAAACAACTGAAATTACCAGTCAAGTAAGTAGTGTCATAGCAACAGGAAGCTATTGTTCCATAATCAGCAAATTCAAATTGGAATTGAGGTATTGAATGATCAAATCCGCTGAATTTTGAGACTGAAGTTGTTGAATTGAAAAGTATTTTGAATTTGTTATATACTGGGCGATAATTCCCTTTATTTTCTTCAACCAAGAAATTTGTAATTGTATATATGCTCCCTTCATTTAGTTGTGGACGATAACTTTGAGCAAGATTCTTTCTGATGCTTGCATGTATCAATGTTCCCTACGAACATTTTAAATGAATTATTCCTTAATCAATAATAGCAGTACATAACAATTAATTTACATTAACTGGCTGCAAATTTTAATAAAATAATATTTGTAAAATTTATTCTAAAAAGAAATTGATTATGAATTTACCTCTTCGTCAACCAATATCATATCAAGGCTGATCAGATCATGGTTGTTTGCTATATTAATTGCATCCCACATTCGTAAAACTCTAACTTTCACTTTTGAGTTATCTTTGTCTCTCGATATCTGCTTCAAAGTTGTGTATTCCATATTCGTATGACTTTGTATTATCTATACAATTTAAACATCAGTAATATTTATATATCATTATAGAGTAAAATCTATCATTTGCAATATTAGGGACAATCTAACTTATATTATTAACAGTTTCAAATTAATGAACAGTATGTATTACATCTGCTTAAACCTGGGGAATAAATTAATTTGGGCATAATAATTATACATGTCAATTTAATTCAAAATAAAGGTTTAACTGAATCAAAATAAAGATGACATAAACAGGGAAAAAATGAGGCTATTCCCACGTTTCAGTTTGATTTACGTAAAAGAAATTTGTAAAGCGAAAACAATAGTTAATCAATACAACAATCGGAAAAAAAAACTCAAGAAATTGAAAAAAAAAAAATTAGAGAAAAAGATTGCAAAGCTTTAAACCTTATTGAGTAATGCATCAAAACAATATTTAATATGCAGTAAATAATTCTAGGGAAACCATAATTTTAGTTCATGGGAAACCATCAACGAATTTACACTCTTTAGCATTCGGTAAAACATGATGACAATCGGGGGAAAAAGGTGCAAATCTATCAAAAATCTGTCAAATAAAAAACAAATCTAACTTATATAACAATTGAAAACAACAGAACTTCATAAATCTTTAAGAAAATGTCGGCAAAGAAAAAGAGAAAGGGAAAAAAAGTAAAAAATTAAAACTTATATGTTTGTCAATAGATATAAAAGAAGAACCCTAGAAATTTAAATTCAATTGAGGGAAAATGATTTGTGGCCAGTTATAGACAATTCGAAATAGTAATTGAATAGAAAGGAAGAATGCTCACCTTCTAAATAGTCTGTTGTTGCAGAGAAGGTTTCTAAAAAAAATTTTGTTGCAGTGAAGTAATGGTAGTTGAAACAATTGAGGGAGAGATTCTGTATTTGTGTTTGTGTGTTTGGCCAAATAAGGGTAGTGCTTGAGATATAAGTTACCGCACCACTTGATTTCTTTATAGAAAGAACCCATTTGGTTTATTAAGGATGTGGGCATCGAGTGCTTTATGATTCAATGGCCCGATTGATAGAAGAAACGGTGGGCTTGGGTATTGTTTCAAAGAATAAGCCCGATTTCTTTATTGTCTTCTAAATATTATGGGCTTATTTTATACCCAATTGCTTCATTGCCTTCTAAATATCATGGATTTATTTTATACCCAATTGCATTTTATATAAAGTGTACTAACTATTGTGGGATTCAAGTTTCAAAATATATTTTTGGTTTTCCAAAAAGGGGGAAAAAATATCTATTTTAAAGAAAATTAAAAATCATAATAATGAGCATTTTGTAAGAATTCACAAATAAATAGGCAGTAATATTTTTTTTTGAAAACATCTTTTTGTATCTAAAAAATTTTAGGATTTTATCAGAATAACTAAAAGCATCTTTTTTTTTTTTTGAAAAAAGGCAGTAATATTTTTGCATCTAAAATATTTTGGGATTTAATCAAAATGTACGTAAGCAAATAAGTTAAAAAGTTGAAAGTTGAAAGTTAAAAGCTAATCCAAATGCTTATCATGGTATATAAAAATTTGGTTTGTCAAGTAATATAATTAAAAACTTTAAAAGGTATTTCCTCAGTAATTTAAAAATATAATTAGTTAAAAAAAAAACAAGTTACAATATTTGGTTGCTAAGAGAATTAATCATAAATTAAACTATAATTAATCATAACTTTTTTTTTAGAAAGTTCATGATTCCATAACTTGTAATGATCAAATAAACAAAATATACAAAAAAAAAAAAAAAAAAAATGCAATATGACATTTCTACTATATTAAAAAATAAATAAATAAATAAATACTTTGCATTTATGCTCCACATGTTTCGTTTCATAGAACCCTTTACGAATGTTTTTGCAAAATTAAATATTTATAAGTATCAATAAAATAAATGATGAACAAAATGAATAAAAAAATATTTGGTACTAAATCATACGTGTGTGTGTATATATATGTGTGTGTATATATATATATATATATATATATGAATTTCATGAAATAAACAAAAATACTTAATCAACATGACAATAATTCTGGTTGTTATTGATTAGAAATTAAAACAAAGTGATTTTTGTATGATGAAAATTAAAGATAGAGATGAAGGTTAATTTACTTGATTGGCACATCCAAGACCAAAAAGAAGAAGCAAACTATGAACATAAGCATCCAAACTCTTTAAGCAAAATCGTTGATAAATGCACTAAGTATTTTGAACCTGTGTCTAGCTGATTACTATAAAAGATATTTCTTCAACAATTAAAAAATATAAATATTAAAAAAGAAAAAGGTTGCAATATTTAGTTGCAATATGGATACAAAGGTTCATGTATGTCAAAAGAATGGCTAAAACAACCTGCCTTTGTTTAGTCCTTTAATCTAGTTGACTTTATTGTTGGCAAGCAGATCAACTTCAATAATTTGTTGTTTAACATGACAAATAAACTGGAAAATATTTAACTTCTTTTGTTCTTTGTTCTCATCCTGAAAATCTAATTGACTTTGTTGTTGGCAAGCACATCAACTTCAATAATTTGTTATTTAACATGACAAATAAGCTGAAAAATATTTAACTCCTAAACGTGAATCATGTTGCTAGCCATATGTGTATGGCAGGTATTATGGTAGAAATGTTAGGGGGAAAAAAAATTTAATTAGGTGAGGCAAGCCATTGCACTTTTTCACTATTTCCTTCCCAATTAGTTCCAAGGAAGGATCCATTAGCCCCAGATTTAAATGGGGTTCGTAAGACCTCCCAATCCAAGTAAAAGCACATCAAACTCTTGTGAAACACAAACTCATGCTCTGACATCAAGATGCTCCACCACCAACTTCTTGTTATATAGAAGCTGAGCAAGTGTGGTCTTGCCTATTCCACCCATGCCCACTATGGGAATCACACTTGTGTTATAACCACTGCCATCATCTGCTAGCAACAATTCAATTATGGCTACTCTATCTCCATCCTTACCGTATACACCAGATTTTTCTAGCAAGTAACTCCATGTTTATGTCCCTTCTTCAACCTGGATTTTTTCCCAAAATATGGTGGTTGGACCATTCATTCAACACACTACCATTTTAATCTTTACAATCTATGTGGGAAACTACAAAGTTGAAGTGCAGGTAAAAGCATTAACACAATTTCCTGCAAGTCATTTATATACACACACACAACATATTGTATTAGCAAATTTTTAAGCATTATTTCATTCTCATAATGAATAATAAAGTATCTATATATAAATCACTTTCTCAATAAAAAGAAGTGTCTATAGTTGCTACACACACAATGTACATTTCACTTTCAGATTTCAAAGTTTTACAGTTTTAATCACTCTTCAAAAACAGCAGAATTCTTTTTGATCTTAGCGTGCTAGTTGCTGCTTCATTTTGAATAGTGATAACACTTTCTCTTTCTTAGCGATCCGCCCCCCTTTGTTTTTGTTAGCATGACAGCAAGTACAGATTCGCAGCAAAGAGTCAATTGAATGACCAAAGCATTGATAAATCCTTTGTTGTACTGGGGATCTCTAAGCAAAGAATACGCACTGCACCACAACCATATACACCCCACAAAATTTAGTTCAGAATTTAGAAAGTTACATGTCAGAGATCAATAGATCCCTCTTCACTCATGTACTTATTTTACTGATAAAATATGTTTATGTACATAAATTTCCAAAAGCTTACAGACAATAAAATCAGAATGGTTTATTCACTATTAGATGAATGGTAAGGGAGAGCCAAGAGTCCTTGCACTTATATATATACAATATCCTGTAAATAACTTCTTTAAAATAGTAATGGATGAAATCAATAAATTCAACCACTGCACGAAAAGCATTGTTCATATAATCTCTTTTAATAAATATCTACTGATTATATTAAAGTGAAATAATTGCATCAGTCACATGGGACATATGAAATACAAACCTGAAGGTTTTGGGTACAAATGAAAAATGTTAATTTGTACTATTAGGGCAAACAATCTAATCCTATTATAATTAGAATAGAGTTAGTCTAGATTTTATTCAAAATTTTTACGACTACCCCGTGATGTACCTTTTTATTAGGGTGAATACCAGTTCACTTAGGCTGTGTACTGCATTAGACTTGCTTCAGTCTTATAGTCTACATGTAATGTATTAGTTTCACAGTGCATGACATGCTAGAATTTCACTTCCTAAAATACTACATAACAGCAACTTGCATGGATTCAGTTTTAGTCTTATTCCTATCTAGTCAAAAACTGTAAATAAAAATCGAGGAAGGGAAGGGACTCTTATGAATTCCATACAAAGGAAATGGAAAACATAAAAGCCCACTATAAACAGTAAATAAACATGTTTGCAAACTCATTGTTTTTGAAAGTATGCTAAAGTAGTAATGACAATAAAACAACCAAAAACACCTCAATCAGAATCCAATCTTCAATGACAATTATGTGACTTATCATATTATGTCCTTGCCATGTTAATGCTTTGTCTACAAAGTCATAGATTGTGCTGTGAAGTGTTGAAAATATAATTTCAACATTCTCAGAACAACAATCAGTGCTGACATCAACATCTCATTTATGCTTATTTGTTTTTGGTAAGTTTCCTTATTTGTCACAAATCTGAGATGGATAAGATCATCAATAATTCCCCATAGTAGTCAGATCAACTTCTTAAACAAATCTAAAGAAAGCATGATCAAAAGCATATAAAGTTTTCTCCTTTTTTTCTTCTCAATATTCAATTATTGATGCTTATAATATTAAATTCCAGCACATATGGAAAATGTTTTTTAAATTTGTGTATCCTTTTTAAAAAAATATATTATTTTCAGTTTAAAGAAAACTTTAATACAATATTCTGTAAATAATTTCTTTAAAATAGTAGTGGCTGAAATCAATAAT
This sequence comes from Quercus parvula, assembly GCA_030820535.1. Classification (NCBI taxonomy): domain Eukaryota; kingdom Viridiplantae; phylum Streptophyta; class Magnoliopsida; order Fagales; family Fagaceae; genus Quercus; species Quercus parvula. The sequence goes on along the minus strand of JAUAME010000005.1, from coordinate 24,241,588 downwards.
TTCAACCACTGCATGAAAACCACATTATGTCCTTGCCATGTTAATGCTTTGTCTGCAAAGTCACAGATTGTGCTGTGCAGTGCTGAAAATATGATTTTAATATTTTCAGAACAACAGTAAGTATTGACATCAACATCCCATTTGTGGTTCAGTTCCAATAGCATCAGCAGTATTATACATTAAACACCATTTAAGGCTCCAAGCAGAAATCACAGACAGATGAGAGATTCAAAAAAGGGAATTTGAAAAAGGGGAAACATACTTCTCAACCAGTTGTATAAGCACCCCATTTTTGGCCCATGATATTCGAGCATCAGAAAGTTCAGGGGAAAAAAGGATTGCTGCAGCAGAGAAGTAAGAATACGCTAGTTTCTGCCTGGCAAACTTTAACTTGTCTAATATGTTCTTTGCAATCCACCTGTTTACATGAAAATGAAAATTTTACAAGCAAAAAATGATAATCTGTTTTCTTTATCAACTCAATGGCAGGAAAATGTTCTAAAATTATATAGTAACATATTTTACGAAAGGAGGCAATTTTTGGTAAGTTTCTGCTACTGCTGGTAAGTTTCTTTCACATAAACAAAGCATGCCAAAAATGTATAAAGCTTTCACATTTTTTTCTTTACTATATTTAACTATTGATGCTTCTAATAATGATAAGATCAAAATAAAATTTCAATTATTATTTCAGTTAAAATCAAAATTGCTTTAAAAAATTTCAGGCTTGTACATGCATAATAAAGTAGCCACATAAGGCCGAAGAAAGAATTATAAACATATGAGGTTCCTTGAAAACAATTAAAAATTATAATGTCAAAAAAAATGTTAGGAATGTATGAGTTAATTAAACAAAATAATTATGCATGTTCAAGATGCAGATGTAGGGAAAAAAATTAAGATTTTTGAATCCATTTTTTTAAATATTATTTACTGTTTTAACAAAATTTAAAACTTACCTGTTAGTCACCCGAGATCATAGCAATATTGATCAGATCATGCTTGCTTGCTACGTTAACTGCATCTCACATTCATTGCGATATGAATCTATAATATTAGAACATTTTAAACATTAGTAAAGATTATATACAACAATGGAGAAAAACAAACTGTTGACAATATAAGTGACAATCTAATTTACATTATAAACAATTAGAAATAATTTTAACATATAGTATGTGTTACCTTAGGCAAATTATCGAATATTTCTTTGTAGACAATATTTTTTGTATGAAAACGATCACCATAATCATTTTCTACAAAAGGTATCCTAAGACCATCTTTACTTGTAACTCTGGATACGGCAACATATAACTGTCCTTGACTGAAAACTGGTCTATCTAAATAAAGCCCAACACGTTGCAAAGATTGACCTTGGCTCTTATTAATTGTCATAGCAAAGCAAATTGATACTGGAAACTGCCTTCTTTTTAGTACAAAGGGCCATTTGGAATCAGAAGGGGATAACACTATTCTTGGTATAAACACTTTTTCTCCAATATGAGTTCCTGATATTATTTGAGCCTCCAAAATCCATTTTGATAATTGAGTAACCAAAAGTCTAGTACCATTACAAAGTCCATTACTTTGGTTTAAATTTCGAAGTAACATTATTAGCAGACCTACTTTCAATTTGAGTTTATGGTTTGGAATACCAGGGAATTTTAATGAATTGAGAAACTCTATTGGACACATAACATCTTGATCTAGAATGTTGCTTGAAGCTTTACATAATGAATCTGCACTAAGATATGTCTCTTCATCAACATTAATAAGATCAATCATGTAACCATTTATGTCTTCAACTACTTCATTTGTTGGAGCTAAAATTGATCTCTCTTCTAAATACTTGGCATTGCTGAATTTTGTATCGAAGTCAGGATAGGTAGCTTTTACAATATCGTTGAAAAGATGAGGACCAGGCTGAATTAGTAAATCATGCGGTATTTCAATCAATGCTTCCCCTTCACTATTACTAAGTTCACCATCACCAATTTTCAATATCCATTCAGCAAATTCCCTTGTTGCAATATCATCTGGGTTTTGTGTCAACCTCATATTTATTGTCAAAATGAAAACTTTGCAACTATTCCATAATGATGACTTGTTAATTGATGCTTCAACTATTTGTTCTCTTCGTCCTTTAGATACCACTGGTAATATTTGTCTGAAATCACCACCAAGAACAATAGTTTTTCCTCCAAAAGGTGTCTCCCCACTATTTGAGTTAGAAAAACGCAGTATATCTCTTAATGACCGATCAACAGCTTCAAAACAATTTCGGTGTGCCATAGGAGCTTCATCCCAAATTATAAGACTTGCTTTTGTCATTAGTTCTGCAATTTGTGAACTTTGTTTAATACCGCAAGTTGAGCTGTCTGTTACATTTATTGGTATTTGAAATCTTGAATGAGCCATTCTTCCTCTAGGCAACAATAATGCAGCAATTCCAGATGATGCAATTGCAATGACAATCTTCCCTTTTGAACGCAATCGACATATAATGGTTTTCCAGAGATAAGTCTTTCCAGTTCCTCCATGCCCATAAACAAAAAAGAAGCCACCTTTATTCTCTGAAACAGAATTTATTACTTCATCATATATATTTCTTTGATCAATATTAAGACCAATAAGAAGTTTAATATGTTCTGGTGCCAAGGAGTTTCTATCATAATCCAATTCTTCTTGTAAGACTCTATTGTTACTTTGTCTGAGACGTAATGTATCTGGATATGGTATTAACTCAAACTCATGCAAAGACCTCCCACTCTTTATCAAAATCTGTTCAATTTCACATAGTGCATAGTTTTGTAATTGAGAGTCATCAAGATGGAGGTTGTCATATCGTAAAATTGTTCTTTGACGATGCAGAATGTCCTCAGATAACAGCTGCCAATTTGAAATCCATAATTTGTATGGGTCTGCAACCTCACAAAAAATTAACATTATAACAAAAAGTTCTCGTAGTTGTTTCCCCGAAGCCCAGTATGATGCATGATTCAAAGCTTCATGCCACTCTTTATCATCATCAAGCAAACCAAGTGCATAACATGTTGATCTAAAAGTTGGATACACAACATTATTTATAGTTCTCATTTCCTCAAATGATCTAGCTCCTTTAATAACATTAAGTAGCATCCGCAAATAAAACCGTTCTCCACTTGCAGGATGAGCATAATATATACGCCCAATGCATTTTCTAGATTTTCTCAATTTCCATTCTTTGTCTTCCCTATGCCAAACCCATTTAGTAGGGAATTCAGAATAAGTCAATTCCCTTGCTTCTTCATACAATGCATTCGTTTTCATCCACTCTGTAAATTTTTTTTTTTCGATACCTGGCTTGTTTACAACATCATTTAAATAATCAGTATCTTCAAAAAGAACTGGTTGTTTGTCTTCATTATGAAAGCTGAGTCTTTGAACAGGAGGTTCTCGATGGTGAATTGCAAACTCGAATATCCTCCAACATGCCTCTATGGCAGACACATATCTACAATTTAAATATGTTTTAACTTCATCAGTATCTGTCATATGTTGTACTCCAGTCGAAGAATCAACATGTAAATTTTCTTCAAGAATCAAAGTTGCACGATCAGGTCCTTTTGTTATATACTTAAATAAGTACTTGATAGATCTTGAATGATTACACCACTCAACATTAATATGTGCTTGAAATTTCACCAATAACTCAATATTGTGTGGAACTATAAAACGATTATCAAGTTTAACTTCATTTCTTTCAACAAATCTTCCATTATTCCTTCTTCTATATATTGGGAAGCCATCTTCATCAACAGTGGTTTGCGGACAAAATTTTTTAGGGAAGTGCTTTGTACATTTGTTTTCAATCATACAACCTGCCCTTGAATTAATAGAGCCGCAAGGACCATGGACCATATATTGTTTGACAGCTTCATAAGCTAAAGGTTCTTTATTCAAATCTGGAATTTCTGCTGAGATAATTCTATCAATTTCTACTGCTGTAGGATGCTTGTCATCATGATGTAGAAAAAGTAAAATATGTGCATGAGGTAACCCTCTCTTTTGATATTCAACAATGTAGACAACTGCCACCAAAACAGTTAGTTACATTTATTTAGAGTCATTATTAACCCAAGTAAAAAAGAAGGAAAAAATATTTTAAATGTAAATTTAGAATACCTGCAATTAATTTCCCAAAGTGTTGACCATGCTTTAAATCATTTAAGAGTTGATCAAGCTTGATCTTGAACACTCTTGCAACCACATCAGGCCGATCTTCTACTTTCTGTCCAGGTTTCCTAGATAGGAAAAGATCAATTTCTGGCCATTTTGTGTTGCAAGTGAAGGTAATAAATAGATTCGGATAGCCTGCCCATCTACAGATTGCCATTGCATCTTGATAGTTTTCAATCATATATCTCGGACTTCCAGTGAAACTTGAAGGTAAAACAAATCTTTTGCCTGAAGATGCAGGAGTGGTATCTCCTCTCATAACTGCATCTTTCAGTCCTTTATATAATTCTATCCTTAATTTGTCTTGGTTCTGTTTTACCCACATAAGCCGGATTTCTTCAATACATGTGTAGGCATCTACATCAAATTGTTGAAACAATCTACCATCGTATACCAAAGTATGTCCCTCATGTTCGCGTTCTTGCAATCGATATGCATAGTATTCCCTCATTATAACAAAATCAGTTGTATCAAATCTGATTCCATCTATATTACTATACAAAATACCAAGCCTAAAACCATCTTCACAATATGGGAACAAAATGGGATATTGTAAAGCCATGTATAAAGGATGCAACACATTAATACGTTGTAACCCTCCTTCTTTTATCTCTACAATAATATCGCGATGTGAATTCTCAACACCAATATCACCAACGATAATTGCTGCAATTTCTGAACATGTAGGCAGGTTATATTCTCTGCCATCTGTAGTTCGGGAGCCAATAAGGCTTAATCTTAATTGGTGAACATCAGCATCAATGAAACGATCTCTAGACATCTGAAATATTTTCACCAAATTGTTTGATTCATCAAACATTTGGACCAATGCATCAACAATAGATGGATCAAGGTCACTATTAATTTGACCATTACTAAAAACGTTCATTCTATGTTGAACTTCATTTTCAGTATTGTAGAAATATAATTGTGAAAATTGTGGATCCTCACCATCATTAGGAAGAAGAGTTCCAATTCTATGATGGTTTTGGCCATTAAGTTTGAAAATGTAAGGGTGTCTTCCATCATTAATTCTACTATCTACTTTACCACCCATAGAAGTCATTGCGAACATTGCATTATAACTTCTGATTAGAGTTCTGAATGTTTTAGATTTTTGACTACCAAGGGGATCTAAAAGCTCATCAATAAGAGGAGGTGCTTTCCTAAGCAAAGGTAACTTAACCTTACCCTGCATACAACAGAGAGAGAATTTTGGGTTCCTAGGCCTCTTAGATTTGAGAGTTCTCTCTTCATACCATAAAATTGAACCACAATGCACGCATACATGAGAAGGCGAGCCAAAATTCCAAGGTTCAATAACATTTTTATGATTGACTACCATTTTGTTTCTCTTTTTTTTTTTTTTTTTTTTTTTCAGCAATGACTATTTTTCTATGTTTTCTACTTTCAACAGCTTTGTTTTGTAAAGTATTTTGTATTTCATACTGTTTTCTTTTGAATCGCTTTCCAAACATTATCCTCCATTTCCTCTGTCGTTCTAATCTTGCATTTTCCATTTTCTCTTTTACTACTATAGGATGAAAAAACAAAAGTAAAATTAGCATTTGTTTTAAAAGTGAAAGAAGGCATATTCAATAATCTTCTCAAAGCTACTTTTGCTCAATTTTTTTTTTTAATCAAACATCAACAAATGACAAAGAGATACAAATCTAAATAAAATCAACAATGGAGAAATTTGGCTGTACTGACCTCTTAATTTTATTCAACGGATCTTCTTGAATGGTAAAAAAGAGTCTTAAAATCCAAGGCTGAAATGATAAACCTACAATAGCACGTGAGAATGTAAATACCATTGAAAACACAAAACATGGCAGATTTATTTGAAGTAAACAGTAAATTAACTGAATGTGACATACACAATTATAACAAATAAATAAACAAAATAAACTAATGAAACAACAACAACAATAACATACTGCAGGCACTTATATAAAAATGAAAACAGAACTTGACCTTTTAAATTAATTCAGTAACTCTTATTGAAGTATTATAAATGGTCTTATCAGTGAAAGGACCCTTTGTAGCATTAAGTAGTTAGAAATGAGAAGTTAAAGACTTTTAATAAACTGGAAAACTAAACAAAACATACTCAGTTCAAAGAGAAAGTAAAACCTATTATGTGAATAGAAAATCAATATAAATTCACCCCTCTACCTCCTTTTATCTCTTCATTGGGTTGCGAAACAAATTTTCAATAAAAACTCAAGAAATAACACCAAAGGGTGAATGCATGCACATATGAAAAATTATGTGAACATTAATTACTTTATGAATCATATAATTATTCAGAACAGCCCATAACAACCAAACCTACAAACATTGAAAAATATAAAATGCTAAGAGACTCAAATCTTTTATGGGCTTGGCGACCAACAATGCATTTTGAAAATGTATACAAAAAAGGTTTCTAAAAGAATGAAATTGTGTATTAATTGAATTACTTGCTGGTTTAAAGAAGTACTATCTCTCAGCATGAATGTATAGTGACGATACATTTATGTGTAATTTCAAACTGTCTGCCTATATCATTTTTTTTTGGGGTTGTGTAGAACTTAAACTCACAGATGTGTAACTGGATGTGAACCTGATCGGTTTCATCTAATTCGTGTCTAGTAGCTATCAGTCAAGTGTCACTTCTCTATAATTATATATCGAGTTGAGGTATAGCTTATAAGCAAGTCCCAACTGTTTACAGTGTAAGAGACTCTTGCCGGTTCTTCATAAGGTAGTGATGTCTATAGATAACCATATAGTGATATCTATATGAGTAGCTGGATCATATATTTTCCCAAAGCTAAATCTGTGTGTTCTAAATAGCTGATGTTATAGGGAATTAGTGATATCTGATGGCTTTATATGTAGGGGGAAGATTTTCAATGGATAATAGTGGAACTTGAATGCCCTGACCCTTAGAAGATGATTGGGTTGCACTTTTTTCTAAATTGATATGGTCATAATACATTCTGTGCATTTTTGGTAAGTTTCTATTGCTGCTTACCACATGAACAAAATCCTTTCATGGCCCAAAACCACAAAACTTAACCAAGGACAGCTTAGTCCACAAAAATAGGATAACTCATGTGCAAAATAAGGATATCATTGTATTTGTTATGCTTATCATAAACATCAAGGAACAAACTGTCATTTCAGCAAAAATTTTGGGGCTTACTATGGTTTTCTTCTACCTAAACAAAACATACTCAGTTCAAGAAAACTAAACAAAATAGAACTCAAGAAATTGGGGGGAAAAAAAAGGAATTTAGGGAAAAAGACAGCCAAACTTTAAAACTTGATTGAGTAATGCAGCAAAACATAATTTAACAGTCTTAATGGACATATATAATAAATATAACTTTTGTTAGCAGAGAAAGTAAAACCTATTATGTGAATAGAAAATCAATACAAATTCACCCCTCTACCTTCTTTTTATCTCTTCATTGGGTTGTGAAGCAAATTTTCAATAAAAACTCAAGAACTAACACCAAAGGGTGAATGCATGCACATATGAAAAATTATGTGAACATTAATTACTTTATGAATCATATAATTATTCAGAACAGCCCAAAACAGCCAAACCTACAAACATTGAAAAATATAAAATGCTAAGAGACTCAAATCTTTTATGGGCTTGGCGACCAACAATGTATTTTGAAAATGTATACAAAAAAGGTTTCTAAAAGAATGAAATTGTGTATTAATTGAATTACTTGCTGGTTAAAGAAGTACTATCTCTCAGCATGAATGTATAGTGACGATACATTTATGTGTAATTTCAAACTGTCTGCCTATATCATTTTGTTTTGGGGTTGTGTAGAACTTAAACTCACAGATGTGTAACTGGATGTGAACCTGATCAGTTTCATCTGATTCGTGTCTATTAGCTATCAGTCGAGTGTCACTTCTCTATAATTATATATTAAGTTGAGGTATAGCTTATAAGCAGGTCCCAACTGTTTACAGTGTAAGAGACTCTTGCCGGTTCTTCATAAGGTAGTGATGTCTATAGATAACCATATAGTGATATCTATATGAGTAGCTGGATCATATATTTTCCCAAAGCTAAATCTGTGTGTTCTAAATAGCTGATGTTATAGGGAATTAGTGATATCTGATGGCTTTATATGCAGGGGGAAGATTTTCAATGGATAATAGTGGAACTTGAATGCCCTGACCCTTAGAAGATGATTGGGTTGCACTTTTTTCTAAATTGATATGGTCATAATACATTCTGTGCATTTTTGGTAAGTTTCTATTGCTGCTTACTACATGAACAAAATCCTTTCATAGCCCAAAACCACAAAACTTAACCAAGGACGGCTTAGTCCACAAAAATAGGATAACTCATGTGCAAAATAAGGATATCATTGTATTTGTTATGCTTATCATAAACATCAAGGAACAAATTGTCATTTCAGCAAAACTTTTGGGGCTTACTATGGTTTTCTTCTACCTAAAGACAGAGGTTAATGTACTTTTCCCATTTGTTATTTTTTATTTTTTTTTTATTTTTTTTTTTTTATGAATAACTTCTGAAAATTTGTTGAAATGAATATTCTTCAGTTGAAGATAGATCAACCAACATCAAATGCAAAAATCAAACAATTCGTTTGGTTAAACAGTACACACTTTTTTTTTTTTAAAATAGAATTTCTATTCTAAATTAATCTATGTACATACGTATGTGAAACATTTTGTAATATAAATCTGTAAAGCGAAAACAATAATTAATCAATACTACAATCGAACAAAAAGAGCTCAAGAAATTGGGAAAAAAATATAAATAAAGAAAAAGGTTGCTAAGCCTTAAATCTTATTGAGTAATGCAGCAAAACAATATTTAATATGCAGTAAATATTTCTAGGGAAACCATAATTTCAGTTCATGGAAAATCATCAACAAATATACACTCTTCAGCATTCGGTAAGACATAAAGACAATCGGGGAAAAAAGTGCAAATCTAACAAAAATTTGTCAAATAAAAAACAAATCTAACTTATACAATAATCGAAAAAAACAGAACTTTGAAGAGTGATTAAAACTGTAAAACTTTGAAATTTGAAAGTAAAATGTACACCATCCAAACCCACAAAATGTTCATCCAACAGGTACAAAGTATCAGTCATAATAGAACATGATAGAATTAAAATGACAATACCAACTTCAATTTCATATGGAGATTGAATTTTTCATCACACCTATAATAGAACATGCTTTTTTTTAATATTTTTCGTCACATCTATAATAGTAATTCAAAGCTTATAAATGCATACTTTGGGATGAACACATCAGCCAAAAAGGCTTTGCTTTTACACCAAGAAAGAGAACGCCTTTATTACAAAAGAAGTGTAAGACTATTTTTTGCAAAACACTAATTGCAAATACAGGTATCAATTATACAAAAAAAAATTTAGAAATAAAATTTATAACAAAAATCTTTGTCAAAAGTATACTATGATTAGAAGCCCTAAATATAATAATAATTAAAAAAAAAAAAAAACAATTGAAGAAACAGATTGAAAAACCAAATAGATATGAAAAATGCAATTGCAGGAAAATACTCTGTTCACATTAACCATGCATGTCACTTAAAGAATTTGTCTCATAAATATGGTCATTAACAAACTCTTTATGAAAAAAAAAAAAAAAAAATTTGAACAAATATTCAAAACTCCACAATCTTACTCCCCCTTACAAAAATCATAACAGGTAAAAGAGAAAACAAAAAACTCAAAAATTATTATTTAATTATTAAGTTTAAAAGATAACCAACCATTAAAATTTAGGTAGGTTTCAATATTCTAGAAGCTGTATTACAGAAAGTTACTAATGTGTAACCTACAGTTGATACAACACTCCATGGATTTCAATTAAAAAATACATTTGAGCAGTTCAGTGAGTTACAAAGCCAAATTTTTTAATTAAAACTCAAAAACTAATATCAAATATGAAAATTTTCCTTTTAAATTGAAAATCAATAAACTACTGTACATGAAACACTTTATGCTAGAAACCAATAACTAAATATACAAAACTGGCTTGAAATTGTAAATAGTAATTAGACAACCCTTAAAGCATAATAAACAAAAATTTGAGATTTCCAACATTCTATAAGGCTACTGGAAATAGGGTTGAAAAAATTAAAGCAATTCCGGATTTCTATTAAATAAAAAATGAAAATAAATATCAGTGAAGACCATATATTAATAGAAAAATAATAATATAAAACAGGGCTTAAAATAAACTAAGCAAAAATACACAATCTAAGCAAAAATCTACCAAGCTTAAAATAAACTTAATCAATACTACAATGGAACAAAACAGGGCTCAATAAATTGTAAAAATAAGTGAGGAAACAGGGCTTAATCTATCTATCTGCTTGACATGCTAATTGAATGGGGAAAAAAAATGCCCACCTTTTGCTATTATATACCTTCGGCGGAAAAAAAAATCAATTTTTTTATTTTGGACATGGCTCAGCCATAGTCAGTACAAAAAAAATGAATGAGAATGAATGAGAAAACAGGAGAATGAATGAGAATGATGCCCATCTTTGTTTAGACTACAATCAGACAAAATAGGATTAAAAAAATTATAAGAATGAATGGGAAATTAGAGGAACAGATATTACACACACAGAAAAGGCAACATATATTACAGCCATGGACATACATCACAGAAAAGGCAACAGATATTACACTCAGCCACCTTGTAAGAATAGATTATGCAGAAAATCCTGAAATTGTTCTGTAGAAAACAGAAAAGCAAAGAGAAAAACTAACCGGTAGCAGTTCTGATAGCAGTTCAGACCGAATCTCACTCTCTCAATTGTTCTCTTTCTCGGTGCTTCTTGTATTTTTGCAATGTATCTCTCTCTCAACCGTATTGTGATAGAGTGGAACATGCAAGTTCGATTTGTGTGTTTGAAGGAACAGCGAAGAATCGGTGGTCTGAGTGGGTCTGAATTTTGATCGGCAAAACAGATTTGGGTTTTAGGGTTTTTGTTGCAACGCAAGGCCGATTTGTGTATTTGAAGGAACAGAGAAAAATCTGTAGGCTGAGCGAGTATGAATTTTGATTGGGAAAGACGTTTTGGGTTTTAGGGTTTTTGATTTTTTTGATTTTTTTTTTTTGGTTTCTTTTGTTCCGTGAATAAATGGTTGCTTCCTTTTATATGGTATTGTGTTTTTTTTTTTTTTTTAATGATAAGCACGTGTTTGTCAGAAAAGGAGCCTCACTAATTGCACCGCACGGTATTTTAAATTTAAACTTCATACATGTCATTTTTTTAGATAGGCTTTTTACCTAACGTGGCAGCACCTCCTTGAGGCTTTTGCTTTTATATATATATAGATATAGATATAGATATAGATATTTTTATGTGGACATTATTTTAATATTTTTAACTTATGCCGTTTGCCACATGTACAATTTCAATCTTTAATGTAATGGCAAGGACAAAAACGAGATGTGTTTTCCAGGATAGGGACTAAAAGCGGTGGAAAAAAAAGTTAGGGACCAAAGTGAAAATCGCGTAAAAATGTAAGGATGAAAATGTGGTTTTCGCCAAAAAATAAATGAAAAAAGAGACGAAAGCCTCAACTACACTTTTGAACCTTCCACATGTTCAAAAGGGTACATGAATTCCGCTCCCACCACAAAAGCCAATTAACTTATAGTTAATCAAATATTATATGCGGCTGCACCCAATTAATTGCAAAAAAATATGTCTTATTTGTATAATAATTTTAATAGCTAATCACGCACAAAATAATGGTAGCTATTTAACATATAAATATCTATTTTACTGTAATAATTTCTTAGTACTTATTTGCTAAATGCAATATCCACTAGCTAAAAGTTTCTAAGAATGATAATAAATATTATCATCATCCAATAATAAGCAATTAAGTTTTACTAAGACATTCTCAAAATATTTTAATTTTTTAATGAATGATGGCATATGCTACAATTGAAGTTTTTCATCAAATACCTTCAACCATACATAATGAAAAAAAATTTCATTCATACTTTTTTCTTTACCATTCTACATGAGTCTAGGTGCAATACTTAGCTTACACACACACACACACACACACAAAAAGAGATAACAAAAGACATATGTCATCGAATTTCCCATTAGATAAATTATAAGTTTCGAAGATTTAAACCTAGAAAATAAATGTTCTTTAGGTAATAAATAATACACCTTATATCACAATTCCAACTTTCTAAGCATTATTTTGTACCATCAAAACTCAAAATACGTGAAAAAAATTTTGGAATATTAAAATTAGTGGGAATATTTTAGACATTACATAATGTAATATTTTAAGAGTCATAAGCTTTGATTAGAGTTAACTGAGAGAATAACAATATGACTTATTTGCTCTTTTCAAAATATTAAGGGAAAAATTGCTTGATTTTAAAGTTTAAGAAGGAATTGTAAACTACCCCAAACATAAAGGATGAAAAGTGCATTTATCCTAAGTTATTTATTTATTTATTTATTTTTTGTGTGTAAAACTATGTGTTTTAATTAAAATGGTGCTTAAAAATAAAAATACAATAAGAAATACAAAAAGAACTATATGTGAAATAGTGAATTTTGGTCAACAAAATTAACTAAACCCAAAAAAGAAAAAAAAAAATTCTAGAAACACAACATAATGGTACAACATTTTCGTAATACCTTTATAATTTTGTTATATTTTATTTTGACTCTTAAAGAATTGAAACTTTAGTACTTGTGAAAATATTATGATGACAACAAAATGACTTAATATTTTCACAAGAGAAATGCAATGTTCACAATATTTTCATAACAAATCATAAATGACGGGACTGACGAAATCAATTAGAGACGAATCTAGCAGGACAGACAAGGCCGCCCCTAAGACGAGCCCAAAAAGCATCCACATCACTGACGAGAATAGCGGAACCATTCAATGCCACCAATAATACCTCGGACGATTACAAAACCACCCATGCGGACCATTGAGAGCACAATAAAAGCTCCATTACAAGGCAGGAAGCGTTACCTAAGGAAGGGATTACCATCATAAATGCCAGTCACAATGGCTAGAACCCAAGACAACATATATAAAGCCCCCCACACTGCCAACAGAAGGTACAAAAAAATAGAGACACTCAAAAAGGATAAGTGATTGCCATTTTTGAATTCTTTTTCATTTTATATTATACTCTTTTGTTCTGACTTGGGCATTGGAGACGTTGTGGCAGGCACCACACCGGTGACCATCTTGAAAGGAGCAGTCTTCTCACTTACACAGGTATCCAGGCGAGAGGTTGGATCCATCTGGGCACGTTCAATTCGACTGACGAAGTCACGCTTCATCAATAAAGTAGTTGGTAGTTATGGGTTGTTGTTGGTAGGCAAAAAAGTAATTTCATTGTTAAGTTTAAATTAGAAACAATAACAATTTCCTATCTATGATTTGTTATTAAAGTGTTGTGAAAAATGTTGTGGATGTCACACTTTTAATTTTCACAATACCTTTATTTTTAATTGTGGTTGGTTCCAGTATGATATTTTTATTATTATTTTATTTTAGACTATAAAGGATTAACACATCAACTATTGTGAAAATATTGTGGCAATTTGTTGTGATAATATTTTATTTTTTTAGGGTAATATCTCATATGTAGATAAAAAAAATTAACAATAACAATAAAAAGCGTGTTTAATAGGAGATATTTCCCAAAAAAAAAAAAAAAAAAAAAAACAACAACAACAACAACAACAACAAAAAGAAAGAAGAAAGAAGAAAGCTATTTTTCACAAGAGAAATGCTATGTTTACAACATTTTCTCAACAAATCATAAAGTAATAGGTTGTTACAGGTTGTTATTGATAAGTAAAAAAGTATTTTCATTAGTAAGTTTAAATTAGAATCAATAATAACTTACTACTTATGATTTGTTATAAAAGTGTTGTCAAAAATATTGTGGATGTCGCACTTTATTTTTCACAATATCTTTATTTTTAATTGTAGTTGGTTCTAGTATGATTTTTTTTTTTTAGCCTATAAAGAATTAATAGTATTAATTTAATACCTCAACAATTGCGAAAATATATATTGTGGCAATTTGTTGTGATAATATTTTCTTCTTTTAGGGTAACAACTCATATGCAGATAAAAAAAATAAAATATAAAATATAAAAGCATGTTCAAGAGGTGATATTTCCAAAAAAAAAAAAAAAAGCAAGTGAAACTATTTGGATTGAATAAACCAAAACTGCTGTATCTTTGAGCATTGACCCTTTTTATCTATAGATGAGTTTAAATTAAAACAAATAATAATTTACCACCTATGATTTATTATGAAAATATTGTAAAAATTATTGTAGATGTAACACTTTTTTTTTCATAATACCTTTATTTTTATAGTGTAGTTAGTGTCAATATGATATTTTTATCATTTTATTTTTCTCTATAAGGATTTAACACGTTTAACAATTACAAAAATATTATGACAATTTGTTGTTTTAATAGAGTTCAAAACCCGCGATAAAAAAATAAAAAAATAAAAAAATAAATAAAAAAGAAAGAAAGAGAGCTAGCGGAACACTGCCTCTTCAATAAACCAAATGTATTGTGACAATTTACTTATTCGAACTTTTTATATAGATAGATAGATAGAAGGTGTGATTGTACTTTGTTAATTTCAACTTTTGTAGTAGGAAGCTGCGAGCCCATACGATATGGGACCAATAAATATCATTTGTGTGGTGCCATAGGAATTTGGTCCTCATTAGGAAATCCAAGTTCAACTTATTGGACACTGCGTGAAGCAACCGACTCTATTGACCAAAATTGGCAATGGAAAACCCAAAAACTATATTATATATATTGAGAATGAATGTTTCCAGAGTTCAATATTTGAATAGATTTGTGATCCAAGTGTTAATATTTATTTTTACAGCGGGGTGGAGCCTCCACCAACTACACGTCAGAAAATTGAACAAGTTGAAAGTTGTACGTGCAAATGGTCACCATTGATATTTTGATTAATCTAGTCTAAAGTAATATATAGTAGACCAAGTCAATCCAATTACTTCAAGTTGTCTTTCGTCGTCAATAATTGCCAGCCACAAGTTGTCTTTCGTCGTCAATAATTGACGACGAAAGACAACTTGAAGTAAGGCAATTATTGACGACGAAAGAAAACTTGTGGCTGGCAATTATTGACGACGAAAGACAACTTTTACACAAAAAAAAAACCGGGTAACTATTTGTTTATTCGTATGTCATCAAGTTGTCTTTCGTCGCCAATAATTTGGCAGCCGGCAATTATTGACGACGAAAGACAAATTATCATGATGACATACGAATAAACAAATCGGTACCCGGTTTTTTTTTGTAACCGGCTTACAAATAGGACTTCCATCCAACAATCTAACTGACCTTCACTCATTCCTCTCTGCATTCAACCATGGCGCTCTCCAACATGCCTTTTTTCCTTGTTCAACCTCCTCAAAAACTCCAATTTCTTTTCAATCAGCTCTTCATCTTCTTTTTGTTGCTACTTCCCAGTGCAATGTCAATTTCCTTCAACTTCCCTAGCTTCAACACAGATAACAGTAACCTAACCTTACAGGGTGATGCATTCACGAACCCAGATGGTCTCCAACTCACAAAGGATACTCGTGGCAGCTCCATCGGCGGAAGTGTTGGTCGTGCCTTATATCATGAACGAGTTCACCTTTGGGATAATAGCACAGGGAAGCTTAACGTTACAGACTTCACCACGAACTTCTCCTTTATCATTAAAGCTGTCGATAAGTTTGCTGCTGATGGGCTTGCTTTCTTCATCTCACCATTTGATTCTAAGATTCCTAACAATTCAGCAGGCGGGTATCTTGGACTGTTTAGTAATGAAACCGCTATCAACGGCACTCAAAATCAAATTGTTGCCGTTGAGTTTGACACTTTCCAAAACCGGTGGGATACAAGTGCTCCTCATGTGGGAATCGATATCAATTCCATTGTCTCAAACAAAAGCGTGACTTTTCCACCAAGCATTAATATTACGAATGGGTCAACAACAAATGTATGGGTAAGTTACGACTCAACATCCCAAAATCTTAGTGTGCTCCTTACTTATGCTACTAATCCAGTATTCAGTTGGAATTCTAGTCTTTCATATATTGTTGACTTGACTATTTTGCCGGAATGGGTTAGCGTTGGTTTCTCCGCTACTACAGGTGCGGTGACTGAGTTACATACAATACTTTCTTGGTCATTTAGTTCAACTTTAGAGGCCGGAGAAGTGATTACTCAACCAAACAAGACAGGAGGTGGATTTACTCAAACAAACAACACGGGAAATGGGAGTACGAAAAACAAATTGGGGTTGATCATTGGTTTAGCAGTGAGTTCCGGTGTAGTGAGTTGTGGTATAGGTCTACTTTGGTTTTTTTGTTGGAGAAAAAGGGCCGGTGGAAATACAGAAGATTCGGGTGATGACGACAATATGGATGATGAATTTGAAAAAGGAACAGGGCCAAGGAGGTTCACATACCGTGAACTTCTCAATGCAACAAACAACTTTGTTGAACGAGGGAAGCTTGGAGAGGGAGGATTTGGAGGAGTTTACAAAGGTTTGTTAAGTGAATCCAATGTGGAAGTTGCAGTTAAGAGGGTCTCAAAAGGATCGAAGCAAGGAAAAAAGGAGTACAAGTCAGAAGTGAAGATCATTAGCCGTTTGAGACATAGGAATTTGGTTCAACTCATTGGTTGGTGCCATGAGCAGTGTGAGTTACTTCTTGTGTATGAGTACATGCCTAATGGAAGCCTTGATTCTCATCTCTTTGGAGCAAAGATTATGCTAAAATGGCCAATAAGGTATAAAATAGCTCAGGGATTGGCTTCTGCATTACTCTACCTTCATGAAGAGTGGGAACAATGTGTAGTGCACAGAGATATAAAGTCTAGCAATATCATGTTGGATTCAAACTTCAATGCCAAACTTGGCGATTTTGGCCTTGCAAGACTCGTAGACCATGAGTTCGGCTTACAAACTACTGTTTTAGCTGGGACCATGGGCTACCTTGCCCCAGAGTGTTTTACCACTGGTACAGCTTCTAAAGAATCCGATGTTTATAGTTTTGGGGTGGTTTGTCTTGAAATTGCATGTGGAAGAAAGCCCGTCGATCCACGGGCAGAACCAAGCAAGGTTAGGCTAGTAGAGTGGGTGTGGGATCTCTATGGAAATGGTCAACTCCTTGAAGCCGCTGATAAAAGATTAGGTATGGAATTTGATGAAGGGCAAATAAAGAGCTTGATGGTGGTTGGATTATGGTGTTGTCATCCTGATCCCACTAGCAGGCCTTTTATAAGGCAAGTAATACACGTTCTTAATTTTGAAGCTTCTTTGCCCTTCCTTCCATCAAAGTTGCCAGTGCCAATGTATGTTGGGCCCTCAATGGACCTATGTAAATTTTCCAATACTTCATCGGGTTTCACCGGATCTAAAGATCAAACGCAATGTTCATGTAGTAGTTGTTCTACTAATTCGTCTATGTCAACTGGCCCAAGCAAACCTCTTCTATATTCAAGCAAAGCTGAAGTGGAGTTAGCTTCAACTATGCATTAATGTATATGGTAATTCAAACTTTTGTAATGAACTTGAAAACATGCATGTATCATGAATGTAAACTTTTATTTGAAAGTGTCTTTCCTGAATGGTTTGAAAAATGAAGTATGTTCACAAAATAGTTTATAAAAATTCACATTTTACCCAAAATTCATATTCTGGCTGTGCCTCAATATTGGGAAATTAGATGTGCCGTTGGAATGAATAGCTCTTGGCTGTACTTTAGATTTCAAATGAAAAACAGATTACAAATAAAATAGTTTTGCCTACTCGAAGACAAAAATGGATGCAATTGACTAGCATTACAACATAGGACCTGAGTACTTAACTAGTTAATAACCACTTATGAAAGTTAAAATAAACACAAGACTTAGGGCCTATTCAGTATTCTATCTCAAACTCACATTTTCACATTTTAAACAACATGACATACATTTCCACACACTTTTTCACCCACACGTATCTCAAAAAACTACAAACAATATTATTCAAACTACTCTACCAAACACCCCCTTAGTATTTGTTACAAAAGCCTATACACAAGGAAACACAATGGAGCTTAGAATACTACGCTGCATCACTTTACCACTCACAAGTATCACTTACTCTTGTATGGTAACATTAAGATTATCTATACTACTATTTAAGGAACTATCCTTGTTTGAAACAGATTTTTTTTCCTAAAATACCCCTACAATCTATGCTTATGTAGGGACAAAACTTGGTAAAAATTATTCTTTAACTCTCACTAAAACATTGCCTACAAAACAGGACTACTCTCCTAATGGTTTTCAAATTGCTTTATCTATTTATAAAAAAATTAAAAAAAAAAAAAAACAATTTTCTTTGTAAAAACACATATGCTTTACTGATTAAAAAAAAAAAAAAGCCGTACACAAATTTGAGACACAAACTCCATACTTCTACCTAGCAGTTTTAAATTTCCCCCTTATCATTAACCCCTTGTTTTTTGGGCTAAACATATATTTCTTTTTTTTTTTTTTTTTTTAGAAGCCAGTTAAACATATATTTCAAGTTTTGAAGTTACCATTCCACTAATTTCTCCCCACTATCAGCCATTACTTGAACGGTTATTCAATCAGTCCTCTACAAAAGCAGTTAACCAAAATCACAATACTTACCCCTACCTCTAGATTACATGTAAAATTCTTTTTTTTTTCTTTTTTTTCTTTAACGATTGTGGAAAGTACCTTCAATGTTGAAGAGGGGTACTGCACCTACAGATTACAAATGAAATTGATTGTTACGATTGTAGAAAGCGCCTTGAAAGTGTGAAGAGGGGTACTGCGTAGGAGGTATGTGTCTTTCAATGAATATAACTAATATTTGAATTTTACATAAATATTTACACATGACATGTATTCTTTCATTCTTTGTGATAATTTTTATTTTTCTTGATCAGGGTCACTAAAGTTTTACAATCACTATAGAAATATATACAGGAAAATGAAACATTACTAACAAAAACAAAAGATCTTTTCTAATTGTTTCTGCTCAAACAAAAAAAAGCTTTTTTATCTCAACGGTATCTTAATGTTCATAGCTCATTTCTTTTTTCTTTTTTAATAAAGAAATAAACAGTCTTCTAACACTTTTTTTAATCACCGTCACCGCATTTGTAAAATTTGATGAGGATTATGCAATTTGTAGTTGGTTTTTGTTGAATTTGGGTAGGTTACTTTTGTTAATCCTTATTCTAATTATATGGACTTTGAAGTGCTTTTCTTTATTTTCATATTTACTTATCATTATCTTTCTTTTCTTTTCTTTTTTCTGTATGATATGCATTTGTGGGTTAAACCTTACTCATTACCTTAAAAAAAATGGAATATTTATTGCCTTTCTTTGAATACAATATTGCAATACGTAGAACTTTGTTTAAAAAAAAAAAAAAAATCTTTGATCATAATATTACCATACGTAAAACTTTTTTTTTTTTTAAATAACTATGCAATTTCGATAAGTATTAAATTGTGTTACTCTACTATTATTAAAAACTAGCATGTAACTTCATGCAAATGCATGGATGCATTTAAAATTAAACAAAAGTTTTATTATAAAAATATAAATAATTAGTCAAATTATTTTTTTTTTAAAGCATGTAACACAAACATTAATGCATACATGTAGATTCAATTAAAATTAAACACAATTTTTTTCATAAAATATAGATAATTAGTCAAATTATTTTTTTAAGTAAACATAATTAGTCACATATTAAAATTCTTACCTAAATTTAATACTACTTAGGATCATTTTTTTCTAATTTTTAATAAGATAAAACATGTGGTCTTTTTATTTTATTTATTTTTTGAAAAACATGTGGTGATTTTTATTGAGTATATGTGATTGTTTTTTTTATTATTTTATTTTATAGTTCATTAATATTGGATTCTCAATATTTTGCATTCATTAACTCACTTGACATAAAGATTTAAAAACTTAAGTAGACATATGGCACAAGCTTAGGTGCTTAAGTAGATAATTATGGTGTAGTCTCCATATAAATTTTAATACATGGCACAAAATTAGATTATAATTTCAAATTCTAATTCAACTTTCTCTAAGTTTTACCTATTAATATATATATTGATGACTTATAAATTTGAGTTTTTTTTTTATCTATATGATTATGTTTTTTTTTTTTATGGTTTATTATATTGGACTCCTCGTTTTCTACACTAAATTAACTAATTTGGCACAAAAATTTAAAAATTTAGATTAGATGGGACACGTGGTACAAAATTAAACTCTAATTGAAATTTAATTTTTATACTAAATTAACTCACTTGGCACAAATTTCTAAAGATGAAATACATGGCACAAAATTAGATTCTAATTGAATTCCAATTTGAAATGTAATTGGATTTTCTCTCTACTTTACCTATTATTATTATTATTATTATTATTATTATTATATAGAAGATGAACAAAATAATTATATTGCAATATTAATCAATGAAAAAAATAGTATTAAACTTGACAAACTATTCAATTTTGATAAGATTGCAATATAATTAATACATTTATAGATTACTTAGAGAAAGTAGTTATATTTAACCCTTACTCTTCTTCTTTTTTTGTCATTTTTTTAGGGTGACATGTCAACAATTTTGTTGAATTGCATAGTGGGCACATTGGATGAGCTAGGTGAGACACTTTACAAAAATTATTGTATGATTCCAAGCTCACATAAAGTGGTGGTCATCTATCAAGTGGTTGTTAATGACTCTTTTCTGTATATAAGAAAAAATATTTATCCTACCTATGCCTATATTTATCAATTTGTGTAATTATATGTTGGATTCAATTTATTGTTTTTTGAAATTTTAATGTACAGTTTAGCTTTATTTTTCTCAATCACATCTCTTCCATATGAAATTAATTAATTATCCCTAACAATTTTCGTGCCTTTCACTACAACTTCTTTTCAATTTTTTCAAGAAAATATATTTTAAAAATTAAATGATATTATTGCTCACGTGAGAGACTTCCCATATTCACATTCTTATTAAATTATTTAAATTAAAACTATTTAATTTTATTTAGGCATTTGAAACTTTTGTTATGGATGCTTACTTAATGCCTACATATTATGACTAAGTGGCTACCTTTTAGGATTTATTTAAAAAAAAAAAATAGCCTCTGAGCACACGCTCACAAGCGTACTCAAATGCTTTTCTATTTTTTGAGTAAATGTTAATAATTTTCATTTATTATAAATTGGGATTACTACATTTTTAATTACAAAAATAACTATGAGCGTGATGAGTGTTATGCATGGAGAAAAGTTAATAATTTTAATATTTGATACAAACGCATGACACTCATTACACCTCTAGATATTTTTATGATTGCAAAATATAGTAATTCCACTTCATAATATATGCAAATTATTAACATTTACCCAAACGTGCGTGCTCAGAGGCTAGTTTTCTATTTATTTTTTTAACAATGGACTTGTTCATACCATTGACTATACTTAATAGATGATGATATGCTCAAACAGTCACACTTGAACTGTTTCTTCTCAAACTCAGGTCATAAATTCAACCCAAAAAGTGATTTGGATGGATCCCCCAATCGGTCAGTGACTTATGTCATCATGTAAGAGACAAATTGATAAAAAAATATGACAATTGTATCTGGTCGTTATTTCTTACGCACAATTTTTTCATATTATTTGTGTGTATTGGATCTGAATTTGCTTGTAAACTTCAATATTTCACTATAATAGGCGTTAGGTTTGCTTGTAAACTTCAATATTTCACTAAATAGGCGTTAGGTGCACCTATCGCCTATTATAGTATATTTCACTATAATAGGCGTTAGGTGCACCTAACGCATATTATAGTGAAATATTGAAGTTTACAAGCAAATTCAGGTCCAATACACACAAATAATCTGAAAAAATTAGATTTCTTTTCCAATTAATGGAAAAATAATTTCATGCTTGTAAATGCGCATCATCTAGCATGAATTATCTAGAAGTAGGCTTGGTAACTTTGGAGTAGTGTAACTTAAGATATGTTTTGTACTTGTGGAATCTTGTAATTTGATACTTGTAATTTGTTACAATATTAATAATAATATATGTTATTGTTCTTCAATTCTTAGTTGATTTGTATTTTAAAAGTCCTATTAAGTTAGGCAATGTGAAAATCCATCTTTTTGTCATGGTCCTGAAACTCGGACTGTTTAATGAATCGTAAAAGTGACATTATAATTAATTTAATAATTATTTAAATTATAAATAAATATTTTAAATTAGTAAAAATTGAAATTTTGAGTAAAATGACCCAAAACAAATATAGATAGTATTTTTTATAACATAACTTTCATAATACAAATAAGAGTTATTAAATTCTAAAAAAACATAAATAATTATTGAGTTTCTAAATTATTTTTAAGTCATGACAAAGCACAATTTAGTACCCAATAATTTTTATTTTATTTTTTATTTTATGAAACCCAATAAAATAGTTAAGAGACAAATGAGTTTGTGTGCCCATGGCCAAGCTCATTTGACTACCGATCATTTTTTTTTTCTAAGTTCATGTATAGTCTACTATTCACATTTATTATGAATTAAAAAAAAAAAAAAATCAAAAGCTAGAAGATTTGAAGATGTCTGTGCATTTAAAAATTGGTTAAAGTTAAATAAAGAACAAAACCCATGAAGGAAGTGCTTGACAGCAAACATTAAATATTAGTAGTTGATAGCAAAGCAAATATTAGTGGTTGACAATAAAGCAAGCAGCAGCAAAGAAGAAGACTTCACAAGCAACGAAGAAGAAGACTGAATACTTCAGAGGCCAAAAATGCAGAAACAACATCAGCAAAAATGAAAAATGTAGAGAGAGAAAGAGAGCAAGCGAGATAGAGAATAAGAACAAAAAGATGGTGGTGTGATCTCATCTGATAGCATCTCATGTGGTTGAAGCTTAAGCCCTCAACAATGGCTGTAAACCTGTAAGTATCCAAAAAAAATCTCTAACGGTCTAACTTGTGAAAACCGTTTGTGGTTTTCAAACCCAGAAGGTTCAACTGCGATCAAAACGATTCATTGACTTTCTCCCATAGGCCGGTTCTTGGGTTTAAAGAACCGTGTTCATGAACGATTTCCTAATTAACCCAGTCGGACCTACGGTCTAGTCCGAGTTTCAAAACCATGCTCTTTGGTGCCAAGTCCTTTCTTGCATATGGTCACTTAGTATGAACAAGCTTATAAAATTATTTTGTGCTCCAAACAGATCTCAATATCAAAATGGTTTTCATTCAATTTTAGAAGAAATAATTATACTCTTTTCTAAAATGATATCCTTTTATTATTTAATTATAACTTGGTCTTCTAAAATAAAATTGTAAGTGGGTTAGTCTTTTTTAAAGGATTATAAATGGGTTGTTACCTGTTGGACTTAAAAGTAGACAATAAAAATAGGGTGTGGCTATTTTCATAATTGGACTATAAAGTAACCTAGATCATTTATTTATTATTGGACAAAGTTTAACTATAAAATTAGGTGTAGTTAAGGTTATAACTTTACTCAATAAAATAAATATTACTATATATTTTGAAAAGCTAACTATTAAATTGCATATTCTTTACACTCTTAATACATATGACAAATTTTGTGTCAATCGGATATTATTTACTATATGATCTATAAACTTATGTTTTATACATAATTTTAAATTACAAGAACTTGCAATTAAAACAATTTATCAATGACATAATTATTGATTTTTAATTTTCTAGAAATTTTGTGAATATGAAGGATATAAAAAGAAAATGTAATCTAATACTGGATTTGCCAAAATTCACCTCCACTAAAAAAATATTAAATAAAGTTGAGTCTAAGGCCATGACTAATTTTATAGCTAAATTTTGTGCTTTATTATTTTCTTTTTTCCCCCCTCACAAGTCTCCCTCTTCTCCCTTGGCCCAACTCGCATTCGACCTAACTTTAGTGAACACTAACTTTAAACCTTTAGGTCTTTCTTTTACTCATCTCTCTTCTTCTTCTTTTTTTTTTCTTTTTTTTTTTGGCTATAAATTTTTAGGTGAAAAGCACCCTTTAGTCCCTACATTTTCAGGCAATTCCCATTTTAGTCCCTACATTTTATTTTTACCCATTTTAGTCCCTATTCTTAAAAATGCTTCCCGTTTTGGTCATTGCCGTTACATCAGAAACGAAGAAAATTAACATGGCAAACGCCATGAATAAATAATACTAAATTAATGTCCATGTGGCCTAAATTAATAAATAATAAAAAAAGTGTGGCATTAAAAAAAGCCATGTCAGCATCTAAATTAAAAAAATTTAATTTATTAATTTTAACTAATTAAAAAAAATTAAAAACAGAATTAAAAACTAAAAATCATATGAATTGAGATCTAAGTGTATTTTGAACAAGAACACAAATCCAGATCCAAGAACACAAACCCAGAAATTTAAAATAAATAAATAAATAAGAGAGAGAGAGAGAGAGAGAGAGAGAGAGAGAGAGAGAGAGAGAGAGAACAAACTAGACATCAAGAGATTGAACTAAGAAGATGAAAGATCTGGGTTTTAATCACAAAGCGAGATCTTGGATTTGAGCAAAGTTTACACCCCTCCCTCAACCCCATTATGTCCACTCCCACTACCACAACTTCTCATTCTCTCTCTTGCTACCTTACGCCTCCTCTCTTATCGTTCACCCACAATCACTAAACAAACATCATGGCTACTATTGCTTCTTCCTCTTCTCCCGTTGAGACCACCACCACCACCCCACCGTCGTGCCTCTCCCTCTCTCGCTCCCTCTGCTCGCTCCATCCACTGCCCGATCCAAGCCCAGCCCCAGACCCAGACTGAGACTTCGATCTAGGCCCAGCCCCAAGTGGCGAATTCGGTCGCTCATCGCAGCTCCGCCGCGTCTCCTCCCAAGACCGCCATTGAGAAAGGTCCTTTGGCTAAGCCTTGAGTCAATGACTCCAATAGCGACGAAAATGACAACAACGACGACGAAGGGCTCAACATTGAGAACGACGAAGAAGAAGATCTCGCTCTGTGATTAAAACCCAGATCTTTCATCTTCTTAGTTCAATCTCTTGATGTCTAGTTCGTTCTCTCTCTTTTTTTCTTTTTTTAATTTCTGGGTTTGTGTTCGTTGTTCTTATTTAAGACACACTTAGATCTCAATTCATATGATTTTTAGTTTTTAATTCTGTTTTTAATTTTTTAATTAGTTAAAATTAATAAATTAATTTTTTTAATTTAGATGCTAACGTGGCATTTTTTAATGCCAAAAAACATTTTTATTATTAATTTAAGCCATGTGGACATTAATTTAATATTATTTATTCCTGCTGTTTGTCACGTCAGCGCTCTCTGTTTCTGATGTAACGGTAGGAACCAAAATGGGAAGCGTTTTTCAGGATAGGGACTAAAAGCGGTAAAAATAAAATGTAGGGACTAAAATGGGAATCTCCTGAAAATATAGGGACTAAAAGGTGTTTTCGCTAATTTTTTACCCATCTTATTAGCTAGTCATGTCTTCTACAGTTTAGTCAATGTGAACTAATTTGGTGGGGTTGAGGGTTGTTGGGCACTTCACATGGGCATACTAGTTGACTAGGATCATTATATTAATTAATTAGTAATTTAAGAAGAAAAAAAAAAAAGTATGACCGAACAAGTTTATACCGAGCTTTTCACGAATTTTTTTATTCGTAAATATATAAATATTAATATTTAAAATAAAAAAATTAACTACAAAACTGATTATAATTAAAGGGTACAACTTTACTCCATATCTTTTTATTGGAGGTGAATTTTGATAAATTCATCAGTGAATTACATTTTCTTCTTATATCATTTATGCTTGTAAAATTTTTAGAAAATTAAAGACCAATAGCTATATTATTAATAAATTTTTTAAATTACAAGTTTTTTTAAGTTTAAAATTATGCATAAAATATAAACTTATAAATCATATAGTAAATAATATCCGATTAGCACAAAATTTGACATGTGAATTAAGAGTGTAAAAAAAATACAATCCAACTATTAGATTTTAATAATATATAATAATGTTAATAATATTGAGTAAGATTGTCCAAATTAACACTGTCCACCTTTAAATAACTATAGTGGTTTCTAAAATTTAAAAAAGAAAAAAAAATAAAATAAAGATAGCTATAGTGTTTTTCCTACAACAAGGGTCATTCTATATGCCCACTTGTTTTTTGTGTGGGTACAGTACCCACCCATACCTAGACCATTAATTCTAAAGATTTTAATCTTGGCTGTTTAACTGAGTTTTAGTGGCTTACCAATTACTGATAGAACAAGTTATAGTATAAAAGCTAGGAAAAAAAAAATGTTGCGTTCTCTTTCTCGTTCTTTCAATTCAGTGGCGATGTCAACGAAGATGCTCGAGACTGCTTCCATGAAGTTCAAGATTGGCAAGGTGTGAACTCTAACTTGTTTTTTGTTTGAAATTTCAAACTTCGTTGTCTTCTTTCTTTCTTTTCATTTTCAGTTTTTTTGTTTCGTGTATTTGAATGAATTTGGAACCCTAAACTCCCTAATATATGGTTTTGGTGTTTGGATATCATTGATTTTAGATCCTTCCGATTCATTATTGAACCACAATATTTCAGCATTATGTTGCTTTAATTTTTTTATTTTCTGGATAGGGGCAAGTTGAAATCGCAAATTTCCTTGAGTTATGATTGCGTTTTGCATTATTTTCTATTTGGATATCAATGAATTCAAATCCTAAATTCTAACCATTGGATTGTGATAGTAATAGTTCTATAAATACATAAAACTCCGTAATTCCATGTATGTATGTGAAGAAGGTAAGGATCAAAACAAAACTTGTTTGTTTTGTTCCCTTTTTATTTGTTGTTGGATTTTTGCAGCAGCCCATTACATCACTAATCTTGTAATGTATTTTAGTCTCTTAATCTATAGAGTCTAGATGATAGCTCCTTTACTTAAATTAGAATATAAGTTACTTGGAAATAACTCCTTTACTCCTAATAGTTTTTTAGCATAGATTTCTTGGAAATAAATTTTTTTTGAACACATCAATTTTGTTCCCCCTTTTCTTGTTTGTATTAGTAAATTTTTGTGGCTTACCTTTCATGATCTTGTTCATTTATATTGTGGTCCTTGGTTCCTATATATATATATATATATATTCTTTTTTCTGGTTCTAGTGCAAGTTGCATTAGTCTACAATTTGACATCTGCTCAATGGATAATAATTGATATTCTCATTGGATCTTGGTTTTTTTGAATTGGGAACTAGTCTCTTGTCTTAAAATAAGAGACATGGGGTTCAAATCATGCCTACACCAAAAAAGAATTGGTGTCTTAGCCCAATGATAGAGAGCAATTATCATAGAGTGGATGCTATAAGTTTGAATTATATCCTATGTCTAAAAAGGTAGCAGTCTTCCTCAATTAATGCTGCACTAATTTATTTTTTTTCTTTAAATTGCATGTGCACATGATTGTATCTTCCTGGGATGTTAAGATTTATGGTAGCCCAAGAAGATAAATTTTCTTGGAAGGGGTTGATACTTTCTGAACTATAATGTAAAGGGGGTTATAGAAACAAGCACAGTTTCTTAATAAGGAAATACAATAGTTCATCAAATTAGGTTGTATTGTGAAAATGCAGTTATGTATGCATAGTTTATAGTAACAAAGTTTAACCTAAAACAAGAATTGGGGAAGAGAGAGAGAGATAGAGATTTGCTTGATAACCACCTTGATAAAAATTCTGATTTGATTATGATAACCACCTCTATAGGATCTTCCTCCTCTGCCTCAATTATTGGTTGATCTACCTCGTCCTCTGTTTGCTTGGAATTGGCCATTAAAGGTTGGAGGAGACGAATTTGACCTAGGTCCTTGACCAATCATAGCAATATGAACAAGGTCTTTGATTAGCTCAGAGGCATGCTTTAGTGATTTTTCTTCATAGGTGAGAAGAACATGAACTTGTGCACATCCTATAGGATCATCCCTGGTTCTTAGAGCAGAACTGAAGGAATAGTACCCTTGTGGTAGTCCATCAAGAATAATGTGTAGAAGCTCTTCATCTTCAACATGAACTCCTACTGACTCCATTTTTTCTCTACAATCTTTGATTTTGTCCAAGTACACATCAATAGAATCATTGTTCTTCCTAATGCTATTTAGTTCTCTCTTCAAACCAAGAATGTTAGATCTAGACATAGAAGTATAGCGCCTTTCCAAAGTATCTCATACACCTTTAGATGTAGTTTGCCCATCAACAAGAGAAAGAGCTAAGTGAGACAACGTAGCACTGATCAGTGACATTAAAGCTCAATCTTTTTATGCACCATTGAAGAAAATCTAGATATTCTTGTGTGGTAGGCAATCCCTTATCATATCTAAGAAATTTTTCTGGACATGGATAAGACCCATCAACAATATCAAAAAATGTCCTCACTAATTTTCGTCACTGAAAGTACATTTTGTTGTAGTGTAGAGTAAAGGTAATTTGAAACTTCCACTTAGAGTAGAGGTAATCTGAAATTGTCTTTCATTTTAATTATTGTTGTGAAATTATTTGGCTTGCATGTTTCCCTTAGTTTGGTGCTTAGGACTTGAAAGTTTGATCTAATAAAGAACGTAACTTTCACTTCATTTGTGTGTTTTGTGTTGCTTTTGTTCCTCACTAATTTCTTAAGTTCCTTTTGCAGTTGTTGACAACCCCTGTTGGCAAAGTAAATACTCTTTGTTTATAGTTGACAAGTTATTACTTGATGCCTTCTGCAAATATTTGTTGATTTTATGTGGTTCCCATTTTAATGTAAGTTACAGGCTTTAGTGATGTTATTTAATTTGGATACAAGTATGGTAGACTGACAGGTAAGCAAATGTATTGGCTAGCTTATAATTCTGATCACATTCTACTTACAATAGTTTTTATTATGATTACTTCTTGGTATTGAAGATGTGGTATTTTTCTAGTCAAATGCAACGTGACCTCCTTTTGGGTTTGCTAGGTAAAAACTAAGAGCTATATTGTTGTCGGAAAATCATCACTAGGAGGCCTGATGCCTCTTCTGTTTATGTATTAAGTACATATAATGAGAGCTTATTATTACTTGATTGTTAAACATGTGACAACATAAATTGTGATGTATGATTTAAAATTCTAAGTTGCTTCTGGTAGATTTGCCCCAAATTTATTGTTATGTTGAGAGGATTTGTTGTAAATCAGGTTCCTTCTTCTGACATTGGCAATATGTAGTCCCGAACAAAAGTAATGCTACATTATACACTTAATAAGAGCAATTTTTTGCTCTAATAATAAAATATGCATGTTTATAGGCATGATATGCAGAGAAGATGGCAAACATGTGGGAGACGCTTGTAGAAGAAACAAACATATATTTGAAAGATGGCAGTTGAAGTATTTTGCTATAAATTTTTTTTTTTTCATTCCTTTCTACTTTTTCCCTGTATTTGCCTGGAATTTTCAAATAGCTTATTAAGTTGAGTTATTCATAAACTTCATATCCTTCTTTGGACTAATATAGTTGTCCATATTCTCCATTGTGGATGTATTCATTATTCAATAGAAATAAGTATTTGCGATTTATTCTTGTTGCTTTTCTCGAAAACTTTTAAGCCATTTTAGATTTTCTATACAACTGTTGAAACCCTAAGTTTAAAACTTATTCTGACCCATTTACCCTTTAATTTCTTTATAGAAAAATAAATAATCTTAAGAATTTCTCAAACTTTGAGATGATAATGATGATATTTTGGAACTTACAAGAAATCACTATCATGAATTTTATTAAAATTAATGAACAATGACAATTTGAGCCACTCATTCCAAAGAGTTACTTGGAGAGATAGAGAGAGTGATACACATACCAAGACTCTTTATACAATTCAATATTTTTCTATAAAAATATGAAATTTAAAATTTCAAAATATCTTAAAATATCTTAATTGCAAAGAAGGCAAGAGAGATACCAATACTCAAAGAGAGAGAAAGAGAGAAGCTCAATAGTGAAAAAATTGAAATAAGCGTTTATATATATATATATATATATATACACACACATATATATTATTTTGATTCTTAACCACAATAGTTTTAAATGGAGGAAAATGCTAAAGTTATAATTTTTTTTATGAATTGCTATTGTTGTGAGTGGTTATTAGTAAGTAAAAAAATGATATAAGTGGTAAACCAGATACAACTAAAAAAAATTTATTACATTAGAAGTTCTGAAAAAATGTTATAGAAAAGTTTGTGGTTATAGTATTACTTTTAACAGAATCAATAATATTGTTAGGGGAGGTAAAATGTAATTTTATGGAACAAAATTGCTAAAACTGGAACCTATGTATATAATAATATATATATATATATATATTTCATATAATTGGGTTGGGGGGGGGGGGGGGGGCATTGCCCCTAAACATCCAAGTCTCCCTCTGTCCCTAGTTGATATTGCATAATGTGACGATTGAACCTTTAAATGTAAGTAAAAAATAAGGGTACCACTGACTGTGATAACAATACTGATGATGCTAAAATCGTTAGTTGGGTCACTCATCCAATCCGGAGCATTAGATGATCTTGTAGGACCTGTAAGATAAAGGAGAGAGAGATTGAAGAGACCACCGAGTTGTACCCGGTGGGGGAGTCTCCGATGCTTATGTTAGTATCAACCCATATCTTTTATATATAGATAGTGTTTTGTAATAGTTTTCTTTCTACTTTAGGAAATGAGGTAGATTGTACATTTCATAAGTGACTTAGGTAGCTGTTGGACATAAATGTGGGTGATTATTACCCTAATTGTAACGTTCTTTGTCTTAATGAGAGTTTAAGATCTTTGATGGTCGTATTGAATGTGTTAAGCAGTCACTCATCTTTCTTTGATGGCACATTAATGATGCAATGGTTGTCCATTAAGATGGACGACCTTAATGATTTTTATGGTCTCATTAATTGCCCCCCATTCCTAAGTTTGATTTCGCTTTATGCTGGTTAGGCTTAGGGAATGTTCGTGACTTGTTTAGATTCAGACTTCTTTATCTTCAACTACTTTCTTCTTCAGGAATGGTAGTTTATCTGTGATGACTTCTTTGTATTTGCCTTTTGAAGGTCTTTTTGGACATTCGAAGGATCATAGCTTGATCTTGAAAGTAAGCTAATTTCTTTGGATGGCATGTGTGAGGTTTAATGGCCTCTTTGGATCCCTTCATCATTCTTTTGTAGCTTGAATAATTTTGATATTTGGATGATATTATTTTTTCCATGATTTATATTCTTGTGTGAAGAATCATCTATTGATTGCCCAATTTTATTCTTTCAAGAAGAATGTATTGCAGAATATTTTTAATTTCTCTTTTTTGCAAAAATTAAATTTTAATGCTAAAGTGATTATATTACCTCGGCCGCACCATTTGTTGTTTTGATGATGAGGCTTTAGGGAAGACTTGATGTTTTTCCATTTGTTGTTTGTCGAGTGATTGCATTTTGTGGAAGGACTTTCTCTTGTCATATGATTTATATTCTCATTGGGAGAATTTGTATCATCTTGCTCGTCATATGATTTATATTCCTGTTTGGGGAATTTGTATCATTTTGCTCGTCGTATGATTTATATTTTCATTGGGAGAATTTGTATCATCTGCTCATCGTATGATTTATATTCTCATTGGGAGAATTTGTATCATTTTTCTTGTCGTATGATTTATATTTCCGCTTGGGGAATTTGTATCATTTGTTGCTGGAAAGATTCCTTGACGCTATGTCGTTTTAGACCTTCTTGAGGCCATGTTGATATCTGCATTAAGTAGCACATGCACTTGCCAAAATTTGGTTAAACAAGAATTTTAGAACAATTCATACATGAATAATAAGTTACCAATGGCCTGGGTGGGAATTTTTCTTATTTTCTTGCAATCCTAGAGTTTTACCTCTTTTGTGATCTGTCTAGTAGTGCATACATTTTTGCATGAAACCTTACTAGGTGTAAATAAATGCATTACCTTAAATGTAAAAAAGACAGAAATAAATGTGTTACCTTAAATGACGACATTATTTTGTCACATAACTCGATCTTTTTATTGTTAGGATCTTCTTGACAAACTCTTCTCTTTTCAAAATGACGAGCTCTTCTCTTTTCAAGATTTTTTAAGCTTAACATGATACTTCATGTCTAAGGCCTAGATCTTTTTTGCTTCAATTTTTCGAAGGCGTAAAAACTAGGCCACATTGTTGCCCCCGTTCAAACATGAAAAGTGTAGTTCTTGTTTGTTGACGACCAAAGGAATGCTTTATCATGATCGGAACTTTTTTTTTTTTGGGGAGTGCTTTTGATAACCATGGTCATTGCTATTTGTAATAGCAATTATCTATTCTTTATTCTTTAATTGTACGCTTAAGTCACTTCAATAGTGCTAGCTGTATGACAATGTACAAAAATGCAATTGCATGCTATACAATTATGGATGTCATTTGACGAAGTGCATTCTATATGAATGATAGAGAAGAATTCTATTATATATAAAAATTGAAGCTATTTGACATATGCTTCTTTAAACTGGTCTTTGTTAGTTGCTTGCACTGTATATAATTTTTAAAGCAATTTAAAAAGATCTTGGTGAGTTGACAGAGATAGCGGAAATTTACTGAGACTTAAACTCGTGACCATATTGTGAACATGATCATCTAGCATTTTAAGTCTAAGAGACTTAATAGAACTTCTCGGATTCATGATGATGAAGCATATGCTACTAATAATATAGTCATATTGATTGTGATAATTGTAATAATTTTATAGCAATATTTTCAACAAGTTCCACATACACATTTGTAATAATCATGCAAGCTTGATATTTATTTAGTTTCAATAAAATAATCTCATGGATAATTAAAAAAGAAAGAAAGAAATGAGCTACCTCAATAGAAGACCTTAAATCTCGATACTATTTTGTACATACCTCAATCTTTTTATTGTTGTAGTCTTCTTGACCAACTCTTCGTCAGTGAACTCTTACTTATAGTGATCTTCTTTGTTGGATTTGTACGATTCCATAATTTATAGGAGATAAACTTGGCATTTGTGATGTAGATGGATTTTTCACAACTTTTACCTATATCTCTATTTTCTTCTTAAGGGTTTTTCTTCGCCAAATTATGACATCCCCTTAGAAAATTTGGAATATCTGTTTTTTGCATATCTAAAGCTAGTAATCTAGCAAACCTCTTATAGGTTTGCATATTATACAAAATTTTGGGTGAATTGATATAGCTTACGTCCAAACAATATCATTTCATGTAAGAGTATGAAAACTTAGTGAGGATTAAAGCCACACTTAATGCCATGCAATCAAATAGAATTGTCTTATTTTATGTATGAAGCACATGCTCTATAGGCAATTCAACCATTTCCACTTTTTTCTTTGTTTTGGATGAGCAAAAGAAATGGACGAACTTAAGATCATTTGATCGGTTAGAGATCAAAAGTCTAAAATAGGTCGCACTATCTAGAGCAAATATTACTAATCGAGCCTTTTAACTTTAGCAAGAAATTATCCAGTCTTTTGTGTCAATTATTCATGTTTGTACTAATCTTGTAATTTAGCAATTTGCCTTTCCAACAATCTTTTTCATAACTATTACCCTATTCTCGTGCAACTAAATAACACTTGGCAAAGTGTTTAAACTTTTAAAGTGTGTTGGAATTTGGTGTGTTTAATGATATTCGCCATTATGATAAACAGACATCATATTTATCATGGTAAACAGTTATGACCTAATTTTAAATTTGGTAAATAGCTAGGTTTTTTATATGGCAATAATGATATTTGTCATTATGCCTAAAACTTGACTTCAAATGTTGTTGCAAATACTTGGAGAGCTAAAAGGAAAAGAAAATTTTAAATCAGACCTTAAGGCCCAAGAACTGGGCTGCATCGTTGCTATATTTTGTTCTAGCTATTTGAAGATGTAGATATATCCAGAGGGTTTGCCCTCATTCAAACATGAAAGGTACATTCGCTGTTGGATGATGACCAATAGAATGGCCTGTCATGGTTTGTACCTGTATTTTTCCTCCTTTGGGCTTAATCTTAGTCCTAAAGGGAAACCTTCATAAAATTTCATGTCCAAGTTATTAGAACAAAATTTAGAAACTTATAGACCAATGCCTATGAATATGTATGGATAGAGATAAGGTAATATGTTCATGATAGAAAATTATGTATAAAATTATAGAGTGTTCCCAAAAAGACACTGCTACTCTTTAAAATAAATGAGTAGAATGAAAGTGATAATTAACTGATAAATTATTTCATAGTGCAGGGTGATAGCAATTCAATTTTGGGGGAATAAATATGGAAAATACTATCATCTTAGGTGTGATATTTTCAAGATATGAAATTCCATAATCAATTATATTGACACCTCAAGCCAAGGTGGCTACTAGTGAACGACATATAGGCCATTTATGAGAAGCTTTGTGTCTCATTTTACCTTCGTCCATTATAGTTTAACATATACTTACAAGGATGGCAACCTTATGAAATGATAAGAGAATGTCATGATATGACTGCATATAATTCACGAAAGGAAATTAGTACAAACAAATAAGGGAATAAATTCTTGTATATATTCCAGCCCATATGACACACACGTGCACATTGGTTGCCAAGTCCGTTTTGTAGTGATAAAGTAAGAAGTAGCCTACCATCTCATTTGCTTTCTTTTTATGAAAAATGTTCCCTTCATCAATTGACTATGAAATTTGTCAACAAATGTTTAACCACCGCATACAGTTGTCTAGCCCTTGGCCCTTAACATAGAAATTATTTAGAAAATATATAGCAACTACGGTGGGGCAATAACTTACCCATAAATAATGTTGCTAAGAGGAGGGTGTAATATCTTCCCCCACATTATGGTGGTTTGAATACTTTTAGAATTTTCTCTATTCTCAATAAAGCAAGTAATGTTATAATATAAATAAATAAATGAAAATTCAGATATAAGGACCTAACTTGGTAGGAAAACATTTGCAATATATATTCTCAACAATTATTGCAGGTCCATGTGGTGCCTACGCCCTGACCTCTCTCTGCTAGATGATTTATTTCATGTCGAGGTTTTTGTTTATCGTCCTTGAATGACGAACTTAATGTGAATGCTGTCTAAGACTCTAAGAAGCATTGATGGGATCCATAATTTTCATTACAAAATTAAATGTAGAAAAATACATTCATTTCCTTTGTTGAAGAGCTTTTTTGAGATGCGAGTCAATTTTCTAAAAAGATATTTGAATAATTTCTAGTTTTATCAAACTTGGAAAGGCAGTAAGTTTTGAATCCACTTCTTTAATGTCAATTTTCGGCTTCACTTTTCTCAAATGGTAAAATATGAGATTTCTTACCTCTGACGAGGGCTGTGCAATAAAGTTTGACTTCAATTTTCCTATCTTAGCATGATGCATTAGGAAAGAAAAGTAGTGATATAAAAAGCCATAACGCATAAATATTCATCAATTATTTAATGCTATAAAGAGACACAAACGGCTCAGGTTATAATAGGAAATGTAGTAAAACTCTTTCCGATGGCCATAATAAGGCTATCAAGGCCATAATTTTTTACTTATATTTGGCTTTAATGGTAGGGATATTAAAGAGAAAGTGGTGAGATTCTTTGGTCATTGATCTCTTCGCTCTTTTCCCTTGCCATATATATATATAAACACACACACACACACACATTGCGTTCTTTGAACGTGTATAGGCTGTAGTTATAAATCCTCTCAATTGTATAGCTATTCAAATCCAAACTTTAACACCCAAAATTGGAATTTTAAATTCAACAATCAAAGCTATTTTAAAGCTGACATATTTTTCTTGAAATTTCTCTAAACAACATATATTTATTTTCCCTAAAATTGATTATCAGGAATTCACGCTTTTCTAATTAAATTATGGAATTTTCCATCAATGGCTTAACATAGAACTTGGGAATTATAGTATTGTTTGACCTTTTGCATTCAAGGATGGAAAAGTACTATAGTAATTTATTTTGTTAATTCTTATTTCTTTCATTCACATGTCTCTTGAGAACAATGTAGCATGAAATAAGCTTAAATATTGTTTTCAAATACTTGGAGAGTAGAAAGGGGGAAACACATAAATCTGACCTTTAGACCATAATGTGTTCTTTGAACTAGGCCATACCCTTGAGGATTGTTGAGATCGCTCGAATTTTGTGGTCGTCCTTTGTTTAGTCTGTGCCTTATAATGAATGTTTTGTTTCTCTGCTTCTTTAGCATGGACCCTCAAGGTGAAAAGGTAAAGGCCATAGGGTTTAAGACCTTTGATTTGGGTTCTCACACCTTTGTCTACGTGTTTGGCTAACAAGTCATGCCTTGACGACGGTGGTGTCTCAACGATACCTCCTTATCTCCTTCATCTCAACCCAATCTTGACAATGACAATGCTTCAGTATAATATGTTTGAATTAGGCTATCTTTTGTAAGACTTGGAGGGGTTTCATCGGGGTGTTCCTATCTTTTGATGTAGTAAATGACCCATTGTCATAGGAACAGCTTAACGACTTGTCGACTTCCCACAGACTGCACCAAACTGATGATGCCAAAATCGTCAGTTGGGTCACTTGTCCAATCCGGAGCATTAGAAGATCTTGAAGGACTTGCAAGATAAAAGAGAGATAGATTGAAGAGACCACCAGGTTGTGCCTGGTGGGGGAGCCTATGATGCTTAAGTTAGTATCAACCCATATATTTCGTATATAGATAGTGTTTTATAGTATTTTATAGTAGTTTTTGACATACCTTAGCAAATGGACAGATTGTTCCTTTTATAGGTGACTTAGGTAGCTGTTGGTACATAAATGAGGGTGATTATTACCCTAATTGTAATGTTCTTTGTCTTGATGAGAGAGTTTAAGACCTTTGATGGTTGTTATTGAATGTGTTGAGTGGTTACTCATCTATCTTTGATGGCCTATTAATAACGCAGTGATCGTCCATTAAGATGGACGACCTTAATGGTTTTTATGGACTTATTAGCTTGGATCCCATGGGTTTAGGTAAGTGTCAAACTCCACTGCAACGATTTGTTTCTTAGTGGCATTGAGAGTGGATTCATTACTAAACAGTCCAAGATACCTGCCAGCTAAATTGTTAGGTATGTCAGAACCAAATGGTGCGATGAAGAAGGCTAGCCCATCGGCAGACACATGACCATCAAGACCTGCAATAAAGGAGAAGTGAGTGGTGAAGTCTGTAAGCCACCCAGTGCTTTTATCCCAAAGGTGCACTCGTTCATAATATAAGGCACAACCAACACTATAATTGAGGGGGTTGTTGACTGAATCCTTTGTGAGTTGGAGACCTTCTGGGTCCAGGTATGCATCACCCAGTAAAGTTAGGTTGCTTGACTCGAAATGATTTTTTTGGAGACTGGAGAAGTCGAAGTAAATCGATTTTACTTGGGGAAGTGGAAATAAAAAGAAGATGAAGAGCTGATTGAGAAGAAGAGAACTGATTTTTTTAGTTTGAAGAATGCCAGAACGTGTGCTGGAGAGAGACATGGTGGAATGCGATGAGAAGAAAATGAAGTACTTCAACAGTGTATATCTATGTTTTATTTCAATTTTCAAGGCTTCGTTCTCCTTTTTGTTTAGTATTTTAGCTAGTATTTTTAACTTGGCCAACTCATATGCTCGGTCACATGTGTTGAATTGTTCTCATCGGTAAGTATCTGCGCCCAGGTAAGAACTGCATCTGGGATGAATTGGTTAGTCCTGAATTGTCCGAGTGAGTATTTACCTTGAACCAAATTATGAACTAATTAATAATTATTGACCAGGTAAGAGTCGAACTTGTGAGACAATCCTAAGCATTTGACCAATTGCAAGAATATATCGAACCATGATTGCAAATTTTAAACATACATCCTTTGTTTTTTTTTTGTTTTTTTTTTTGCTAAAAATTTCAACCATATATCCTAGAGTATTGAATCAACATCATTTTGATGATGAGGATTAGAGAGAAGTCTAGGGTCATATACAACGTTTATTCACAGTCCCAATGTGAGTGGTTAGCTTTTAGATTTAAGATGGTGTCCCAAACATATTATACAAGCAAAAAATAGTATAGAGACATGTACCAAATACAAAGAAGAGAGGGTAAATATAAAACCCAAACGTGGCAAATTGGTAATCAAATACCACTCAAAACACACCTAACTTAATACTGTCGTGCACCGAAAAATTAAAAGAATCCAAACTAATAACAAATAAGCAACGACTTTGAGGTTATGCTCAAGCCAAGTAAAAAATCTCTACCTTGACCCTTGAATTAGATCAAGCCTCACAAACAAAACTTCTATGTACACTTTCACCAAAGCCCTTGAGTGAGGGTTAACTCAAAATGCAAACACCAATCAAAGTCAGTAGTACTTGAACTTGTGCAAAGGAGTTGATTTAGTCATCATGCATTTCAGTTGGATTATCTATATTCTTAATCTTCTGAAGGGGAATACCTCTCTAATCAACAATTTCTTGAACAAAGTACAGTGAACATTAATTAAAACTAAATCTAACCCAATTAGGTAAATCAAAACCAACCAACCAAAATACCCAAAACTAAATTCTATTAAACGCCCAAATTTATAAAATAAAATAAAAATTTAAAAAAAAAAATGAAGACATTTGGGGGTCTGGCTGTGCAAAGGCTTGTATCAACCATGAAGCGAATTAGTGAAAGGCCGAAAGGGAGGTCTGCGTTTAATGAGACTAAGAGGAAAGAAGAAGATTTGTCGAACAATAGGTTTTTGTTGAACAACTAAGGAGAAAGAAGGGAGGTCTGCGTTTAAACGTGAGTGAGATTGAGGAAGGAGTCCTAAATGTGCTCATGTATTATAAGGTTTAATCAGAATTTAGGTTTTTGTATTATCGGGTTTCAGAAAAAAAAATAAAAAAAATAAAAAATAAAAAAAAAAGGAAAAATTCAAAGTTATTATTTTTCTTTTTTTCTTTTTTTAAAAAAATAATGCTAACGTGGAAATTTCTGAAGCTTAGCAAAGAAGTAGGAGGCTTCGATTTTATATATATACTAGTTGCTAACCCGTGCGATACACGAGAAAGCTATTGAAAAATAGATTTAATCTTTCTTTTAAAAAAGAACCTTGTTTTAATGGTATAATGTGTTTGGATCACAAAAGAGTAAAAAAACAATCGTGAAAAATTCTTAAAAGGGTCAGAAACACATTAATCTTATTATATAAATTGTAACTTACATCACGTTTATAATAACTCTGAATTTATAGTATTTATCTTTTAGTTAAGGTTGAATTGGAGTGGGGTTTCTCTATATCGAACGTGTTTATAATTAATATTTACGCATTTTTATTTTAATGGCCAATTAAAGAGGGGTTATTGTTGCATCACATTTTTCAACACCAAAACAAAAATTTCGAAAGAAAAATTTGAACAATTATTCTACATGATTCTTTCGCTAAAGAGCCAATCTATATTTAGCTTGCTTCTAAAGCACATAAATCATTTCCCAATTTTTGATTTCATTACTAGTTGTCTCAATTTCATACTGCTACGCCAAATACCTTTTTAATGCGTTCTTAGAAGCGTAACATTCCATAAAAACCTTTTGCCCAATTTACATTTGGCCACAAAAGCAAACAGCCCAAAAAATCTGCAACTACTTCACACTCTTGGCTTTAGTATTTTTGGAGCCAAATGCTATGAGAGCATTCCACCTGATTGTTAGTTGATGTTTTCAAGTAAAAGTCACATTTGCACCAAATCTAAGCAACCTAACTCACTAGCTTGATGAAAGAAAGTCCGAAACCTTAGCTGAAATTTTTTTACTACAAAGAGGCAAGTACTTTTAGCTGAAAAAAAGAAAAGAAAATGCAAGTCTAAAACTCTTCCCAAACCTATATAAAAAAGAGAAAAAAAATGAAAGAAAATGTTCATC
Source organism: Quercus parvula (assembly GCA_030820535.1). Classification (NCBI taxonomy): domain Eukaryota; kingdom Viridiplantae; phylum Streptophyta; class Magnoliopsida; order Fagales; family Fagaceae; genus Quercus; species Quercus parvula. Next base: position 24,201,165 of record JAUAME010000005.1, on the reverse strand, counting down.
AAAATATCCTTCACAGTAAAATATATATTAGTTCCCAAAAGAACTACAAACAAGCATGACAATTATAAAGTAACAACACACACACACACACACACACACAAAAGCTTCATGTGAGGATTATGCTTAATTATTCTGTAAAAATTATGGTGATCATTATTTGGTCACTTAAGGTGCAGAGCACTGAGCACATAGACTTGTTGAGTCTATATTCAACCTCAAAAGTTCTTATGTGATCATTTAATATTAAAAAAATCTATATTAACATACCACTTGCAATTTCATTACAACCTAAAATAACTTGGATTTGGTTAATAATTCAAAATGAATTCTAAGCCAAATACCTTAATCAAAACCAATCCAACCAAAATATACAAACCTAAATCATATATAATAATAAAATAAAATAAAAACTTAACTGGTAGTGGTAATTTTTTTGGATATGGGCCAACATTTAAACTTTAATTTTCTTTTCTAAGAAACTCTTACCTGTATATATCTAATTGTGTTTTCTAGATAAGCAATAAGTACTTCAAAATTCATAGTTATCATGTTGTTCATAGGAATAACCCACCAAATTGTTCAAAAAGTTTTTCATAGGCACTGTGGGCAGACAAAAACTAGCCCCCGAGGTATTCTCCACGGATCACCACTATAATGTCTCACACAACCAATTATAAATAAACAATAGGGACTAAACACTCCACAATGGGAAACTCAAACAGTTGATTTCGTTGATCACATGTATTTCAATTTCTACTCAGATATTACAACAGGAAATTCTTTCGTTTCCGCAGTGTTACACACACTTTCTCTATATATTTCTTTCAGATTGTTGCCCTTTCACCTTTTATCCAAAATCCCCCCTTTCCTTTGTCTCTCTGCCCTCTTTTATAGTGCCATTCCTTGCTCTTATCTTTATAGCTGTCTTGTTGCCAGCCAAATTCTCAAAGATATTTTCTTTTACTTTATTGATTTCCTCCCCACCCTTATCTTGGAATTTTGAATTTTGGGGGTTGTTTGTACTATTCAGGCTATCTCATTTGCATTCAATGTGGCAGAGTTTAGGTAAGAACCCCATCATTAATGCAGAGACAAAAATCTTCAACCTTCTTGCGTGTTTTGGAAGTTTTCTGTGGTTCCAGGCATCTCCAAGAATCCATACATGGATCATTTGTGCACCATTCCTCGGGTAAGGCTAGTTCCTTACTCTCTCCACGGGAACGACTTTCCTACGTCGCTCTCTTCTTCTATAGTACTTAGGATGATCTAACTTCCTTTCTTTCACAGCCCATTGTCACCTGGGCCTTCCTTCTATCATATAGGCTAGGCCTAATTCGTTCTCCATGGCCCAGTTATTTTTGGACTTAAGGCCTGGATGGAGACTCTTCCACTCCCCACAGGCATAAACCATAACAGAAAATTACAAAAGCAATAAATGATAATAAACCAAAACTCAAAACTCAAAAAATATGATCCATACAAAAAAAGAACTACAATAATTCTTTACATCAGAATGGTAAAGGTTGAACATGAGAAAATAAATTCATAGCTATAAATAATTATAAATATAAACACATTCAAAACTTTGTTTTTAAATAATTCAGCGACAGGAAATTACAAAAGGCTATAGATATAACAAAAATGGCATGATGAAGATCATTTGACAATCACAACTCTTTTTAACAAATCAAATAGAAGAAGCAAATTAAAGGTGTGTTTAAATATCACTTATTTTGCTGAAAACTGAAAATATTATAGCAAAATAATTTTTAAATGTGTGAATAGTGCTGTGGAACCTATTTTTAATGAAAGTTTTGTTGAAAAAAAAATGTTTGTGAGTCCCTTGAACAGTGCACGGGACCATCAGAAAAGCTGAAATGCGCTTCTCAAAAAAATAAAAAGGAAAATACAAACACAAACGCGCAGCTTATCAGCTGTATCTAAACGTTACCTAAAAGGAAGCAAAAACTTACAAGATGATTTAAGTTTGATAGCTTTTCAGTAGCAATTGTGTGATGGTGATCTTGCCTACCATATCTACTTTTGGGTGTTTAAAACTTTTTTCTGCACCTACACATGAATCATACCATCAATGTTAACTTAGTGCAAATACATATCACTAATTTTGTTTCTTTTAAGCATTTTATCAAACAGTTAAATTGCAAAGCTTTGCATTTGTGTATCAAGTGTAAAGAGTGAACATTGGAAGGATTTACTAAATCTTAAAAAAAAAAAATTATAACAATAAAAATCTACTTAATTGGGCAGCATTCTTAATAATCAAACAAAATAATAATAATTGGCTCTTTGTCATTCCCTATTGTGATCAATTATATAAGAAAGACAACTCACAGAATTAAGAAAACTCACAGCATTTAGAAAACAAAAAAACACAGTAAATTGGCTAAAAATACTCTGCCATTAATCAGGATAAAATAAAAATATTGCATAATTTAAACAAATAACATACCACTATCCCAATCCTAGTAAAACATAACAATTAAAATAATAAATAACAATCAATCTGATCCCAACAAATAAAAAAATAAATTAAAAATAAATTAAAAAAAAAAAAGGTTAGGAAGGGAAGAGTATCAAAACCAGTAAAGTTGTTGAATTTGATATTGGTTTAGGGAACTGCTCTCAGCGTTGACAGGAGGAGGACCACGGAGTCTTCGCAAGCAAGCTGTTCGAGTTTTTGCTGGAGTGAGATTGTGGGTTTCGTGGCTGAGATTGGCAGATCAAAAAAAAAGAAACTGTGGCTGTTTGGACTGGCGCAGTGGGTTTCACGGCTGAGAGCGTCGACGCTCGTTCTGGCGGTGGCGCGCGAAATAGTGGTCCTCCGACGGGCTAACAAATCACTTTGAGCAGAAGAAGGATGATAAGATTAGACGTTGAAGATGTTGTTTGGTTACTGGTTTTTCCTATCCATGTGATAATACTGTATATTTGTTGGCTAGATTTAAGAATTGTTGAGATGGCATGTGGGCCTTTATTTTTAATGGATTAGGCTTGGGCCTCTCCTTGCGATCGTCTCTAGATCAGCTGGATTTGCCCTTTTTCACAAACTTTAGCTTCCCTTTACGAATCAGTTCTTTGACTTGCTCCTTTAAGTCCCTACAATCTTTAGTGTAATGGCTGTGATCCTTATGAAGGTAGAAATATTTCCTCTTGTCCTGTATATTGGGTGAGGATTGAAGTGGTTTTGGCCACTAAAGGTGATGATCATCCTTAATTTGCATTAAAATTTTGTCAATAGGCATTACCAGAAGAGTAAATTTTACCGTCTGTGACGTTTTATCATCTCTCCACTTATTTCTATCAAAGCTGGTCTAACGATCCCTCATTTCTCTTTTGCGTCCTCTTCGGTCTTCCCTGGCATTCTCCTTTTCTTTAGGCGTGCTCTCTTCTCCTATTGCAGCTTGGGCATCTTTTGCATCTATGTACTTCTGAGCTTTCAATAGCATGTTGATCATTGCCTTCGGAGGACTCTTTGCGAGTGCGACTACAAACTCCCTAAACTTTAGCCCAACTTTAAAGGTGGTTAACTACACCTTGTCATCAGCTTCATCAACCTCTAGTACATTTCTGGTAAAACATTTCACGTACCACCTTAGGGATTCTCTTTCCTCATGCCTGATGGTGAGTAGGTGATTTGTTAGCCTCTTTTGAAGTTATCCACCAATGAAGTGGCGCACAAAAGAATTGCCTAGCTAGTCAAAGTTGTTAATGGAGAAGTTTGCCAATTTGCTGAACAACACTCGTGTTGCTCCTTTGAGGGAGGTAGGAAAAGAGCGACTTAAGATCTCATTTGGGGTCTGTTGTAGACTCAGAGTCGTCTTGAAGGTGGTTATGTGGTCCAGTGGGTCTTTCAGGCCATTAAATGATTCGAGCTGTGAAAGATGGAACTTCGATGGCAGAGGACACTCCAAGATTTTTGTATTGAAGGGGGAGTCCATCCTTCTAACCATCCCATCCAAGTTTTTGTCTGTCTTTTCCCTTATCGCATTCCTCAACTCCTCCATTTGCTTCCTCATGTTCCTGAGGAGATCTGAATTTACTTCGTCTAAGGATTTTGGTTGTTGATAGTCATCTCTTCTGTGGTTGTCTTCGTCATTATTTATGTTAGTCTCAACCCTCGTGGGTGAGGGATTTTATTTTTGTTGCAGCTACAACCTCATCTCTTGGTTCTGCTTAGTAAGTTCTTCTACGCTAACTGTAAGTGTTTGGATTTGCAAAACTAATGTTGTAGAATCTTGTGGTGTATTGGACTCCATCTGGATGTTGGAATCAAACGGAATTACGCTTTCAAACAAAGGTCTGAAATTGTCATCCCCACAGATGATGCCAAATTGATGATGTTGAAATCGTCAGTAGTTAGGTTTGTCCAAAGGGTTCCCAACACGAGCTCGTCCAAGGTCCTGCAAGAGGCTGTAGATAGGAATTCTCTTAGGTGGTCACCAGTATGGTGCCGACCACGAAGTCTCCAATGATAAAGTCAGAAAATAGAGCTTTGAAATTAATTAGAGAATTAAGAGAACTCATAATAGGAGTGAATATTGTGTGTACCTTGTCTTTATGACGTTCTTCTTCATCCAAGCTGGCTCGTCAGGACAAATGTATTTATTTGGTCTATCATAAATAATTAAATATTAAAAAAAAAACCAAAATGGCGTCATTTTGGGGGACTAACAACAACGGTCTAAAAGAGGACTAAATTGAAAATTTTCAAACTTAGAGGACTGAATTGAAAGAAAGAAAAGTTAAATAACTGAAATTAATAGTAGTGAAATTTTGAGGGTGGATTTTGCATTATAGCAAAAAATTTATAATATCCAATGCATGACTCAAAAAAAATTGAGACATCGATTTCATTCATTACTACCACAATTTCTAAATTTGTTGTAGTAAAATTGGTATTATTTTTGCATTTTTCTCAAATATATATATATATATATATATATATATATATATATATAGAGAGAGAGAGAGAGAGAGAGAGAGAGAGAGAGAGAGGGAGAGAGATAGAGAGTAAAACTTTAATAGTTTATATTATACTATTGCATAAGCTTTTAATAATTTATCATTTCACATCATCATTACAAAATATTGGCTTAAATTAAAAATTGCATCATATACTATTTCACTTTTACTTTTACGTAAATTTCAACTTTCTTTTAACTTTACATTTATTCAACTTTGTTCTTTAATTTTCAACTTTATTCAATTAAGTGATTTTGTTAGTCTTTGTCAAGATTGCACCATTAGTGATCCGCAAATCCCATAGTTTTGCATTTTTGGCGATTTTCTTTACAATAAATTACCGAAATTCATTTTCAATTATTATTTGTGGAAGCAGTTAAAAATAAATGAACGCGGACGATGTCGTTTTGCAAATAAAATATATATATATATATATATATTAAAACTACTAATCTACTATCAAGTTTTATTACAAAATTTTTACATAATAAAGGTAATTTCTGCCATATCATTGATATCAACATAATAAATAAATGGCTAAAATGCAAAACTTACTTTCTAAGCTTCACTATTTTTCATTTCAGTCTTCTAAGTTTGCATTTGGTCATTTCAGTTCTCTAAGTTTCAAAACTTCTCAATTCAGTCCTTCCGTTAAACAGTCATCAATTTTTGCGTCAACACCCCCAAAATGACACTATTTTGGATTGATTTTAAATTTTATTTATTTATTTCTTAATTTAAAAAAACGTTAATTAATAAAAAACCAAAAAATAAAAATAAAACCAAACCCCAAAGTTTTTCCATCGAGCAGGGGAGAGAAGAGGATGACAACCAAGAAGTCATAGGAAGGTAAGAGGACGATTGTGAAACAAATTAACAGAGTAGCTTTGGTGAATCGGGGTTTGGAGGCCAACGATGAGGTGGTGGAGACAGCGACAGTAGATGCGGTAGATGTCGGAGAGCTAGGAGTCGACTATGTGGGGAGTATGGGTGACGAAGGTTTTGATTTGGTTGGAGTTGAGTGCGACTTTGAAGAGGTCATGGGTGTGTGTCTTGGTTCACTTTGTGGTCGAAAATATTCATAGCCATGGTGGTTAAAATGAAAAGGAAATTCTGGGATTTGGTTTTCGGAGTGCGAGAGTGAAAATACAGAGTGGTGGGAGAGTATATAGAAGAAAAGGTGCAAAGAGAGATGATTGCAAGTGATCTATAAGAATTTGATAGAAATGTTTAGGATCTGTATAAATTTTGTTAGGATTTTCGTTGTTGACTTACTGGGTACGGAAGCCATTAATGAGAGCTGGGTAGAGACGTTTGGGGTTTGGTCCATTTGGTTTTATTTATTTAAATTAAGAAATAAATAATTAAATCAAAATTTATAATCAGTTCAAAACGGGTCATTTTCAAGTTGTAAACGGAAAAATGGATGACTATTTAACGGAATACTAAATTGAAAATTTTTGAAACTTAAAGGACTGAAATGAAAAGTTGTGAAACTTAGAGGGTGGGTTTTGCATTTTGGCCTAAATAAATTGTGGGTTTCAATTAACTCAACTGGTAAAGTCTCTGATGGTTGTACAAGAGATTTGGGGTTCAATCTCCACCTACACCAAAAACTGATTGGTGTCTTGGTCTGATGAAAAAGAGTTATCATCAAGAGCGGATGCCATAAGTTAAACTCTCTAAAAAAACATAATAAATAAATTCCTTAATAACTTTTTTTACTTATTTACTTTTTTTTTTATAAGAGAGTTTCAATTTATGGCTTCTTCTTTTGATGGTAGCTCTTAATTATCATATCAAAACACCAGTCGATTTTTTGTATAAGCCAGAATTGAACCTTAGATTTTTAATTCAACCATTAGAGTCTTTACCCATTAAGTTAACTGTAACTCACTTTTTGCCCTGAGCTATATATATATATATATATATAGTATAGTATTTCTAAAAAGTTTTTCCCTTTTTAATTGTTTGTAGTTTGACAATTCGAATGCCCTTCCCTTACGTACCAAATTACAAAGTCTAGCACCCAATCTTCTTCTTTTTTTTTTTGAATCAACTAGATTGATTAGGTTGACTTAAAGCACCATGTGAACAAATCAAACTAACCGCCGTAGAAATTAGAATCCTCCTGGGCGAAAAAGATAAATTAGAATTTTCTATTGGGGTCGTGTGACGTTTAAACAAATACTAACGCTCGGATCCTTAGTCGCGTACATGATTGTTGACTTTTCTACTTTGCTATACAAGAAAATTCTTATATATCTTTTGTTTGACATTTTTTTTTTCCCTTGAATATATATGCTTGACATTATAAGTATCATAAACGTTTTCAAAAAAAGAGTATCATAAATTTCAAAGTCTTATAAATTAACACACTACTTTTCTTTTTATCAAAAAAAAAAAAAAAAAAAACACATTCCTTTTCTCCCAAGAAAAAAATTATTAATAACAACAAATAAAAAAAAAAAAATATATATATATATATATATTAAAACTACTAATCTACTATTAAGTTTTATTACAAAAATTTTACATAATAAAGGTAATTTTTGCCATATCATTGATATCAACATAATAAATAAATGGCTAAAATACAAAACTTACCCTCTAAGTTTCACTATTTTTCATTTCAGTCCTCTAAGTTTGCATTTGATCATTTCAATCTCTAAGTTTCAAAACTTCTCAATTCAGTCCTTCCGTTAAACAGTCATCCATTTTTGCGTCAACACCCCCAAAACGACACTATTTTGGATTGATTTTAAATTTTATTTATTTATTTCTTAATTTAAAAAAACGTTAATTAATAAAAAACCAAAAAATAAAAATAAAACCAAACCCCAAAGTTTTTCCATCGAGCAGGGGAGAGAAGGGGATGACAACCAAGAAGTCATAGGAAGGTAAGAGGACGATTGTGAAACAAATTAACAGGGTAGCTTTGGTGAATCGGGGTTTGGAGGCCAACGATGAGGTGGTGGAGACAGCGGCAGTAGATGCGGTAGATGTCGGAGAGCTAGGAGTCGACTATGTGGGGAGTATGGGTGACGAAGGTTTTGATTTGGTTAGAGTTGAGTGCGACTTTGAAGAGGTCATGGGTGTGTGTCTTGGTTCACTTCGTGGTTGAAAATATTCATAGCCATGGTGGTTAAAATGAAAAGGAAATTCTGGGATTTGGTTTTCGGAGTGTGAGAGTGAAAATACAGAGTGGTGGGAGAGTATATAGAAGAAAAGGTGCAAAGAGAGATGATTCCAAGTGATCTATTAGAATTTGATAGAAATGTTTGGGATCTGTATAAATTTTGTTAGGATTTTCGTTGTTGACTTACTGGGTACGGAAGCCATTGATGAGAGTTGGGTAGAGACGTTTGGGGTTTGGCCCATTTGGTTTTATTTATTTAAATTAAGAAATAAATAATTAAATTAAAATTTATAATCAGTTCAAAACGGGTCATTTTCAAGTTGTAAACGGAAAAATGGATGACTATTTAACGGAATACTAAATTGAAAAATTTTGAAACTTAAAGGACTGAAATGAAAAGTTGTGAAACTTAGAGGGTGGGTTTTGCATTTTGGCCTAAATAAATTGTGGGTTTCAATTAACTCAACTGGTAAAGTCTCTAATGGTTGTACAAGAGATTTGGGGTTCAATCCCCACCTACACCAAAAACTAATTGGTGTCTTGGTCTGATGAAAAAGAGTTATCATCAGGAGCGGACGCCATAAGTTAAACTCTCTAAAAAAACATAATAAATAAATTCCTTAATAACTTTTTTTACTTATTTACTTTTTTTTTTATAAGAGAGTTTCAATTTATGGCTTCTTCTTTTGATGGTAGCTCTTAATTATCATATCAAAACACCAGTCGATTTTTTGTATAAGCCAGAATTGAACCTTAGATTTTTAATTCAACCATTAGAGTCTTTACCCATTAAGTTAACTGTAACTCACTTTTTGCCCTGAGCTATATATATATATATATATATATAGTATTTCTAAAAAGTTTTTCCCTTTTTAATTGTTTGTAGTTTGACAATTCGAATGCCCTTCCCTTACGTACCAAATTACAAAGTCTAGCACCCAATCTTCTCTTCTTTTTTTTGAATCAACTAGATTGATTAGGTTGACTTAAAGCACCATGTGAACAAATCAAACTAACCGCCGTAGAAATTAGAATCCTCCTGAGCGAAAAAGAGAAATTAGAATCTTCTATTGGGGTCATGTGTGACGTTTAAACAAATATTAACGATTGGATCCTAAGGTGAGTACATGATTGTTGGGCAAAATTTGCTATTTAGACTGATTTTAGAAAATTTTTTGGTGAATAGTATGGCATCAAACTAATTAGTTAGTTAGATTGATTTTGGAACTCAAGTTTGGCAAACTCAAGTTCCAGCCCAAAATTCAACTTTTCGACTCCTGCTCCGACCAACATAAATCTGACGTGGAATTAAAAATTAAAAAAGAAAAAACCACATGGAACTCGAGTTTGCGAAACTCGAGTTCCAGTTGGGTAAATTTTTTACTGTGTTGGAACTCGAGTCTGGCAAACTCGAGTTCCAGGCAGGTAAAATTTTTTAAAAATTGGAACTCAAGTTTACTAAACTCGAGCTCCAATTAAAAGTCCAACAACTAACCCAACTGTCTCAGCTTTCCCATTACTCTCTAATATATCACAAACACTCTCTGCCACGCCTAATACACATAGACTGCTTTCCCAGCTCTCTCCCACACCTTTTTTTTTTTACTTCAAATGCAACTTTCATTCTTTCCCACGCCCATGCTCTCTTTTGTTTTTTTACTTCAAAGCAAACTTTCATTGATCTCTACAAAATTAAAAGCTTCATTCTTCTTCAACCACTAGGTAAATATCTAAACCTTTTTCAAAATTTTTTTGGTTAGACCTGGTGAATTAATTTTTCATTTGTAGATATATATTTTTCACATATCACTTTTATAGTGTTTATGAGTAATTAGTTGTTTGTAATGTGTGTGTGTGTGTGTGTGTGTGTGTGTTTTTATTTATTTATTTATTTATTTATTTTTATTTTTATGTATTTGTAATTGGTTGTTATTTGTTCTTTGTAATGGGTTCTTTGCAATGTGTAATGATATATATATATATATATATATATATATATATATATATATATATATATATATTTTGTGAAATGGGTTGTTGTTCGTAATGTGTTTAACATGTTATTATTTGCAATTTGTTGTTATTTGTAATGGGTTATTTGCAATGTAATAGATTTTAATTTTTAAAGGTTAGTGACCATATAAAAAATTGCTTGAGAATAAAAATTAAAATATTTCTATTTGCTTGGAGAGAGTATTTTATATGTGTGTTGACACCTTATTTTGCAACCCGCATTTAACCTCACATGGAGGGTAAAAGGGTAATTTCACATTGGAAATATGCATCTTGATTATGGTTATTAGATCCTTACTCTCATTTCGCCAAAATGATCTTGATGTTGTAACGATCAAATTGTCTGGTCATAAGCCCGAATCGAACCACCAGATTGAAAGTTATCATTAAATCAAGTTTTAATGGCTGAGATGCACCATCACATATTGAGTCCGACTATATGCGATTACGAACAATTGATTTCAATTGGTTATAAATATAATCAATTTGAGAACAATGATGTGTCATAATTTGATTGGTTAGGACTACATTTTATGGTAGGGTTGCACACATTTAATTAACTAGATAGATAAATATTAATTATTCAATGAGTAATTTGTGCAATTATCTTTTAATTATGGTAAATTTGAAACAAATTAAATCTGAAATGAGAGTTATTGGAGCCATTTAATGTTAATTGGGAGTTAATTTGGAACATATTAATGTTAATTGTGCTGAAATCATTTTCTAACAAATGACATCTGCTCACTATTTTATCGATATCTCTCAGAATATTTTGAATCTGTGAATGAGATTAATTTTCCCAAAAACTAGACATCCGGGGCTTCAATTTGAGTACAAGAACGAGACAATTCCAATTAGAATTGAGTCAGATATGATTATTCGAAGTTGGCTCTACAGGCTGTTACAGCAGCTACGGGAAAACCGAATTTTGGCTTGCTCCTCACTCCCACCAATCTTTCTATTTAATGCACCAGATTTTTCCCAAGGCTAAAATGAGGTCTAGGTTCATGATTATTTGTCAACCCTCATTAAATGGTATTTCATTCATATTTCCTCTACCACTATTATATAAACCCTCCCCCTCCTTCATTCCAAAGCACACAAAAATCCCCTCTCTTCTCTTTTCTTGAGTTTTAGTGAAGTTGAGTAGTCTTGTCATATCTTGGTCTTCTTGAGACTCAAGATATTGAGTGAGACTCACTCTTCCTCTCCTAACTTTTCTTTTCCTTTACCTTTAGAACCTCCATCAAGAGTCCCCTCCTCCACCATATGGATCTTGCATGAAGGTATAATCCCATTCTCTAACTGTTTGTTTATGTTGCTATGATGAGAATTTAAGATTAAAGCATGATAATAATTATTTAAATTCTCTTGAATATGTTTGAATGTTCTTAATTGTTCTTATGTGTTCTTCATATGTTCTTGGTTGTTCATCACACGTTCAAGCATATCACTAGTTTTAATCTTAAATCCACATAAAAAATATGAAAAATATGTTTGTTTCATAATTCTTTCAAATTCCTGAATCTAGGATTTCACCATCTACATACATTCACTAGAGTTTATTTTTCAATCTAAATGCCATGCTTAATAAATTGAATTAGGATTTATCACATGCACACACTTTAAATTCAACATGCAAATTGATTGATAATATATTGGATGATGTAATATGAATATTGGCTACCATAGTCTAGAAGACCGGTTTCCGGGCAAGGTGGGTGCCTAACACCTTTCCACCTTGTAACATAGCCTCCGAACTTAGATCAAGGTTTGATAGACCAATGTTTATTCTTGTAATTTTCAATTTCTAGATTGTAACTAGGAAACAAAGCTATTATCTTAGATTGTATCTAAGACCAAAGCCATGTAATTTTCCTATGATCAATGTAAATTCAATTTCAAATTAATAAAATAAGGAATCTTTCAATTATGGTTTTCTTATTTTTCCAATAATTAAATAAGTGGCGACTCCATTGTACAACCCCTAATCTAAGGGGGAAAATATAACTAGTCGAACCTCCATTTTGAGAGACAATAACACAACTTCACCCATTCACATAGGTTTGGCCCAACATTCCTATAAAATGGGCCAGGGGTGCGGTCTCTCATAGTGGCGACTCCACTGGGGATATTGAGGGCTAACCTTCAATTAGGTTATGGTGGCCAACCATGTCATTGTTTGTTTATAGTTTTTTGTATATAATATGTCTAATATATCATTATATTGCATGTCATGCATTATTTGCTTGAATAAAATTTATTTTATTTGTGTGCAAGCTCGGAAGCTCGGTAGTATTAGCCGTGGATTGTGGTCTTCCTGAGACTCACATACCCAACAGTGAACCTACCACCCACTACGACAAGGATCATCATGGTTATACCATGGTGGTTCATAGGGACAAACTGTACCGTTCGGACCAACGCGGTGCTCCTAGCGTCACAAGTTGGGAGGTACGACGTCCTATCTTATGGGGATCTTTAACCTACCTTTTACCTATGTTGTAATAACCCATAGAACCTACCTTTAGGTCGATCCATGTAAATTGCATTGCATTTGTTTGGCTGTTGTTTGAACCATGATGAGCCAAGTCCAACGCTTAGGCCTATCATAATTGTTTGAAACATGTATGCTATGAATGAACTCAAGCCTAAAAGCCTATGTTTGAACTTTACTTCGTATAGAAACCCAAAATTGTTTCTTGAATCATTCTAAGCCCAACACTTGAGCCCATCAAAGGTGTATACACATAATCAACTTCAAAGGCCAAAAGCTCACAATATGCATGCATGAAGTCTAAGGTCAAGCCATTTCAAGCAAATACCAAAAGATCATAATCATGGTTCAAGCCTTCCAAGTGCAAGCTCAATACATTTTATCATGATCAAGGTCAAGCATCCTAAATGGATCAAGAAGAAGCAAGTGGCCTAACTTTGCCTCAGTCCACATTTGGTTTGCAACATCATGGTTAAGTCTAAAGTTTGTTTGTTTATTCCATGTTTCTATGTTTTTTTGAATTCAAAATTTTCATGTAGCATTTAATGAGCTTTGTTTGTGTATATATATATATATATATATATATAATAAAAAAAAAAAAATTCAAGATTTCCAAATCTTTCCAAAATAAAAAAAGAGAGAAAAATTTTCAAATGAAAAAAGGTCTTTGGACTAGGAGCATTGAGCCCTTAAGTCATTTTTTGAAAAAAAAAAAATTCTTTGAACTTGGGGCATTGGTCTTCCTAGTGACTTTTTCAAAAAGGCCCATTTTTTTTTTCAAAGATTTCAAGATTATTTAAAGTCTTATTTTCAAAATGGTACATGAGGATCCCTTGGACAAAACATTTTCTAAATCTTGATGTTTAAAGGCTTAAGCAATCAACTTGTACCATGGAATGATTAATTTCATTTGATCCATGTAAAGACTTTTGCTACTTGACTTAGAATATAAGAAGAAATGGTCTTTAAAGGCAATAAAAAAGAATCCATCCATCAGAAAATCCCAAGAATCCATGCCCTTGATCCAATTTTCAAAAGTCTTTTGTTTCACATCATTAGAGCATTCACACTTTTTCTTTTAAGATGAATTTATTAAAAGAGCTTGAATCATTATGCCTACAAGCAAGCATTACTAGGGATAGGAGGCTATCTTTGGTTAAAACAAATTATTTCTTATTACCTAGAATGTTCCTCATCCATTGTTAGCTCATTTGAGCCTTCAAACATTTAGCCTTTTTTTGCATGAACCCACTAAAATCTAAACTTGGGGCGGGAAAAATTCAAAGTATGCATGCTTTAATCTCATGTAGAGGAGGAGTCAACCTTGTAGCTTTGAAGCTAATTGATAAATCTCTCCTAGAAGACATGAAAGACAAGTGGAGAATTCATCATCAAAGAAAAATGAGGTTTCACACAATCAAGGAAAGAGAAATGAAATTCCATTAATGTGAAAAAAAAGTGTCTGTAAAGTTGAAGAGCCTAAAATTCATCATGCCAAGAGGAATACAAGATTCATCTAGAAGAGAGTTTATCAAAAAAGGAAAAGATTCATCAAGCATGGAAATGTGCAAGCGCATCAAGGCAAGAAAGATGTATAGAGAGTGCATCAAAATGACTTAAGCTGAGAAAAACAAGGGAGGCAAAAGATCCCCAAAATGTTCATTCAATCGAGAGATGAAAGATAGCAAAAAAAAGAAAAAAAAAGAAAAAAGAAAAGTCTGCTAGGCTAAAAACCCAAAAGGGCAGTCTAGGCAAGAGCTAGGGCCAAAAAAAAAAAAAAGTAAAGAAGAAAAGAGGCTCGCTAGGCTGAAAACCCAAAAAGGGCAGTCTAGGCAAAAGTTAGGGCCAAAGAAAAGAAGAAGAAGAAGAAAAGAAAAATTGGAAAATCCTACCAAGTTGGAAACTTGAGGATGCAACCTAAAAAGAGAAGAATTTTACCAGATGAAAGTCTAGAGCTATGATTCAAGATGAATGAGCTTAAAAACAAGTGTTGATACAAGTGACCAATGAAGATTAGTGAGAAGATGGCAACAAAGAAACGAGAAAACTCCTCCAATACTTGATTTTTAAGTAATGCATACTTGGGGGAACATCATAGGGAATTTTGAGCCTTTTTATATCATTCATTTCATAACCTAAACCCGGCCTACATGTGAATAAGACCTCCTTGAAGTCTTGCTAATTGTAGGCGCATCTTAAACTCTAATAATATTTTTCTCTTGAATTAAAAAGGAAAAAAGCTTAAAATTGTCAAACCCCACAGGATGATATGTCCGAGGACAAAATTTCTTAAATTCTCAAATCCTCAAAATGACTCAAAAGAACTTCCAAACCTGGCGCACTCTCCTTGTTTGCACCCAACAATGTGATTGATGCCTTTGGAGACTTAATCTGACGATGTTCAAAAGGATGAAGCAAATTTGATTAAATGAGTTTAATGATATTGAGCCTTCCTAATCAAAGAGATTTGTTTGATTCTTAAACATTTTGATTTGCCAAAATGGTTGTTCAAAGGATCACCTCTTGTTCATTTAAAAAAAAAAAAAAACATTCTTTTTCAACATCCAGTTCTCTTGACCTACGTCTTGACCTGATTCTCTATGAAAAAGGTACGTAGGCAGCCTTTCAAAGGCCCGGTCCCAATCACCCAAATAACCTTGGAGAACAAATTCAAAACAATGTGAAAAAATTGTTTGAGTGCATGTTAGGCTAAGCTCATTTGTTTTGCATCAAGCGTGCTTAAACTTGGGGCCTTAGCCTATTTATATTGTGTGAAAATATGCTCTTCTTGCATGAAAGCATGTTTTCATTTGAGGCAATCCATTTTTTTGGCAAGCATGTCCACACTAGGGGCATTGGCCAAAAATGTTTTCTTGATAGTTGGTTTCTAACAAGCTAGAGAAAGAAAGCTATTTTGTAGGAACCAATGATCGCAGACCGTGATCTTCTTTCATGTTCCCTAATGGTCGCAACATCAAATGAACTCAGGTTCAATCTAAGCATGGGATATGCCCCAAATTAGGGGCATTGGGTAAGTACTTCCAATTCATTTCAATGAATAAATCCATTGCTAATTGAAATTATCTTTTTGCAAGAATTAAGCCAAGGACTTATCCAGCAATCCACATCAACTTCTAGCCAAAGTTGTTCTTATTCAAAGGATAGGTTTTTCAAAAAAAAAAAAAAAAATCATCATGAATAAATCTTCATCATTTCTAGTCCATCTTCATCTTCTTCACTTTGTTATCATAAAAAAAAAATCTCCATTTTCAAAAGGAAAATTCTTCATATTCTAAAGGAAAAATCTCCAATGAACAAATCTTCAATAAAAATTTCCAAAACTTCAATGGAAAAATCTTTAAGAATAAATCTTCAAGGAAAAATCTCAATGAACAAATCTTCATTAAAATTTTTTCAAAAGTTCAATCTCCAAAATAAATCTTCAAGGAAAAATCTCCACGAACAAATCTTCAAAAGGAAAAATCTCCAAAACCATATTCCAAAGGAAAAATCTCCATGAACAAATCTTCATTAAATTTTTTTCAAAAAGTTCAATCTCCAGAATGAATCTTCAAGGAAAAATCTCCACGAACAAATCTTCAAAAGGAACAATCTCCATTTTGCAAAGCAAAAATCTCCAAAACCATATTCCAAAGGAAAAATCTCCATTAACAAATCTTCATTAAAATTTTTTCAAAAGCTTAATCTCCAGAATAAATCTTCAAGGAAAAATCTCCATGAATAAATTTTCAAAAGGAAAAATCTCCATTTTTCAAAGGAAAAATCTCCAAAACCATATTCCAAAGGAAAAATCTCCACAAACAAATCTTCAAAAGGAAAAATCTCCAAAACTATTTTTCAAGGAAAAATCTCCTATGGACAAATCTTCATTAAAGTTTTTCAAAATTGCAATGGAAAAATCTTCTAAATGAATCTTCAAGGAAAACTATCCATATTTCAAAGGAAAAATCTCCATGAAAAAATATATATATATATATATATTTTTTTTAATTTTCAAATGTTTAAAGGATAAATCTTCAAGATAATCTTCAAAAAAAAAAAAAAATCTCAAATTTTCAAGGAAAAATCTCCAATGAACAAATCTTCATTAAAAATTTTGAAAACTTCAATGGAAAAATCTCCAGAGTCAAAGCTTCAAAGGATAAATCTCTTGAGCATAACTTCAAATGAAAGGTCTCCAAAACAAATGGCAGATTGTGATCTCCTTCCATATTCTCCAGTGATTGCAACAGCAAGTTAGCTATCCACACTCAGCATTCATCAAAACATGCAAGATGTCCCAAACTAGGGGCATTGGTTTGGTATGTCCAATTTCTTTCAAATAATAACTCTGTTACTAATTGAAAATATTTATTTTGCAGGAACTAGGGTAAAGGACCCATACACATTGGCACAAATATCACCTTCCACAAATCCATTGGACCTCTAAGAAGTACGTTCAAACTTCAAATCCTTGGACCTCTGGAAAGCACGTCTAAAATTCAATTTCAATGGACCTCTGGGAAGCACGTCCAAACTTCAAATCCTTGGACCTCTGGGAAGCATGTCCAAAATTCAAGATCATGCCTGAAATACTCATTTTGTCGTGACACTGGTACGCATGTCTTGTACACATTTTTTTTCCAAAAAAAAAAAAAAAAAAACCAAAAACAAAGACAGAAAAAAAAAGGCTGCATGCATGAACTACGTTTAGACTTGATCCTCCCACTAAGAGGTACATAGGCAATCTCCTTCGAGATTCGGTCCACATTTTGATCCACAACATGACCATCTACATTTTTATCTACATGCATCATACATTCACCACAGTTAAATACCGATTGCAAAATTAGGTGTCTCTTCATACATTGACATTCGCTTTTCAAGCTCAGCCAATGAGGGGCATTCTGTTGACATTCTATTTTGCAACCCGCATTTAACCTCACATGAAGGGTAAAAGGGTAATTTCACCTTGAAAATATGCATCTTAATTCTAGTCATTAAATCCTTACTCTCATTTCACCAAAATGATCTTAATGTTGTAACGATCAAATCAACTGGTCATAAACCCGAATCGGACCACCAGATTGAAAATTATCATTAAATCAAGTTTTAATGCTGAGATGCACCATCACAAATTGAGTCCGACTATATGTGATTATGAATAATTGATTTCAATTGGTTATAAGTATAATCAATTTGAGAACGATGATGTGTCATAATTTGATTGGTTAGGACTACATTTTATGGTAGGATTGCACAAATCTAATTAACTAGATAGTTAAACATTGATTATTCAATGAGTAATTTGTGCAATTATCTTTTAATTAGGGTAAATTTGGAACCAAATAAATCTGAAATGGGAGTGATTGGAGCCACTTAATGTTAATTGGGAACTAATTTGGAACATATTAATGTTAATTGTGCTGAAATCATTTTCTAACAAATGACCTCTGCTCACAATTTCATCAATATCTCTTAGAATGTTTTGAATCTGTGAATGACTTTAATTTTCCCAGAAACTAGACATCTGGGGCTTCAATTTGAGCACAAGAATGAGACAATTCCGATTAGAATTGAGTTAGATATAATTATTCGAAATTGGCTTTACAGGCTGTTACAGCAGCTACGGGAAAACCGAATTTTGGCTTGCTCCTCACTCCCACCAATCTTTCCATTTAATGCACCAAATTTTCCCCAAGGCTAAAATGAGGTCTAGGTTCATGATTTTTTGTCAACCCTCATTAAATAGCATCCCATTCATATTTCCTCTACTACTACTATATAAATCCTCCCCCTCCTTCATTCCAAAACACACAAAAACCCTCTCTCTTCTCTTTTCTTGAGTTCTAGTGAAGTTGAGTAGTCTTGTCATATCTTGGTCTTCCTGAGACTGAAGGTATTGAGTGAGACTCACTCTCCCTCTCTTAACTCTTCTTTTCCTCTACCCTTAGTACCTCTATCAAGAGTCCCCTCCTCCACCATATGGATCTTGCATGAAGGTATAATCCCCTTCCCTAACTATTTGTTTATGTTGTTATGATGAGAATTTAAGATTAAAGTATGATAATAATTATTGAAATTCTTTTAAATATGTTTGAATGTTCTTAATTATTCTTATGTGTTCTTCACATGTTCTTAGTTGTTCATCACATGTTCATGCATATCACTAGTTTTAATCTTAAATCCACATAAAAAATATAAAATATATGTTTGTTTCATAATTCTTTCAAATTCCTGAATCTAGGATATCACCATCCACACACATTCACTAAAGTTTATTTTTCAATCCAAATGTCATGCTTAATAAATTGAATTAGGTTTTATCACATGCACACACTTTAAATTCAACATGCAAATTGATTGATAACATATTGGATAATGTGATATGAACGTTGGCCACCATAGTCTAGAAGATCGGTTTCATCGGGCAAGGTGGGTGCCTAACACCTTCCTACCTTGTAACATAACCTCCGAACTTAGATCAAGGTTTGATAGACCAATGTTCATCCTTGTAATTTTCAATTTCTAGATTGTAACTAGGAAAAAAAGCTATGTACTTTATCTTAGATTGTATCTAAGACCAAAACCATGTAATTTTCCTATGATCAATGTAAATTTAATTGTAAATTAATAAAGTGAGGAATCTTTCAATTGTGGTTTTCTTATTTTTCCAATAATTAAATAAGTGGCGACTCCATTGTACAACCCCTAATCTAAGGGGGAAAATATAACTAGTCGAACCTCCATTTTGAGAGGCAATAACACAACTCTACCCATTCACGTGGGTTTGGCCTAACATTCCTATAAAATGGGCTAGGGGCGCGGTCTCTCACAATGTGCTTGGTTAATCATACAAAATTTGCTTGGAAATTTCACAAATATTATCTCCAATGTTATATTTGGTGGACCATACAATGTTATTTTTACTTGGCGGACCATACAAGGTTATATTTTCTATTTTCTATTTGCTTTGAGATAATAAAATTTCAATTGTTTATAATTGATTAAAATTTCAATGTTATATTTATATTTGCTTGGAGATAGTATTTTATAGTTCATATCGGATAAAAGTGTTATACTTGACACTAACTTTTAGTAAACTTATTTGATTTTGAATAGGTTTGTAATGGGTTCAATTAATTTATATCTATATTATGGTGGAGAGCCCCACGTTGATGTGATTCATGGAGTGACGTATGAAGGGTCTAATAAAAGGTTAGAGATTATTCAATTATAAAAACGACGGGAGATCAATTTGAAAAAGTTGAAAAAGAAAATTTCGAAAGAGCTGAATTTGGACTGTCAATCCCATGACATAAAAATTATATATCGTTCTCCTCATGCAATTTTCAGCGACCGCATTGTCTTCACACCTATTGAAATAAAAGAAGACAAACATGTTAGGATTATGTTTGACAGGATAGACTCAATGCCTCAGTTAAAAGCTGCCGAGTTATATATAAGTGTGGAGCCTCGTATAGAACTTGGCGGTGAAGATGTGCAACAAACAATTTTGGAGGGTGATGGAGGGGAAGAATTACAATTATTACATGCGGATGGTCATCTAACTCTTACCCCATGCACCACAGTTGGGGGTTACACACTACCATGTCATGAGACACCAACTCCAATGGATGTTTGCGGATCTAGTTATCAACCTCTAGGGGGGGAAGACGAAGGCGATGTTGATCATGGTAGAGATGACTATGAAGAGATGATTGGAAGAGACGACTTCCACGAGTATGTTGATCACTATGAAAATGTTGACAATGTTCATAATGATGTTGTGGATGATCATGATGATGATGCTATGGAGTTTCATGATGATATAGGCGATCATATAGGTGTGCAAAATGTTACGAATACAGTCCCTACCTACGAAGTTCATGCCCCGTCATTTCATGCAAACACTTGGGATAATATAGTTGATCCTTCAAATGTTGAGATACCATTTGCATCAAGTTGGGTACGGGGAATGAATTTTAGTAAAGGTTTGATTTTCCCTAATAAAGAGGCGGTGAAGCAGGCATTAATAGTGTACTCTATGGACAACAATAGGAGTTATACAACTGAGTGGTCCAACCAGCAGAGATTGTGTGTGAAGTACGTGAATGAGTCATGTGCATGGAAAGTTCGAGCATTCTCGCAACGAAAACTTAACGGACTATGGGCCATCACAGTATACAACGGTCCTCACACTTGTCCATCAGTTGGGTGAACAAAGATAGTAGAATGATGGATTCAAATTTTCTTGCTCAAGAACTTCATAAATATATACTTGAAGATCACACTTACAAAATAAAGGATCTCCAAAACCTGATGAAGGAAAGGTTTCAGCACGAAATATCGTACTACAAGATACGGGATGCGAAACAAAAGACCATTGCAAACATACATGGGAATTGGGAAGAGTTGTACCAAAAGTTACAGAAGTTGTTGTTGGCATATAAGGATAGTGATCCGAGTACACAAGTGTCTTATCGGTCAATCAACAGGGACACACCAGGTACTATTATATTCAAGTATGTGTTCTGGGCTTTCGCTCCTTCCATTGTTGGATTCCCACATTGTAGGCTAGTAATTAGTATTGATGGAACTCATCTTTATGAAAAATATAAAGGAAAGTTGTTGATTGCAATGGCTACTGATGCTAACAATAAGATTTTTCCACTTGCCTTTGCGGTTGTGGATGATGAGATGGGGGCCAATTGGGGATGGTTTTTATCTTGCTTGCGGAAAGCAATACAACATGTGGTACCCGATTCCGGCATTTTCATAATATTTGACCGACATAGAGCTATCATATCTTCCATTGAACAGTGGCCCCATGATTATGTACTGGTATATCATCGATATTGCATTAGACATGTTGCTAGCAACTTCAACACTCAATTTAAGGACACATTCTTAAAGTATTTGGCCTTGAAAGCAGGATATGCTACTCAAGCTTGCAAACTTGATAAAATATTGGATTGCCTTAAGGAAGCTGAACTCAAGTTCAGTAAGGATCCTAGTACAGAGAAAAAGAAGCCGTACTCATATCTAAGGAAGGAGGATTTGGAGACGTGGACATTGTCACATGATCGTGGACATCGTTATGGGGCAATGACTACCAATATGTCGAAGTGTTTCAATGGATTTCTAAAAGGTGCATGTGGACTACCAATATCTGCATTGGTTGACTACATTTGGTGCAAACTTGTTGCCTATTTCAATGATCAGCGCACTAAAATATTGGGTGATATTACACATGGTCAAGAGTTCAGCAGTTATGTCATGGAGATCTATGAAGCAAATTACAAGAAAGGCCAAAGACATTATGTGAGGCCATTTCACCAGTAGAACGGTGTATTTCAAGTTTGCACAATCTACAATCCACAAAGCTCTGAAGAGGGAGACCATAGTCATGAAGTAAGGTTACAAGATAACACGTGTACTCGTGGCAAATGGGAAATCTATAAGATCCCTTGTTCACATGTAATTGCAGTTTGTATCAGGGAACATATCAATGCAATGAAGTATATCGACCCTTGTTATAGTTTACGAGAACAACTTGCCACTTATTCACATGATTTTTGTGTGCCAAAGGATAAGTCACTGTGGCGAGAGGTTGTCGGCCCAAAGTTGTACCCTAACCCTGATATGTTGAGAGACAAAGGTAGACCTATGTCAACAAGAATAAGGAATAAGATGGATTGGAGGGAGAGTCAGCCCAAGCAGAAATGTGGAGTGTGTCATGCAGAGGGTCATAACAGTAGAAGATGTCTGAATGTGATTAGCACATCAACAAGCAGTGTTGTTCCTAACTAGGTAAGCATGCATTCAATTATCGTAGGTAAAATATTTGGCATGTATATTTAGCTCTTAACATATCTTGGGCCTTTGTTTGGAGTTCATGAGCTTCCATTATATTCTAGCTACTTCATTCTTTTTTCCACAGTTGGAAGTTCATGAACTTCCATGATATTCTATCTACCCACTTAAATCTAACTTTCTATTTTCCACAGATTATTCTGAAGACAAATGCAAATGTTGTACCTATTATTTTGGAGCTACCTTATTCAAAAGAAACATATTGTGATCCTGTTATTCTCACTCCCTCTCTTCCTTATATTTTTTTCATTGCTTCTATACCTAGAAAATGTGCAAAATAACATGTAGTTTTATATGTGCAAATTAGCCATATTTATGTTTTATATGTGTTTTCATAATTTTTGTAGGCAAGCATTGGACAACGCATGTGAACATCGTACAAAGTATGCGATATTGAATGTAGAGGACCAAGGAGGGACCATCATTTTGCTTTTGTATTTCTTTAAACCTTTTGGGATAATTTAGTCCTTGCATACATAGTTTTATTTTATCTCCATGTCAAAGTGTTGGTAACTTGCTGAATTTACATTTTTCTTGTAAACTTTATTAATTTTGACATCCAATGTTATTAAAGATGGTTAAGATGAATTTTTGTTAAAGATTCTGCCTTTGGATATGAAGTTACCACTAGAGTTCATTAATATGTACACCTTGCTTGTAGGTATCATATGCCTATACGATTCTGCCTGTAATATCATGTGCATAATGTAGGTTCTTTGGGTATTCTTATTGTAGGTATCTAACTACACCTTGCTTGCATAAGCATGCTACATTATATAGCTAATTTAGCATCCATTGTCTCCACATAGTTACAAAATAATGCCATATACAAGCCTATGACATCTAGATGAAGACAAAAGTGTAATCTTGTAAATTGTGATCTTAATGACTTAATACAGTATTGGGGCTGTAATGACTTGTAGAATTTGTACCACTTCTGTCATTGAGGGCTTGGTAGCAGGTATTTGAGAGGTGCTAAGAAATCATGATAAGGATACTCCATTATGAAACCACCTGAATTTCTTAATCAAGACTCAAGAAACATCATGACTCGAGCTAGTAAACATTAGCTCAACTTAGGGTGTTTGAGGGCTAGGGGTGGGTATAACTGTCTGGGGTTGCTATAGGACAGGGCCGTGGGTGAGTTCTGGTCAACGGTGGTGGTGTGTGGGGAGGACTTGAATCTAGCATGGGTAAACCACAAGGGAGTTTCGGTGTTAATGGGAGGGATGGGTGGCATGGGGGGCTTGGTTGTGTCATGAGGGGTGGACAAGAGTGGATAAGGGGTCTCCGTGGCAAGATGAGGAGTGGGGGCAAGTCCATAACGTGTATGCACTGGAGGAGCTGAGCTCGTATTGGGCCCTACATCTGTTGTTTCAGTGTGGTTTGCTGCTTCATCACTGGCTGGCACATCTATGCGATCAACTTCATCCAAATCCTCAAGGGCTTTCTTGATGAACTTGTATTGTTCAGAGTCTTCATTAAACCAGTTAAAGACAGCCAGTTGGTTGGCAATCTGTCATTAAATCTTGGGCATTATTACATAGGACGTAGACATGACATCAAATTGAATTTGCAAAACAAACTAAATTTGTACACATTACCAAAATTTCTCCATTTTAGCACTATCGCGGTCGATATACAGTCGAGTGATCCTACGATACCACACCATGTATGGATGATGACGTGACATCACCTCCTCTATCCTCTCTCCATGACAAACGTACTCAGAACAATTATTCCTTTTCAGAATATGGACTGCATGTTCCACTCTCCAATTTTTGTCTACCTTGCCCCTCGCATCTATTTTATGCAAATCACGATTAGTATCAGCATCTTTGAGTTGTTCCTACTTTAGCCCAAACTGTCGAAGGGCACAATCAGGTAGGTGGAACTCTACAAGCCAAAAACATATAAGTGGAACTTTCGACCTCCACACGTTACTTTCCTCAATGTAAAAATTAGGAGGAAGGCGGCTCAATTCATCTGCATATGACTCCCACTTAACCTATAGTAGCCCCCAACAAAAGAAACCACATTAATCAATTTTCTCATAATTTGCATAACTAGTACATTAATGGGTAATGAAATACTTTTTTATGATTTTGATTATAATGGGTGTAATTTCAAAGACATAAATTGATATAAGCATTATATAAAAACAAATATTATACATGGTCGGGCCGTGTCGTGGCAAGTTGATTGCGATATGCAGAAAGCACGTGTGTGGGAGTGTTCTTTGTACACTTAGCCCCTGCCCACCTACAAGCACATAACATAGCATGGTCATCAATCGTTTACGTAAAACTCGAACGATAAACACAATAATTATGCAATATATACTTACTTCATGGCAAAAGGAATTGGCGGTGGTGGTGGACCATAAACACCCTCTGGTGGGGGCACCTTTTGTGGGGACATATGCGGGAATCTGGCATATATCCACAATTGGACCAAAATCAATGCTCCACCAATTTGCTTTGCCGTCTTTTCGCTTGCCTTGCACAATTGTTTGTACAACCATGATAGGGCTGCACTACCTCAACTATACTTAGGTGGATCATTAAGGTTCTCCATGAACTCCAACCACATGAGGTGGACCCTATCTCCGGAATTGTCAGCAAATACCATATCCCCTAGTAGGGCTAGTACATAACAGTAGCATATTGATGAACCTGCAACTCATTTGTAATTCGGAGGCAACAGTTGTGCAATTCAGTTAACGAGTGCTTTTATTTGAATCCTTTGACCATCTAGCACGGTTTTATTTTCATCTGGAATTTGAATTCCAAGTATTTCATTACACATAGATTTCCAAGTTCTTTTAGTGAACCCAACCATTGCCTCACTCTCGATGGGCATCACCATTACAACTTCCACATCTTGTAGTGTGATCATCATCTCACCATGTGGAAGGTGGAAAGAATAGGTCTCTAGGCACCATCGCTCTACAAATGCAGTGATCAATGCATGATCAAGCTTTATGGATGGAACCCTGTGTAGACGCTCTAAACCAAGCAACTTCACTATGGCAATCACACGCTCATTTACCATAGGATCTCGGCGTGTCAACTCTTCATGGCGACATCGACAATTTAGTGTGCCAGGTGGATCCTGCAAATATTATAACAATAGACTAGATGAACAAATCTAAAAGCATGCATTGAATTGAAAACATATAAGTAACTTCAAGCCTCAATACCTAAGGGATAGTCTTCTGGATCATCATAGCCAACAGTCAACAATTGCTCTTTGAGGCGAGTCAGCTTACCAAGAATACCTCCACTCATGGTTGAAAAGTCAAATATCTTTGGGTTGCAATCCTAAATATCACATTAAAAAGTCAAGGATAAAGCAAAAAAAAAGAGTAAAAAGAGGGAAAAAGATGGATTTACTGATAGCTATCAAGAGTCAATTACTGAACTTGATCAAGAATTATATGAGCTGCGTTAATGTTGCGCACTAAATAAGGCTTTTTTGGGTCATGAAGAAATTCAAGTGCACGAGCAAATCCAAGAGCCACTTTAATCCTTTGAAGCCAAGTAAGACTACCTAAACACAAACATAAGGAATTTAATGACGGTAATAACAATTTATCTACAAAAGTAAAAATTATAACTTCACTACCAAATTTTAACATATTTGGATAAATACAACCAATTCACTACGTTCTAACAAAAGTCCAATGTATTTACCACATTACAACTGAATCACTTGTGACCTCAAAATAAAAATAGGTTTTTTCTTGAAAAAACCAACCACGGGACCCCCCAAAAAAATAAATCTTACACCACCAGTTGGACCATCCCATGTTTTCCAAGATGTTTCATCCATAATATAAATCCACATTCAAGTTTGAAAAAAATGACAATTAATAGATTTTAAAGTAAAGCAGAAACAAGGAGAGAAGTTAAAATATAAAATTAGAGTGGATTTGTGGTACATATCAAATGCCAATTCTTTTTTAAATTGGTAAGTTACTCATACACCCAATGGGTTGTGAACCCACTACTTCACCCTCCACATAGGAGTTGTAAAGGGAAGAGGTGGTGGTTGAGCTAGAGCTCATTGGCAATTTTAAGATATGCTATTTTCAATAATTTGGGAGTCTTATTCTATTACTTCAAAATTCGAGATATGGTAAAAATCTAGCACACCCCCAAAATTATATTTAGTTTTATTCCAATTGATTTGAATTGAAATGTCACTTCTCCTATAACGATGGATTGGGTACAAATGAGACATTTAGATGGAGCCAATCTTATAGCAAAAAAATAGAACAACAATAGTAATACCCGTGGTAGCCAAGTTATGAACAGTATCCAAAGGATTGAGGTCATAAACAACAGCTTCAAGGAAGCGTCTATTACAATAGCCTAACAAATTTACCACGTTTGGATGTTGTTTTGCACTTGGTTGTGTTAAAAACATTACTTCGTCCTGTTACAAATCATCTAAAAAATGATCACTTCCAAATGCGAATACAGGAAACACAAAAAATAATTGCAGGAACTTAAGTAAAAAACATATATACATTAGTACTTTCATTTGCGTTGAGATAACACGATGTTGGTAGAGTATAATCCCAAATCTTCACATTGACAACCCAATCTTCAAAAGGAAGCCAGCCATGTCGGATTGTTCCACGGTACAGTTTGCTAAATAAGGTTTCTCCAATCAAATTTTTTTCATTAAAATTGTCAGTCATATCTCCCAATTCTTCCATTGAATATAAGAGCGGCTTGTGAGATCCTACCCAACACAACACAAGAGATACAGAATTTCTTCAATTATTTAAATAAAACAGAGAGAGAGAGAGAGAGAGAGAGAGAATGAATGAATGTAGATTAATGAGAAGAATGTAAACATACCCCAATAAAATAAAAACGCAATTGATTGATAGAAAGTAGATACCAATGGAAGGAAGAGATTTATGGACAGGCAAAACGCGGGGTGGAGCGAGACGGTCAAGTTGTATAACTTGCTCTCCATGTTCAAGAAAAGCCTTATGGTAGATAAACGGTTCCCTGGTTTCCACTTCCATTCTTCTCAGCAACAAACAACACCAAAACCCTAAGGGCCTGGCAGGACATTTCAAACAATTATTTTCAGATTTTAAATAACATTACACACATTTTTTATACATTTTATCATCTACATATATTTCAAAAAATTATAAACAACACTACTCAAATTTACCAAACGGACCCTAATTCTTTAAACTTCTCTTTTCTTGCTCCTTTGTCCTTCCTATGAGCACCCACTGACCCACTACTCACTACTCAATATTTCCCATCCTTTACTCCGACTCGGACACCTTATACATACTGCATGTAAACCGTTTTTTTTTTAATTTTAAATAAAATAAAGTATAAAGTGCTATTTTAATCCCTAAAATTTACTAAAAGTTTGTTTTTTATCACTAAACATTAAAAAGTTCATTTTTTGTCCTTAAATTATTGGAAAAAAAAATCATATTTCGTCCCTAAACTACTGAAAATGTTTTATTTATATCCTTAAAATTCATTAAAAGTTTGTTTTTCATTCTTAATCTATTAAAAAAGTTCTTTTTTCATCCTTGTTTTTGTCTTTATACTATTCAAAAAAACTCTTTATAAAGTTTAGGGATGAAAAAAAAAACTTTTTAAAGTTTAGAGACGAAAAACAAATTTTTAGTAAAGTTTAGGGACCAAAATAATGTTTTACCTTAAAATAAAATTTGAAAATATCTATATCTATACTATCATTTAAGAGGCTTACTATATTTGAAATCCTTAATTTTGATGTCCAAATACTTTTTTTTTTTTTTTTTATACAAGATAGAATTTCTACTCTAATCTAATCTAAGTGTATATATGTGTGAAACTCTTTCCTGGAAACTTGAATCTCGGCCTTTACTCCCCACACCCCACAAGTATTTATACTTGTGGAGTGATCATCACACCAAGGGTGTGTGGTGGTAATGCCCAAATTCCTTCAAAGCTATCTATTTGTAAAGATTAAATAGTAGGGTTAGATATGTAAAATTACTAATTTAAAAACTCCAAAATATTAGATAAATTTTAAATAAATAAAAAATACATAGCCTACAAAAATGGGAACTCTCCCACTAAGTACTAACCCACTTATTCTAAACAATCGGTACATTTTTTTTTCTTTAAAGAAAATTAGAAAAACTAAGGTAAATAACACAGTTCTCTAATATTTTATTTAAAAATAAAAAATAAAAACACCCTCACGTTCAGTAAAAAAAAGACTCAACTAAATAGATATATACACTTATGATTTTGCTCTCCCACATTTAACTCCCATAAAAACTCCAACAATTTAAAATGCTCTTTTTTTTATTATCAAATTTAAAATATTCTTAATCTCTATATATTTCTATATATTCAAAGGATTCAAAAAGTTAGTTATGATTACAAAAAAAAGTCAAAAATACCCCTAATCTAATTAGATAATCTTTATGCTTAAAAAATAAAAATTGGGGTTAAAATTGTAATTCAACAAATTTAAAAAAAAAAAAAAAAAAAAAAAACTACTAGAGAAACTTTTTTCTTAAAAATTATGACATTCTCTATTTAAATTTAAATATATCTCACATATGTTTGATTCACTTTTTTCTAAAAACTAGCATACACTAATCCCAGCGTTGTACTCTATTTCAATTCTTAAATTTTAGTTTCTTAAAAATTCATTTATGTATAACCTCACTAACAATAGACAAATTCAAATTAAAAAAATTACATTAAACTAAAAAAAAAAAAAAAAGAAGCTCCATTGCACGTGCTTAGTGTGTGTGTGTGTGTGTATATTCTTTAAATCACAGCTCAGACTCTTGAAATCAACATTGTGGGGGAGCAAAAACTTGGGCCCTTGCAGTGGGCTTAAGCACCACATTTTATCAACAATGCGTCCGAGGAGAGGAAATCATAGGGAAACCTCGTAACTAACAGTAGAGCATGTAAGTGTGTAGGGATATTGATCCGAGAGGAATACCCTCCTCGGGTCTGGCATATGTCGGTGAGGTGGGCCCCGTCTCCCCCTTAGTCCACCTTCCAGGAAGTTCCAGAGGTGAAGATAGATTACAAATGTACACGGAAGGGATAAGGATGCAGAAATATCTTTGGAAAAAGCTGCTACCACCGCATTAAATGCATTACAGCAGCTTTCCTGGCCGCATTTATGTGGAGAAGACCTCTGAACAGTGTTTTCGATCACCTTTACCCCCAGAAAATCAAAAAGCTGTGGGAGAAGAAAGAGAAACTCAAGTACCAGGCTAGATGGCAGACAAGTGGACGACGGGATCGAACAATAAAGGACTATATAATGGAGTAAAACCTCCAGAAGAAGAAGGACACGAGAGAAAAAGAAAGAACATCAAGGAAGAGTTACTGTAGCGTCTGGAAGAACACCACCTGAAACAACCATTTTATCTAAGAACCTACCTCTCGGACATTACTTGAAATAACCAATTTATCCAAAACTTGCTCCTCGGACTTGAGATCATCACTTGATTGTGTGTTTTATTCTCCTCGGCCAAACTCCTAACCCTCATTAACTGTTGTAGGACCCTTTATTAGCCCAATTCTTTCGCCCACTCTCTTACAAATTTATTGTATTGGGCTTATTGGGCCCATCCCCTGTTTCCACCTGGGCGTGGGCTACGATTTGTGACCCTACAATTAGCGCCGTTTGTGGGGAGAGTTAGCGTTAGTAAAAATTTATGACAGTTATGGAAGGTTCAGGACCACAACAGACCAGTCCACCCCATGCAGAATCAGGGAACGTCAATCAACAAGGTGAACTCCATAACCTTGAACAGGAAAATCACGTAGATAACCAACGAGAGGGCAGCTCGCAGACGATCCATGCTGGGAGAAGTGGCTATCGACGAAGGAGCCATTTGGTGCAAGAGCACGCTGATGAAGAGGGTTTGCAACGACAAATAGAAAACTTAAAAAAGAAGCTTCATCGAGCACAACGAAATCAAACCCCTCCAAGTTCAGATGTTTCTTCCAACGATGAAGGAGAGGGCAATTACAAGAAATGCTCAGAAACTCCGCCCAGTGAATCCTATTCCTATGAAGATGAACACCCTCATAAGACGAGGAGAGAAGGTTCGTCTAGAAAGGGGGTGGGAACTAAGGTCATGAAAAAGGCTCTGAGCCAAATTTCTAAGTCCCCCTTTACTCGGGGAATAGAAAGGGCGAAGCTTCCCAAACGTTTTCATCAACCTACGTTTTCCATGTACAACGGACGTACTGATCCTGTAGAACATGTAAGCCAATTCAAACAAAAGATGGCGGTCTATTCTCAGGACGAAGCTTTGTTGTGTAGAGTGTTTCCCTCCAGCCTGGGACCGATGCCAATGAGATGGTTCGACGGGTTGAGAACTAATTCCATTAGTTCCTTTAAGAAGCTCACTCAATCATTCTGCTCTTGGTTTATCACATGCAGCAGAGTTCCTCAACCCCTAGATTCTCTGTTGTCAATGACAATGAGGGAAGGAGAGTCTGTGAGGTCATATGCCGAGAGGTATTGGGAGATGTTCAACGAGATTGATGGGGATTTTGATAAGGTCGCTGTCAGAACCTTCAAGGTTGGGCTTCCTTCTGAGCACGGCCTGAGAAAGTCCTTGACAGGGAAACCGGTCACCAGTTTGCAACAACTAATGGATAGAGTGGATAAGTATAAAAGGATTGAAGATGATCAACAACAACAACAAGAAGGAAAAGGGAAAGCTAAGCTTGTCCCTCAAGAAAGGAGAGAATTTAGGCCGGACAGGTATAATAATAACCGGCCGAGAAAGGATTACACTGAGCAGCAGATATCTAGTAACAGCCAGGTAGTCGGAGCTGTATTCCGAGAGCCCGTGCACCGAGTCCTGGAAAAGGTTAAAAATGAGCCCTTCTTCAAATTGCCCAATAAGATGATGGGAAACCCCGAGAAGAGGAACTGAAATCTCTATTGTCAATATCATAGAGACCATGGTCATACCACCAAGGACTGTAGAGGTTTATGGGATCACCTTGACCAACTTGTCCGAGAAGGTAAATTGAAACAGCTGTTGCATCATTCTAGCAGTTTGGGTGGTCAGATTGATACTCGACCAGAAAGGGAGAATCCTCCAAGACCCCCTCTTGGAACTATTAACGTTATCTTTGCGGCGCCTGGCAGAACAGGGTCATGCCCCTCCAGAGTGATGTCTGTGGCTCGCCTGTGCCCTGAGGATGATTCCCACGAGCCGAAGAGAGTTAAGTTAAGTCGGTCCCTAGTCATGGGATTCTCGGACGAAGACAAGATTGGAACTGTTCAACCTCATGATGATGCTTTAGTGATTACCCTCCGAATCGGAGGCTATGATGTAAAGAGAGTGATGGTGGATCAGGGCAGTGCAGCCGAGATCATGTATCCTGACCTCTTCAAGGGGCTAAACTTAGAAACTGAAGATCTGACGCCTTATAATTCCCCTTTAGTAAGTTTTGAGGGGAAGATTATAATCCCGAAGGGACAAGTCAGGCAACCAGTGCAAGCCGGATCGGAGATAGTGGAGGTCGATTTTATAGTGGTGGATGCTTATTCCCCTTATACGGCAATCGTTGCTAGACCTTGGCTTCATACTTTAGGAGCAGTCTCTTCCACCCTGCATCAGAAAATCAAATACCCCTCTAGAGGCAAGATAGAAGAGATACTGGGTGATCAAACCATGGCGCGGCAATGCATGATAGCAGCAATCCGACACAAGCCTGAAGCAGAATCTGAGGCTCAAAAGGAGGAGTTATAGCAGTTAAAACCCCCAATGTCATCTAATGATGGGTTATCCGAGGAAGTGAAGTGTGAAGATCTTGTAAAAGTCACAATAGGAGATGACCCGGAGAAATTCTTTCAAGTCGGATCTCAACTACCCCAGTCAGAGAGGGAGGAATTGGTAGAGTTCCTTAAACGAAACATCGATGTCTTTGCATGGAATGCTTATGAGGCTCCAGGAGTGGACCCAGACTTCATTTGTCACCATTTGAATGTTAATCCGTTGATGACCCCCAAGAAGCAGCTCCCTCGTCGGCCATCTAAAGAGCAGCAGAAGCAGTTCGTCAGGAAGTGATGAAGCTCAAAAAGGCAGGGGCTATCAAGGAGGTCTTCTATCCCGAGTGGTTGGCAAACACTATAGTGGTCAAGAAAAAGACTGGGAAGTGGCGAGTACGTGTTGATTTCACAGATCTAAATAAAGCCTGCCTTAAAGACCCATTCCCCATGCCCAAAATCGATCAGCTAGTAGACGCCACAGTCGGCCATCCTCGGATGAGTTTCTTGGACGCGTTTCAGGGTTATCATCAGATACTTTTAGCATTGGACGATCAAGAAAAAACTGCTTTTGTTACGCCAGTAGGGAACTACCACTATAAAATGATGCCTTTTGGTTTGAAGAATGCAGGTTCCACTTATCAGAGAATGATGACGAGGATGTTCGAATCATTACTAGGAAAAAATACGGAGATTTACATAGATGATATGGTGGTGAAAAGCAAAAAGGTATCCGAGCACCTAGAAGTTCTTCAAGTTGTCTTCGAAATTCTCAGAGGCCATAAACTACGTTTGAACGCCTCCAAATGCTCATTTGGTGTAGGGTCGGGCAAATTCTTGGGTTACATGGTTACTCATAGGGGAATTGAAGTCAATCCCGACCAGATTAAGGCCATCACCAATATGCGAACTCCTCGGAACCCAAAAGAGGTGCAAAAACTAACCGGAATGGCCGCTGCTTTGAATAGATTCATATCTCGATCGGTAGACAGGTGCCGACCTTTTTTCCTGTTGATCAATAAATGGAAAGGCTTTGAATGGTCGACGGAATGTGACGTAGCCTTTCAGCAACTCAAAGACTATCTTGCTCGGCCGCCGGTCATGTCAAGTCCTGAACCAGATGAGGTTCTTTTTGCTTATATTGCAGTGGCCTCCTATGCAGTAAGCTTGGTGTTGATAAGAGTTGATAATGGCATACAGCGGTCAGTGTACTACGTGAGTAAATCGTTGCACGAGGCAGAAGTGTGCTACCTTCCACTGGAAAAGGCCATCCTGGCAGTGGTGCTTGGCACACGCAAGCTGCCTCACTATTTCCAAGCACATACGGTGATTGTTCTTACACAACTCCCACTAAAGACCGTACTTAAAAGTGCAGATTACACGGGAAGGATAGCCAAGTGGAGTACAATTCTGGGAGCTTTCGATATCAAGTACATGCCTCGCACCTCAGTAAAGGGACAGGTACTCGCCGACTTGGTGGCAGAATTCACCGAACCTGAAGCGGATGGATTACTAGCACAAGGGAAAAGGGATATAAAACTAGTCGGTAGTATCTCCCAGCGTTTCCCTCCGACGTGGGAAGTGCATGTAGATGGAGCATCAAACCAAAAAGGCGCAGGGGTTGGATTAGTGTTGACATCTTCCGAGATGGTTACCATTGAAAAGTCTCTGAGGTTAGGCTTTCCTGCCACGAATAACGAAGCGGAGTATGAAGCTTTATTAGAAGGAATGGCTATGGTCCTAAGGATGGGAGGAAAGTCCATCAAACTCTTCTCGGATTCAAGGCTAGTTGTTGGTCAAGTCAAAGGTGAATTCGAAGCCAAGGACGAGAGAATGTGAGGTTATCTTAGCCGAGTAAAAATTATGCAGATGGAATTCGAATTCTTTAGCTTGCTACATGTCCCAAGAAGCGGCAACGCGCATGCGGACTCTTTGGCCACGCTTGCAACTTCCTCGGCACAGAACTTGCCTCGCATAATCCTCGTTGAGGACCTGCATCGACCCTCGACAATAGTAAACGTAGTTCAAATCAATCAAGTTAGAATGGGGCCAAGTTGGATGGATCCTGTCATGCAATTCTTAAAGGAAGATATTCTACCCGAAGAGAAAATTGAAGCTGACAAAATAAGAAAGAAAGCTACTAGTTATTGGCTGTCGGAGGATAGCAAGCTATATAGGCGTTCCTTTTCTGGGCCTTATTTGCTATGTGTTCATCCCGATCAAACTGAATTACTCTTGGAAGAGATGCATGAGGGAATCTGTGGAAGCCATACTGGAGGCAGGTCCTTAGCGCATAGGGCCATTACACAGGGTTATTGGTGGCCAAACATGCAGAGAGAAGCTTTGGAATATGTCAAAAAGTGTGATCAATGCCAGCGGTACTCACCGAGTATACACCAGCCAGGGGGAGTCCTCAATCCATTATCTAGTCCATGGCCATTCACTCAATGGGGCTTAGATATCGTCGGACCATTTCCTAAAGCTGTGGAAAACAAGAAATATCTCATAGTTGGCACTGATTATTTTACAAAGTGGGTTGAAGCAGAGCCTCTAGCCAATATCCGAGATGTGGATGCGAAAAGATTCGTCTGGAAAAGCATTGTTACTCGGTTCGGCGTCCCTCATGTACTCATCTCAGATAATGGACTCCAGTTTGATAGTAAGATGTTCAGAAATTATTATGGCGAGCTGGGGATTACTAACAGATATTCTACTCCGACTTACCCTCAAGGGAATGGACAAGCTGAAGCTGTGAATAAAGTCATACTGAGTGGATTGAAGAAGAGATTGGATGATGCAAAAGGCAGATGGGTGGAAGAGCTTCCGCACGTACTCTGGACATACAGGACCACGCCTCGTAGGTCCACCGGAGATACCCCTTTTTCAATGACTTATGGGGCTAAGGCAGTCATCCCCCTAGAATCTGGGTTCCCGACGATGAGAACAAGCCCATTCAATCCAAAAGACAACGACAAAAACTTGGCAAGAGGTCTAGACTTGATTGATGAAAAAAGGGAAAACGTAATGGTTCAATTGGCTCATTACCAATAGAAGCTGAAGCGAGGTTATGACGCCCATGTAAAGACAAGACCTTTGGCCCCAGGTGACCTGGTGCTGCGTAAAGTTGTGGGCTCGGCAAAAAACTCAGCGTGGGGAAAACTAGGACCAAATTGGGAAGGACCATATCGTATCACCTCCAATGCTGGTATTGGAGCATATTTCTTGGAAGACCTGGACGGACTTGTAGTACCCCGCCCTTGGAATGTCAATAACTTGAAAATGTATTATTATTAATAAATGTGTATTTAATCAATATTCGTTCTTTATGTTAAATATGTATGCCTCTTTCTCTCTCTCTCTCTTTGTTCTATGAAGTGTTTAAACTTAAATCCAATCATGCATGAGTCCTCGGACCAGATGACTTGGATTAGTTAGCACTCTCTCTCTTTGTTCTATGAAGTGTTTAAACTTAAATCCAATCATGCATGAGTCCTCGGACCAGATGACTTGGATTAGTTAGCACTCTCTCTTTGTTCTATGAAGTGTTTAAACTTAAATCCAATCATGCATGAGTCCTCGGACCAGATGACTTGGATTAGTTAGCACTATCTCTCTTTGATCTATGAAGTGTTTAAACTTAAATCCAATCATGCATGAGTCCTCGGACCAGATGACTTGGATTAGTTAGCACTCTCACTCTCACCGTTCTATGAGGTGTTTAAACTTAGATCCAATCGTGACTGGAGACCTCTTACCAGATGACTCGAGTTAGTTAACACTTGTTACAATTTCCTTTTAAGTATTCAAACTTAGATATAAGGGTATTATTCAAATTTCCTGTTATGTTTGATTTATTTATCCGGTTCATATGTTAACCCAATTTCCAGAGCTTCTTAATCAAATTAGTCATGCATATAACACAAAAAAAAAATGAAATGACAGAAGAATAATTCGCCATTACTTGCCATAACACGTAAAACAAAATGAGCATATCTTCATTAATAATTAGAACATAGTACAAGTCTCTAAAACGGCAAACATAAAAAAAAATACTAAAATAAATATCCTAAGTCTTTGTCTTGGGAGCTTGGTGGTCAGCAACTTGTTCTGACTGAGAAGGGGCAGCATCTGAAGTCTTATCCTGGGGAGCCTCAACCCTCTTTCCTCGACCAGCGTCTTGATGGGAATCTGTTGGGACTTCCATAGAAGCTGGAAGAGCTTGACTTGTTGCAGGAGCTTCAGATGCTGAGGCTGGCTGCTCTGGGGGAGGAGAGTCGGAACCTGGGAGCGCCTAAATATCAGGATCATAATATATGCTCTCAGGCCTCCTAAGGCTGGAATCAGCAGGGATACCAGCGGCATCAAGGGCTTTTTCCCAAGTAATGTCACAGTAGTCCCTGGCGACGGAAGAAAATTCTTCAGTCAGCCTGCTCTGAGTCTCTTGCACCCCCAGAGCATACGAGGCCTGCTTCTCGGCCTCGGCTGCCTCCTTCAGTAGCTATGCAGCTTCCTTGGCCTTGCGAAGCTCTTCGTGCAAATCTTTCACCATCTGCCTCTCCGTTGCTAGATTGATTTCGCAGATGTGTAATTCGCTACGAAGAGTCTCAGCCTGCTTCTCAGTCGTCATTAAGCCAGCCTCAGCACTGGCCTTATCCTGGAGAGCTTTCTTCACCTGCTCGGCCATCTGTTTTTGTTGGTCTTTCAGCACATTTAGATGAGCCTCGGCAGTCTCTTAGGCGTCGTGAGCAGCCCTCGTCTCATCACGAGAGTTCTTCACCCACTCCTCAGCCACGTAAACTTGTTGCGTGACCTATTATGCACAGTGAAGAAGTGGCTTAGATTTAAGAAATAATATGCAAGCAACCAAAAAAAAAGAAGAATGAACAGGATTACTTACCATAGCCAAGTCCCTTTTTAGGGAAAGAAATAGGTCAGGATGATTGAAACTCCTGTAGGCCGCCAAATCTTGAGGTAGGAGGAGGGGTTGTAGCAGAGCATCAGCCATCCGGCCTGCATGACCACCGCGAAAGTGCCCCAGAGAGGCATCCATCGCGATGGGAGCACCATCAACCTCCAGTACTGGCGACCAAGTTTGTGGTGATCGACGAACTTGAGCCACTGGTTGCTCCTCTCGGCTCTCCACGGAATGGGCCCTCCTAC
Source organism: Quercus parvula (assembly GCA_030820535.1). Classification (NCBI taxonomy): domain Eukaryota; kingdom Viridiplantae; phylum Streptophyta; class Magnoliopsida; order Fagales; family Fagaceae; genus Quercus; species Quercus parvula. The sequence continues at coordinate 24,163,690 of JAUAME010000005.1, read as the reverse complement.
TCCGATGTTCTTGTGTTGGTCTGGCCTGCTTATTGCCCCTTGATGGGCCTAACTCCCCCTCCTTAGTAGGCTCCACTGGCCTTTTCCTCCTCAAATCTGGGTTTGGTTTTAGCCCGAGGTCGGCAGGCACCTGGGGTGGAGGAGGAGGAGGGTTTGCGGATTGTTTTGACTTGCCTTTATCGTGAGGAGATGGCACCTTGTTCCTATTCCGCATCAGCTCCTTCAAGGTAGGACCAGTCTTAGGAGCCATGTCTTCCTCCTCGTCAGTTGTATCGGCAATGTAGGTTATCTCCTGAGCCGGAGTTTGCACACACGACTGCTCGTCCGCTCTCTCTTCGGCCTCCGATATAAGGACTGTTTCTTCTTCAAACCTGAACTTGTCAATCTCTTGTTCGAGGGAGGAGGAAGAAGCTGTGCCTTCTCGAAGGATGGCCTCCCCAAGTGGTACTTCACGTAATGGTTCGACAACGAGGGGAATCCCCTATGGGATGGGATGGTCAACTGGAGGAAGATCGTAGGTGGCGAGAAAGTTTGGCCGAGACACGTCTATGCGCGCCAAACGATGGTCCCCCGCTCGGATAGAATTGCCGACGTCTAAAAATGACCTCGAAATTGGCTCAAAGTCCAAAATAAGGTGAACTGCCCGTAGCTGCCCGTCGTCGTTCACAAAAATTTCTAATCTCAGCAGATAGTTCAGTGCTGGAACGTTGATCAGGCTAAGCTTAGGGTTGGTAAAAAACTTATCTATCAAGCAAGCAAATCACTCAACTATCACACAGTTGAGCCTCGGCTACAAAAAAAAAATATAATAATAATAATAATATAAAACAACTAAACAAATAAATGTAAATGCATTAAAATACTCCTCAATGCTAAAATTAGAAATCCTAAATCTAGGTTGCTCCATCTGGTTTCCCAGCCTTGGTTAGGCAGGCTAGGCCGTCACTCCAAGGCCCCGACAGGATAAGATAGTCGTCTTTCATCCCCTTGTTAGACTTGGGGAGGTAGGATATCAGTTTGACCACATTGCTACGGGACTTAAGGTAAAAGCCTGCCCGAGACTCTATATGGCCTTTATATAGGTGGGCGACGTCGTGCCAAGTCAATCCTAGCCCCAGATGTTGGTCTAAAACGTCGATTGATCCTAGGACTCTAAAGAAGTTGGGGGCACACTGGTGAGGGCAGAGTCTATGGGCACGAAGATAGTCCCGTGTAATCCTACCCATGGGGATGGTCATTCCCCCTTCTATGAAGGCAATCATAGGGATTACCACCTCTCCTACTTTCCGGTCAAACTCCACCCCCTCTGTGGTGTAGTGGCGTACCACCACCTCCTGGGGAATGTGGTACTTTTCTTTGAATAACTCTATTAGGGCCGGAGTGTTTACTAAACGCTCGAATCTACCCATTGTTAGTCTCTGGAATGTGGAATGGTTAGCCGAGGAGGTTAGCCGAGGATACAGTGGAGGTTCGGAGTGCGAAACTTACGTGAGGTTGAGTACGGATTGGTCCTCTTGTCTCTGGAAGATCGTTAAACTCTCTTTCTTGTGAAGGTATGATGGATGCCTGAATATGAATGCTCTGAAGTTGCAAGCTCTGATAAGAAACAAAAAAATAACGTCTGAAGGTTTTTATAATTGGGACGAAAGAAGGAAAAGACACAATCCCGCCCAAATATTGAAGATGAGATCTGGACCGTTGGATTTGTATTCTACCGTTGGATGTCTGGAGCGAAACGCAGTTCTAAGCGTTTAATGATGATTGTGCGAGTTCCCAAGCGTCAGAAGCTCTCGCGAAATGGCAGAAATGACCCTTACACGCGTCTGAATTTAAATATCGTTAAGGACTACATCGTAATTACGGATGTACATCAAAATCCTAATTTTTCTCCTCGGATAAGAGAGAAAAATTAGAATTTTGAGGGGCTATTGTGGGGGAGCAAAAACTTGGGCCCTTGCAGTGGGCTTAAGCACCACATTTTATCAACAATGCGTCCGAGGAGAGGAAATCATAGGGAAACCTCGTAACTAACAGTAGAGCATGTAAGTGTGCAGGGATATTGATCCGAGAGGAATACCCTCCTCGGGTCTGGCATATGTCGGTGAGGTGGGCCCCGTCTCCCCCTTAGTCCACCTTCCAGGAAGTTCCAGAGGTGAAGATAGATTACAAATGTACACGGAAGGGATAAGGATGCAGAAATATCTTTGGAAAAAGCTGCTACCACCGCATTAAATGCATTACAGCAGCTTTCCTGGCCGCATTTATGTGGAGAAGACCTCTGAACAGTGTTTTCGATCACCTTTACCCCCAGAAAATCAAAAAGCTGTGGGAGAAGAAAGAGAAACTCAAGTACCAGGCTAGATGGCAGACAAGTGGACGACGGGATCGAACAATAAAGGACTATATAATGGAGTAAAACCTCCAGAAGAAGAAGGACACGAGAGAAAAAGAAAGAACATCAAGGAAGAGTTACTGTAGCGTCTGGAAGAACACCACCTGAAACAACCATTTTATCTAAGAACCTACCCCTCGGACATTACTTGAAATAACCAATTTATCCAAAACTTGCTCCTCGGACTTGAGATCGTCACTTGATTGTGTGTTTTATTCTCCTCGGCCAAACTCCTAACCCTCATTAACTGTTGTAGGACCCTTTATTAGCCCAATTCTTTCGCCCACTCTCTTACAAATTTATTGTATTGGGCTTATTGGGCCCATCCCCTGTTTCCACCTGGGCGTGGGCTACGATTTGTGACCCTACAAACATCATTAACAATTTAAATGGTGCTATTAGAATGGAGATGGTAAAAAAAAAAAAAAAAAAAAACTGAAAAAGAACGTGGAAACGTGAAACATGAGAAATAGAGAAAGTTTGAATAATAGACTCTTTTGTTTTATATTAAGGTAATTGATTTTTTTTTTTTGCAATAATGGCAGATGTGTGTGTGTTTTTTATTTTTTATTTTTATCAATTATCATGGCAGATATATTCACAAACAAATGTGTGTTTGTTATAATTTAATTTTTTTTAATAAATGGATAAAGCAATTTGAAAGCATCAGGAGAGTGGTCCTATTTTATAGGCAATGTTTTAGTATAAGTTAGACATGTATTTTTACCTGACTATCCTTTACTTTTGTTTCTACTTAAATCTAGGGGTGTAGGAGTATTTTGGAACAAAAAAAAAATCCGGTCCAAACAGAGGTAGCCCCTTAAATAGTAGTATAGATAAATATCTTATACTTTGATCAAGTACGTAATATGCCATTAAAGAACAATTCAACATCCAAAAGCAATAGTATAATCTATAAGTTTATTTTCGAATCAATTTTAGGTTTCTTTTATCACTTCACAAAAAAGTTAATAAATCACCAAATAACATTATGTGGAAATTTTTACCTGGCCTCTAGATGTCCAAAGTAACTCAGATCGATGATTCACTTGTTCTGTCAAAATGCTACGATCAATGGGCCCAGGATTTATTGTCATGCTGCAAAAGTTATGCCATATCAATTAGAAATAAAAGAGGAAAAAGAAAAGACACAAGTTCTATGCATAAATGTGCCAAGAATGAGAGGAAAAAGAAAAGACACAAGATTTATTTTAAACCATACAATATAAAATATCGACTAAAATCCTTTAAATTTACAACATTCAATAATCAAAGTAATAAAATCAAAAAGGAAGCAAGGTAAAAGACAAAAAGATCTAAACTTTCTTTCCAGGACTTCTGTACATTTTCTCAGCAACCCTAACAAAAGTAAATAAATTTAACCCCAAAAGAAAAATACAAAAAAAGTAGCAATCTTTTTCACATTTTGCTTTATTGGAGTAATGGGTTTTGTTGACCGTTTGAATAGATCCAGAATATTTGAAGAAACAGCAAACGGGCCCTAATGAAGAAATTCAAGCATAAACTACAAATTACACTAAAACTAAAAAGTAAAGAAAAAAAATCACAAAATTAAACCAACCCCAAAAGGCCCTAATGAAGAAATTCAAGCATAAACTACAAATTACACTAAAATTAAACTTTACTAGAACTGAATCACCTACCCTATTATTTATGTGGCCAAGCATAAACCCAACATTAAAATATGATTAGTAAACAAACCCAGTTATTAATTACAAGCAGAACAACGAAATTGAGCTTAAAAATTAGACTTACCTTGCAAGCACGACCAAGGTTAGGAACGTGAGGAACGTCGGTGTATTTAGATGATGTGTGATTGAAAGCTAGACCGGAGAGAGAGAGGGATAGCGTGAAGGAACGCCGGTGACTAAGAGAGACCGGAGCGAGAGAGAGGGACGGTGTGAAGGAACGCCGGTGACTGAGAGAGACCGGAGCGAGAGAGAGGTACGGCATGAAGGAACGCCGGTGACTAAGAGAGACCGGAGCGAGAGAAAGGGACGGCGTGACTGTGAGAGAAAGGGACGGCGTGACTGAGAGAAATAGGGATGGTGAGAGAGAGAGGGACGGCATAACTGCTGGGAAGAATCAAAATGTGAAGGAGGTATAGTGCCCTAGAAATAGTGTTTATCAATCTCGATTTCCATTTAAAAAAATAACCGAAATTGTGTTTGCCATTGTCGAGTTCCATTTGGGTTTTTTTTTTTTTTTTTTTTTTTTTACCACATGGAACTCAAGTTTGGCAAACTCGAGTTCCATGTGTTTTTTATTTTTTTTATTTTTATTTTTTTATTTAATAATTCCATGTCAGATTTATGTTGGTCAGAGCTGGAGTCGAGAAGTTGAATTTTAGGCTGGAACTCGAGTTTACCAAACTTGAGTTCCAAAATCAGTCTAACTAACCAATTAGTTTGACACGCATACTATTCACCAAAAAATTTTCTAAAATCAATCTAAATTGCAAATTTTGCCTGATTGTTGCCTTTTCTACTTGGCTATACAGAAAAATTCTTATATATCTTTTGTTTGACATTATTTTTTTTCCTTGAATATATATGCTTGACATTATAAGTATCATGAACGTTTTTTTAAAAAAAGTATCATAAATTTCAAAGGCTTATAAATTAACACATTACTTTTCTTTTCATAAAAAAAAAACACACACACACACACACGCACACACATTACTTTTCTCCCAAGAAAAAAATTATTAATAATTAAAAAATATATATGTATATATATATATATATTAAAACTACTATTCTACTATCAAGTTTTTGTTACAAAAAAATTTGTATAATAAATGTAATTTATGCCATATCATTGATATCAACATAATAAATAAATTCTTGATTTTTATTTTATTTTATTTTTTCAAAAAGAGTTTCAACTTATGAGTTCTGCTTTTGATAATAGCTCTTAATTATTAGACCAAAACACTAGTCAATTTTTTGTGTAGGCGGAGATTGAACCCTAAATTTTTTATTTAATCATTAGAAATTTTACCAATTGAGCTAACTGGAACTCACTTTTTGCGTTATGTTTAAATGTTAATAACATCATTTTTTGAAGGTTATATGTAGTAAAATGTATAATATCCAATGCATAATTCATAACTAATTGAAACATTTATTTATAATGTTATAAAGAGAACAATCTCATTCATTACTACCATAATTTGTAAATTTGTTGCAGTAAAATTTTTATTAGTTTTAGCATTTTTTAGAATATATACACATATACATACACATGAACATGCACAATGAAAGCTTTCAATTTTTATATTGGCTCTATAAAAGCTTTTGATTTTAGCATTTTTTAGAATATATACACATATACATACACATGCACAATGGAAGCTTTCAATTTTTAAATTGGCTCTACAAAAGCTTTTGATTTTAGCATTTTTTAGAATATATACACATATACATACACATGCACAATGAAAGCTTTCAATTTTTATATTGGCTCTATAAAAGCTTTCGATTTTAGCATTTTTTAGAATATATACACATATAGACACACACGCGCACAATAAAAGCATTTTCTAGAATATATATATATATATATATCTACACACACATATATACACACAATAGAAGCTCTCTCTTGTGGTCTTGTGTAAGTTTTTGAAAGTCAATATACTTTCTATATCATCATTATAAAATATTGGCTTACAACTTTTCACACTATAGAAGTATTTTCTAGAATATATATTTTTTTGAAACTCTAACTTAATTTACCTAAAATTCAATTAAGTCCTTTAATTTTTAATTTTATTTAATTCAATTTTCTAACTTTCAACTTTATTCAATTCAATTCTCCTATTAGTTTTGCAAAATTGCACTACTAGTGACCCCTAAAAGCAATATAGTTTCAGAGTTTTGGCTATTACTTTATAATAAATGACCAAAAATCATTTTAAATTATTATTCAAAGAAAGATAAAAGGAAAAATAGTAATTAAATTAAAATGCATAAAACTAGACGATGTACTTTTGCAAATTTAAGAACTGAGTGCCCACCTCGAGATGATGTCATCCCCAATGATCATAATACTCATAAGTCATAACATGTCTCAAAACGACACCGTCTCCAAATTTTGGGATGGTGAAGATACCCTCCCAACGACATCGACTCCAAAAGTCACAATAGCCAAATGTTTAATTCATACAAAAATCAGAGAGAGATGGAGAGAGATCTAATAATTCTAAAAAATATTAAGATAACTTATGTTAGAATTATGATTAAATGATAAAATTCACCATTTTCTAACTACTTAAGTTTTTTGAACAATCAGAAATTTAATGGCATGTCACTTGTGTTTGATGCTTTTGAAAACTTTATTATAATGCAACAAGTATTTCTGGTGATTCAGATTGTATTGTGGTTGTGTTTGATTATAGAGAGGCAGTTGTGATACTGCTGTGAATCTACAATGAAATTGTTGTGATCAAATTATGAAAATTCTGTAGTTACAGGCTTCTTTGCAGACAGGATAAATGCTAATGTGTTTTTATAGTTATTGTAGTTACTACGAGTGTTTTTTTAGTAGTTTTCTGTATACTAGGTTGACTTAAAAAATAAAAATAAAAGGCTGATAACATTGAAGGTTGTTTTTCCATTATAACATTAGGTGAAAAAAAATATTAGATGACAAAATTACGGTATCGCATATTATTATTATTTGATAATCAAACTTCTTGACGACGAAAATTTTTGTTGCCTTTCGTCGCTAGAAAAATGGACGACAAACATTAGGCGACAACACAGGCAAAGAAAATGTTTGTCGCCAAATTTAATTGGCAACAAAACATTTTGTCGGCATAGATCTTATTTGTTGTATTCTGAGTTACTTGTAAGTTGTAACAGTTTGCATTTATTTGTTTATCCATATATAGCATATACAGGTTTAGAAATAGAGCTAGTTAACAGTTTGCATATACAGTTTTTATATTGTAATGTGATTTTGCACCTAGATTATAGAATTACATTGGCTGCTGGTGTAGTGTTATGCAAAATAACGTTTGTTATGTTAATTTCTTCTGGTGTTATGAAAAATAAACTACATAATTTTAATTATTATTTTTGAATACAGTAATTAGATTGGCTGCTGATTAGATTTTATTAATCTAAATTTGCTATTCTAAACCAGGTAGAATCTTCTAATTTTTTTTAAAAAATAAAATAAAATAAAAAACAGTTAGAACCTCAGAGCAGTTCTAGCATATTTCTCATTTGTTTCCATGGGACTAATGTATTGTGCCATATTTACTTTTTTATTTTTAATAATAATTCTTTATAAATCGTATTTTAAAAAAGAAACAATAAGAAAAAAAGGTACAACAACACCGTACAAAATCTATATGGGGCAAATAGTTGCTAAGTTCATATGTAATTTCATTAGATTATAAAATCCACCAGTACAAAATTGCAGCATTTCAGATTAGAAACACTGCATTACACAGTACAAAATCCCATTACACCATCACATGTTCTAACACATTACAAACTTAGGGAAAATAAATTCTTTTGTTAATCCTAATTTCCATTACTGCACTAAGTATGAGAAATGAACAAAACATATTACCTCTCAAAATAGTGGTTTTACTAATGATACTGTTCCTTCTAGATTGAGGGTTTTACATTTGGATTCATCATTTTTTAATCTATATAATATATAATAATGGAAGCTTAGCAATTAATTTTGTTAATCTGTGCCAAAATTTTTCATTCTTAAATGGTTTGGAAAATGAAATTAAATATGATTACAAAATAGTTTGATATATAAATGAACGATTTTACCCAAAAGCCTGCTGAGGAATCTGGTTGTGGAGGAGATGAAATAATGCTGTTGGGCGTCAAATCATGGGTTACTTAGATGTGGCCATTAAAATGAATAGCTCTTGGGTGTACATTAGAATTCGAATAAAAAACTGATTACAATTAAAACAGTTTTGCATTTTTTTTTTTATAAAGACAAAATTGCATGCTAATTGACTAGAATTACAACATAGGCTTGAGTAACTATCTAGTTAAGTAAGTAATTTATTTAGAATAAAACAAGACTTATAATTAAGAATCTGTTACAAAAGCCTAAACACAAGGAAACGCAATGTAAGTTAGAATAATACGCTGCATCAACTAAATACGACTGAGTCACTCACTTTGTGTATAGTCAACACTATGAAAATACTTCTTGTCTGCTGGAATTTTATCAACCGATACAACAAAATTTTAGGCATGCAATGCCTTGTCCATTTTTAATTAAAGTGCATAACCTTTTTTTTTTTTTTTTTGAGAAAGTAATGTGCATTTCTTAGTATGTTACAAAAGAATAAAATAGATTCACTCCAAAAAGAATAAAATACATCAACCCAATATGAAATATTGTGTATAAAGCTATAGGTTTAATTCGGTTATCAATCTCAGTAAAAACACCCAACATTGAATTTAAAATGCCTTCAAAAAAAAAAAAAAAAAAAAAGCATTGAATTTTAAATAATAAAAAATGAATGCTTTCAACTTTATTACAGAAATTTGAATAATCATACATATCAATGTGTAATTGAAGTTAACTCCACATCAGCTTTGCCTAAATTCAGAAGAGGTTTGCTTGAGCCAGCTAACATAGATGAATTAGTTGAACAACTACTACCTGAAAATTGTGTTTGATCTTCTGACACAGTAGGAATAGGTGACGTATTGGAGAATTCACACAGGTGCATTGAAGACCCAAAATACATTGGTATTGGAAACTTTGATGGAAGGTTGGGCAAAGGAGCTTCAAAATTAAGTACATGTATTACTTGCCTTATAGAGGGTCTAATAGTGGGATCGGGATGGCAACTCCACAATCCAACTACCATCAAACTCTCAATTTGCTCTTTATCAAATTCCATACCTAATCCCTTATCAACAGCTTCAAGAAGTTGGTCTTTTCCATAAAGGTCCCACACCCACTCCACTAGCCTGACCTTGCTAGGTTCTGCTCGTGGCTCAATTGGCTTTCTACCACAAGCAATTTCAAGAGAAACTACCCCAAAACTATAAACATCAGATTCTTTTGAAGCCCTACCAGTGGTGACACACTCTGGGGCTAGGTAGCCCATAGTGCCTGCCAAAACAGTAGTTTGTGAGCCCAATTCAGGGTCTACAAGTCTTGCAAGACCAAAATCACCAAGTTTGGCATTGAAATTTGAATCCAACATGATATTGCTAGACTTTATATCTTTATGTACCACACACTGCTCCCACCCTTCATGAAGGTATAGTAGTGCAGAAGCCAATCCTTGGGCTATTTTGTATCTTATTGGCCATGTTAGCGTAATCTCTGCTCCGAATAGATGAGAATCAAGGCTTTTATTAGGCATGTATTCGTATACAAGAAGTAACTCACATTGTTCATGGCACCAACCAATGAGTTGAACTAAATTCTTGTGTCTCAAACAGCTAATGATCTTCACTTCTGACATGTACTCCTTCTTTCCCTGCTTTGATCCTCTTGAGACCCTCTTAACCGCAACTTCTATATTGGATTCACTTAACAAACCTTTGTAAACGCCTCCAAATCCTCCTTCTCCAAGCTTCCCTTGTTCAGTAAAGTTGTTTGTTGCATTCAGAAGTTCACGGTATGTGAACCTTCTTGGCCCTGTTCCTTTTTCAAATTCAATATCCATATTGTCATCATCACCCAAATCTTCTGTGTTCCTACCGGCCCTTCTTCTCCAAAAAATAAACCAAAGTACACCTAAAGTGCAACACACAACAGCTGAACTTACTGCTAAACCAATCCCCAATCCCAAATTATTTTTCTGGCTCCCATTTTCCGTGCTGTTTTTTTGAGTGAATCCATCTTCCGTCTTATTTGGCTGAGTTAGCACATCTTCTACCTCTAAAGTTGAATTGAATGACCAAGAAAGTATTGTATGGAACTCAGCCCCGTCGCCTGTTGCAGCAGAGAAACCAACGCTAACCCATTCTGGCAAAACATTTTTCAAGTTAACATAATCAAAAAGACCAGTAGTCTTGTTTGAGTCTGGAGAAATAGCATAAGTAAGGAACACGCTAAGATTTTGGGTTGTTGAGTTATAACTTACCCATGCATTTAATGTTTCACCGTTCGAAATACTTCCCCTGGGCCATGAGAAACTTTTCTTCGATTTAACGGAATTGACATCGATTCCTACATGATTAGCACTTGGATCAAACTTATTTAGGAAGGTGTCAAACTCAACAGCAACAATTTCATTTTGAGTGCTATTATCCAATGCAGGATCTAAGAGCATTAGCATTGGGAAATGCTAATGCTATTCTATTTTACAATTCTAAAAACCACTTTATCATTTATACCATCTTATTTTACAATTCCTCCACATCCTAAACTTCTATTTTAATTAAAATATTATTTTTTAACCTTTCTTTATTATTTTTTTTCTAACTGAAACTTTTGCTTTCCTAGGCTTTTCCAACAGTCTTTTTTTTCATCTCTTTCTCCCTCAACACCGATTCAACACAAAAGGCCTTCCTCTCTTTCTCCCTCAACACCTGTGTGACACACACAGACCCATCAAAACAAAAACCCAGAAAAATCCAAGCCACCACTGCCCACTGCTCACCAAAATCCCAGCAAAACAAAAACCCATATTAAAAAAAAAAAAAAAAAAAACCCAGCGTCACAACAGAAGGAAAAAAAAAAAAAAAACCCATCGGATAGAGCCAACAAAGCCATCAACAGAGCCACACACAGAGCCATCAACAGAGCCGATTTGAAACCCAGGCCGTCGAAAATACCCAAAAATCATCACCGGAGCCACCATCGGAGCTACCGATGATCAACCCAAACGATCCACCCACCGATCAACGGATCCACCATTTCAAACCCACCGATCAACCAATCCAAACCCACCATCAACCGATCCCAGCCCAACGATCCAAACCCAGCTCGCCGATCCACGCTGATCCAACCTCCAACCTCAAAAATCCAAAACGCAGCACCGGTGCAATGAGAGAGAAGCCGTGCGATGAGAGATGAGAGGCCGTGTGATGAGAGATGAGAGAGTGGCCGTGTGAGATGGGTGAGAAATTTCGGAGATGGGTGAGGAATTTTGGCGATGAAGTTTCAGGGAGGAGAGAGCAACTGGAGAAAGAGAAGGAAGAGTGAGAAGAGCACAGAAAAATGAGAGGGATGAGAGAGAAATTACGGGTAAATAGGAGAATAAAATATTATTATTTTTTTACAATTTGGTGAACAGTACAATTCTATGTATAGAATTGTACTGTAGCAGTATTGCAAAATAATTTGCAATATTGCTCTTTACCATTCTCTGATGCAGGAGGGTTTTAGGTTTAAAATGTCAAATTCCTCTTAGATATGGCATTAGCATTTCCCAATGCTAATGCTCTAATAGTCCGAGAGCCCCACCTGTTGAATTATTAGGGATGTTAGAACCATTTGGTGCGATGAAGAAGGCAAGCCCATCAGCAGACCAATTCGCATTAGTAGCTTTAATTATAAAGGAGAAGTGAGTAGTGAAGTCTGTGAGCCTCCCTGTCCTATTTTCCCAAAGCCTCACCGGTTCCTTATATGTGGCACGACCAACACTTTGTTTAATATTCTCCTGAAGTGTATCCTTTGTGAGTTCGATATAACGATGTGAGTTTATGAGTGCATCACCTGTGCAGTTAATGTAAGTGTCGTTGAAACTAGTTAAGTCAAAGTGAATTGGCAATACAGGGGGAAGTAGCAACAAAAAGAAGAAGAGAAGAGATTGGAGTTTTTGAGGTTGAGAAAGGCAAGAAGGTAATGTCTTGGAGAGAGCCATGGTTGAACTTGAATACAGACAAGAGCTCTGTGCTATTTCTATTTTATAGTAATTTTTTTTCCCTTCTTTAAATGTTTGTAGTTTCACCATTTTGATTGCCCTTACTTTAAGTTGTCCTCGTCAATATTTACCAAGTCTACCAAATTACAAAGTCAAGCACCCCAAATTTTCAATTAATTGGATTGATTAGGTTAACAAACTCCTTAGAAATTAGAATCTTCGAATGGGTCATGACCAGTCTCCTATTTTTGACTTTGGTGTATAAACAAATACTATTACTAACGCTTGGATCCTGAGTCACCTACATGATTGTTGCCTTTACTACTTTGCTATACATCACTCTCACACACACACACACACACACACACACACACACACACACACACACATATATTTGTTTTGTTTGACATTAACTTTTTGGCTAAATGGTAAACTACACCCTTAAAGTTTGAGAATGTTTGGATTTTACATCCTGAAGTTTAAAGTTTTAAATTTAACTCACCTAAGTTTGGGATATTTGAATTTTACACCTTAACGTTTTAGAATTTGGTTGAGATTAGAAATATCATAAATCAAAGTCTTATAAATTAATACATTACTTTTCTCAAAAAAACAATTATATATATTAATCACCAAAAAATAATATAAAAAACAATAAAACTATAAATGTGATTTCTGCCATATCAACATAATAATTAAATTCCTAAACAACTTTTTGCTTTGTGTTTAAATGTTAAAAACATCTTCTTTTTTAAGGTTATGTGCAGTAAAATTTATACTATCAAATGCATTACTCATAACTAATTTAAACATTTATTTATTATATTATAAAGAGACAACAATCTCATTCATTTTCTACCACAATTTGTAAATTTGTAGTAGTAAAATTGCTATTTGTTTCAGCATTTTCTAGAATATATATATACACACACACATACACACAAGCACAATAAAAGCTTTCAATTTTTTGTTGGCCCTCTCTTATGCTGCAATATAAGCTTTTGAAAGTCAATATATTTTCATATCATCATTATAAAATATGGGTTAAGATTAAAATTTTCACCCTCTAACTTAATCTAAAATTCAATTAAATTCTTTAATTTCAATTTTATTCAGTTCAATTATATTTCATAAAAAAACCATATAGAGGGATCCAAGAATTCCAATAAATATTAAGAGAGCATGTGTTAAAATTATTATTGTTAGGTTCTAAGTATTTAGGAACTAATGTATTAGAACTCTAATGTGTATTGTTGGCAAACCATGATCAAAACAGGTTGTTTAGTCTTGTTTAGACTTGCTCAAAGTTGTGCATTTTATGTAAAGTTGGAATTGAGTTGCTGCAGAATTAAGTGTGCATTTCGGCCTGGCTCGATCGATCGAAGCTTAGACTCGATCGATTGAATCTCAAGCAGAATATTTTTTCTGCAGATTTTTCCAACTCAGCCCTTACCTATTAAAACGTATAGGGTTTTATGCTTTGCCCTAGGTATAAAAGGCAAACCCTAACCACGTTTTTGAGGTTGCTTTATTTGCTGTGTATGTGAATCTCTTGTGAGATTTAGAGATGGTTGCCTTCACACATGCTTAGGATTATCAAGAAATAGATTTCATTGATAGCGTGTCCTCGTACTTGCAGGAGAATCCAAGAAAGAAGGAGTCCGTGGTCTTAGAACTTGCATGTGGTCGTGTCAGTAAATTTCTACTGATGGGTAGCAATAGGATGTTAGTGGTCTAAGGCGCTATTGTAAAACTTCGATTCTTTCATAGTGGATTCAGGTTTACCTTGAGGATAACTAGGTTAAATCCTCCCTAGGTTTTTACCGGTGTAGTTTCCTGGGTCATCATATCATTGTATTATTTATATTTCTGCTGCTTTGCATGATATGATATATTTGTGTTAACCTAGATTTGTTAATTTGACTAAGTTAATCACTTGGCTAATTACATAGGTTAATCTAGTTGTGTTTTTGAGGGGTCTAAAAACAAACAAGTGGTATTAGAGCGGGAAACTCTCTTGTTGTTGATCTTTTGATCTAAGAGCTAATCCTTGACCCCTGTTGTCATGGACAATTTGAAGTGTCTTTCTGATCATGTTTCTGCTCATGCTTTTGTTGATTTATTGATGCTTGTAAAACTCTTCGTAAGGAATTATTGAAATCTATGAAAATTGCTAAGAAATTCAAGGAAGAGTTAAAATTGGCTAATCTTGAAAAAGAGGAATTGGTTGTTAGATTAGATGAATCTAATAAAAAAAATTAATTTTTGAGAAATCAAATTTCCTCTCGAGATGAGAAGATGAAAAGCTTGGAACAAGAGTTAGTTGAATCTAAAGCTAAAATTGAAAATTTGACTAGTACCAAGTCTGTTATTGATAACAGAAGTGTTTATGTTTCTCTTAAGCCTAAATTTGAGAAAATTTATATCCCTCCTTTTAAGAGGAATAATAAAGAAAATGCTTATTTTGCTAGGTTAGACAAAGGTAAAAGTTCTGATATAGGCGCTGAAGTTTCTAAACCTAAGTCTAAACCTATTGTTAGAGAGCATAATAAATCTGTTTTTGTACCTACCTGTCACCTTTGTGGTGTTGGTCATATTAGACCAAATTGTTCTTTCTTGAGGCAAAAACCAAAATTTGAGACTTGATTTGTTGTTAGGAATACTGATGTTCCTAAATTTGTTCATGTTTGTCATTTTTGTGGAAAGTCTGGACATATTTGTCGAAACTGTTACAAGCCGCAAGCTGCTAAGTGAGCAAACAAACCAAAAGTACTTGTGCATCAAGCACAAGATTCTATGGTGCTTATTGGTGAATTGGTAAAGGCTCTAAACCTTTATTCCAATCCTAGAGTTGGTAATCATTCTCATGTGAATAAGAACTTCAATGCTCGAGGTGCGTCTAGAAAGTTTTGGATGCAAAAGGCTCAATCTAATTGACTCCTTCTTACATGGTCCTTGTGCTTCATTGCTATATCCTTTGTGACCATTATTCTTTGGTTTTTTGTTTTCTTTGTTTCTAGGATTTGCATTGCATAACATTCATGCATTTCATTCTAGGTTGTTTTTGTTTATTTTTTTCCAAATAAAAATGAGGGGGGTGGGGGGAAGGAAGAAAAAGGAAGCAAATTGTGTTTTGCATTATTTTCTTGGTTTTGAAAACAAGGTTGGTCAATTTATTTTCACATAACATGTCTTTTGTACCTTGTTTAGCTTTGATGAGCTTACTTATTGCACTTTACTAATTGAAGCTTTGTAGTGCATGTTGTGTGGGAAAGAAGTTTATGGTTTTAATCACTTTGTCTTGATCTTGAAGTTACATGTCTTTGATTGTTGGACTTGAACCTTTTGAGAAATGCATAAATAACCATCTCACCACTGTTCACTAGCCAATCATGAACAACTTAGTGCAAATCGTAAGATTTTGTGCTCGTGAAAGTGTAGCACATGCACAAAAAGAACATAAGGTGTAGCTTCAGTTTAATGCTTAAAATTGGTGTATACATTATTGGACTTAAAGCTAAATCAAATAAATAAAATTGGTTTGTACATTATCTCGGCTATTTTAATAAGTTTCTGAACAATTAAAATTTGTGTATACAATATAAGGCAAAATCAAGAAACTTACATGATTGCAAGCTTATGATCTAGGAGATGTGGGAGTTATATGATGTAACTCTTTTAGTGATAGTCTCTTTCAAATCCTATATGATGAATTTTGTAGACTTTGTGTTTGATTGTTATTCACATATCACCTCACATGTATCTCAAGCTTTTGCTAGTTGCACACACTACATAAGTTACTCTTTGCTAAACATTGTACATGTAATTGTGTGTGTCTTTGGTTTGACCAACCAAGTTTGAAAATACCTTGAGTTTTATGCAAAACATATTTGATGCTTGAGAATTTAAAGGGAGAATGTTCGAAAATCTTAATTTAGGGAAAATTGGGTTTAAAACTTGTGTTTTTGAAAAAACATTTCATCTCATACTCATGCATTTTATTCATAAAATTCAATACTTTGAGGAGTTTCTACACAAAATTTGCTGTGTTTTTCAAAAATGTGTTTTTTCCAGAATTTCGATCAATCAAGGTTGTTTTTCGATCAATCGAAATTGTGATTAAAAATTTAAGTAAGCCTCTGCCTGTTTCGATTGATCGAACCTAAAATTTCGATCAATCAAAAATTGTGAATAAGGTTTTTTTAGAAAACTGATTTTGACTTGCTAAAACTCACTTTTCAAAAGTTTTTCAAACTTCTCTCTCTCTTTCTCCGAATCAGACAAGGCTTAACATCAATTTTTTGTCATTTTCCTCCATTCTTTTTGCAAGGTTTTCCTCTCCCAAGGTTGGTAAGACCTTTATACCCTTCCTTTTGCATTTATTTTCATGTTTCATGCATAAATTCATGCATTATTTTGGGTTTTTCGGACCTATGCATATATTTGGGGTTTTTGATGATTCAAGCTTTATTTTGTGAAATTGATCATTGGGTTTTTGTCCTACAATGTTATAAACATGATCTATGGTGTTTAATTTGATCAATTTGGTGTTTTGTGAGAAATTCAAAATTCTAGGGCTTGAATTTACCCAATTTGGGGATTTTGTTCAAATTGAGTTTAATTGATGAAATTGACTTGTTGGATTGATGTAATTGATCATTATAATCTGTCTTCTAACTTGTGTGATGATCAATTGGTCAATTTCTTACAAATTGAACAAGTGGTTTTTTTAAATTTTTGGGGGTTTTGTTAGAAACTCTATGCTCAAGCCAATTTTGTGAAGTAGAACTTATATTGAATTTATTCTCACTACATTAGAGCATGCATCATGACATTTATTTGTTCATGCATCATATAGATTTTTTTTTCTATATTTTTTTTGTGCTAACTTGCAGTCTGCCCTTTGTTTTTTTCTTTCTGTTCTTTTTGGTTCTATTTTGTGTCTTTGTCCTTACCCTAGCACCATGCCTAGGAAGATTAGAGCTCATAGGACACCCTCCACTTCTTCTGAATCTCCCTCTAGGAGTGAGTTGTTTCGGAGTGACAAAAGAAGAGAGTTATATGAGAAGCTGAACAGTAAGAGAAAGATTAGGGCTGAGCGGAAGGTTGTGTTAGATAAGTTAGATCCTGCCATTAGGGAAAATTTTGAGAGTAGGGGCTGGTTGCCTTTGTTGGAGATAGATAATCCATCCCTGACCGCCCTGATTAAAGAGTTCTACTCGAACCTCTCTTACCACATCTATGATGCCAACACCTTGGTTAGGAGTTGAATACGAGGTGTAGAGTTCACCATCATGGTTTTCAAAACCGGGCCGGATCGGGAGGTCGGACTGTGAAAACTGGGAACCGGGATGAAAACCAATTTTTTAAGCCTAAAGAACCGGATTTTTTGTTAATTTTGTGAACCCCTAAAACTAGGGTTGGATCGCATGAACTGGTGAGAACCGTGCGGTCCAACCCTTTAGCAATTTAAAAAAAAAAAAAAAAAAAAAAAAAAAAAAAAAAAACAACTTAACACAATTTTATTCTACTTAATTAAATTATCCATCTCTTACAAGGAATAAAAAAAATTATAATTAAAATCCTTCAAAGATATTCGACTTTACTTAAAAAATTAATCATAAATTTTAATGTTTTCATGGTTATTATTTTATTTTATTAACTTTTGTATTTAATTATTAAATATATGCTTGAAAATCATTAAATTTCTCTCACATATATAGATATATTGTCAATTTTGCTAGTTTTATAAATTTAATATCTATATTTAGGCTTTAATTAATTATGACGTCATCACAGTTCGACATTGGTTCGACCTCAAAAACCTTGAACCTCTCCCTTTTACGGTTCAATGAACGGTCCGGGTCTGAAAACCTTGTTCACCATTACCCCTAGGGTAGTGACTGAGGCTCTTAGTGTTCTAGTAGTTAGGTAGCCCGTCTATCCTTATGCGGAATCTCCATCCTTTGATGACGTTATGTCATACATCACTAGGTCTTCTATCTATTGGGGTTCTGATCCTCGGATCATGTCCGCTGAACTTACTGAGACTACCTATCTTTTCTTTAGGATAGCGTGTCATTCTTTGTGGCCTATTTCTCATTTCCACACCATCCCTATTGAGCGATGTGTGTTTTTGTACGCCCTTATTTCTGGTGCTTCTATTAGTTTTCCTTATCTGTTTTTTCGTTCTTTGAATAAAGTTCATAGGAGTTTAGCCATCGCTCATGCTCTTTTTCATCCTATTTTCATTCATTGGATTTTGTTGTTTCTTGGTTTAGATGACTTCCCTGCTGGTAAGCCCGTACATGTTGTAGCTCCCATAGGTGCCACCTTCCTTAGGCAGAGGGCTACTCATATGAGAGCTAGCTCTACGCGTCCTAGAGTTGAGCCTTCTGGAGCTGTACCCCCCTCCCTCTATGAGAGACCGCGCCCCCGGCCCCCTTTTAATAGGATGTTTTGGGCCAAACCCACGTGAATGGGTGGAGTCATGTTGTTGCCCCTCAAAATGAAGGTTCGACTAGTTATATTTTCCCCCTCAGATTAGGGGTTTTACAATGGAGTCGCCACTTATTTAATTATTGGAAAAATAAGAAAACCATAATTGAAAAGAATTCCTCATTTTATTAATTTGAAATTGAATTTACATTGATCATAGGAAAATTACATGGCTTTGGTCCTAGATACAACCTAAGATAAAGTACATGGCTTTGTTTCCTAGTTACAATCTAAAAATTAAAAATTACACGGACAAGCATTTGATCTATCAACCTTTGATCTAAGTTCGGAGGCTATGTTACAAGGTGGGAAGGGGTTACGCATCCACCTTGCCTGGTGAAACCGGTCTTCTAGACTATGGTGGCCAACATTCATATCACATCATCCAATATGTCAATCAAGTTACATGTTGAATTTAATGTGTGTGCACGTGATAAACCCTAATTCAATTTATTTAGCATTGCATTTGGATTGAAAAATAAATTCTAGTGAATGTGTGTGGATGGTGATAACCTAGATTCAAGGATTTGAAAAAATTATTAAACAAACATATCTTTCATATATTTTGATGTGGATTTAAGATCAAAACTAGTGTTTATGCATGAACATGTGATGAACAATCAAGAACATGTGAAGAACATATAAGAACATTCAAACATATTCAAGAGAATTTAAATAATTACTATCATACTTTAATCCTAAATTCCCATCATGGCAACACAAAAAACAAGTAAAGGAAAATGATTATACCTT
Organism: Quercus parvula; assembly: GCA_030820535.1. NCBI lineage: Eukaryota > Viridiplantae > Streptophyta > Magnoliopsida > Fagales > Fagaceae > Quercus > Quercus parvula. The sequence continues at coordinate 24,144,206 of JAUAME010000005.1, read as the reverse complement.
CATGCAATATCCATACAGTGGAGGAGGAGACTCTTGGTAGAGGTCCTAAGGGTGAAGGAAAAGAAGAGTTAGGAGAGGAAGAGTGAGTCTCACTCAATACCTTGACTCTCAGGAAGACCAAGATATGACAAGACTACTCAACTTCACTAGAACTCAAGAGAGGAGAAGAGATAAGGGTTTTTTTGTGTCTTAGAATGAATGAGGGGGGTATATATAGTAGTGGTGGAGAAAATATGAATGAAAGGCCATTTAATGAGGGTTGACAAAGAATCATGAACCTAGACCTCATTTTATCCTTTGGGGAAATTTGGTGTATTAAATGGAAAGATTGGTGAGACTGAGGAGCAAGCAAAGTTCGGTTTTCCCGTAGCTGCTGTAACAGCATATAGAGCCAACTTTGAAAAATCATATCTAACTCAATTCTGATCGGAATTGCCTCATTATTGTGCTCAAATTGAAGCCCCAGATGTCTAGTTTCTGGGAAAATTAATCTCATTCATAGATTCAAAATATTCTGAGAGATATTAATGAAATGGTGAGCAGAGGTCATTTGTTAGAAAATGATTTCAGCACAATTAACATTAATAGGTCCCAAATTAGCTCTCAATTAACATTAAATGGCTCCAATCACTCCCATTTCAAACTTAATTGGTTCTAAATTTACTCTAATTAAAAGATAATTGCACAAATTACTCATTGAATAATTAATGTTTAACTATCTAATTAATTAGGTGTATGCAACCTCACCATAAAATGTAGTCCTAACCAATCAAATTATGACACATCATCGATCTCAAATTGATTATACTTATAACCAATTGAAATTAATTGCTCATAATCACATATAGTCGGACTCAATTTGTGATGGTGCATCTTAGCCATTAAAATTTGATTTGATGATAACTTTCAATCTGGTGGTTCGATTAGGGTTCATGACCAATCGATTTGATCGTTACAACATCAAGATCATTTTGGTGAAATGAGATTAAGGATCTAAGGACCAGAATCAAGATACATATTTACAAGGTGAAATTACCCTTTTACCCTCTATATGAGGTTAAATGCGGGTTGCAAAATAAGATGTCAACACCCTCTTCTACAGGTGATGCTTTGGCTAAGGCATCTGGTGCTGCTACTGATGATGCTGATGTTCCTCCACCGACTACTTCGGATGGTTCAGACATTCAACGTACGTTGGATCATGTCTTGACCGTTCAGGCAGCTCATGGATAGATTTTGGTGGATGTGCTTAATGAGATCCATGCCTTGTGAGCAAAGTTGGCACAATATTGACAATCCTTATTGCCACCTCCTTTTGATGATGGATTTTGATTACCCTTTGGCATTTCGTCACAAAAAGGGGGAGTACATTTGGACATTTGTAGAGGTTTTTTGTTTTCAGGGGAGAGACTTTTGTTTGTTGGAGCTTGTGGAGATTAGATTATATCTAGGTGCTTCACTTTGTATTTACTTTTTTGGCTCTTGATGTATTTTTGTTAGGCTATTCATGTTAGGGGTAGATACATTTATTGTTTTATATGTTTTTTGTTTCATTGATTATTGATTTATATTTATGAGTTATTCATTGATATATGCCTCTATTTTGTGTTGTTTGAAATCAAGAATTTATTTTATTTACTTGTATTTTCTACACATGCGTTTATGCATTTTGTTTAGTGTTTCAGGAAATATACAGGTTGATTCAATTGAGCTGCTATCTACACTTGCAACTGATGGATAGTAATTAGGATTAGATTTGTTATAATGGGCATTTTTTTTGTAAAGGGCTTTTCTTTGTAAACTTTGAGTTTTTAGTTGTGTTTTGTCACGGATTACTAAAGGGGGAGTTTCTTAGGTTCTAAGTACTTAGGAACTAATGTATTAGAACTCTAATGTGTATTGTTGGCAAACCATGATCAAAACAGGTTGTTTAGTCTTGTTTAGACTTGTTTAAAGTTGTGCCTTTTATGTAAAGTTGGAATCGAGCTGTTGCAGAATTAAGTGTGCATTTCAACCTAGCTTAATCGATCGAAGCTTAGACTCGATCAATCGAATCTCGGGCAAAATGTTTTTTCTGCAGATTTTTTCAACTCAGCCCTAGCCTATTAAAACGTATAGGGTTTTATGTTTTGCCCTAGGTATAAAAGGCAAACCCTAGCCACATTTTTGAGGTTACTCTATTTGCTGTGTGTGTGAATCTCTTGTGAGATTTAGAGGTGGTTGCCTTCACACATGCTTAGGATTATCAAGAAGGAGATTTCATTGATAGCTTGATGATCATTCAGTTGCTACACTAAAGAGCTTAAAGAAACACAAGCGGGTGTACTTGTACTTGTTGGAGAATCCAAGAAAGAAGGAATTCGTGGTCTTGGAACTTGCACGTGATCGTGTCAGTAAGTTTCTACTAGTGGGTAACAATAGGATGTTAGTGGTCTAAGTTGCTATTGTAAAATTTCGATTCTTTTATAGTGGATTCAAATTTACCTTGGGAATAGCTAGGTTAAATCCTCCCTAGGTTTTTACCGGTGTGGTTTCCTAGGTCATCATATCATTGTGTTATTTATATTTCCGCTGCTTTGCATGATATGAAATGATATATTTGTGTTAACCTAGATTTGTTAATTTGACTAAGTTAATCACTTGGCTAATTACATAGGTTAATCTGGTTGTATTTTTGAGGGGTCTAAAAGCAAACAATTATTAAGTAATTAAATTCACCATTTTCTAACTAGTTAAGTGTTTTTTTTTTTTTTTGAGTAAAATATAATTTAACAATACGTTACTTGTGTTTAATGCTTTTGAAAATTTTATTATTAATGCAACTCATATGTTTTATGCTTAGGATAAATACTACATCAAATGCTATGTTTTTGTAGTTTCTCTAGTTATAGTAGTTGTGATAAATGCTGCTAGCATTGAAGGTTGTTCTCTATTATAACATTAGGGGTAATTCTACTCTCTCCATTTTTTTGGGTACAATATTCATTAGTAGGCAACCTGCTTAAACAGGTTACTAAAATATCAAATTTGACGGTTTCATCTTCATATTATGCAATTCCAACATCACATGTGATAGTTCTTTTGTCACATTTGGTGGTTCCCTTATTTTTTTCACATTTGATAGTTTCATTCTCACATTGTATAGTTCCAACATCACATGTGATAATTCTTTTGTCACATTTGGTGGATCCCTTATTTTTTTCACATTTGATAGTTTCATCCTCATATTGTACAATTCCAACATCACATTTGATAATACTTTTGTCACATTTGGTGATTCTTTTTTTTTTTCCTCACATTTGACAGTTCCATTCTCACATTATGCAATACCAACATCACATTGATTGTACTTTTGTCACATTTGGTAGTTCCTTTATTCTTTCTCACATTTGACGGCTTCATCCTCACATTATATAGTTTCAATATCACACGTGACTATTCTTTTGTCACATTTGGTGGTTTCCTTTTTCTTTTTTCTCATATTTAATGGTTCCATTATCACATTCGACAGTACTAACATCACATTTAACATTACTTTTGTCACATTTAGTGGTTTCTTTATTTTTTTTTCACATTTGACGGTTTCATCCTCATATTGTGTAATACCAACATTACATGTGACTTTACATTTGTCACATTTAGTGATTCCTTTATTTATTTTTTTCTCAAATTTGATGGTTTTATTGTTACATTAGGCAGTACCAACGTCACATCTGACTGTACTTTTATCACATTCAATGATACCCTATTTTTTTCTCACATTTAACAGTTTCATTATCACATTGGGCAGTACCAACACCACTTCTGACTGTACTTTTGTCATATTCAATGGTACCTTAATTCGTTTCCACACATTTGATAGTTCCATTGTCACATTGTTTAGTACCAACATCACATATGCTTGTACTTTTGTCACATTCTGTGATTCCTTTTTTTTTTTTTTTTTTTTTCCTTACATTTGATGATTCCATTATCATATTAGGCATTGCTAACATCACATCTAACTGCACTTTTGTCACATTTGGTGGCACCCTAATTTTTTGTTTTCACATTTGACAATTTCATCGTCACATTAGGCAATAGCATCATTACATCTAACTGTACTATTATCACATGTGGTAGGACCATTATTATTTTTTTTTTTCACATTGACAGTTTCAACGTCACAATGGATAGTGCAAATATCACACTTGACCATACTTTTATCACATTCAATAATACTCTAATTTTTATCTCACATTTTACAATTCCATAAATACATTGGGCAATACCAATATCACATCTAACCGCCTTTTGCTACATTTGGTGGGACAACTAATTTTTTTACCAGATTTGATAGTTTCATCATCACATTAGACAGTACCAACATCACACATGACCATACTTTTAACACATTCAATGGTTCCCTTATTTTTTTTTTCTCACATTTGATGGTTTCATTTTCACATCAAGTAGTACCAACATCACTTTTAACCGTAGTTTTGTTATATTTGGTGGTACCTTATTTTTTACTCACATTTGATGGTTCCATCGTAACATCACACAGTACCTACATCACATCTTACTATACATTTATCACATTCATTGGTATCCTTGTTTTCACTCGCATTGAAAGGTTCCACCGTCACATTAAAGAAAACAAATTTTTTTTTGGACTCACCATTTTCGGATTTTGAGAAAAAGAAGGAAAAAAAAATTTTGTTTTGAAAAGCCCTTTTTTAAAAAAATAATAATAATAATAAAACAAGCTTTGACATGTTTAAGAAAAATATTTTTCCTTTTTGAGAAGAAACATTTTTGGGAAATGAAGAGTATTTTGAAAACACATCTTTATTTTCTTTTTCTTGGAAGTTTCGGGTTTCACCTCCCCCCCCCCCCCCTCTTCTTTTAAGACTTCCTTTTTTATTTTTTATTTTTTTGAAAGATTAATTTGAAAAAAGATGAGGAAAAAATTTTAAAAAATTATTTTCTTGGAATAGAGGTGTAGGGGAGATGTATATCCAAGCATTTTTCTTTATGGCATAGTATTAACAAGAGAAATAAAGAGACAACAAAATATAATACATGCAGAAAAATAAAGTGATTTAAATGTAAACACTTGGAATTTATATAGCAATAAAAATAAAGACTTGGAATTTAACTGACAAGAAAAGTAAAGGCTTGGAATATTGTAAAGTTGATTAAAATGTTTTTATTTTGGTTTCCCCCTTAAATAGAGCTTAATCCCCTTCAAGCCTTTTGGATCCTTCAACATAAAGAAGTGGGAGTTCTTACGCCATCACCACTCTTATGAGACATACTCATATTGTGCCCTAATAGGGTTTAAACACCATTTAAAGAGGATAATAGAAAATCTTTTTTCTTTTTAGTGTCTAGATATAATACACACACACACACACATACATATGTAAGAGCAATAAAGTAAAATGGGTTGGGGATGTGCAAGAAATTAAAAGGGAGAGGGGGTTGCTTGAAAGTAAATGGGATGACAAATAATATAAAGGGGGAAGGGGGAGTGCAAGAAAATAAATGGGATGACAAGTAATGTAAATGCAATAAATAAAATCCTAGATGCCTAGGTGGTATGAGATTTTTCCCCTTAAGGGTACTTCCCATTCATGGCCTAGGTGATGGGCCAATACCCATCTCTCTCTCTCTCTCTCTCTCTCTCTCTCTCTCTCTCTCTCTCAACGAGTCTTCGTATCCTTTTTTTCCCTTTTTGCATTTGAGATATTTTAAAATATTTGAAATTTGAAATTTTGTATTTTTGATTAAAATTTTTTTTTTTTGATTGTATAAAAAGTCTTAGTGTGCCTATTAGTCTCTCACTCTCTCTACCTTTCCAAGTGACTCTTTGGCACGGATGGCTCAAATTGTCATTGTTTATTAATTTTAATAAAACCAATGAGTGTGATTTCATATAAGTTCCAAAATATCATTATTGTCATCTTAAAGTTAGAGAAATGCTTTAGATTTTTTTTTTTAATAATAAAATTAAAGGGCAAATGGGTCAAAATATGTTTCATCATTCTATGCCGAAAAAATCCTTAAGCAAACATAATAAATTAAATCAAAAGGATATAAAAGATGATTCATGACCTCGCATAGTTTTTGAGCCCAATGGGCTTTGATGAAACCACACATAAACCTTTAATATATGCTTAAATGTTTACCAAAAATGCTATAGATTTGACACAATTCTTTGAGAACTAATATAAAGAAACCAATACAATAATCTATTGATAACTCTTGCATCATTATATGGTATTGAGATAGACCATAACATTTAATCTGAAGCTCCATTGAGTGCATGAAAGCATGATTTGGCATCGTCTTTTGCTGTGATGTTCTTGAATTCCTCTATTTTGGCTAATTGTGCTGCAAATAAATTGGCCACTGCTTTTGCCATTAAAGGATCACTAGAATTAAACTTCTTTGTCCAAGCTTTAAGATAGGCTGCATTTCATCTCGAGCAACTACTCCCAAAATTGAAGCATTTACTAACATAGCAACATCGACATTTAAATGTGATGAGTTTGTAAAGCAAAACATATGCATCATACTGCTCTTTTGCCAAATAATAATAATAATAATAATAATAATAATAAATTCTTTTAAATTACAAATACCTCTCACAAAAAGATGATTAAAAGTACTTAATCTCAGCATAAATCTCCATGTAATATAGCAAAGAAAGCATTGGTAGATTGTCTAGTCCTCTCCAACTATCTTATGGGTCTGTGCATTTATATTAAAAATCCTTAACTTCCCTTTATGCTGTAAACTTGTGATTGTTTCTTTCTGCAAATTACGCATGTATAAATGTTACAATTATCTACTTCCTTATAGCATGTTCTAATCAGACCAACTACACCACAACTTTCAAAGAAGGTGGTATCCTTCACAGAAGAAAACAATAACTTGGAAAATGCCCTCATCTCTTATAAACCAATTTTCATTATTGCAGCCTAAACATGCATTACCAGCCAAGATAAATAGTAAAGCAAATGAGAAACTCAAAAAACTACTTAGAAAGGTTCTAGCTTAGTTGAGTATTCTTTGCACTTACTTTTGTGTTATTTCCCATCTCCAAGTCATCCATCTAACTTGTCCCATTAGTGAATAGTTCCTCCATTACTTATTAAATCTGTTCAAAGAAAAAAAGAAAGAACTAAATTGTACTACTAACATGCTGCTAAGTCAACAATGTTGTTTAGGGTTCCACATAGTTCAACTCCTTCCACATAGTTCAAATTACTCTAAGACAATTCCTTTATTGACATCAAGGATTTTATGAATGATTTGCAATTATGATACCTCATATTTTTTGGCTAACTAATCCTTATGATGCTTTAATCCTTCCTAATTTTTATAAGTATTAGAAATAATGCATTAAGATACTAAAAACAAAAGGTATAATATTATAGAAAGTAAATTTACCTTCCTCACTATAGTGAAAAAAGCATCATAAGCTCCAAAATAACGCTGAGGCACCCTAGCTAGTAATTTTCCTTCAAATTAAAGTTAACTTTGACAATTTGAAATCCACACAACCAAACCAAATACAAATAGAAGAAAGCACCATTAAATAGAAAATAATCAAGTTGTATCTCTCTTCAAAATTATCTACTTCCTTCTAGCATTTTCTAACTCATAATTTTTGAGTGGTGCATTGGTTAGGTCCAAGGCAACCTCCATATATAGTTTATAGAAGAAAAATAAAGGCAAAAGAGGTAGAGAAAGGGAGTACCTTCAATGGCTTTCAAATCTGGTAGCTATTCATCAAAGCCACAACATCTTTCTTGTGCTTTGGCTTAGTCACCCTTAATTCCTATACATAAATCAAATACACTCAATTTGCATAGATTAAGAAATGTAAATATTAAGTACTTTGAATGGCACAATGGATCCTACACAGTGACATTTGCCTAATCAGATCAAAATATGCCCAAAGGATCCAAAAGCCAAGACAAAGTATTCAAATTAAAAACTTTCAACCTTGACCATAACATTGCTTGCCTTATAAATCAAGTTGCTTTATTCAAATGAAAATCCCAAATAAACTTAAAGCACAATCCTTTACTCATTTGCTTTGGATTTAGAAAGCAAATATTCCATTGCAATGACCATTATAAATTATTCAATAGATTAAAACACCTTTAAATTTAAAATAAAAAATAAAACAGAAACAATTAATTTGCATGTCAAATGACTACACTACAACATTCAAGCTTCAACTATAGCTATTAACAGTGATCAAAGATAAACCATCTAAACCTACAAAACAAAGCAAAAACCATTATAAAAAAAAAATAATAATAATAATAATAAAAAAATAAAAAATAAAAAAAGAACCTAACTAAAACACATAGATTTGCCAGCACACTCTAATTCAAATTCCTTTATCTACACAAAATCCTCTAGTATAAGCACGCTCATCTTCAAAAAGCCCCACACATTTGAGGGAGACCTTCAGGTCAATACTAAAAAATCCTTTCAATTATTTTGGATTTAAACCAATAACCCAAATAGCTAAATGAAAAACAAGCAACCCAAAATAACAGAAAACCTAAATAATATTTAACACAAATTTTTTGTTGTTTAAAAATACCTGTATTGGTAGCGATTCTTGCAATTGTCTCTCTATGGCCGTCGATGGTGGAAGCCAAGCATTGCAGAGACGCATATTTTAGTGTTTTGAAGTAAAAGAAGATGAAGAACACCCGCAAGGTTTTCAATTTGAGAGATAAGAACACAAGAAAGAATAGATCAAAAGACCATGTCATTTGTTTGTCCGTATGTTTCTTGCTTTTATACATTACCTGCTTAACCGGTTACTAGTTTTCCATTAAAAATAAATAAATGATCAGGATTAAAACTTGTAAATTCTAAGGTAATAAAAAAAAGAAAAAAAGAGTACGGTAGATTAGCCCAAACATTAGGTGACAAAATTACTTCATTCCATTTTATTATTATTATTTATTAATCAAATTTATTGGTCACAAAAGTTTTGGTCTCCTTTCGTCGCCAGGACCATAACGACAAACATTAGGTGATGAAACTATTTGTCACCTAATGTAATTGGCGGAAAAACTATAAGCTCTAGCGACAAAACATTTCGTCTGTATAGATCTTATTTGTTGTAGTTACTTGTAACAATTAACAGTTTGCATTCAGTTCTTTGTCCATACCATATACAACATTTAAACTTTAAAGTAGAGCTAGTTACTTGTAACAGTTTGCATATACAGATTATAGAATTACATTGGCTGCTGGTGTAGCGTTATGAAAAATAATTAAGGTTGTTATGTTAATTTTTGCTGGTTAGGAAAAATAAGCTACATAAGCTTAAATTTTTTTTTTTTTAAAATAAAGCAATTAGATTATATGTTGTTATTCTCAAAAAAAAAAAAAAAAAAGATTATCCGCTGATTAGAATAAAAATCTGGATTTGATTAATTTAAATTTGCTATTCTTTTTCTTTTTTCTTTTGACTGCAAAGATAGAATTATATTGATAAAAAACTGGGGAAAGCCCCTCATTACAATATTTTAATAAATGGGTCCCATCCCACCTATTTATACAAGAAAAAAACAACAAAAATGCTAATACAAACACGTAATCTGCCCATTCCACCTCTAACAATCCTGTAGTAAATTTGTGGCTCCCCGAAGTATATCACTTGGCTAGGCCAGTGTATTTTCGAAGTAAAACCGATTCCAGGCACTCCAAATAGACCATCCAACCATCGCCCATATTTCCTGCTCTTTCCTTGTGAGTTTTTCCATTAGCTGTCTAGCTAGGAGGTGGAAGGTCTGTATTCAGGGCCGGCTCTAGTATGAAAGCAAGCAAGGTGGTCGCCTAAGGACCCTAAGTAGAAAAAGGCCCCCAAATTTTGGCCAATAAAGTAATTTTTTATATTATAAACTTATTCATTAAGCCTAAAAATATTATCCAATAAATAAAATAACATTTTATCAAATAAAAAACAAGAAAAAAGAGAGAAAAATGTTACGTCCATAACATTTTTCACAACAAATCTTAAGTAGCAGATTGTTATTAGCTGTTATTGGTGGGAAAAAAAGTAATTTCAGAGGTGGGTTCAATATAGAACCAGTAACAACTTAATATTTAGGATTTGTTGTGAAAATATTATAAATATAATACTTTTCACAAAAAAAAAAAAAAAAAAAAAAAAAAAGAGTAATACACAAAGAATTTCACAACAGTTGAGCTGGCAAACTTTTATTAGTTTTCATCTAGATCTACCACTAACATCATATTTTTACTTACCATTACCAATCTACCACATCAACAACTGTGAAAAGTTTTGTCAATTTTTTTGTGTCTATAGATTTTTTAAAGAAAAAAAGATTCTACATAGTTAATTAATAATTTTACATCTAAAACAAAATTGACAGTTTTTAGACCCCTTAAAACTACAATTGGATTAACCAAGATAATTAGCCAAGTTGTTACTTAGTCAAATTATTCAAATCTAGGTTAACACAATCAAGTAATCATATAATGTAAAGCAGCGGAAATATAAAAGACACAAGACATGATCACCTAGGAAACCAAACCGGTAAAAACCTGGGGAGGATTTAACCTATCTATCCTCAAGGTAAACTTGAATCCATTATCTTGAAAGAATCGAAGTTAATACAATAAGATTTACAAGCCCCCACGCTCGACTTCTTATTACTACCCACCAGTAGAACTTATTGACACGACCACGTGCAACCTCCGAATCCACGGACTCCTTCTTTCATGGATTCTCCACCAAATACAAGCACACCCGCTTGTGTTTCTTTAAGCTTCAATGGCAGCAACTGGATTTGATCATCAAGGTGTAGAAAACTTCTTCTCCTTGAAAACCCTAAGTTTATGTGAAGGAAAGCTCCTCAAAGATCTCACAAGAGATTCACATAAACCGCAATATGAGCTACTCTAAAACGTGGTTAGGGTTTACCTTTTATACCTAGGGCAAATTAGAAACCCAAAACATTTTAAATCACTGAGGGCTGAGTTGGAAATTTTGCAGAAAAAAAATGTCAGACTCGATTTTCGATTGATTGAGCCTAAGCTTCGATTAATCGAAAAAGGCTGAAACAGTTTTTTTTTTTTTTTTTTTTTTTTTTTTTTAATCCTGCAATAATTTAATCCAACTTTACAACAATGAACCAACTTTGAGCAAGTCTAAAACAACCTAAATACATTGTTTTGATCATGGTTTGCCAACAATACAAATTAGAGTTCTAAATACATAAAAACCTAAGTCTTTAGAACCTAACAAACTCCCCCTTTGACAATCCGTGAAAAACACAACTTATTAGTTCAAAGTTTACAAATAAAAACCCTTTACAAAATAATACTCATAAAACACAAATTCAATCCTAACTACTATCCATCAGTTGCAAGAGTAGACAGCAGATTAATTGAATCAACTTGTATATTTCCTGAAACACTTAAACAAAATGCATAACCAAATGTGTGGAAAAAATACAAGTAAATAAAATAAAATCTTGATTTCAAACAACACACAATAAAGATATATATCAGTGAAGAACTCATAAACATAAGTCAATAAGCAGTTTGAAACAAGAAACATAAAAAAAATATACTCCCCCTAACATGAATATCCCAACAAGGTAAAACAAATGTGGCAAGAGCTAAAAAAGATAAAATACAAAGTGAAGTACCTAGATACAATCTAAACAACTCCACAAGCTCCAACTAACAAAAATAAACTCTCCCCCTGAAAACAAAAACATGTACAAGTGCGTGCAAAAACTCTCATATGTACTCCCCATTTTTGTGACAGAATGTCAAAGGGCAATCAAAATCCATCATTAAAAGGAGATGGTGATGAAGAACTCCGAAACCGTGCCAAATCTGCTCGCAAACCACGAATCTCATCAAGAACGTCCACCAAAATCTATCCTTGAGCCGCCTGAACGATCAAGACATGATCCAACGTACGTCGAATGTCTGAATCATCCGAAGTAGTCGATGGAGGAACGTCAGCAGCAATAGTAGCACCACCAGAAGTCTCAGCAGCAGTAGCACCTGTAGAAGAGGGAGGAAGGGGAACATCACCAGAAGATGCATCTCTAGAACCCAAAGAATCAACTCTTAAGTGAGCAGCCCTCTATCTAAGAAAGGTAGCACCTAAAGGAGCGACAACATGAACATGCTCACTTAGAAGGGAAATCAGCTAAACCAAGGAATAACAAAATCCTATAAATAAAAATAGGATGAATAAGTGCATGCCCTATGGAAGAACTCCTATGAACTTCGTTCAAAGAACGAAGAAACAAATAAGGAAAGCTGATAGACGTACCAAACATGAAAGCGTATAAAAACACACATCGCTTAAGAGGGATGGTGTGGAGATGAGAAATAGGCCACAATGAATGACACGTAACTCTAAGAAACAAATAAGCAGTCGCAGACAGCGTAGAAGAAGTGATCCGAGGATCAGAACCCCACTGGATAGATGATCCAGTGATGTGTGACATGACAACATCTATAGGAGGAGACTCAGCATAGGGATAGACAGGCTCGGTAATGACGGGAACCCCAAAAGCCTCAGCCACTACCCTAGGGGTAATGGTAAACTCAACACCTCGTATCCAACTCCTAACAAAGGTGTTGGAATCATAGATGTGACAAGAGAGGTTCGAGAAGAACTCTCTAATTAGGGCAGTCGGGGGTGGATGGTCTATCTCTAACAAGGACAACCAACCTCTAGACTCTAGGTTAGCCCTAATGGCCAGATCAACCTCATCTAAGATCATAGAACGCTCAGCCTAAATCTTACGCTTACTGATCAGTTTCTCAAAAGCCTTACGACAACAGTCATTCTTAAAAAGCTGAACCCTAGAGGGAGACACAGAAGGAGTAGAGGGAACCCTATTAGCTCTAGAAAGAACCAAAAAACACACAGCAAAATAGAGAGAAAGAAAAAAACAAAATCAAGAGCAGACTGCAAGTTAGCACAGAGATATAGATCAAAAGCTATATGATGCATGAACAGATTAAATGACATGATGCATGTGCTAAAGCAGTGAATTAAGTTCAAATTCACAAAATTGGCTTGAGCATAGAGTTTCTAACAAAAACCCCAAAAATTTTAAAACCACTTGAATGTTTTTAAAGAAATTGACCAATTGATCATCACACAAGTTAGAAAATAGTTTAGAATGATCAATTACATCAATTTAACAAGCCAATTTCATCAATTTTAACCTAATTGAACAAAACCACCAAATCGAGTTAATTACAAGCCCTAAAATTTTCAATTTTTCACAAAGCGTCAAATTGATCAAATTAACCAACATATATCATGAATATAACAATATAGTAGCAAAACCCAATGATCAATTTCAAAAAAAGAGGATTGATTCAAAAAAAATCCCAAATATGAAAAGTTCCGAAAATCCCATTAAAATGCATGAGGTTATGCATGAAATCATGAAAATAAAAACAAAAGGAAGGGTATAAAGGTCTTACCGGCCTTGGGAGAGAAAAACCTTGCAAAAAATTTGGTTGAAAATGACAAAAAATCCTCAGTGGAGCCTTGCCAAGTCGGAGAGAGAGAGGAAAGTTTGAAAAAGTTTTGAAAAAGTAGATGAACAAGTCAAATCTGAGTTTTAAAAAAAAAAACCTTATACACGATGTTCGATTGATCAAAAAACAGTTTCGATCAATTGAAACAGACAAAGACTCACTAAAATTTTTAAACGCAATTTCGATTGATCGAAAAACAGACTCGATCGATCGAAATTGTAAATAAAATGAATTTTTGAAAAACAATAGAATTTGATGCAACCTCTCCTCAAAGCATTGAAAAATTATAAAAAATGCATGAGTATGAGATGAAATGATTTTCACAAACCCAAGATTTTAAAACCCAATTCTCCCAAAAATTTAGATTTCAAACAATCTCCCCTTTTTTTCAAGCAACAAAACAGTTGTGCATAAAACTCAAAGTATTTTTCAAACTTGGTTGGTCAGACCATAAACACACACAATTACATGTACAATGTTTAGCAAAGAGTAACTTGTGTTGTGTGTGCAACTAACAAAAGCTTGTGATACATGTCAAGTGATATGTGAATAGTAATCAACCACAAAGTCTACAAAATTCATCACATAGAATTCAAAAGAGGCTATCACTTAAAGAGTTACATCATATAACTCCCACATCTCCTAGAATATAAGCTTGCAATCATGTAAGTTTCTTGAAGTTTACCTCATAATATACAAACCAATTTTTAATTATATGATTTGGCATTAAGCCTAATAGTATACACCAATTTTAAGCAATTATCAATTAAATCGAGGCTTCACCTTATGTTCTTTTTGTGCATGTGTTATACTTTCTCAAGCACAAAATCTTATGATACGCACTAAGATGCTCATGATTGGCTAGTGCACAGTGGTGAGATGGTTATTTATTCCTTTCTCAAAAGGATCAAGTCCAACAGTCAAACAACATGTGACTTCAAAATTAAGACAAAGTGATAAACACCATAAACATCTTTTCCACACAGCATGCACTACAAAGCTTCAACTAGTCAAGTGCAATAAATAAGCTCATCAACGCTAAACAAAGTACAAGAAACATGTCATGTGAAAATAAAGTGACAACCTTGTTTTCAAAAACAAAGAGAATAGTGCAAGGACACAATGTGCTTCCTTTTCCTTCCTCCCCTTTTTTTTTATTTTTATTTTATTATATATATATATATATATATATATATATAGAATAAAAAAAAAAACACCTAGAATGAAATGCATGAATGTAATGTAATGCAACTCCTAGAGACAAGAGAAAAGAAACACAAAAACCAAAGAACAAAGAATAATGGTCACAAAGGAAAAACAATGAAGCACAAGGACCATGAAAATCGAGACAGATTAGGGACACAGAATCACACCAATTACTTGACGAAGAGTCTCAAACTTACTTCTATCAAGAGGTTTGGTAAAGATGTCGGCATTCTAACGCTCAATAGATATATACTCAAGACACACAATCTTTCTTTCAACAAGATCCCTAATAAAGTGATACCTAATCTCTATGTGCTTAGTCTTAGAATGTTAAACAGGGTTCTTAGATATATCAATAGCACTAGAGTTATCACAGTAAACAACCATGGTATCTTGGGATATCCCATAATCAGTTAAAACCTTTTTCATCCAAAGAAGCTGTGAGCAACAACTTCCAGCAGCAATATATCCTGCCTCTATAGTAGACAAAACACAGAATTTTGTTTTTTACTCATCCAAGCAACAAGGTTGGCTCGTACATAAAAACACCCACCAGTGGTGCTTTTTCTATCACTAGCATTACCAGCCCAATCAGAATTAGAAAAACCAGCAAGAGACAGATTAGACTCTTTACTATAAAATAATCCATAATCACAAGTTCCACCAACATATTTAATAATTCTTTTGACAGCATTCAAGTGTGAAACTTTAGGATTAGATTGAAATCTAGAACAAACACCAACACAAAAGGCAATATCATGCCTACTAGTAGTCAAATACAACAAGCATCCAATCATACTTCTGTATAAAGTAACATCAATAGACTCACCTAATGGATCATTTGTTAATTTTGCATTGGCAGCTATTGGTGTTCTGGCATGTGCAGCATTGTCCAATCCAAATCTCTTGACTAGATTCCTTGCATATTTTGCTTGGTTGATGTAGATTCCTGAGTCCGTTTGCTTTACCTGTAATCCCAAAAAATAAATTAGTTCACCAACCATACTCATTTCGAACATAGCTTTCATTTCATCTGCAAAAGAATGAGTAAGAGAGTCATTAGTAGCACCAAAAACAATATCATCAACATAGATTTGAGCTACAACAAAACTATTCTTATCATTTTATATGAAAAGAGTAGTGTCTGCAAATACCCTTTTGAATCCATGCTCAGTGAGATATGCAGTCAATCTATCATACCAAGCTCGTGGAGCTTGTTTCAAACCATACAGAGCTCTCTTCAATTTACACATCATCCGGTCTGTGAGGATCAACAAAACCCTTCGGTTGTTCCACATATACTTCTTCTTGCAACAACCCATTTTAGAAAGCACTTTTGACATCCATTTGGTATAACTTGAAATTTAAATGACTAGCTATAGCCAAAAGTATCCCAATGGATTCCAGTCTTGCTACCGGTGCAAAAGCCTCATCGAAGTCAACCCCTTCCACTTGTGTGTTACCTTGAGCAACAAGTCTAAATTTATCTCTGATACCACTTGACAGTTTTTAGACCCCTTAAAACCACAATTTGGATTAACCTAGGTAATTAGCCAAGTTGTTACTTAGTTAAATTATTCAAATCAGGTTAACACAATCAAGTAATCATATAATGTAAAGCAGCGGAAATATAAAAGACACAAGATATGATCACCCAGGAAACCAAACCAGTAAAAACCTGGGGAGGATTTAACCTAGCTATTCTCAAGGTAAACTTGAATCCACTATCTTGAAAGAATCGAAGTTCATACAATAAGACTTACAAGCCCCCACGCTCGACTTCTTATTGCTACCCACCAGTAGAACTTACTAACATGACCATGTGCAAGCTCCGAATCCACGGACTCCTTCTTTCTTGGATTCTCCACCAAATACAAGCACACCCACTTGTGTTTCTTTAAGATTTAATGGCAGCAAATGGATTTGATCATCAAGGTGTAGAAAACTTCTTCTCCTTGAAAACCCTAAGTTTATGTGAAGGAAAGCTCCTCAAAGATCTCACAAAAGATTCACATAAACCGCAATATGAGCCACTCTAAAACGTGGCTAAGGTTTACCTTTTATACCTGGGGCAAATTAGAAACCCAAAAAGTTTTAAATCACTTAGGGTTGAGTTGGAAATTTTGGAGAAAAAAACGTCAGACCCGATTTTCGATTAATCTAGCCTAAGCTTCGATCGATCAAAAAAGGCTGAAACATTTTTTTTTTTTTTTAATCCTGCAATAATTTAATCCAACTTTACAACAATGAACCAACTTTGAGCAAGTCTAAAACAACCTAAATACATTGTTTTAATCATGGTTTGCCAACAATACAAATTAGAGTTCTAAATACATAAAAACCTAAGTCTTTAGAACCTAACAAAAATAATAGAATTTAAGTAATATTAATTTTTTTATGAAAAAATTCATATTTAAATATATAAAAAGTTTCAAGTCAATTTTCACCTAAGTTCCCTAAATGCATCAAGCCGCCCTGTTTGTATTCTTGCCCCACACTTCTGTAGTTTCCCTCTAACCATTGCCCATACATTCCTGGCCATAGGACATTCCCACAATGCATGACTAACTGTTTCCTTTGCCTGACAACACATTGCACACGATGGATCAATGGGTACTTTCCTACGAGAAAGGTTAGCACGTGTTGGGAGGATATCGGAGCATGCTCCATACAAAGTTTCGGACCTTCGGCGGTATATGTAACGTCCATAGCTTGTTCCAAAGTCTTTTTTCCACCTGTGCTCATGAGTGCACAACCTCGTCCACCAGGTTCATCCGCCGAGCAACTTGATATGTTGTTCTTACGATGAATTGATGTGCTTTGTTTTCCTTCCGGTAAATCTGATCTCGGTCCTGTGTGTTATTGAGCTGGATACAGAGGATTTCTTCTTGTCTGGACTACATGAAGGTATGGGAAATGGTTAGAGGGAAGCTACAGAAGTGTGGGGCAAGAATACGGAGGATTTCTACAAAGAAAATAACCTTAATAAATTATAACAACAAATTGTTTTTTCCAATTGGTCCAATTAATCATTATTAAGTTTATTAATTTTCTTAGTCATGTTTTTCGGTGTTTTAGATAGTAAGGAAAAAAAAAAAAGGTTTGAGAAAGTTTGTTTAAATTTAAAAGAATAATTTCCAAATTTTATATTATTTTTAATGATTCACAAAATGTTATAAATAAATTTTATTAAAAAATGAATATTTTCGTTAACTTGCCTTCTGATTTTCTAAGAAAAACTGTATTGTTTTCATCTTGGTATGACAAAATTTATATATATGATTTATGATTGTTCTAATATTAAATTTATGATTGTTTCTATAATAAATAAAAATATGATTATGAAATACATTATTCTTTATTAAATTATTTTAATTTGTAAAATAAATTAATAAAACTACTTTAAAAATGATTATCACGCGCAACATGCAGATTCACGACTAATTCTGATTAAGAATTGACTAGTAGTGATAAAATGGTTGTCAAAATGAAGAGGCATCATTAACATGGACGATCATAAGCACATTAATCTCAAATGTAAACTCTACATTTAATAGAAAATGAAGAACGGATGCAAGTTCGTTAAGGTCGTCTTCTCCTAGCTATTGCATAACTGTTACAAACATTAAACGAGAAGATTAAGTGGCCATTACTAAGCCATTTAATCCTCTAGCTCAGGCACAACGCAAGGGAAAACCAACAAACTACACATTTACTTACGAATGGGCTATATAAAGCCAGAAGGAGCAAGTAAATACACAGAGACAATAATCCATAATACATAGATTACTCTACGGTACATGTATGGACCGAAGAAACCCCAATCCTATCAAACCCAAGGCCTAAGCATGATAGCCCCACCACAAGGACAAAGCTTCATACCTCACACTGGCCCATTTGAAGAAGTTAATCTTAAATGCCCCGCATGTCTCCTCGATCTAATCTATGCATAATCAGTCATTCCCTGAGAAGTGGAAAATATGCTCGGCTAGGTTGTTTCTCGGTAGCTCCGTGAATCCTTGGGAGTATCGATGCCGAACATATTTTTGAAGTGGGAATCATTTCCAAGACCACTCTCACCTAAACATCCACTTAGAACAGATAATATTGGACCTCATTACTGAGCATATTTGTTTAAATTAGAACCAAGTTCCAAAGTCACAATCACAATATTCCACTCTCACCTGAACGACCACTTAAAGCAGATAATATTGGACCTTTAATTGCACTAACAATGGCAGTAATCATGATCCCCCCACTAACTTAGAGCTATAAATAGGAGAAATTGGGGAAGAAATGGGGTTCAGAAAAAAGGGAAAAAATCAAGAGAAGAGAGAGAGAAAAGTGATCTCATTAAGTCTCTGCCGAGAATCACCCGGAGCAAGAAACTTAAGCCCACCATACAAGTAAGTTATGAGCCCAAGTTAGATTGAGCCCAAGTTAGGTTGAGCCCAAGAATCCAATTATGGGGGCGCACAATTGACGCCATTTGTAGGAATCTCCTGCAAAGCTATGGTTTGGTAGGGACCTGAGTGGAGGGAAAAATGTCTGAAGGACATCCTGGAGGTCATGTCGAGAGCAGATTTGCGGGGTCCTCTCGAGGGTCCACCTGGTGGGAGCGAATGATGTGCATGAAATATATACAATAAAGTACTCACATATCTACATATTTAGCCTTACTTTTATGTTATTTTGTGTTTGATTATATAATATTTTTATGTTGCAGGTAACAAGGGCTTTACTTGCAAAGTGGGGTTAGGTCAATTGAATCAAGCCAACTTACATCCAGCTAGACATGAATTCAAGAGAAGGCAAACCCAATTAAATTTAAGTCCAATTGGAGCAAGGAATCAAAGGAAATTTACACCAAATCCAAGTCCAATTCGGATTAGGATTCCAGCTTGCACATCAGTTAGTATTTTCAGCATAACTTTCGGCTCAGATGTCCAATTGAGGTGATTCAAGTTGGGCTGGAAACTTAACTTAAAGAGCTACAACTTTGTAGTTTACCAAAAGTCCGAATTCTGAAGCTAAATGAGCCAAAACCGTCGGTTAAGTGAAGCCTAAAAATCTGGGATTTTCTCCAAACGGGAATTCAACTTGTAACAGGATTCCTTTACCTATTTAAAGGCTCTTTAGGGCAAAATTCAAGGAGGTTAGTGCTAGGGCTGGGGGCTGAACATAGAGAGCTGCGGCTACCTCTTCCATGCCAGTTAGTTTTATTTTATTTGTTTAGTTTAATGTTTAGTATTTTATTCTTATGTTTTCTTTCAATTACTATGAGTAGCTAAATTTATAATTAGGGTTGAGGATGAAACCTTGTTAAGGATTATCAGTAATATTTATGTGATTTGATTTTTCCCACAATAAATGTTCTTTAATGATTTAAATTGTTCTTGCTTCATATCAATTGACTAAGATGGGATTCTAGATATGAGTTCAATCATGTTTTTCTCATGATTTAGGATTTGTCTTAATTAATTGAATGCTTGGTTTATTAATTCTTGATTATAAAATTGGATATCGTTTGTGATTTGTCTGTCAATGGATACAATTTATGATTTGATTTTTAGAATTGGATATATCTTGTGATTTGTTTGGCTACGGATACAATTGATGATTTGGTTTTATACCTAAGAAGCGAAGAAGAACATGCTTAAGATTTTTAAACATAAGTTCTAATAATGATATTTTCCATGATAGCAAGATTGATTTCTAGATTATCATGAAGTGAGTTGGGAAAAATTAATGATCATAAATATATGCTGATATGACTTACAAGGCGGATTCCAAAACCTTAATTCCTTTTCCTTGATTTTTTACATCTTTTTATTGCTTTATATCTTTTGTTTAGTTTAACTATTTGCTTAATTTTATTATTATTTTTAGTTTATTTAATTTCAAAACAACCAATTTTTATTAAACTAGATTAGGATTAATTTAGTTAAGATTTGATTTAATTTTCCTACATTCATTCAAGTCCCTGTGGGTTCGACCTCGTTCTTGTCCAACTATACTTCAGTATGGTTCGTACACTTACGAGTATTTTAAAATTTCACAACAGCGAAGACAGAAAAGATGTGAGGACAGGGAGCGCGAACACGTGGAGGAACAATCTAGACTTGGAGTAGGGTCGTATTAAACACTCCGAACGGTATCGGGCACCACGGGGTATAACCAACACGAGGAAAGGGACCAAGAGATTGAGCGGTTACGTAGATTGGTGAGAGATTTCGAACTGGAGGAAAGAAATAGGCGCCAGCAACAGAATCAGGACAACCGAGAAAGAAGAGATGATAATGTCGAGGATCGTGATGATGGGGAATCCAGCTGAACTGGCTCTCATCAGAGGCAGGATCATTCCCAGGAATCACGCCGACAAAGGACTCGGTCCAACTCCTGAGGACCACATCGACGCAGAAACCGTTCCCGCTCAAGGGGGTCACGCCGACAAAGTCATTCTCATTCCTGAGAGTCGAGACGGTGAAGACACCGTTCACATTCGTACGGATATGCTGGCCGAGGTTCAGACTTTCCCGAGGATCAAAGGCTTTACAACGCGGCTATGGATGCCATGAGCCGAGCCCTGCATAGGGCTACTCGGTCGCCATTCTCGGAAGAGATTGAGCCAGCGTCGATGCCAAATAGATTCACACGACCACCATTTAACTCTTACGACGAGAAGACAGACCCGGTGGAGCACGTCAACCATTATATCCATATGATGTCCTTACATACACACAACGATGCGCTGATGTGTAAAGTTTTTCCCACGAGTCTTGGGCCCACGGCATTAAGATGGTTCAATGGGTTACGGAAGGGTTCAATTCGTAGTTTCGCCGAGCTGATTCAGGAGTTTGGTGCACGGTTTGTAACGTGCAGCCGGGTGCCACAACCGGTGGATGCATTACTTTCTATAAAGATGGGGGTTGGTGAAATCCTTTGTAGCTATGCCAGTCGGTATTGGGAGCTTTACAATGAAATTGGTGGTGGTAATGAGAAAATTGTGGCTAGTACTTTTAGAATGGGGCTACTTGAGAATTCAGAGCTTCGGGAATCACTGACAAAAAGGCCTCCCGAGGATATGAGGCAACTCATGAGATATATCAAAGAATATAAACAGCTCGAAGATGATCGGCTGTAGAGTAAGGGCACAGCGCCGTTGGTAAATCGATCCCGACCTGGAATTTTCCCTTCGAGACCCTAAAGGGACTTGAGGGTACAAGAGCCGGAGGTGCACTTGGGGGAGGTAAATGTAGCGTTCAAAGAGCCAGTGCACAAGATCATAGATCAAATTAAAAACAAGCCATTCTTCAGGTGGCCGAACAAGATGGGAGGGGATCCCTATCGAAGAAATCAAAACCTGCATTGTACTTACCACCGGGACAAAGGGCATAAAATTGAGCAGTGTCAAGTGTTGAAAGACCATCTAGGGCAGCTTGTGAAAGCAGGACACTTGAAGGAGTACGTGGTGGAGCCAAGGAATTGAGGGCCCGGGCTGGGGGCTCAACAAAAAGGGAATCCTATCCCGCCACCTTTGGGGGTGATCGAGGTCATCCATGCTGTGCTAGGGAGTATGAATACGTCTAGGATGAGAGTCTCTATCGTGGCATCCACAAGAGACTTTTCAAAGGACCATCCACCTACAAAGAGAACGAAAGGTCAATTAGAGCCTATTGCCTTCAATGATGAGGATTTAGAGGGGAAGATCCAACCACACAATAATGCGTTGGTGATAACAGCCTGGATAAGTGGATTCTTAGTGAAGAGGGTCATAATAGACCAAGGAAGTGGAGCTGATGTAATGTATCCGGACCTATTCAAAGGACTCGGGTCAAAGAATCAAGACCTTGCCAAATATAACTCCCTGTTAGTTTCTATTGACGAGAGGGTAGTGATTCCTAAAGGTCAAATTTCCCTCCTCGTAAGCATGGAAGGCAAGGAGGTGATAGTGACATTCATAGTGGTCAACTCGTTCTCCCCGTACACGGCAATTCTAGGAAGGCCATGGATCCACGCAATGGGGGCCATCCCATCGACTCTGCATATGAAGGTCAAATTCCGCACTGAACGAGGTGTTGCTACTGTGAGAGGGAACCAAAGAGTTGCTCAGCAATGTCTTGTTACTGCCGCCCACTGGAAAGACGAACAAACTGAGTATAAGGAAATCACCAAAGAAACGCCTTTATAGCAATTACAGGAACACCGAGGACAGAAAGGGGCTACCAGTGCTGAGGGACTGGAAAATGTAAAAATATTACCTGATGCAAACAAGTATTTTCAAGTAGGGTCAAGCATGAAGGAGGGTGATGAAATAAAGATGTTGCTGTTTCTAATGAAATAAAGATGTTGTTGTTTCTAATAGAGAATGTGGACGTGTTCGCGTGGAGTCCGTATGAGGTTCCCGGGGTGGACCCTGAGTTCATTGTTCATAAACTAAATGTGGATCCTTCATTCCTTCCAAAGAAACAGAAGCCGAGGAGATCGGCCAAGGAGCATGTGGAAGCCGTGAGATCAGAAGTTCGAAGGCTAAGGGAGGCTGGAGCAATAAGGGAAGCCTTTTTTCCGGGATGGCTGGCAAATACCGTGGTGGTAAAGAAAAAGAATGGCAAGTGGAGGGTTTGTGTAGATTTCACGGACTTAAACCGGGCATGCCTAAAAGACCCATTCCCAATGCTGAAGATCGATCAGTTGGTAGATGCTACATATGGACACTTGAGAATGAGCTTCTTAGACGCCTTTTAGGGGTATCATCAGATCGCCTTGGCACCCGAAGACCAGGGAAAGATGGCATTCATCTCCACGGATGCCAACTACCACTACACTGTGATGCCTTTTGGGCTTAAAAATGCTGGGACCACGTATCAACGGATGATGACGAGGATGTTTCGAGATAAAATAGGGCGCACGGTGGAAGTGTATATTAACAACATAGTGGTGAAAAGTAAGCTACAAGGAGCATTTGAAGTACTTCGGCAACACAAGTTGTGCCTTAACGTTGAGAAGTGTGTCTTCGGTGTAGGGGTTGGTAAATTCTTGGGTTACCTGATCACTAACCGGGGGATAGAGATCAATCCTGATCAGATCGATGCCATGAGGCGCCTTAATCTACTAAGTAATCCGAAAGAAGTTCAGAAATTGACCGGGATGTTGGCTGCACTTAATCGGTTCATCTCCAGGTTTACTGATCGTTGCCAGCCATTTTACCAGCTTTTGAAGAAATGGAAAGGGTTTCAGTGGGATGAGGAATGTGACGCAGCCTTCCAAGATTTGAAAGATTATTTGATGCAAGCACCCGTGTTGGCAGCCCCCGAGCCGGGGGAGGATTTGTTCATATATCTTTCGGTGTCTGAACATGCCGTAAGCGTTGTGCTGCTAAGGGACCAGGGAGTGCAGCAACTTGTGTATTACATCAGCAAGACTTTGGTTGATGCCGAGATGAGATACCTGCCCTTGGAGAAACTAGTGTTAGCCTTAGTACACGCCACTAGGAAGTTTCCGCAGTACTTTCAAGCTCATACCGTATTTGTCTTGACCGAGTATCCATTGCAGTCGTTATTGAAGAGATCTGATTTCACGAGCAGGATAACCAAATGGGGGACACGGCTAGGATCCTTTGACATACGGTACAGACCGCGAAATGCAGTGAAAGGCCAAGTCCTCGCCGATTTCATTGCTGAATTCTCTCCCAAAAACAACACGAAGATGGTTTGTCACATGGAGAACCGTTCATGGAGAGTGTTTGTGGATGGTGCTTCAAGCGCCATCGGGGCCGGTGCCGGGATCGTCCTTATCACCCCGGAAGGAATAAGGTTGGAGCACTCGTTTAGGTTGGGGTTCAAAGCCTCTAATAATGAGGCTGACTACGAAGCCCTCACTGTCAGACTGAAGACCGCTCTTAATTTGGGCGCCTAAGACGTGGAGGTTTATTCAGATTCGTGACTGGTCGTTAACCAGGTGTAGGGCAGCTTCGAAGCGCGAGACTCTAGGATGAAAGAGTACTTAAAGGTGGCAAAGCAGATCATGGCAAAGTTCAGTACAATGAATGTAACCCAGGTAGCCCGAGGAAGAAATAAGCGCGCTGACTCGCTAGCCACGCTAGCATCAGCGATGACGAAGGACATTCCCTGGCAGATCAAGGTAGAGCTTATTGTTGAACCAAGCATAAGCACCATGGTAGATTGGGCCACAAAGGTTGACGTGGCGGCAATTACAATAGCTGGGTTATGTTGGATGGACCCAATTATCAAATTTCTCGCCGAGGATAGAATACCAGATGATGAAAGCAAGGCTAACAAGATCCGTCAGATAGCCTCATGATACTGGTTATCAGCTAATAGGCAGCTTTATCGAAGCTCCTTTGGAGGACCATACCTTTTGTGCCTCCACCCCGGAAAAGTAGATGAATTGTTGGCCGAGTTACATGAAGGAGTGTGTGGCGGCCATGCAAGAGGGCGTTCATTGGCATATCGGGCCATGACACAAGGATTTTGGTGGCCGAGGATGTGAAATGATGCTGCCAAATATGTGCGAAAATGTGAACAGTGTCAAAAACATGCCCATCTGATTCACCAGCCGGCAGGGCACCTAAATCCCATTAGCAGCCCTTGGCCTTTTGCACAATAGGGGCTGGAAATCCTCGGCCCTTTCCCCCGAGCAACTGACAACCGACGATTCGTACTAGTAGCTGTTGATTACTTCACTAAGTAGGCAGAGGCCAAAGCCCTAGCCAACATTCGGGATGTTGATGTCAAAAAGTTCATATGGAAGAATATAGTTACAAGATTTGGAGTACCGAACACCTTCATCTCTAATAATGGGTTTCATTTTGATAGTAGGGCCTTTCGCAATTTTTGCCGTGATCTAGGCATCATGAACAGGTACTCTACCCCGGCATATCCTCAGAGCAATAGGCAGGCCGAAGCCGTTAACAAGGCAATCCTGAATTGGTTGAAGAGAAGATTGGACGGTGCCAAGGGTAATTGGGCCGAGGAGTTGCCCAATGTTTTATGGGCATACAGAACGACACCTCGCAGGTCCACGGGAGAGACCCCATTTTCCCTAACGTACGGAGCAGAAGCCATCATACTTGCCGAGGTGAATGTGTGCAACGCACGAATTGATGGGTTCAACCCTGTCCAAAATGAACTGATGATGGTGGAGCATGTAGACTTGCTGAAGGAATACCAGGAAGTGACGGTCATTCGATTAGCCGAGTATCAGCAAAAACTCGCTCGACGTTATAACCGACATGTTAAGGTAAGAGAGTTCGGTGCCGGAGATTTGGTACTTCGAAAAGCTGTTGGGAATATGTGAGACACTAATGTCGGGAAATTGGCCCCAACCTGGGAAGGACCTTACAGGGTTACTTCCATCGCAGGCGCCGGGGCTTACTACCTGGAAGACCTTGACGAGAGGCCACTTCCTCGGCCGTGGAACATCCATAACTTAAAGAAATTTACTGTTAACAGTTTGAAAGGGTGACGGCAAAAAGTAGCCTTGTACATGTATTTTGTCAACTAAGTACGATGTTTATTCATAAGTGTACTTAGGCCTGTTATTGTTTATTTATACACCGCAACCAGAAAAAAGTCAAAAACTAAGGGTTAGAAACTTGTGCCCGGTCCAATTCCCATTGCCGAACAGGTGGAAACCTTACAACTGAAGGACGGAAACTTGTGCCCGGTCCAATTCCAATTGCCGGACAGGTGGAAACCTTATAACTAAATAATAGAAACCTGTGCCCGGTCCAATTGCCATTGCTGGATAGGTGGAAACCTTATAACTAAAGGATAGAAACCTGTGCTCGGGGAATTGGTCGGACAAGTGGAAACCTTACAACTAAAGGACAAAAACCTGTGCTCGGTCCAATTCCCATTATCGAACAGGTGGAAACCTTATAACTAAAGGATAGAAACCTGTGCTCGGTCCAATCTTCATTGCCAAACAAGCGGAACCCTTATAACTAAAGGACAGAAGCCTATGCCCGGTCTAATTGTCATTGTCGAACAGGTGGAAATCTTGAAATTAGATTATGAAAATTAACATGTGCTCGGTCCAATTCTTATTAGCGGACAAATAGAGACCTTGTCAAGAAACTAATGGCAAGACCTTGTCCCTGGGTAAATTGAACCTTACAACGATATTCATAACTATCTCTACGACTAGTTGTCAGGTGCCAAGGTCAGCAATGTCAGTGCGGGGAACGATTATTGCCAGTAGCATCAATTCAAGAAACAATTATTGCAAAGAAAGAATTCTTAAAAAGTACTACTCTTTTTATTCAATAAAGAAAAGGTACATCATATGTAGAATAATCTCATATACATAACAACTCAGAAACTTCATATATATAACAACTTGGAAACTTCATATACATAACAACTCGGGCAGACTTTTTTTAAAGCTAACTATAAAAAGAAAGCTCATAGGGATGGTAGATTCATAATCTTGTTCGGATGGGAACCGAACAGGATTGGATGGTACCGGTGATGAGAAAGAGGGGGAGCCGATGTCATTTGGAGTTCGGCAACCGGAAGGTAACATCATTTGAAGTTCAGTGACCAGTTTGATCTTCAATACCGTACAGATGGAGGCCTTGCTCGATTGAGAGACAATAGCACCTCTAGCTTTTGGTTTTTCGCCTTCACCCATAGCCGCCTCACCCCCCAAGCTTTGATCATTATCTGCGCCTGAAACTTCAATGTTGTTCACTCTCCCTTAGCTCTCCAAAGAACTCAATGCTGCTTAATCTACCTTAACTCTCTAAAGAACCCAAGGATCTGTGAATGAGGGAAAGTTATCCCCCTTTGGTACCTTTTATAGGAGGTGAAGTTTGATGGGGAAGGTGTATTAAACGCTGTTCAATTTCTAGATTTGCGTCGCCTCGTGAACCGAAGAAGCATCGGTAAAGTCGCACCTCGTGAAGCGAAACGTCAGGAGTAGAGAGGAAGGATATCAGAGAGCAAAGAGCTAAAAGGAGAACCTCGGCTACCTCGAGCATGATGAAACCACAACACAAATATTCCAAGGACAGGAACCCAGCCCTCGGTTTCATTACTATCACCGAGTGGATGGAAACCTTGAAAAAAGTGCCTTAAAGACGCACCTAGCTCTCGGTTCAACCATATCTTTTTACCGAGGCATGGAGTCCCACATCTGGGTATTCCCGAGGAGAAGGGAACCTCAGTCGTCCCTCTTCAAATATGCCAGGGAGTAATTCCCCCACAGGAATCACTAGAAAAATACTTACATACGGAAGAAAAGACATAGCATAGAAAATCACACAGTAAACTACATAGCAAACATTGACGAGCATCATTAAATGGATTGTTCGGCAACTTGACTTCGTTCAAATAAAGTAAACATAGTTAAAACCAATGTTTCGTCGCCAAAACCCGGCAACTTTAGGAAATATAACAGGAAATAAAATAGTTGTTCGGTCACCATAACCTAGTGACGTAGGCAAACCTTAAAACATAAAATATTAAATCAACAGGAGATAAAACTGAGTGAAAATCAAATCCAGGAAATAAAGGAAAAGGTCCACCAATTAGATCTGCGCAGCGTCCTCAGGAGTATATTGGGCCTCGGGGAGAGGTTGAACATTCCAACCGTGTTGATCTGCAGCGTTTGGGTTGTTGGTAGCCTCCAAGTCAATCGGCTCGGCATGGGCATCGATCTGTTCTACCAGTTCCCCCAGACTGGTTGTCTCCTCTTCATCGGCAACAATGAGGGTCTTCTGGGCGACAACAGGAAGGCTGGGAAGCGGGATATGGTCTGGGTCTTTCAAAGGGGAGTCCTTGGGAACACCCACGGCCTGAAGGGCTGCGAACCACCCCTCTTTGAAAGCCAGCTTCCGAGCCTCATTAATGACAAGCTCCACCGAATTCTCTGCATCAGCGAAGCCTTCGTTGTACCATTTGCTCTCGCAACCTTCTAGAGCCGCCCTCAGATCAGCCAACTCCTTCACCCGTGTAGAATTCAGACTTTCTGCCTTAGCCAGTTTCAGCTCGGCCTCCCCCACTTTAGCCTCCAAATCTGCAAGCCTCTTCTTCGCCAACGCTTTGGCTTTCTCGAACGCAGCAGCCTTCTTCTTTTCGGTTGCGACGATTTTCGCTCTCTCCTTGCTCATAGCCTCCACCACATCCTTCAGGGTCTTCTCGCACTCAACATCCTCGGCAAGCTCCTTCACTCACCCACCAAAGATGTGGGTTAGTTGAGCGGCCTAACAAACCAATAACAATGAATACAGATATGAAGATAGACATGAAGAGGGTAAGGCAAACTAGCATAAGACTGAAGGAAAAATAGGGGATTCAGAATTATCACGACAGTGTGCCACTGTAGTTGCTGACCCAACGGCTCGTCTGTTCCATCCTCGAAAGTATGGACGTCGTCAGGCAAAAGTAGATCACGCACCAAGCATTGTGCAACATGACCCCCTTCACCCTTCTCCCATACCCGTACACACACGGTGGAAGGGAGAAGCTTACCATCCAACATGAATGAAGGCTGCCATGCCGGGGAGGTTTGGGAAGAGGACGCCATATTCTAGGCGGCAGGAGTGGGTTCCCAGATCGTGATTCCTCTAGACTGTCGGGGAGGGGTTCTTGCCGGTACGCCACCCAAACCAAGTTGGGTTTGCTCGACCGTGCGAGGCCTTTTGCGCTGGCGACTCAGGGGAGGAGGAGGAGAGGGAGATTGAGCCTGAGCTAGGGGAGGTTGCTGTTGTTTGGATGTCTGCGCGCCGAGCACGAAACGACTTATTGACGTCACCCTCCTGGTCACCATCTCGGATTTAGCCCCCGAAGAATGAATCGATTCGGCTGTTGCTTCTTCCTGTGCTGGAGCCTCAAGTTTTGCTGCGGGAGGATTTCCTTGTTCGACCTGTTGATGTGCTAGTTCTCGGCGATGACGAGACACACGTTCGGCAGATTTGTCCTTGATGGGTGCAAGTTCATCCTGTGCTTCTCCTACCGTCAATCTCGGAGGTAGGAAATTCGCATGTTGTACATCAATATACGAGAGAAGGGGGCTGTCAACTAGCAAGGCTTGCCTAAACGCTTGCCAAGTAGAGTACACAGGCTCGAGCCCGAGGATTAAGTGGGTCGCCCGAAGCTGCCCGTCCCAATGTACAAAAATTTCTGACCTTAATATAAAATTCAGGTCCCGAACGTGGACCACTCGGAGGTTCTTCTTGAATCTCTTAGTATCTGCACAAAAGTCATATAGAGAATGGTTACTAATCACCAAATAGGCTAGAAATTACAGATTAATAAAATGGAAATGAAAAAGGTGCACAGAACCGACCAACATCACGTGGTTTAAAAGCACAGGGGAGTTCCCCAGCAAGCCAGTTGCCGCTCACCCGTACAAACTCTCCAGCTGAGTTCCTATTAGAATCGGGCAGGCATGAAATGAGCCGTACCCTGTTGTCTCTAGTTTTAAGGTAATAGTCTGATTCAATATTGCCGCATAGACTGTACATGAAATTAATATCATGATAGTCCAGTTGTAGGCCGAACAACTGGTTCAGTTTACTAACACAACTCACCACTTAGAAAAAGTTGGGGGGGAGCTGGTCGGGACAGATACCATAAAATCTAAGTGTACCTATAACTAAGGGATCTACCGGGAATCTAATCCCACCCTCAACGATTGACATAAGAGGGAAGAAAACTGTATTGGTTCCACGACACCTTTGGATCTTGATATCGCCTTGATGATAGTAGAAGATATCTACATCCCCGGGAATACCATACGCGGCCCTAAATGTGGCCAAAGAAGCTTCCGAGGACAAAAGATAATTGTAACCCATCGTTCGAAAGAAAATGACCCCCAAAATTACGATTATGATGGTATGGAAAGAAAACAAAGCAAGAAGGAAGAAGGAAAAACTTACTGGGGCTCTAAGGAGGGAGGGTGATCAGGGACTAGGAGTTGAAAACGCTTTAAGGATATGTGCTCGGCAGAGTGAAAATTTGAAGAGCGAATAAGGCAAAAGTGAGGAGAAGGCACAAGATGGAGTATATATAGGAGGGGCGCGCAATGCTTCACAATGAAGAGGCTGGAAACCAAACGAGCCTTCATTTAATGCCACACTCGTGCCGCTTCGATTCACGAACCGTTAGACAATGATGACTGCTAGGCGAACCGCCAGGAATGGTGCGCCTTTTAAGAGTGCATTAATGAATGCCTCAACCACCCAGTTTTGCCTATTGGAATTCTCGGCTAAACCTTTGACCCTTTGAGTTCCTTGATTCGTCCCCAAGAGCCAGGCACGAATCAAGGGGGGGCTATTGTACGGGCCGAAGAAACCCCAATCCTATCAAACCTAAGGCCCAAGCATGATAGCCCCACCACAAGGACAAAGCCTCATACCTCACACTAGCCCATTTAAAGAAGTTAATCTTAAATGTCCTGCATGTCTCCTCAATCTAATCCATGCATAATCAGTCATTCCCCGAGAAGTGGAAAATATGCTCGGCAAGGTTGTTTCTTGGTAGCTCGGCAAATCCTTGGAAGTATCGATGCCGAACATATTGCTAAAGTGGGAATCATTTCCAAGACCACTCTCACCTAAACATCCACTTAGAACAGATAATATTGGACCTCACTACTGGGCATATTTGTTTAAATTAGAACCAAGTTCCAAAGCCACAATCACAATATTCCACTCTTACCTGAACGACCACTTAGAGCAGATAATATTGGACCTTTAATTACACTAACAATGGCAATAATCATGATCCCCCCACTAAGTTAGAGCTATAAATATGAGAAATTGGGGAAGAAATGGGGTTCAGAAAAAAGGGAAAAAATCGAGAGAAGAGAGAGAGAAAAGTGATCTCATTGAATCTTTGTCGAGAATCACCCGGAGCAGGAAACTCAATCTCACCATACAAGTAAGTTGTGAGCCCAAGTTAGATCAAGCCCAAGTTTGGTTGAGCCCAAGAATCCAATTGTGGGGGCGCACAGTACACATTGTTGATTTCTAAAGAGATAAGTTAACTTAAGAATCAAAGGATTCTTGGCGGACCCCAAATCGGTGTCTTTCATTACATTGCTTTTTCTCTTAGACAGGATACTATCATCGTCCAGAGGCACCAACAAGGAACATACTAACGAGGCAATTTCCTATTTTATCAAGAACTATTTGCTATTATCATATAAATTGAGACTTACACAATATTTGATTTTGCAGTACAGGAAACTGCTACTAATGCACCTGCTAGGAGCTTTACCTTCTATATTAAACTTCTGTCATTTTTATTATATGGAAAATGATCACATGAACGTGTATATATATATATATATATATATATATATATATAGGCAGTAATAAATTACCATCAGTGATGGAGCTAGGATTTCAGTTCAAGATGGCAAGATTGAAAGCAAAATTAATCTTAAAAAAATTAATTGATATTAATAACAAACTAAATACACAATTATATATTAATGTAATTAAGAGATTTTAATCTAAATATATAGAATTTAAATAAGTAATTTGATTTCTTAAAATAAATTATTATAAAAGTGTTAAGAATATAACAATATTTTTGTAAGGTTGTATTCTCTTTGCCTTGAATGTTCTTAAAAAATTGTGTTGAATTTAACATTTTTTTTTCTATTTTTTATGATGTTAAAATTTGGATCTTAGAAAAAAAAAAAAAAAAAAGAGTTTGAAGCTAAAAAAAAAAAAAAATTAAAAACTAAGAGATGAGAAAAAAAAAAAAGTGGAGGCTAGGTGCAATATATGAACATATATAGAATCTTTTTTTTTTTTTTTAAATAAAAGAATAATGATTATGTTAGTGTAGACCCCATTAAGAGGAGAGTTGGCATTTATAATTACATTTTTTTTTATTATATATATACAAGATAGAAATTCTATTCTAACCTAATTTAAGTGCATATGTGTGTGAAGCTTTCACCTGAAAACTTGAACTCCGGTCCTTGCCTCCCATATCCCACAAGCACTTATACTTATGAAGTAACTATTGCATCTAGTTTGTGCCAATATAATTTTAGTTGCAATATAATTTAATGTTAAGTGTCTTTACATTTTAAATACATTCCAATTTAATGTTTTGCGTCATTTGGATCATACTCTAATTTTGTGTAAACTATTTTCATACGTGAATTCATGCATATACACATAGGAAATATAGATAAGACTCATTTTGAATTTATTATGCTTCAATGAGTTGGTCTTTCCATAGAGATTCCGCACACACTCTACAAGACTTACCTTGTTTGGTTCTGCTTGTGATTGGACAAGCTTTCTTCCACATGCAATTTCAAGAGAAATCACCCCAAAACTATAGACATCAGATTCTTTAGAAACCTGCCAGTGATAACACACATTGGGGCTAAATAGCCAATTGTGCCTGCCAAGATAGTAGTTTGTGAGCCCAACTCTTGGTCTACAAGCCTTGCAAGACCAAAACCGCCAAGCTTTGCATTGAAATTTGAATCCAACATGACGTTGCTAAACTTTATATCTTTGTAGACCACACATTGGTCTCACTCTTCATTAAAGTACAACAATATGCAGATGTCAATCCAAGAGCTATCTTATACCTCACAGGCCATATTAGCATAATCTCTACTCTAAATAGATGAGTATCAAGGCTTCCATTAGGCATATACTCATACGCAAGAAGTAACTCCCCTTGTTCATGGCACCAACCAATGAGTTGAACAAAATTTTTGTGTCTCAAACGGCTAATGATCATCACTTCTGATATGTACTTGCTTTGATCCTTTTGCGACTCTTTTAACCTCAACTTCTGCATTGGATTCACTTAACAAACCCTTGTAAACACCTCCAAATCCTCCCTCTCCAAGCTTCCCTCCTTTAGCAAAGTTGTTCGTTGCATGGATATAATTTCATGGTAAGTGAAACTTTTTGGTCCAGTTCCTTCTTCAAATTCAATATCCATACATACATCATCTCCAAAATTGTGTGTTTCCATTAGCCCTTTTTCTCCAACAAATGAACCAAAGTAGACCTAATGCACAACTCACTACACCAAAAGTCAATGCTAAACCAATGATCAACGCTAATTTGTTTTTCCTAATCCCATCATTAGGATCCGATGTTGAATTGAATGACCAAGAAAGTATTGTATGTGTCTCAATTGACATACTCGTTGCAGCGGAGAAACCAACACTAACCCATTTCGGCAAAAGAGTCGTCAAGTCAACAGTATATAAAAGACGGAGTCCCATTGAAAACTGGATTATCAGCAAAAGTTAGGAACACGCTCAAGTTTTTGGTTGTAGAGTTATAACTTATCCATGTGTTTGCTGTGTACTCATTGCTAAAGCTACTATCCCACGTGACATTTACATCAGAGACAATGGAATTGACATCGATTCCAACATGATTAGCTCTTGGATCCCACCCGTTTTGGTAAGTGTGTCAAATTCAACAGCAAAGATTTGATTCTCATTGGCATTGAGAGCGGATTCATAATTAAACAGTCCAAGATACCCACCAGCTGAATTTTGAGACATGTCAGAACCAAATGGTGCGATGAAGAAGGCTAGCCCATTAGCAGACACGCAGGACGGAGCTAGAAATTTTGGTTTGGGAAACCGAGGTTAAACTATCTTGTAGTAAGTCACAATTTAAGAAAAACTCAAAATGCTATGTATATGTTTCTGTGCATTGGTTTAATCAATGTAATTCTTATTAGCACTTAAAAAAAACTAAAATTAAGTATTTTAAGTTCATTTTCCTTTCTAAGTTTCTCTTAGTCCTTTTAACAACCATAAGTTCAAACCATTCAAGAAATTAAATATAAATATAACAATCACATCTACAAGAAAATATAAAATTTTTAGAATTAAAAATAAGAAAATCCTTATAAGCCAATATAAAATTATACATAAAAATACAAGATGACTTTGTATTTTGAACAAAGCTTATCAATTGGTTTAATTAAAAAAAAAATGGAGAAGAATACTCTAGTACTACTCAAGATCTTAAAGTCATTTTTGCTAGTTTCAAATAAGCTTAGCACTCTTTTTTGAGACAAAATTATAAATTTCATACAAAGAAAAGAAAGAATACAAAGCCAAAAGAATGGCCACAACAAAATAGAGTAGAAAAAACAAAGCAGGAAAATAGCGACAAATATATTCAGTAACAGAAAGCAATATTTACTAGCAAGTAGCAACAGATGCGGACGATAATCTTAGCTTACAACATAGAGCAATATAATAACAATAAAGAGCAAAATCAGCTCACACCGGGTCAGAAAAATATATTGAAGCTTGGGAATTGAAAAAGTAAAACCTCTAATCAAGCCAATGGTTTGACATATGAAGGAGTTTCAATAGTAAAGACTATTAATAAACGAGGGAAAATATTAAAAGTTGAAAAGCAAGTTTGCAAGGAACACTAAATGTGGACAAATGGGGGGGCCAAATAATTTTTCACGTGGGGGCCAGTTCTTAGAAAAATTGTTCAAGTATGCAATTTTACCTACTCTAAAATTTTTTGAAAAACTTTTGGGGGGGCCAGTCACCAACGTAGCTTCGCCCCTGCAGACACGTGACCATCAACACTTGCAATGATGAAGTAGAAGTGAGAGGTGAAGTCTGTAAGCCACCCAGTGCTTTTATCCCAAAGGTGCACTCATTCATAATATATAAGGCACGACCAACTCTATAATTGAGGGGGCTGTTGAGTGAATCCTTTGTGAGTTGGAGACCTTCTGGCTGGTATGCATCACCCTGTAAAGTTAGGTTGCTTGAGTCGAAATGATTTTGTTGGAGAAGTTGAAGGAAATTGATTTTGCTTGGGGAAGTGGCCATGGAAATAAAAAGAAGATGAAGAGCTGATTGAGAAGAAGAGAACTGTTTTTTTGAGTTCGAGGAATGTAAGAACGTGTGCTAGAGAGAGCCATTGTTGAATGCGATGAGAAGAAAATGAAGGTCTCCAATTACAAGGTTATATAGGAGTGCTTCAACTGTGTATATGAATGTTCTATTTCAATTTTCAAGGCTTCGTTCTCCTTTTTATTTATTATTTTAGTTAGTATTTTTAACTTGGTCAACTCGTATGCTCAGTCATGTGTTGAATTGCCCTCATTGGTAAGTATTTGCGCCCAAGTAAGATATGCATCTGCAACGAATCGATTAGCATAGTTGTCGGTATTATACGATACGTATCGTGTATAAAATGTTTCATATCATATCGGTATATTGTAAGTATTCATGAATCGTATGATATAGTGTGTACATCATATGAATCATATTGTATTGTAAAATCGTACGTATCGTACAATACATAGACAAATACTTTAAAATGAGATTTTTTGTTAAAATTTGTACTTTTCTTTGAATAATTAAATCTAATAAGTTGTTAAACTTGTTTTTAACATAAAATTATTAGTTTACTTAATTTAGGCTATTAAAATAATATATTCATAAGTTTTTTTCCTCCTCTCTCCTACAATTGGACTGCACAGTATACATTTACCCTTTACTTTAATATTTACAAATTTATTTTATATACTATGAATAAAATATTAATTGACAATATAAATTTTTTATTTTTATCATTATTTGTTATAAGTTCAATAAACTAGAATGCTAAAAAAAATTTATAAAAAAATTATTAAAATAAAAGAACAAGAAGAGATAGTAAATATTAATGACGAATGATGATGAAGAAAATTTTAATAAAGGAATAAGTTTGTAAAATTATAAACATGATGATAGAATTAACTTAGATGAGGTTGATTAGACAATATAATAAAAATAAGGCGAAAAGTCACTTTTAGTCCCTACATTTTTAGGCGATTTCCATTTTAGTCCCTAAATTTTATTTTTACCGCTTTTAGTCCCTATCCTGAAAAACGCCTCTCATTTTGGTCCCTACCGTTACATCAGAAACAGAAATTGCACAGCTGGCAAACGGCATAAGTTAAGATCATTAAAATAATAATAAATTTTTTTATTTTAACATTAAAAAATACCACATCAGCATTTAAATAAAAAAATTAATTTATTAATTCTAACTAAATAAAAAAATTAAAAACGGAAATAAAAACAAAAAATTAAATTAATTGAGATCCGATGGTGGTTTTGACAAGAACAATAAGATCATAATCCCAAAGTGTCAACCAAACACAACGAAATGACTCAACCAAACACAACCAAACACTTGGAGGATGAAAGGACTCTCCAAATCCTGCTCTGAAATCCTTGAATTTCCGCTCTCATTCTCGCCACCTTCGTTATCCAAGTGCTGCTGAACCAGCTTGAAGAACCTCATCAACCGGTTCTTCTCCGTCAGCCCCAAGCTCTTATCCTTGAATATCGCGGCCTGAGAGTCCGGCACGCTCGTCAATTTCCCATCATCGTTGTACACGAAGCTCGCATCAACGCCCTTGAACTCTATGTACTGGTTGGCTCCAGATTTCAGTACCAGATCCATGGATTTATCGGCGCAGAACAAAACCCTAGGTCCGCACAAGTCGACGTTGAATTTTCTGGAATGTTCTTCACCGAGGACGTCGGGGGCCAACGGGCGGCCAGCTGCGGAAGAGGAAGTCGCGATGGGCCGACGATGAGCCCAAGCTCCTGCCGACTTCACTGCCGATTCAGCTCCCTGATTTCATGAAAGAACTCACTGCTGGGTTTGTGTTTATATTCTAGAAAGCTTGGCCCCTATCCTAGAAAGCTTGTTTGACGAATATGGGGATGTGGGTGCTGAGACCAATTTATCTTCTAGGCTAAAGATGAATCGGCGGGATTGCTGGGTTTGTGTTTGTATTCTTAGTGATTTTTGGGTTTGTGTTTGTTGTTTTTGTGTTTGGTTGACAAGGAAAATCAGTTGCTAGGTTTGTGTTTTGTGTTTGGTTGACAAGGAAGATCTGTTGTTCTTGTTTTTGTGTTTGTGTTTGTGTTTCTGGGTTTGTGATTTTTGGATTTTAATTTTTTTTTCTTAGATCTGGGATTATGATCTTATTGTTCTTGTCAAAACCACCTTCGGATCTCAATTAATGTAATTTTTTGTTTCAATTTCTGTTTTTAATTTTTTTATTTAGTTAGAATTAATAAATTAATTTTTTTATTTAAATGCTGAGGTGGTATTTTTTAATGTTAAAATAAAAAAATTATTATTATTTTAATGATCTTAACTTATGCCGTTTGCCAATTGTACAATTTCCGTTTCTGATGTAACAGTAGGGACCAAAATGAGAGGCGTTTTTCAGGATAGGGACTAAAAGCGGTAAAAATAAAATTTATGGACTAAAATAAAAATCGCCTGAAAATATAGGGACTAAAAGTGACTTTTCGCCTAAAAATAAATTATTATTTTTTGATCATTTATAATATATTATCATTTTTAAATTTAAATAATTTGAATATATATATATATATATATTATTTTTTACTGAGAAAAAGTAGAATCGATATATTAAAATGAATAAAAAGTACAAAAGTATAAATAAGGGTCCGGCATCCACTTAGGGCTACCTCTCTGGCCTAGGCCTAGCCACAGGACAAAGGAAACACAAATACAGTATTAAAAGGCCACGTGTAGCCTAACGTGTTTGTTGATTAGCAACTAGAGTTTGGTACTCATGCAGAAGAGTTGTGGCCCCACGAAGGATAATCTCCGGGCAAGCTTGGGTATCCTTAAAGAAATATTTGTTACGTGCATGCCATATGTCCCATGCTATCATAGCCCAGTGTTCCATCTCCCAAGGAAGTCTCTCGAGCATACTCCGCGTCAGGGTGAAGAAGTCTGAAGCATGAGCACTGCTTTTTTGGATCTTTCCCCTGACTAGGGCCCACACATTACGGGCAAAAGGACATTCCCACCGTATATGACTCACTGTTTCGCTCTGTTGGTGGCATACGGCACAAAGAGGGTCCAATTGCACTTTTTTCTTCCACAAGTTGTCTCGGGTTGGCAAGATATTTAAGCATGCCCTCCATAGAAAATTTCGTGCCTTTGGGGGAGTGTTAAGGGACCACACTGACTTCCATAAAGGCCCATCTGCAGAAGCCATAGAGTGATCACCATCCGACGGGTTAAGCACCCTCTGTGCTACTCCATACGCCGATTTGATCGAAAAGGTTTGAGACTTGTTTTCTTTCCACACCAACACGTCATTAGCATACAAGTTAGACAGAGGAGTGCTTAAGTATCAGCACACGTATGAGCCTCAAACCAATACGCCAATTTAGCCCTGTCCCATTTCTTTGTGTCTTCATCCACTAATTCCCTTACCTTTGACGGCCATGGCCCATTCCTACGAAAGCATGGGGATCGAGGCAGCCACTGATGTTTGACAATATCAATTGAGGTCCCACTTCCCACCTTCTATTTCGACCCTTCTAGCATAATATCCCGAGCTTGTAGTAGGCTCCTCCACACGTACAATGGGTTGCTTCCCAATTCTGCTTCCAAGAAAAAGCAACTAGGGAAATACCTAGCTTTGTGCACTCTAAAGAACAGAGAGTTCGGCTGGTTGATTAGCCTCCATGCCTGCTTGGCTAGCATAGCCAAGTTGAAGGCGTTTATATCCAGAAAACCCATGTTAGTTTGATTTATTTAGTTAGCTTATTAAATATTATTACATAAGTAATGAATAAATTAATTATTAGTTGAATATATTCAAAATTTATAATGAATATACCCTTTAGATATGTATATTTATACTTTTCATAAATTTTATTAAGTGTTTGTGTATCTTACAATACATGATATAGAAAAATCAATTCATGATACGATTCATGTTTTGATAACTATCTTGAATTGTCCGAGTGAGTATTTATCTTGAACCAAATTATGAACTAATTAATAATTATTGACTTGGTTAGAGTCGCACTTGTGAGACAATCCTAAGCATTTGACCAATTGCAAGAATATATCAAACCATGATTGCAAATTTTAACCAAATATCCTAGAGTATTGAATGAACATCATTTTGATGATAAGGATTAGAGAGAAGTCTAGGGTCATATACAATGTTTATTCATAGTCCCAGTGTGAGTGCACTACAAAACACGCGTGTCATTTTTTTAGGCCATGTTTATAAAAATGCGGCTATAGATAGCCTATAGCCCCGTTTATTTAAATGCGGCTAAAATTATGAACCTATAGCCGTATTTTTTAAAACGCAACTATAAGACAGTTCTGTGGCCGCGTTTTTAGTGTTTGCAGTTGCGTTTTATCGGGTAGGGCCTATGGTCGCGTTTGAAAAACGCAGCCATAGGCCCATTCCAATTTGGACTTTATCTGTTTTAAAAAGAAGTCCTTTAGCCGCATTTAGAGAATGCGGCCATAGGTACACTTCAAGCCGCGTTTTCGTAAAACGCGGCTTAACCCTCATATTAAAAAAAAAAAAAAAAAAACCCTCAGACCCTTAAATTAAAAGAAGTCCTTCAGTCGCATTTAGAAAATGCGGCCAAAGGTACACTTCAAGCCGCGTTTTACAAAAACACGGCTTGACCCTCAAATTAAAATTAAAAAAAAAAAAAAAAACCCTCAGACCCTCAGATTAAAAGAAGTCCTTTAGCCGCATTTTCGAAGTCCTTTAGCCGCATTTAGAAAATGCAGCCATAAGTACACTTCAAGCCGCGTTTTTGTAAAACGCGGCTTAACCCTCAAATTAAAAAAAAAAAAAAAAAAACCCTCAGACCCTCAGATTTCTCTCTCTAACTCGATCTCTCACCTTCTCTCTCACTCTCTCCCACCCCTCACCCTCTCTTCGATCTAAAGAAGGCACAGCCTCCTAGCTCCATCGTGAAGCCCAGCCACCACCACCATGATGGTGGTTCCCAACCTCTCATCCTTTCTCTCTCTAAACCTGAGCCAAACACTTCATATTTATCCAATTTGTCTCTCTCTAAAACCTAGAACTCAACTTCTTGATCTACTACCTAGGAGAGCCCCAAACGGTGTGTGGAACATAAATCGGTATTGTGGAGGTTAAAGGCTTCACGGATCTGCAATCATGTCCTTCCTATTGCCTTGCTCAGCCTCCAACATTGATTGTTGACCCTTTTGCCGAGTTCAAGGTGTGTTCCTTGTGTTTAGTGAAAAATTGAAGTTTTTTTTGTGTGTAAAATTTGTTAAATAGAAAAGTAAAAAAGAAACCATTTTCTGTGGAATTTGGTGTAGTTAAAGAATTGCTACGCCAAATTTGAAATATAATTGGGTGTGTACCTTTGTAGATTGACTCAGTTGATTGCATTAGTTTGTTTTTGTGTCTTGCCACAATTTTTGGTGCTTGGTAGGACTTGAGTAAGGTTTTCGTTTTGATAGATTAGACTGTCATTGGTGAAAATTTGAAATTCTGTTTACCCTGTTCATTTAATTAAGTAGAAGAAAGACAAACTTTTCTTTTCTCGTTAAGAATATAAGGAAAAGCAAACTAAATTTTGAGGAATTTGTCTTAGTCAATGAGTTATTTTGAGGATATTCTTAGTGTTAATGCATAATATGTATTGGTTGTGGGTGCATGTTTGTAAATACGATCCAGTTGGTTGCATTAAGATGCGGTGGTATGGAAGTGTAGAGTTATTTATTTATTAGAGGGAGAAGAGTTTGGTGGTGGAAGTCACATTGACATAGCTGAATAAAGATATATGATATTCCATCTGGAGCATGATCATTCTGATTAATACATAATGGGTGATTAGACGTGAGCACAGCACTAACTTGGAAATTGGAAATTATCTGGCAAATTGGGTAGCTTCAGTATTCATTGCTTTATAGTCCTTGCTAAATGTTCTCCTCTAAATGACTACTATTAAAACATAATTTTTTAATTAAAATTAGAAGTCCCTTTTTTATTTTAGACTTTAGGATGTCTATCAGATATAGTAGTGTCCTTAATGGGCTGAATCTGTAGTGTTAGTGGCCAAGTAGTGTGGCATATTGATGAAAAAAGAGATTTTATTGCCTTCATCTCATCATATGTTTTCATTTGGATATAGAGTTCTTCCATTGCATTGGAAAAGTTCTATTTTCAATTATTTTTTCTTCTCTTTGCAGGCATGACAGTAATTGTGGATTATGCACACTATGATGACATGAAGTATGCTGTAAGTTACTAAACTATTATTAATTGTGGATTAGAAATATATATTTTTTAGATTTCAATCATAATCTTTTAGCTTTAATAGTTGGTTCTCTCCTTTTTTGTTTTTGAAATTGTATATATGAGATTACTGTAAAGTTTCAAAAATTCAAATTGTGCCTAACAAGCATTAGATACATACAATTTATAATAATTATATTTAGAGTTAGGTGTTCACTTAGGTGAGCACTTTTTTGTCAACTCACAAGGATGTGCCTTAAGGTCATTTTTTCCCTTTGACTACACTGGCTACATAATCCGAGGAACCCTTTTATTGGCATGTGATGCTTGCATAAATAAACCTTTTCTTTTAATGAATTATTTAATCACTATTGAAATTCCCCTCTTTTTTAGTACTACTTTGCAAATCTGAATCCTATCTTTTTGTCTTCATCTATTAAGGGTGCTAATATATATCTGGGAGCTGGATAGTTAGTTTAAATTCACATTGGTACATGATTAGGTCTATGAACTAGGTTGGAATTGGGATGACCTACAGCATCTAGCACAAGGGTCTCTGGTTGGCCACCTTCTTGAGTGTGGTTGTCAACTCATAGGGAGGGGGGGTACTTTATGCATCCAGGTGACTTTGTCTTTTAGCTTGAGGT
This sequence comes from Quercus parvula, assembly GCA_030820535.1. Taxonomy (NCBI): domain Eukaryota; kingdom Viridiplantae; phylum Streptophyta; class Magnoliopsida; order Fagales; family Fagaceae; genus Quercus; species Quercus parvula. Next base: position 24,101,698 of record JAUAME010000005.1, on the reverse strand, counting down.
GTAATCAGGCAAAAGTGGTGTTCTAGTATGAGTTTATATGTGTGTAATGTTTTTCATTTTTGCTATTGTAGGAGACAAGTGTCGAGACATATCTTTCCCTCAGCTCCTAGATTTGTCACTTATGCTGAAATTAATTTTAATGGAAATGTATGTGTGGCAAAGGCAGAAGGTAGTGGTGGGGTATTAAATGTCAGTACTTGTGCTGAACAACTTCTTTATGAGGTTGGTGATCCAGGTGCTTATGTCACCCCTGATGTGGATTGTTGGGTATGTGTGGAATCAGTTTTTATGATTGTGGATGTAAATGTGAAACAATTAAAAAATTGTCCTTGAACACAGATTATTGATATTCAGGATGTTTCATTCCTCCCAATGTCAAGCTCTAAGGTTCTATGCATTGGGGCAAAGCCATCTGCTGCATCAGTGCCTGATAAACTCCTGCGATTGGTTTCAAAGGTATCTCTAGTATGCATTATTCTGATTTGGTTATATAGGAGTTAAATGATAATTTAAGGACCAATTTTTTTGTGGCCTTCGATGGAGTAGAACATTCTGCCTTTGTAATTAAATAGCATATTTTGAGGGCATTGTTTGACTGGATGCATGCTCTAGGCTGTATCCCCTCCATGTCTTTTGAGGGCATTTTTTGTCTTTCCCTTTTATTTTTATAATAAAATTTTTACTTATAAAAAGAAAGGGACCTATTTTCATGATTATCATGTTTCTAGCTTGCAAGTTCAAGTTGGCAGATCTGATGCTTAAGTACAGTCTTCTCACTTAAATTATATCATGTGTGATGCCCCTGCACATTCTCTTTGATTTTTATTTTTTATTTTTTTATAATCATTCCCCTTGTTCTTAAGTCATTTATATATATATTTTTCTAATGTTTTAATATTTCTAGTTTTCAGGACTGTGGATGGAAAGGATGGGGAGAGATATCCTATGGAGGATCTGAATGTGTTAAACGTGCTCAAGTAGCTGAATTTCTGGTAGAAGGTAATGCCCAATTTCTCATTAAAAGTTTAAGTCTACCACTACTATACCCTTCAACCAATTTCAACCTATTTGCCAAAATCTTAATTATGCATTTGTACACTATGTTGTAGCAAAATATATGCCTAACATCTACCATGTAGGATGGATTAGATACTAATCAAGAAACTTGAATTAAGAAACTTGGCTTGTCAAATTTTATAGTCCTCACCACAAATTTTATCTAAAGTGCACTGTGAGTTAATTGCCCTCCTCTCTTGCATTTTATCTTTGCAAGAGATATTACTATGTGAGACTAATGCAAGATTAAAACTGTATAATGAGGGCTTGGTTTGTGGTGATTGTACTAGTATAATGGATTTTCCACATAATAGTCTCTTATGTAGAAAACAGGTGTGGAGGTCCTTCTTAAGCCATCTGGCCTAGGTTAAAAAAAAAAAAAAAAAAGGGCTATAGCCATGTTTTTAAACGCGGCTAAAAATATGGCCCACAGCCACATTTAAAAAATGCGGCTATAGCTTTCAGTCTTAGGTTGCGTTTTAAATGCAACTACAGTACTCACCTTAGGCCACGTTTTAAACGGGGCTATAGGATTTGGTCTTGGACCGCGTTTGAAAAGTGCGACCATAGACCGATCAGTCCTATAGTCACAGGTTTTCGGTTGCTTTAAAAAACGTAGCCTAAACAAATGCGGCTATAGGCCAAATCGGGCTATAGCCGCATTTTTTTGCCCTATGGCCGTGTTTTAAAAACGCGGCTTTAGAACCATTTTTTTGTAGTGGTGGTTAGCTTTTAGATTTAAGATGGTGTCCCAAACATATTATATTATGACCATTATTCTAAAATTGCATGATAATAATAATAATAATAAACTAGGGAAAGGAAGCATTCAAGGTTTAAAGTTAGATATTTAACTGGAAGTCAAATTGTGATAACAGAATGAATGATGTAATATTTAATTGAAACCGGTATCTTTGATGGTACCCGTGGTTCCAGAAAAATCATTTTCTTGATCAATTAAAAAGATTCATTCTAGGTTCTATCATTTTCCCATTTCCATTATTAAAAAAACTAATCTATTATTATTGAGAATGACAGTTTCATCCAATTCTTTAAAACATATACGCTTGTGCTAAAGGATTCCTTGAAATACTTCTGCACAAGATCGATTGAGAAAAATGAAAATCATTATGGACATGACAAAAGTCTTATAAGAGATCAAGAGTTTAATTCCCACCTGAAAGCTCGGATTTGTGCTAAAACACAAGAGCTTGTTCAAACCCCCAATAAAAAATTACAGCTAAATAACTTTTACTCTAACTTATACTAAGTACGGAACAAGAGTAAATGAGTGCTATGAACCGTTAACACTACCCTAATCCATATTCATCCATTATAAACAATAAAATGAAAGCTTAAAGAGTAGGAAAGAGAGATACAAATATAGGATAACACCGAGACATGTTATTGAAGAGGAAACCGAAGAATTCGGCGAAAAACCTCTCTGCGACACTCCAAGTCGAAATTGATCCACTAGAAAATAAAGTTGGAGTACACGAATAACAAAAGACCCTCCAAGCTCCTACTACCAACTGACTTCTCAGAGCTTTGTCTTCTTTAGCTTTTTGGATCCCGCAATTCAGCCCGATTGCATCCACCAATGAATGGCTTCTTCCAATACTTCCCAGCAGCACCAAAATCTCACTTTAAACTTAGAATGTGTGTGGTAAGTGTTTGGGCTAGCAACCTCTCAAGGATATAGAGGTGGAGAGGTAGGAGTTAAGGAAAACCATAAGGAAATGTGTAGATGATTGTGGGTATAACAATCTCTAACTCTCAAGTGTATTTTCCAGGGTTTTCTCTCTAAAAAACACTCTCAAGTTTTTGCCAAATAGAAACTTTCACGGGTCCTTTGCGGGTTGGCCTTACCCGTAAGACACTCACGAAAAATACAGCCTAGCACGACTCTTCATCTTCCAGTCATGTGCTCTACACGTGGCTATTTTCGCAAGAAGCTTCTCGCAAGACAGTCACAAGCCAGTCGCAAAATCCATTTATTCATTCTTTGAAACTTGAGTCTTCACTGATCTCTCACACTCATCCCTTACAATTAATCTCACATACATATAGGGAAAATGATTGAAGAAATTATAATCAAATTTGATACGGAATTAAAGCCAATACAATATAATTGGAAATCACAACTTTACACCTCCTATACCAAAAACTGATTGGTATTTGGTTTAATGATAAAGAGTTATTCTCAGGAGCGGACGTTATAAGTTGAAACTCTCTAAAAAATAATAATAACAATAATAAAGAGAGCTAAAACTACAAACAGGAGAACAGCTTTCTGGTAAAAATAAATAAACCCAAAGATTTCTCTTTCACAATGAAATACAAAAATTAGTTCCAGTTGTCACAAATGCTAACTAAATATTTATTTAACACTTCTGTTGAATAAAGGTCTGCAAAGTTCAAAGAGGCGTGGGAATGGCATTTCTACACATAAAAATCTAGTTGAGTTCATGTCCTTAATGTCACTTGATTTTTACCAGAGTTACTAACCAAAAAAATAAACCACACGACTACAAATTTCCACTCAGACCGGCCCATCTAAAACTGTAAATATTAATCAATTCCAAGCAATGTTTGAATTTATGCAAATGGATTGACTCATGTCTATTGGATTATCAACATTTCCATTATTTTGAAGAAGAATTTTTCTCTCATCAGTAATTTCAAGAAGAAAGTGGAAGAGAATATAAATGTACTTATGATCCTTAGTCATTGTCTCCCTTATAATAAATACTTGTGATCCTTTTTCAAACCCAAATAGATGGTACTGCAAGCCTATCTACTGAGTTTCTCTTAATTGGTTTTTGACATCTCTATATTGTTAGGGTCATATTTTATTGTAATTGGCTAATCTTTTGACAAAATGCACTTTACTTGTAATTTGGTAGGTTTAAGATGGGTTTAATACTTCAAAAAACATGTTGTTCAAGTCAAGTATTAAAGACATGAAAATTGTTCCAAGAAACAAGTGAAGAAAAGTTGTTCATTAAGTCTGAACAAATAGCTCAACAGATGTCTACTATCAAGACTTAATGTGAAGCTCGATAGTTAACTCAACAACAGCTTGATCTATTGAGATTTACGATTTTTAGGTTTCCAGATCTGAAATTCAGCCTAAGCTTAAATATTTGTTTAGGGTTTCTTTTCTCACAACCCTAGACATATATAAGACTTATTTTAAAAGCCGTCACACACGGATACAAAGACCAAGAGATTTATTTTCTCTGTGTGAAGATACTGCGTTTGTATGCCATAAGGTTTTGTAACCAAGTGCTTCCTGATTTTCATTGTTGATGAAATGAAGAACTTTGCAACTAACAACATTTGTTCAAGTTGCTGGAGTTAGTCACGTACTAAGATCGGTGCAAATGGTTAGTCATAAATTGGAGGTTTGTGCGTCAAAGGAAAGAAAGCTACTACAAGATCAAGTCCAATTGGGTATTGGAGCAAAAGTTCAATTGTCGGTTGGTATTTCAGGATAGGCTAGGGTAGTTGGTAAAATTCCTTATACTTGTAACCACTTGATTGTTATTTAGTAGATTCTTGGGAGTGGTGATCTTAAAATCACCCGGTGAGGTTTTTGCATTGCGAGATTTTTTTCATTTGTCAACAAATCACCGTTGAACTTAATTAATCAACTTGGATAATTGAATAATTAACCGGGGTCAAGCTATCTTCACCCAACAATGTTTCTCTTCCAAAGCAATATCAAACTCTTGTTGGATTAGAGCATCCACAACTTCACATTGCCACACTCCAAAATATTTGTTTATTCCATCAAATTTCTCTGCCACATATTTGGAATTTGAGTCCATAGTCCTAATTACCAAAGACTTTGTAAAGGACCAACCTGACATCTTTCTCTCCAATACTTAGATCCATGATTCACTGAACATAATCTTCAAAGACAACAAATCCTAGGCAATGAACATTAGCTCTAATACCACTTTGTTGTAATTGTAGTTTAAAAACTAGATCAAATTATTTTGTGAGACTAGGTTAATTGAGAACTGGCCACCAATCTATTTTTTAAAACACACAAAATTGGAAATTTCCATTTATGTTGGGAACTACTTGAATCATGGCCAAACCGCTTGGTTTAGTGGGTTTGTCAATTTCTTCCCCAAAATTTTTTGCTACAAAATGGCTAAAAATCGACCTAGTTCATTGGAAGCTGAAAGTGGTCATTCTCATTCGTCTTTCCTGAAAGTTTCTTGCTCACTCCCAAGTGCAGGAGATCGTAGCAATATAATTTTCGGAGTATCGAGGTCGAACCACAAGGAGCGGGGTAAATCCAATGACAATATAATTAAACAACAATTTGGGTGAGGAAGAAAAGTACTTTTGCTTGATGATTGTTAACAAGAATAATAATAAAAAATGATTTGAATTAATAATGTAAATACTAGGGCATTTGGGTGTTTCCCTATATTGATATGAAATTCTTTGTGATCTAAGAAAATATATATTTCATAATTGATTGTTCTTAAAAAATTAAAAACCTATGATTTGATTGAACTAAGACAATTCAAGAACACATAATAATCTAGATTAATAATGTGGTTAGAATAGTTTTCAAAAAAACCTATGCACTTTAAAACTTGATTTCTATTTGAAACTATTAGAAATTCATCTAAACAATAAGAAAAACATGATTGAAATTATTGAAAGCATGAAAGAACTAATACATCAAAAGAAGTCAACTTGAACAATTAAATATGCTGTTGACTAAAATCTTAGAAAGAATCACATTGAACATTCATACAGTATAGAAGAAACATAACCCCTAACCCTAACAAAGAGTTTAGGCTGCCATTAGAGAAAGAAAAATACAAGGTTTTTCTCTTAAAATTCGTTCTGCTCAGCCTCTATTCAAAATTCTAACATCAAAGTGTCCAAAGAAAATAAAATTTTTACTATTTTAACTTTCGTCCAGATTTACATCAGTAATTTGTGAGATAATTTCGGCCTTCAAAGATTGTCAATTTCGAAAAACTCAAAACTGGAAAGTTGTAGATATTTAAGTCACAGTTCCAACCCATCTAGCATTATGTTAATTGGATTTTTGAAGAGAGAGATATGCCCAAAATACTGATCAGTGCTCAAATCTAATTTTTCCTTTTTAGACGACCTAAGAACTCCAGCTGCACCTTCTTAGCCATTAAAGCATCATCTTTTAGCTCCTCTTTAATTCTAGTTTGGCCTCCATTCTTTTTCACATGATTTTCTAAAAGTATAAAATTACACGTAATGAATGACATTTTCTTCAAGAAATTATGTAAAGATAAATAATAGGGACTAATGAAAATCATGGCTTAATTATACAAATTAAGCATTTTAATAAGGAGATAACACCCACATAAATATATATATATATATATATATATATATATATATATATATATAACAAGTATACATTTTAAGGCGTTATCAAAAACCCATGCCATCTCATGTTTGCTGAGTCTATTTTTTTTTTTTTTTTTTTTTGGGCAAAAGAGAGACCAAGGCGTGGGGAGAAAAAGAGAAAGATGGAGATATAGAGAATGTAATATAGATTAATTGAAAGGAGTCTTTTTTTATTTTTTTTTTAGGAGATGGGGAAAAGATACTAGGGGGGGGGGGAGATGTAAGAGACTAAAAAGGGAGATTTTGATTTGATTGTCAAGAATTTTTTTTTTTTTTTTTTGATAATTAAATATTGAAGGGAGATGGCATTTGATCTTGGGAACACCAACAATTTCCAATTGATTTGCAAAATTATTGGCATTTGTGAAGAGATATTAGTACTTTTGTAATTTGAATTTAGACATAGCTACAGAAAAAAAGAAGAAGAAGCAAACACGCAAGTCAAATATGCTGATGGGCTAATAGCACACTTTTTTTTGAATTTTTTTTTTTGTAATATATAAATACTAAAAAATACCCTACTCGGAGGTACCATATGGACTAAGGGTGAGGCTTAGGTCCCGTACATCCAGTGCACTAGACCCATTGAGATGGTGACATGTATCATTATCTTAACAGGTCCAATGCAACTAGGCACTAGACCCAAACCTCTCCCATGGACTAATGGGCCTGGTAGTATCCTAGCAATATTTGTACCTCCTAATTTCCAAAAGCCTACTATCAATATCAACTTTCATCCAAATGCCATTGTACAATCAAATCCGCTATCCCCTCCTATACCAATTACATATGGCACGTCCCTTTCACTAAAGTTGAGTAAATCTAGAGTTAGATTGTGTCAACTCATTTAAAATTTTATGTGGTTAAATTTAATTATGGTTAAACTAAACCAAAGTTATAAGTTTTTAAGTAAATTGTTACAAGTTAGACTTTAGATTTACTCCACCTTAAATTATGACCCTTAAAATATATAGACCTCACCATTTCACATAAAAATGAAAATAGAGGGGATATAAATTCCCCAAAACCATTGCACTCCAATTATTACCAACCCAATCTCAAATTTACCCTCTTTGTCATGAATTCAAATCTTTCTATTCCATTTTTTGTTTTCCACTTTATACTTTATCAATACTAACTTGACATATATTTGTTTCACTTTCTTTATGAAATTACCTAAGTTTAAAAAGGAAAAAAAAAAAAAATCAAATACATGACATATCTAGAATGGTAAAGCATAAAATAGAACACAAAAAGTAAGATAGAAGTTTTGGAATTGAGATCAAAATTTATATAAGTCACTTTTAATCTTAGTTGTTGAATTAAAAAAAAAAATTAACCTTTAGTTTTTTACCTTTTTTTTTTTTACATTTCTTTTTTTAACTTCTCTCCCACAAAGGGTAATTGCATGGTGCAATAGCATATGCACCGAATCTCAATCTCAATTTTTGTATTCCATTGTCATTCTTAGAAACTCTGATGCATGTCCTTGGAGGTTGCTACTTACACCTTTGGCACTCTTTCCCCCTCCCAGCCACTCTTTCGAACTTCTATAATATGGACATAAAAAAGTTGGTGCACATCAAATCTGCTCAACACAACCCCTATAGCCCTATATAAGTATATAACACCACATGACAACTACCATCAAACACTCCATTTGATCCTAATCAAATTTCGTACTTAATCTCTTATCAACTGCTTCAAGGAGTTGGCCTCTTCTATAGAGGTCCTATACCCATTCTACGAGGTTCTCTCTGATTGGTTCTATTTGTGATTCAATTGGCTTTCTTCCACATTGTTAGGTTAAGATAGCTTGACCCCGGTTAATTAATTCAATTATCCAAGTTGATTAATTAGGTTCAACTGTATGCAATTTGTGGAGGCACCAACAAATAACCAAAAATACTAAATGCAGTGGAAAATAAATTTAAAATAGTGATTTGTTAACAAATAGGGAAAACCTTGCAAGGCAAAAACCCCATCGGGTGATTTTAAGGCCACCACTCTAAGAATCTACTAATCAACAATCAAGCAATTACAAGAATAAGGAATCTTACTATCTACCCCAGCCTAGCTTGAAATGCCAACCCACAGTTGAACATTTGCTCCAATACTCAATTAGACTTGATCTTGTAGTAGCCTTCTTTCCCTTGATGCATAAACCTCAAATTTATGACTAACTCATTTGCACAAATCCCTGTATGTGACTAAATCCATAGCAACCCTTTGATTGTTGTAGTTGATTTGTAATAACTTCATATAGAAACACCAATAAGATCTTCAATGTTGGTGCTAGAGAATTTGCTTGGTTACAGAACCGAAAGGCGTACAAGAAACGCAATAAGAACTCTTGAGTTTGGTGAAATAGAGAAAACTTGGTTACAAAACCCTAGCCACATAAATGGAATGTTTCTCTCTCTAAAAAACCTTCTAATAGATGGCTTATGATGTCCTTTAAATATCGGTTTAAACGGATCTCAATTCGAGCTTCAAAGGAATAAGTTATAGGCTTTTTCGCATTGCTGATTTTTGCTGATCCACGAAGCTCGATCTATCGAGCTACTATCGAGCTTCTATTGAGAACAACATCTCAATCTATCAAGCTATTATCAAGTAAATAGTAAGTTTCAGCTTCTATCAAGCTGCTAACGAGGTACATGCTGAAAATGTATTTTTCTTGAGCAAACTTTGTGTCTTCAACTTGGTCTTCAATTACAACTTTAAGACACATCAAAACTCAATAAAAGACATATAATTTGGCATGGTTGACAATACCAAAACACATGACCCTAACACTCTCCCCCTTTATCAATCCATGACAAAACCTCAAGTACAAAAGTAAGCCCAGTACAATAATAACACGAATACAATGAATGAACCCATATTCAAATACACTAGCCTATCTAAAAATAACCAGTCCTAAGAAACCATAGCACAAACTAGGATTGGCTGTTTTGATTGGCTTCATACCTGTCTTTCCTGAAAGTACTTAGCAAACATGTTATGTTTATCATGTGGAAAACAATGACGAATAATAAACAAGTAAATTGCGTTTCGTTATAGGATATGCCAATTACATAAAAATATGAACCTAACACACATGAAATTTCTAGGGAAACTACCCTAAGACTATAGACATCAGATTCTTTAGAAGTCCTACCCTTGGTGGCACATTTTAGGGCTAGATAGCCTTTGGTGCTTGTAAACACCGCATTTTGTACCCCTTACGACTTGGGCCCCCGTTTCCCAATGATATTCAAACTCTAAGGCCTAAGGCCAATTTAGAGCCCAATCATTTATTAAATTGACTTAAGGAGTGTTGAAATGAAAAATATAACCTTTTAAATAAGTAAAAATCTATTTCTCTAAATAAAATGACCAAAGTGGTCCTTAGCCTACGTACGCAACTAAGGTTTCAAAAGCATAAGAAAGGTAAGTTTTTTGCAATAATGGCTGAGGTTTGAAATGAATCCCACATCATCTGGGAGCCATTCCAAACCCCATTTTTTCAACTATAAAAAGCCTCACATGGTACATTTTCAAAACACAAAAATCTCACAGGAAAAACCTAAGAATCACTAGAAAATTATGAATCAAAAAGGAGTTTTTCATAAAACACCCTTAAGCCAATTTTATTTGATTAGTGTTAGGACATATGTGAATTCACTTGTTAGAAACATATGTCATTATTTTATGTAATTGACTAATCCTTTGACAAAACACACTTTACTTGTATTTGGGTAGATCTAGGATGTGTTAAATACTTTAAGAAACTTTGTTTCAAGATCAAGTGTTGAAGCCATGCAAGTTTGTCCAAGATTCAAGTCTAAAAAGTGTCTGTCATTAAAGCTCGATAGCTAGCTCGACAGCTAGCCATCTATCGAGCTTAAAGAGCTATTCTAGCCCCGTGGCTCAATAGCAGCTCGATAGATAGCCATCTGTCGAGGTTTATGAAAAACAGAATTTCAAATCTGTTTTGACTTTAATCTGTGATTATGTGTTTGGGCCTTCTTTTCTCACAACCTAGACATATAAAAGGATTATTTTAAGGGACATCAAAGGTGACACAAGTTGCACAAGTATTGAGCAAAGTTTGTTCAAGCAAATTGTGACCGGAGACAGAATTTGCCCTAGTTCATCTCTTTTGTGAAGAAGTTGTTGTGTTTGTGCACTGTAGGGTTTTGTGATCATGCATCTTCTTAATCTTCATCGTCTGGATGAACTGAAGAACTTTATAGCCAACAACCTTCTCTAATTGGTGATTAAAGTCGCGTATTGGGATCTGTAGCCGTGCATTAAAAGAAAAGATTGTCACTACAAAACAAGTCCAATTGGGTATTGGGGTAAGGGTTCAACTGTAAGTTGGTATAAGGTACTGGAATTCCTTTACTTATAACCGCTTGTTGTGATAATAGTGGATTCTCAAGAGTGGTGACCTTAAAATCACCCGATGAGATTTTTGTCATGTTGGTTTTCCCCATTTGTAAACAAATCACCGTGTCAATTTATTTTCCGCTGCATACTTAGTTTAATTGGTGATTTGTTTGTACTACCATGTGTTTGCATGTTAATTTGATTAATTAATAAACTTGTCTAATTAATTAATTAATTTATCACAAGGGGTCAATACATTTTTTAGCCTATCAAGTGGTATCAGAGCAGGCACATTCTGATTAGGTTTTAATCTATGTTGTGTTGATCCATTGACCCTGGTTTGTCATGGATAGAGGACAGTCATTAATTATACCTTCTTTATTTGATGGCACTAACTATGCATATTGGAAAGTACGCATGAGAGCTTTCTTGCAGTCTTTAGATGAGAAAATGAGGCAAGCTGTTGAGATAGGATGGACCAAGCCGAAGGAAGCATTGGCCGATTTGGATGATGCCAAGATCAAGGCGGCAAACTTCAATAGCAGGGCATTGAATGGTTTATTCAGTGCGGTCATTAATGAGGAGTTCGAGAAGATATCATCTACTGAAACTGCTAAGGAGGCATGGACCATTCTCTAAACAACCTATGAGGGAACCAAGACTGTCAAAGATTCAAAGCTTCAAAGGCTCACTACAAGCTTTGAAGAAATCAAGATGGAGGAGGATGAGTTGTTCGATGAGTTCTATTTCAAGCTCAAGGACATAGGACACGGATGAGTTTTCAGATGATGAAGATTCTAAGATGAAGTCCTACATCACCAGGCAATTCAAGAAGTTCATGAAGAATGCCAATGGGAAGGGCTTCAACAAGGACCACAGGCAATCCAGTTCTTCTCAGTTCAAGAGCTAAGATAAAGGGAAGAAGGATGCTAGGGTTGGTGATCAGTACATTGTTCCCTCAGGACCAAAGTGTTTCGGGTGTCAAGACTTTGGTCACATGAAATAGGAGTGCCCCACATATCTCAAGACCATTTGGAAGAGCAAGGCACTTGCTGCTACTTTAAGTGACACTGAGCCTGAGGATGATTCCAACAATGAGGATGATAGAATCTTGAATGCCTTCACTACCACTGTAAATCCTACTGAGGGGATTGCTGAAGATGTGGATGAAGAAGAGGAATTGGTGGAGTCCAAGTTTGAGAAGATGAATGAACAAGATGACATCCATATAGCCTATGCAAAGTTGTACAAAGTCTTAAAGTAGCATGAGAAGATGTATAGGTTGGCCTCCAAGAAGCTTAGTGATGTGGAGCTTAATTGAGAAGAGCTTTCCACAAAGTTTGATGAAGCCAATTAGACTATTGGAGTATTGAGGTTTGAAAATAATTTCTTAGCTGAGAAGACTAAGAAGCTTGAAGCAGAGCTATTTCAAGTCAGAGCTCAATTGGAGAGGACTTCAAATGTGAAGCTTGACGAGATGCTTAGCATTCAGAAATCTGCTTTTGATCGAACCGGGTTAGGGTATGATTTCTCTTCTCCTGGTATTGCTTTTACTATTCTATTGTTTTTGTTCCTCTTGCTAATAACGTTGAAATTGAGAACAATGATGTCAAAACCGATTTAGCTAGTGAGAACATAAACAAGGGTAAATCTATCTTAGGAGCACCCCCTAAGCAAGATAAGAAAGAAGTTAAAAACCTTAGGGCTAAGAAGGCTAACTCTCAAAGGCCTAAACAGAAGAAGCAGCATCTTTGTCATCATTGTGGAGTTGCCAGTTATACTCAACCAAATTGCTATAAGTGGTTAGCCATTCAATAGAGCAACGGCATGATAGCATCTAGAAGCTAGAATCAGCTTCAATCCTCTCTTGCTTCCCTTGGAGATCTTCTCAAAGCCCTCATGTTCATTTCGAACTTGAATAGCTTCAATTCTTCCCCTTCACCACTGGTTCAAGGGTTTAATCAAAGGAAAGGTTCTTCCAAGGTGTGGAAGGAAAAGGGCTCCAAGTGATTCTATCACTTTCTTTTCTCTCTTCTGTTTTTGTCTTTGCATAACTTGTGTGTTTTGCTTTTATTTTAAGTAAGTCTAGTTTTATACTTTTCTTTGCTTAACATGTTTTTGTTTGTTTATTTTCAATTTTGTTTATTTTGGTTTTCATAAAAAAAAAAAAATTTTAAAATTGAAAAATTAGAAAAATACAAAAATAGTGTGTGTTTTGTGTACATTGGTACTTTTGTACGTTGGATGGCCATTGAAACAAAGTTTTCTAAACTTTGTATCTTTTATAGCTTAGATGAGCATCTCTATGCACAACTAAGCATGTGAGCTTTGTGGCTCGTGTTTGTGATGAGTAAGATTAAGTAATCTCTTTACTTAACGCTCATATCACTCTTTTTGACGGGAAGGACTAGAAAATCCTAAGAGAAAGGCATAAATAACCATCTCACTACTGTTGCTCACCAATCATGAAATAACATCTGTATGTTTCAGCATAGCAAAAGTGTGATGTCAATGACATTTGTATGCTTCGGCATAGGAAAATTGGAATGTCAAATGCTTAACATAATTGGGTGTTTCTATCTCTTATATGTCCATGCATGGTTTGCTTAAAAGAAAAATATACAAAGAAAAATCAAAAGCAAAAAGATCAAAATGTTCTTAAATATGATTGCAAGCGTGTATTCTAGGAGATATGGGAGTTATAGGATGTACCTTGAAGGTGATAGTCCTCATCAAACAGTTATGATTGTATGTGAGTTAAAGTGATTTTCTCATATCTTAAATCGTCATAACATGTATACACTTATGCAATCTTACGATGTTTTTCACACACAACACACAATATTCTTTGCTACTCTTGATACATGTGCAGGTACAATGTGATTTGGCCATCACAAGGTGTTACATGTGTTAATGTATGCTCACTAAACTATCTTAACTTGTTTTTGAAATATAAAATTGGTTAGACTTATTTAGTGTGTGTGTGTGTGTGTGTTTCGGGATCGATGTGCTTGATATCTTGTATTGTTAAGAGATGTTTTTGAAGAGTTCAAAATGATGTTTGGATCCTTGGTTGTGTTGCACGCTTGATTTCATTCATATCTGTGTTTTTCCCTTCTTGAAAAACTGTTTTTAAGCAATCTCAACACCTCTCGATACCTAGCCTATCTGTCGAGATTTTTTAGTTTTTTTAATCACAATCTTGACACCTCTCGATAGCTAGGTGGATCGATCGAGAACTCTCCTGTCTCCTCGATAGCTCCTTGATCCATCAAGATTGCTTTGCTATGGACACCTCTAGACACATCTCGATAGCTGCATCTGTCGAAGCCTTTGAAGCTCAACACCTATCTTGATACCTCTCGACACCTCAATCTGTCAAGATTTACTAAGGTTCTATAAATAGATTCTTGTGTGATCTGGACTTCATTTCCTCGATCTCTCTCGATCTGTCCATGGCTATTCATCTCCCAAACACTCTCCTCTCTCCCTTAAACCTCTTCCTCAAGCAATTTTCGAGCTTAATCAACTTTTTCCTCACTTTGTAAGTCTCTAATACCTCATTTTCATGTATTTCATTCTTTGAAACCTATGTTTTTTGGGAGTTTTGCAAAATTTGGGGTTTTTCAAAATCAAAGAGGTTTTTGTGAAATTTTTGAGATGGGTTTTGAAAATTTGATCTTAAAACTTCATGCATTGCATTCCATGTGCATTATAACTGTATTTTCATGCATTTAGTTATGTGTTATACATGTTGAACTGTTTGTGTGATGGTAGGTTTGGATTGGGGTAAGCCCATGATGCTTTTTACTTTACACATAACATGCTCATGCATTTTCATGCATACGTACCTTACATTCAATATATTTGTGTATATTTGAACTGTTTGGGGCTTTTCTGAGTGTTTCTTTCTTTCTTTCCCCACTCTCTCTAGTTTACGTTAGTGCACCAATGGCACTGAAACGTAAGTCTACTCTATCCCGAAACCCTCTTCATTTCAAGGCATCGTCTTCTTCTGATCCTACCCCCTCTTCTATTCGGTTCCGTGATAAGGATGCCCGAAAGGACTTCTCGGAGAACTTTTCTCGACGAGGTGTTCATCCAGAAAGCTGAGTCATTTTGTTGGATTTCTCCAACACTGACCTACCCACTGTCATTCACAGTCGGGGTTGGAAGTCATTGTGTGGCGTCCCGGTCACATGTCCTTCCGTGCTGATTCAGGAGTTTTATTCCAACATGCATGGACTTGATTCTTCAATACCTCTCTTTCATACTCATGTTCAAGGTATGCGCTTTGTTGTCACATCGGAGTTGGTATCTGATGTGCTCCGTGTCCAGAGGGTAGAGCATCCTGACTACCCCGGATGTGAGCGTCTGAATACTGTGTCCAAAGATGAGATGATTTCTACTTTCTGCAAGTGCCCTTTTGATTCGGGTGATCATCAGTCTACACCATGTTCAACCTTTGCTAAAGGTCCTAGATTCATGAACATGGTGATGACTTTTGTTTTGCACCCAGTTTCTCACTATAACTCTATCACAGATCCTCGTGCTCGATTTTTGCTTTCTTTGTTAGAGCATCTCACTATAGATTTTCCTTCATATTTTATTCTTTCTATTATAGATGTGTATAGGGATACGACTACTTGTGATAAGCTCATTTTCTCTTCAGCTATCACGCGAATTTTATGCCATTTTCTGTTCCTTTTCCCGCTTCCGACCACTTCCCCATTATGTGTGCCATTGACTATGCTACCGTTAAATGGAGCGAGGCATGGTTTCAATCAAGGCGGTCTGGTACGGCAGCTCCTCCCACTCTTTCAACTCCATCCACATCCGCTCCTTCCTCTTTTACGAGTGGAGTGACACTCAAGGACATCATGGCACAACTTCAGCACATGGATGCTTGCCTCGACACTCTCAATGATGAGTTGTGTTAGGTGAACACTCATGTTGGCCACATTGCTCGACGCCAAGCTAAGATGGGTGGTTACACCATGCCTTCCACTCCTGTGGCCCCTGCGGATGAGAGTGATGCTGATGGTGCTGATGATGATGATACTATTGCTTCCAATGATGAGTATGGTGGCAATGCTAGCTCACCCAGCAATGACGAGATGTCTACTTGAAATTCTTACCCTTTGTCACTCATGACAGAAAGGGGGAATAGTTTTGGTTATGAGAGTAGTCATACTTAGGGGGAGGGTTAGCATAGGAGATTTTTGATAGGGAGAGAGTGCATTCTGAGGGATGTAGTGAGAATTACTTGTATCTTTTTCTTTTCTCCTTTTAGATACATTTATATCATGTACCTTAGATCTTGTGATCATTTTGTGATAGCAAACCTTGTACTTGTTTATATATATTTACATTTGAGGTTGTTATTACAGAGCTTTCTCCTATTTCTTCACGTGTTGTTTCTTTTCTTTCTTTATACACATGTTTCTTATATCTTATATGCAATCTATTATTTCTATTTCACACAAAGATGCCTTGATGAGTTTTGTTTAAAGTGTTTCAGAAATACAAGTTGTCAAGTCTTTCTTGCCATAGACTCTCTTCTTGCAAAGTTTTTCAAAAGTTTGTGTTAGGATAGAATTTATTGTATTTAATAAGTGAATATGAGTTAAGTGATTTATGACTTCTCTCATATCTCATTTGTTTGTTGTGGTTTTGTCATGGATTGCCAAAGGGAGATATTGTTAGGACATATGTGAATTCACTTGTTAGGAATATATGTCATTATTTTATGTAATTGGCTAATCCTTTGACAAAACGCACTTGTATTTGGGTAGATCTAGGATGTGTTTAATACTTCAAGAATTTTTTTTTCAAGATTAAGTGTTGAAGCTATGCAAGTCTGTCCAAGATTCAAGTCTAAAAAGTGACAGTCATTAAAGCTTGATAGCTAGCTCGACAGCTAGCCATCTATCGAGCTTGAAGAGCTGTTCTAGCCCCGTGGCTCGACAGCAACTTAACAGATAGCTATCTATTAAGGTTTATGAAAAACAAAATTTTAGATTTGTTTTGACTCTAATCTGTGATTATGTGTTTGGACCTTCTTTTCTCACAACCCTAGACATATAAAAGAATTATTTTAAGGGCCGTCAAAGGTGACACAAGTTGCACAAGTGTTGAGTAAAGTTTGTTCAAGCAAATTGTGATCGGAGACAGAATTTGCCCTAGTTCATCTCTTTTGTGAAGAAGTTGCAATCTTTCTGCACTGTAGGGTTTTATGACCAAGCATCTTCTTGATCTTCATTGTCTAGATGAATTAAAGAACTTTGCAGTCAACAACCTTCTCTAGTTGGTGATTGAAGTCGCGTATTGGGATCCGCGTAATTCGTTAGTCACGCACTGAGAGCCATGCATCAAAAGAAGAGATTGTCGCTACAAAACAAGTCCAATTGGGTATTGGAGGTAAGGGTTCAATTGTAAGTTGGTATAAGGTATTGGGATTCCTTTACTTGTAACCGCTTGTTTGTGCTACCACGTGTTTGCATGTTAATTTGATTAATTAATAAACTTGTCTAATTAATCAATTAATTTATCACAAGTGGTCAATATGTTTTTTGGCCTATCAATTGGGACTGTTTTCTAGCCCTAATCCTTCTAGTTTAATGTTACTAATCACTTTCTTATTGGTTTGTGAATAGATTTGATTGAGGGAAACAGTCAAAATCAAGCTTGGAAAGCTTTTGTTTAAGGTATTGAGTCTAACCCTTTTCTTTTTATGTTTTAATTATTTTTTTTTCTCACATAGTTTATGTTTGTATAATGCCTATTTAAGTTGGTTTTTTAGTCATTTTCATGTTTTGCATGTCAAGTTGTTTGAATTGTTGTTTAAAGTTCTGTTCTATTTTTGCGTTTTTAGGTTTTTTGGGCAAGGATCTGCGTATGCATGATCTAGCCTACGCACGCAAGCTTGATTGTGTGTATGTAGGCCTGTTCTAGTATGCATGATGCCGTTACCTAAAAACCCTAAATTTTTGTTTGTTTTGTTTCTACCTTCACATGTTTGTTCCATTTAGCCTCTTTTTCATACATTTTAGGCCCTATAAGTTTCTATTCACCTTTTCACATGCTTGTTTGTTATCACATGTTTAGATTAGGGTTTATCTTAGGATTTCTTAGTTTTAATACCATTCATTCACATGTTCATGCATGACTGCCGTGGGTGCTGTATTGCTACAAGGTAAGTGAAAGGTAAGTCATGCATTGGAAATGTTCATGCATTTGTGATATAATCTTGTGTTGACGTTAGAGATGAATGTGAATGCTTGGTTCTTTCCTTATGCTTATGTTTCTGCCTTGATTTGATTGTGTATGTTGCTACCTTGAATATGTTTTGATGCCATGATAAATGTATGCTAGGGTTTGGGATGAATGATGCCATGTTGTATGCTTAGATGTATGCTAGTATGTGTGTGAGTTAGAATACAAGTATTGAACATGCTTTTAATAAGGTTAAGATATAAGACACAATGATGGGAGGCCAACCTTAGGGTTGGGCAATATTGGGTGCCTAACACCTTCCCAAGAGCATACATAAACTCCGAACTCATATCTCTGGTAGTAAAATCAAAAGGTCCTTCCTCGAAGGGATACTATATATATGGTTTCTAGACCATTGCAAAACTAGGTGGCCACTTCCCCCTTATGTCTATAATGCCTACCAAACAAGTGTTTGTGAGCCCAACTTATGGTCTACAAGTCTTGCAAGACCAAAATTGCCAAGTTTGGCATTGAAATTTGAATCCAACATGATATTGCTAGTCTTTATATCTCTGTGCACCACATATTTTTCTCACTCTTCATGCAAGTGTAGTATTGCATAAGCCAATCCCTAGACTATATTTTTGACTCATTTTATAGTCACACACTAGAGGTATACCTTTTTTTCATAGCACCCGAGCTCTTGAGCCTATATTTATGTACACACACGTGTATTTGGCGTGTGCAAGCATCGCCACGATGGGTGGTTGAACCGCCACAAGGCATCGACATGTCCTTACTACTCTGAACTTATTTTGTCTTGTTTCGACTGGTTCATCACTAAACCACTAAACAAACTTAGTTCTAAAAGGTTATATTTATTCATGGTTGACAATCTAAAAATATAGACTACACAAGTATATTAGTATTGTAGACACTCGATTTTGAACCCATAATTTAATCAAGGAAAGTGGCTAGAATGACCATTCACATACCCAAAATTCATGATTGCATTACATGCATTAATTCATTCATTGCATATTATAAAAATAATTTTTTTTACACATAAAACTTATCTGAATTTTACAGATCTGATTTTTCTTAACACACAAAACTGATCTGTATTTTCATTAAATATAGATCTAATTTTTTTTAGAGAAAGTTTTCATTGATACAATTGTAGATTTTGAAGTTTAAAAGAAGAAATTAAAAGTTAGGTTAAAGTTTTATATATATGATGCATGTAATATAAATTTATCTAATGAGTGTGAATCCTCTCTCAAAAAGGTTTTTTTTTTTTTTTTACTTTATTTTATTTTTTATGTTCAAAAACAGATTTAATTTTTTTTACATAGAAACCAAAAATTATTTTCTTTACTATTCAAAACATATATGATTTTTCTTGATAAAATCATCTTTCTTTGAAAGAATCTGATTCTACAAGTTGCGGTTGAATCCAAAGAAATGCACTTTCTAAGTCACATCCAGAAAACTGTTAGGGTTTATGGTAATTCAAAGAGGAATTGAAGTCGATCCTGAAAAAAAATCAAAGCAATTGTAGAAATGAAGCCTCCAAGGACTGAGAAGGAGATCCGAGGGTTTCTAGGAAGGATACAGTACATCAGCAAATTCATAACCAAGCTTACCATGACATGTGAACCAATTTTCCGATTGCTCAAGAAGGAAGTTCCTACAGTATAGAATGAACAATGCCAAGAAGCCTTTGAAAAGATCAAGAATTATTTGATGAAGCCACCTGTAAAGTTGTAATTTACAACTAGTTTATGTTGGCTTTAATTCCGTGCCAAATTTAATTATAATTGTGTTCTATCTTATGTACCCTATTTTTTATGTGGGATTTATTTGTAAGGGTTGTGTGTGAGAGAAAGAGTGTGAAGACTCAAGGCAATTGAAGACTAAAGCTATTTTCACTAGTAGCTCACGAGTAAGCTTCCCTCAAAGTAATGCATATGCCCAGCACATGACTGGAATGCGAAGAATCAAGATAGAATGGAGACAGTTGGTTTTCACGAGTGTCTCGCGGGTAAGGTCTTCCCACGAGATACCCACGAAACATTCTGTTTTGCTGAACTGTCATATCAGATACACACTTTCTGTACCCACACTATATATACCCACATTACCCACAGATGTTAAGGAGTGCTTTTGAGAGAAAACCCTAGCCACAAACCTTGAGAGTTAGAGATTGTTATTCCCACATTTCTCTACACAATCCATTGTGGTTTTTCCTCAACTCGTACCTTTCCATTTCTATATCCTTGAGAGGTTGATAGCCCAAACACTTACAACACCCATTCTGAGTGTCAAGTGAGGTTTTGGTGCTATTGGGAAGCATTGGAAGAAGCCAGGCTTTTGCGGATGCAATCAAGCGTATTGCGGGATCTATAGAGCTAGACAAGACACGGTTCCGAGAAGCCTTGTTGGAGTAGGAGCTTGGAGGGGTTAGGTGCATCGGGTAGATTAGGCTTAGAGGGTCTCTTGCTACTCATGTATCCCAACTGATTGTCTAGTGGATTGATTTATCGCTTGGAGGGTGGCGGAGAGGTTTTATGCCGATTACTTTGGTTTCCTCTTCAATAACACATTGGCGTGTTATTTTATGTTTGCATTCTTCTTCCCTACTCTTTTAACTTTCATTTTACTGCTGTGTTTTAATGAATATGGCTTAGAGTAGTTGGTTTGTTTGTTCGCTCACATTTACTCTTTTCTGCACTTAATATAAGTAAGAGTAAAATTAACCTAGCCATAATTTTTAATTTGGAGGTTTAAACAGCTCTTGTGTTTTAACACATTTTCGAGCTTTCACCACCAATACTGGTTCCACTAGTACCTGAAAAGCCATTGTTGTTGTTTCTCACAACTACGGATACAGCAATGGGGGCTTTACTTGCTCAATACCTAGAGGATACTAGAAAAGAAAATGCAATCTACTACATCAGCAAGAAGATGTTGCCTTATGAGGAAAAGTATTCACCACTTAAGAAGACATGTGTAGCACTTGTATGGGCAACCCATAAACTCAGACATTATATGCTTTTGCTTACAAGGTCTTGTTAATTGCAAGAATGGACCCATTGAAATATCTAATGGAGAAGCCTATGTAAGATGGGAAGACAGCTAAATGAGTTTTGCTTCTGCCAAAATTTGATAATAAATATATGACTCAAAAATCTGTGAAAGGGAAAGCAATTGTTAATCACTTAGCCCACTGTTCACGTGAAGAAGCTGAAGAAATCCAAGGAGACTTTCCAGATGAAGATATCATAGGGATCGAGGTGGAATCATGGAAGATGTATTTTGATGGAGCAACTAATCAAAATAGAAGTGGCATTGGGTTCTCTTAATTTCTCCAAAAGGGGCGCACATCTCATTTTCTGGTAGAGTTAACTTCCCTACCACTAAAAATGCCACTAAATATGAAACTTGCATTATAGGGTTACGAGCAGCCCTAGGCCTTGGAGTGAAAGAGTTGGAGGTGTACAGTGACTCAGCCTTGATAATCTCTCAGATTCAGAATAGATGGAAGATCAAGGAAGAAAGGCTAATGCCTTATCATGAATGTTTTCAGAAATGGGCCTCAAAATTTAGCAAGATTCAATACCAATATGTGTCAAAGATGCAGAATCAGATTGGAGATGCTTTAGCAATGATGGCATTCATGATGGATGGGCCAAAGGAAGATGAAGCTAGACCAATAGTGGTGGAACAAAAAGAAGAGCCAGCTTATTACATGACAATAGAGGAAAATGAGGGAAAGAATGGAGAAGCTGAGTGGTATTCAGACATCCTACAGTATCTTAAAGATGGGACATACCAAAAGTCTGCAGACAAGAATGACCAATCGACCATCAGGAGGCTGTCTACTAATTATATTATTAGTGGAAAGAGACTTTATAGAAGATCATATGATAGAATTCATCTCCTTTGTGTGACCGCCAAGGAAACACAACAAATAATTGAAGAGGTTCATAAGTCAAGTTATGGACCACATATGAATGCGCATATGCTGTCACGGAAGATAATGAGACAAGGTTATTACTGGACTACTATGGAAACCGATTGTGTGGATTATGTTCAGAAGTGCCATCAATGCCAAGTCCATAGAGATCTGAAACACATGCCACCTATGCCATTACATACCATGACTTCACCGTAGCCGTTCTCTACATGGGCAATAGGTATTATTGGAAAAATCCACCCAACAGCATCCAACGGCCATGAATTCATACTAGTAGCCATTGATTACTTCACTAAATGGGTAGAAGCTGCCTCATACAAGTTTTTGAACTCAAAGAAAGTTGCTCAATTCATTCAGACCAATATCATTTGTAGATATGGGGTACCACATGAAATTATCTTAGGCAATAGGATGCATTTCAAGGGAGAAACAAAGAAGCTACTACAACAGTTCAACATTCAGCACCACAAATCTTCGCCTCATCGTCCTTAGACTAATAGAGTAATTGAGGCTGCTAACAAAAATATAGGGCGAATCTTAAAGAAGAGTATGAAAAACTACAAAAACTGGCACCTACAATTACCATATGCACTTTAGGGGTATTGGACCTCAATTCAATCTTTCATAAGAGTCACTCCTTATTCATTGGTGTATGAGATGGAAGCAGTCCTCCCCATTGAAATGGGAGTTCTTTCATTAAGAACAGTGTTGGAGAGTGAAATCCCTGAAGTAGATTAGTTGCAAAGTAGATATGACCAGTTATGCATGATAGATGAGAAGAGACTCAAGGTTATCAAAGAAGGCTTAGGAAAGCTTTTGACAAGAAAGTAAGAACTAGAGATTTGAAGTTGGGAGATTTAGTACTAAAAGAGATCCGAGCCCCGATCTAAGTTGCAAACAGGAAGTTCAAGAAAAATTGGGCAAGTCCTTACATTATCAAGCAAATATACTCTAGAGGAGCAATAAGGTTGATAGATTTAGATGCAAACCCTTTCACTGAGCCAACCAACATAGATCAATTGAAGAAATACCACGTCTGAGGTGGTAGTCTGAAAACGCAATGTCTAGAGTGGTTGTCAATTATGTTATTTCCCTTCCTAGGTTTGTTTTATATATATATATATATATATATATATATATATAAAAGAAAAAAAAAAGAAAAAGAAAGGTAGGTTGAAAACCCTAAAGGGCAATCTACGTAAAAGAAGAGTAAAAAAAAAAAAGTGAGACAGTCCGCTAAGTTGAAAACCCGAAATGGCGACCTAGGCAAAAGTTAAGGCAAATAAAAAAAATGAACTACGTAATGACCTGATCCTTCTACTAAGAGGGTGCATAGGCAACCATGCATTGGCATGGTTGCAATTTCCCCAAACCCACCATTTACCCATCAAGCAAAAGAAAAAAAAATTCCAAAGTTCAACCATTCCATTAAACCATGCCATTACACAAAATTCAAAACATGAACCTTAAACCAAACACTAAAAAAAAATAAAAAATAAAAAACCTACACCTTAAACAAAACCCTTAACCTGAAAGTCCTAAATAATTCCTAAACCTAAGAGTTTCACATCCACTTATAAAATAAACATGTTCAAAGCCGAAAAATAAGATGGCCATTTTTTCTTCAGTCTTTTCTCCTTGAGTTGTTCATTGCTTTCATCTATGTTAGGTACCTTGTCCATTTAAATTCATAGTTGTTACCCTCGTGTTTTTCTTATTTGTCTTTAAGGAATTGTTTTCACATAGCAACCATGTCAGCCTCCTTATCCACAATCTTGTTCACTAGCTAGTTAGAGTAGTCTGTGGTCATCCTTTGAAAGTGAACCTTAACAAAGGACCGATCCACTCGATCAGCTATCTCCAAGCCTAACAACATATTCCTTATAGAAGTAGGATTTGTGTCCACAGGAGTAAATGGTTTTCTTCTTTTTCCAGCAGGTATTCCTTGCTTATATTGGAATTGTCTCAAGAGTCTGTCAGTCTTGTAGAAAGTTACTTTCCTTAACCCAACTAGGAAGATATGATATGATCCTAGAGACCTCAACAAAGGGGGTGGGCACTTCCACCAATAACAATTCCACCGAATTGAGACATTGGATTTCTTGATCAGAAGTTTCACCCCGTCACTCTCAGTTTGACACTCGGTTTTAAGGAAAAATCTACTGAGAAAATTGCTAGGACCATAATCAACAACAGAAGGCATGGCAATTATGTCTAATCTTTCCATCAACCATACCTGCAAAACCAATGGACTCACGAGAAAGTTCTGTGACTCTCCACCATGAAATACAGAGTCTAATCCTAGAAGAGTTTCTGCCAAGATTAGAGGAATAGGATTATCACCATATTTAATCTGACTCACAACACCAATGGCTTGAGCATCCATAAAATCGGGACTGCCAGAGCAAAGCAAGAATTTTCCCATAAAGCAAAGAGCTAAGCCAAATTCTTCTACATGTTGTTAGTCACTCCGTGCGTACACTTATTAATCAGTCTTGAAAGAACTGCACGAAGATTCACCATATGCCCTTCGATCATGTTGCTGGTAATTGAAGTACGAAGTCCTAGAGCATCAAATAAATTTTCCCTATGATTAGGATCACAAGAAACTGCTATGGATTTCTTGTTGGAATCATAACCCAAGATAGCTAAAAATTCTTCAATAGTGGGACAAATTTCAGTAGTTTGAAACCGGAATACATGGTCTTCAGTAACCCAAAATTTTACAGCAGCACGGAGGAAATCCCACTTGATCTTGAAATTCCTCAAAGCTTTAATTCCCTCTAGTTTGTAGCCTGTAAAATTGATCTTGGTGCAAAAATCAAAGCTACGAACCCATTTGTTGAAATCATGAATTGTTGAATGAGAAAAATTTTGATTCTTAGCCATGGATAACCCTTGCTTGTGATTATTGTGTCTTGCCAACATTGATGCAGAGATTTGTTTGTAGGATAGATTGCTAAAGTAAGCTACCTTAGTTCTCAATCAGGTCTAAATAAGTTCTAAAGAGTTTGTAGCTGACTAGGAAAGTGTTTCATGATCACAAACAAAGAAAATATTTTTCAAAAAACTCAAAAACACAAAAGATGAGTCTAAAAAGTGCGAGGAGTCAGCCTACCCTTGGGTGTGCCTGTCGACACCTTGGAATGCCAATTGGCACTCCAAAAGTGCCGATTGGCACTTTACTCTATTTTGTTATTTTCAGGCACTCCTTGGGTCTGTTTTGACTCCAGCTTTCACTCGAAATTTTTTTTCTAATTGGGCCATAGAGTTTTCAAGAATTTTCATGAATTGTTAAACTGGGGCATTCAGATAGGCCTTGCCCATTTTGTTTTCAAAAAAAAAAAATCAACATTTGATCAAATTAAGATTTTTCAAAACCATAAATTCATCTCTCAAACTAAGGGCATTTGGCTCCGCCTCATTCAAGCAAGGGCAAATTCCATCAGAATTTGTCAGATAAGTTTAAATTGGTACTACAAGACTTCATCAGGTGAATTCTAAACTTGTCTCATTTAAGGTTCCAACAAGATCAAAAGCAATTCAAAGGACAAAGAGCTCAAAAGCTGAAATTAATACAAATTTTTCTAAGAAACACTTCTTCTTGTTTTTGCAGGAAAATAAAAAACACAAATCAAGCATCATTAGGACTCCGAGTCCGCCTACGCGAAGATCTCCTCAACCAACCTCTAAGGGAACCACCCTTAGTGTTTCCTTCTTGACTTGCATAAAACTGAGATTCTTGCTACCGCTTTTGAAGTTCAAGATTTCTGATCCTTTCCTCCAAGGATCTTGTGTTGGCATTAGCCAATGCCATTCGACTCACCTGAAAAATTAGCAAAGACAAGTTTTAGATCAATCATTAGGGAAGTCCAAGCCAAAAACACTCAAAAAGCATCATCTTATACCTAACTTGCTTCATTGATCACATTTTGGGAAGATTGAGTACGTGCTACCAGTTGCAAGCCTCTAATCATCCGAATACTTCCTTCCACAAGATCAACATCGACTTGAAGTACAAATGCATTAGTTCATGAGCAACTCAGTGATAAAAAAAAAATTTTGAATGAGGACAAGAAACTAAAGGATTTAGGAACACATTGGATCAGGTCAAGGGACATTTGGGATATGCTCTGGCCTGTCTAAAGTCATGGAGCTGTACAACCCATCAGGATTCATCACTTCATATTGCCATGCAGGAAAGTGAGGACAGGTCTCCACGAAAGAACTAGAAGAGCCGCTAGCATGACTAGGAAGGGGATTCTCATCTTCCTCTTCCTCTTCTTCAAAAGATGAAGCCTAAAAGTGAAAAATACAGATATTGTCACAAGGCCAAAATATGGAGGATGAGCATACAAGATGAAATACAACTTGGCTTCAAAAGGGAAAAGGAATACCGATGCTACACGAATGCTAGCTAGACAACCCTGTAATTGAGTTTGAATAAATTCAAGGTAATTTCTTGGCATCCCTAAAACAACATGGCCAATTCAAGCACAAGCAAATATCTTCATTAGCTAAAAGGTTAGCCAACCGGATTGAGGGACAAGGAGGAACCGAAATTGTTGTGAGAGGGTACACATGTTGAACTTGAGGCAACACCCGATCACCAAGATACCAGTACCTCCCATGGCCACACTCAAACAATACTTGATGGCTATTTAACTCTAGAGCCCATTCACACTCAATATACTCCTCATATCCAAGCCAAGGGTCCAAAAACATCTAAAAATCACAAAGAACCCAGAATGAAAAGAAACCAAACCATAATAAAACACAAAAACCCCACACAAAAAAGGAAACTCACATCAGCCATAGTTAAATTGCCAATCACCATATGCCAAACTTCCAAAGAACGCTTGGAAGGCATTGACGGACAGTATTTGGGCAACCAATGGAGAAACCTCGAATATATGTCGTCAACATCTTCCTAAACTTGAGGACAAACCCCAAAATATTCATACACCAAACCTGAAAAAATCAACACACATCATTATGACATAGCCAAAATGATCTTCTAAAAACCCCATACATAGCCAAAAAATTCCAAACCTCACCTGCCAAACAAACGGTGCACCACCTAAGCTTAAGAGACTACGCTGAGAAAGTTGATTCATGAAGTGCAAGAGGATAGTGTAAGCCATACCACCCCAGTCATAATTTTTGATTTGGTCAATATCCTCTAGGCTCCACAGATAGCGCAAGCTCATAGTACTACCTATGTCTAGACATATGAAAATCCCAATGAAGAGAAGCATGAACATGCATGTGCCAGTTGCTATGGTTTTACAGTTCTCAATATTCTCATACAGCCACATCAAAGAGACATTTTTGCTCTTCAATTTTGAAGGCACTACGCCTAAAAGACTCTTAATCTCTTTCGAAGTAAGGGAATCATTGATCTTGATTCTTTCACCGCCCAATCTCAAGCTAGTGATGATGGAGAAGTTGTAAGGCATCAGCATCACTTCACTAATGCCTGGAAAAATGAATGTGCACGTGGTATCCCAAAACCATTTTGACAAAGAAAGGAGTAATTGGAGATCCTTGTACTCATGAGTTTCCTGGTTCAATAAAGCTTGGAAAAAAGTTTGGAAGCCGGCTTTGTTATTGATGTTCTTAATATCCAGAGACAATATTTCCCATATGCCTTTCAGCATTTGAAGGCTACCTTGGCTCTTGAGGTTCTACAAAACAAAAATTTCCCATGACCCATCATCACATATCCAACAAAAATTTCCCATGACCATCATCACATATCCAACAAAAATTTTCCATTACCAAAAATCTCATGTTTAACAAAAAATTTCCAAGACAAAAAAAAAAAAAAAAAAAAAAAAAAAAAATCTCATGACCAAAAATCCCATGACCAACAAAAAATTCTTTCCATTGCCAAGCTATCATGTCCAACAAGAAATTTTCATGACCAAACTCACATGCCCAACAAAAATTTTCAATGACCAAAATTTCATGTCCAGCACAAAAATACATACCCATACCCACAAAAAATTTTCCATGCTCATAAAACAAGACTTACACATTCCAACAAAATTTCCGCATCCATCAAAAATGAATTTTTTGAACCAAGCCTATACAACAAATTTTCATAACTTCAATGCCCCCAAAATTCAAGACAAAATTCATCCAACAATACCACAAATTACATACATTGCCAAAATTCATGAGCCACCAACATTACCCAAATTTCACCATATCCAATAGCTCAACAATTCAAAAAAGCCCCAAGGCCAATATTACAACATTATCACAAGAATTTCCAACCAAACCCTACAATGTCCAAATTTCCAACAAAAGTAAACAACAACCAAATGACAATGTCTCAACACCAAACTTTCAATAAAACATGAAATCAACAAATGTCCCAACAAAAAAACCAAGCAAAGTAAGCTCACCTTGAAATCCATGTTGGAGTGGGGAGCATGGGTCTTGGGGTCTTGAAGGAGCCCTTCTCCATCATTCCACTCAAGAGATGGGTGATACTTCTTTCAATTGAAAGTGAGAAAGGAAGGCCCATTGGAAGATGCCATTGTCAATGCAAAAAAAAAAATGGAGGTTTGGAGATGGGTTTCAAAAGATGGGTTTGTGGCAAAATAGTCAAGAACACAAAGATCTTAAAAGATGTTGAGGGAGATGAGTGAGAGAAGGTTGAGAAGCTTAGGAAAGTGATTTTTTAGAAAAGAAATGGTGTAGTAAGGGAGAAAATGCAAGTGGAAAGCGAGAGTGAATAGTGACATGGAGGAAGGGAGAAAAGTGAGGAAGAAAGAAGATGAAAAAAAGAAAAGGAGACAAGAGAAATGGGGGCCAAAAAATTTGCTCCCCCCCCCCCCCCCTCTTATTTTACAACCTGAGCTGCTGAGTCAACTCAAGTTTGACTAAGTTGACTCAGTCAACTCCCTTAAAAAAAGGGCTTTTTTTTTTTTTTTTTTTTTTTTTTTTTGTTCTTTAGGAGAAATGATAAAATCAAGAAATAAAAAAAGAGAAGAAGAAAGCTTTTCCAAAAAAAAAAAAAAATCCCAAAGACAGATGACATCAATTTCAAAATTTTGTGACTTCAAAGGAAAATGAATTCTCAGAGATCATCAAGGACAGAGAATATCTTTATTCAAAAAGAAAAGTTTCAGTTAAAAAAAAAAAAATCCTATCTCAAGATTCAAAATTCAAAAAGAAAAAACCAAATCACCTTTTCTTCAAATATCAAGATTTCCAAAAGTCATGCATCAATTCGCAAACTAGGGGCCTTCGTCTATGCCTCATTCATTTTCAAAAAAAAAAAAACCAAAGAGAGATCATTGTCATCTTTTCAAAAAAAATCGTTGATGAGGGTAAAAATATAGCCTGACGGACCTCCTTTAAATGGGCCTGACGAATCCATGTTTGTGGGCTAATAGAAGGCAAGCCCAACTTGCGTAAAGGCCCATTATGAATAAATAGAGCAAAAACCCCAGATGGAAAATACTTGCGACACACATTTAATCACTATAGAATCCCTAGGTAGATGGAATCCTAGCGTGAAGAGGATTCCAGAAGATACACACGAAAATAAAGATCTTCTCTACAAGGAAATGACTTGTGCATCACATTTGGGACTATTCAAGAGGATTCCTATAAGGAAAAGACTTCTACACCAAGGAAGAGACGCTAACCTTCTACTACTATAAAAACCCCAATACCCTCACAAATCAAGGTACGCATAATTTACCCTTCTCTAGCACTCTAGAGTTGTAAGAATAGTTCTAACTTGACCTTCGAAGGGTATTTGGCTGACACCACACCGGTGCTCTTTGTTAGGTCTTCTCTCTTTTCTTTGCAGATATCGTTACAAGCATGCAAGGATTGTGTAGCTCACTGGTGATATTTACGGCATCATCAGTTGGCGCCGTCTGTGGGAAAGTTATAATAAACTGAACGATTGTAAAAATGTTCACACACTAGGATGGGTGCATATGGGACGGATGCAATATGCCCCAAGTTGTGTCGATGGGCATGTGTTCTGTTTCCCCTGGATGACACATCCACTCGTCACCTTCCAGGAAGAAATAACGGCTCTTCCAATCCCTATTTGAGTCTGGTGTTTCAAATATAACCTTCAACAATGGACTCCTGGGAACGAAACTATATATTCCCCTTGACTTGTCTATCTCATCCGGACGGTAACAGTGAAGGAATTCCCTCATTATCAGCCTCTTGGCACCGTCAATCATAGCACCATACAGGACCTCCATTGCTATGAAAACCCTCCAGGCGTTTGGAGACACTTGGTTGACGAATAGGCCCAAATATTTGAGGAGCTCACGGTGAAGGGAGTTTAGTGGAAACCTAAGTCCAGCCTTCAACAAATGTTCATACACTCCGACACCTTCTACCCCTTCATAGTAGCATTTCTCTTAAGTTATAGGGTAGACGGATAGAGATGTTAACAGGAATTTGGAAATTATCCCTAAGAGTTTTGAAGTGATTCTCCTTGATGGTGGACACAAAATTGTTCACCATCTACTCCGGTAGTATGATGAACTCCCTAAGTCCATCAGCACCTATGAAGGATTTTAATGTTTGTTCCTCCCCGTCATCAGAAACCTCTTCTTGATCAACCATCTCCAAATCCTCATTTGTTAAGGACAAGGAAGAGGTGGACAGACTCCTCTATTCGCCCGGACTCTCTTGGTCTTTATGACCGAACGGGTATACTTCCTCGTAATCTGCCCCATCACGGACAAATGATTGGTTACTCGATGCACTAGATATTGCCTACATGTGACGATAAAACCTAAGACTATGACGGATCTAAAAGTGTTGATGGGTGTATAAAGTCTAGGAAAATAAAGTGAAAGTATATCCGTTGGTAAAAGGGACTTATGAAAAGAAAGCACTTACCAACTTTTGAGAATGAACGAAGGAAGAGTGTTGATGACGGATATAGAGACTGGACGAAGCGGTCTCTGACAAGGATGATAGTTGCGCTTTAACAATGTGTTTCAGCTAAAAATTAAAAAATGAGAAAGAAAGGCCTTGATATTTATAGAGGGAGTGCATGGAAGACAAAGCGACACTTCTATCCAAGGTAAAATCTAGTCAAAGAGCGACACGTGTCTTGTGTCATAATGGCTTTCGGACAACCTATCAGGAGTTGGTACAGTTCATGACGTTCGTATTGAAACCGTCGACCCATTGGCCTTTGAACTGTCACCCCCAAAGTCTTGAACTGTCACCCCCTGGGTCCACCCACTCAAGGATGATGAACCCATAGGGTGAAGGGGGCAACTGATAAGGGTAAAAATATAGCCTGACGGACCTCCTTTAAATGGGCCTGACGAATCCATGTCTATGGGCAAGCCCAACTTGTGCAAAGGCCTGTTATGAATAAATACAACAGAAACCCCAGATGGAAAATACTTGCGACACACATTTAATCACTATAGAATCCCTAGGTAGATGGAATCCTAGTGTGAAGAGGATTCTGAAGATACATGCGTAAATAAAGATCTTCTCTACAAGGAAATGACTTGTCCATCACGTTTGGGACTATTCAAGAGGATTCCTATAACGAAAAGACTTCTACGCCAAGGAAGAGAGGCCAACCTTCTACTAATATAAAAGCCCCGATACCCTCATAAATCAAGGTACGCATAATTTACCCCTCTTTAGCACTCTAGAGTTGTAAGAATAGTTCTAACTTGACCTTCGGAGGATATTTGGCTAGCACCACACTGGTCCTCTCTGTTAGGTCTTCTCTCTTTTCTTTACAGATATTGTTACAAGCGTGCAAGGATCGTGTAGCTCACTGATGATATTTACGGCATCATCAATTATCAATCAAGGTTCCTAAAAAATCATGCATCAATTTACACACTAGGGGCATTCAGTTATGCCTCATTCAGGTTCTTACAAGAATAAGTCCATGCACATCAAAGTCATCAAATGCAAAGATCAAAGAGTGGCCATTCATGAGTTATACAAATCTCTCCAAGAACAAATCTTCAGTGGACAAATCACCCAAAACAAATCTTCAAAGAACAAATCTCCAAGAACAAATCTTTAAAGGACAAATCTCCGTGAACAAATCTTCAAAGGACAAATCTCTAAGAACAAATCTTCAAAGGAAAAATCTCTGTAAACAAATCTTCAAAGACAAATCTCCGTAAACAAATCTTCAAAGACAAATCTCCGTGAACAAATCTTCAATGGATAAATCTCCAAGAAAAAATCCTCAAGAACAATGCCACAATTTTGGTTCCAAGGTAGAGAAGCCCCTTGGATACCTTCCATCAAGATCGAGGTAGAGAAGCCCCTTGGTCGTCATAATTCAGGTTCCGAGGTAGAGAAGCCCCTTGGATACCTTCCATCAAGATCGAGGTAGAGAAGCCCCTTAGTCGTCATAATTTAGGTTCCGAGGTAGAGAAGCCCCTTGGTTGCTTTTCATCAAGATCGAGGTAGAGAATCCCTTTGGTCGCCACAATTTAGGTTCCAGGGTAGAAAAGCCCCTTGGTTATCTTCCGTCAAGATCAAGGTAAAGAAGCCCCTTGGTCGCCACAATTCAGGTTCTGAGGTAAAGAAGCCCCTTAGAAACCTTCCATCAAGATCAAGGTAGAGAAGCCCCTTGGTCGCCACAACCCAGGTTCCGAGGTAGAGAACCTCTTGGTCACCTTTCATCAAGATTAAGGTAGGGAAGCCCCTTAATTGACTTGCCATATTCAGACTAGGATAAAGAAGTCTCTCAGTCACCCCAGATTTCAAGATCCATTTCAAAAGTTATCAATTATCAAGTAGGTCAAGTATTCACAATTCTCATTTTTGTCAAACAGCAAGGCACTAGTTATATATCTCAAGGTTTTAGGTTCAAGGGCTAGATAATATTTGAAAAGTCAACCTCAATTAAATCATGGCTGCTAAAATCAGTATCTTTGTTTTACATTGACATTCGCTTTGCAAGCTCTATCAATGAGGGGCATTTTGTAGACACTCGATTTTGTACCCATAATTTAATCAAGGAAGATGGCTAGAATGACCATTCATATACCCAAAATTCATGATTGCATTATATGCATTAATTCATTCATTGCATATCATAAAAATGATACTGAGGTTCTAACAGTCGTGATAGTATGCTCGATTTTCAAATCGGACCGTCAGATTGAAGGATATTGCATGATCAAGTTTGCATAGTCTGCATGCATTTTGTTTAGGTTCAACCAACCACACATGATTAATTTAAATTAATTCTGATTGGTTAGACAATTAAAATTAATTAACTAATTTTGTGATTGGTTGTTTGTTAGTATTAAACATGGGTTTGCTTGCACAGGAATAAAGAGGATAATCAGATACCAACAAAATTGTGGATAATCAAGACTTTTTGGAGTGTTTATCTATAAGATAATCATTATTGTAAAGACCTAAATCATTAGAAAAGGAGTTTAATTTTTAGAATATGGATTAAAAATGCGTCTAAGTGCAAGTCCCTGCTCAAAAAAACTTCAAAACAGGAATCCAAAATGGACTAAAACTCAAACGCGGGTCCAGTACCCAAGAGGGCCATTTGGCACTCTTGGAGTGCCGATTGGCATAAATGTGGGGCACGGCCTAAGGGCTCCTAGATTGAGATAAATTTTATCCTTTTCGATTTTTTAGAGATAAGGACGCATCTCAGTTCTTATTCTGATCATTCAGCTAATTTTTCAAACATGCCAGCCTCTATAAATAAAGGATGCCTCTCAAAATTCAGCACACTTTTTCACGCTTTCCGACCCCCTCTATTTCTGGCTCTTCTCTTCTTTTCTTTTATCTCTTATGTTAAAGATGTTCTGGAGGCTCTTACCTTAGGAATTTCTTTTCTATAAGCAAAATATTTTAGGCTTCAAAGAGTTGAATAAATTTCTTTGAATCCTAAAATATCCTTTCACAAAGAAGAGCACACTCTGCAAGAGGTAGTCTATTTCTTCTTTTTTTGTTTTCTAGTTTTTTTTTCTATTAATTTTATTTGATGATGCATGAATAGATTTAAGGTGTTTTATTATTTCTAATTCTTGATGTAATTACCATGTTTTGTTTAATTTTTTTTTTTTAAATATGTTCTAGTTGATTTGTTGTTATGATTTCTCTCTTAAATCTCAAAATCTGCTAATTACCAAAGATCTCTTTAAACTAAAAATTGATCTGAATTTTTCAGATCTGATTTTCTAAATTAAAAACTGATATGTATTTTCATTAAATGCAGATTTGAATTTTTTTTTTTTTAACACATAAAACTAAACTGAATTTTACAGATCTGATTTTTCTTAACACACAAAACTGATTTGTATATTCATTAAATACAGATCTAATTTTTTAACATACAAAGCTGATCTGTATTTTCATTAAATATAGTTCTGATTTATTTTTAGAGAAAGTTTTCTTTGATACAATTGCAGATTTTGAAGTTTAAAAGAAGAAATTAAAAGTTAGGTTGAAGTTTTATATATGTGATACATGTAATATAAAATTATCTAATGAGTGTGAATCCTCTCTCAAAAAGTTTTTATTTTTTATTTTTTTTATTTTATGTTCAAAACAGATGTAATTTTTTTACATATAAACCAAAAATCATTTTCTTTACTATTCAAAACATATTTGATTTTTCTTAATAAAATCACTTCTTTTTTTTTTTTTAACTTTACACCAAAAACATATTTGACCTTTTTTTACAAAAATCTTGTTCCTTTCTTTGCGTAAAAACAGATCTAATTTTCTTTACAAATTCTAATTTTTAATTTACACAAAAACAAATCTGCTTTTTCTTTACAAATCTTAATTTTTTTAATTCACAAAACATATCTGAATTTTTCTAAAAAAGAGGTTGCATTCATAAGATAAACTTATTTGAGTTAGTGTTAGTCAAGTGTTTGTCATGTATATGCAACATATTATTCACATCATGCAAAAAGGGTATATTGATGATTAGAGTCTAAAAAACCAGACTCTGTTTGAGCAGAATGGACCCTTAACACATTCCCATTCCGCAACCTAACCCCCGAACTTAGCTCTTTTGGATAGGTAGATCTGTGCTTTGTCTTTCTTTTTATTTTTGGGTAGATTGTAACCAAAACAAAAAGCTATGTATTCTTTTGCATAGATTGTACCTAGGACTCAAAGCCTTGTAAGGTTTAATTTATCAAGATTGTATTTATTTTTATTCAATCAATGACAATGAAGCATTTTGATCATGTAAGTTTGTATTTATTTTTTCTTATTTTTTTGTATACAAAATAAGTGGTGACTCCATACCACTTACTCAAAAAGAAAGGTGCCCTGAAAAAGCACAAAATCTCTTTTCTAAGAGCACCCCAAGTTTTGCGGTCTCTCACAAGTATGTTACAAAGGAATAAAATAGACCAACAAAATATGAAATATTGTGCATAAAGCTATAGGTTTAATATGGTTATCATTCTCAATAAAAACTCATACCATTTAATTCTTTATTAAATATGAAAGCTTTCAAACTTCAGTACAAAAATTTGAATAATCATACATATCAATGCATAATTGAAGCTAACTCCACATCAGCTTTGCCCGAATGTAGAAGAGGTTTGCTTGGGCCAACTATCATAGACGAATTAGTTGAGCAACTACTACTTGAACATTGTGTCTGATCTTTTGACTCAGTTAGACCAAAAGTCATATTAGAGGATTCACACAGGTGCATTTGAGACCCAAAATACATTGGTATTGGATACTTTGATGGAAGGTTGGGCAATTGAGATTCAAAATTAAGAACGTGTATTACTTGCCTTATTGAGGGCCTACTAGTGGGATCAGGATGACAACACCATAATCCAACTACCATCAAGCTCTCTATTTGCCCTTTATCAAATTCCATACTTAATCCCTTATCAACTGCTTCAAGAATTTGACCTTTTCCATAGAGGTCCCACACCCACTCTACTAGCCTAACCATGCTAGGTTCTACACGTGGCTCAACTGGCTTTCTACCGCATGCAATTTCAAGGAAAACCACCCCAAAACTGTAAACATCAGATTCTTTAGAAGCCTTGCCAGTGGTGAGACACTCTGGGGCTAGGTAGCCCAAGGTGCCTGCCAAAACAGTAGTTTGTGAGCTCAAACCATGGTCTACAAGTCTTGCAAGACCAAAATCACCAAGTTTAGCATTGAAATTTGAATCTAACATGATATTACTAGACTTTATATCTCTGTGCACCACACATTGCTCCCACTCTTCATGAAGGTATAGTAGTGCAAAAGCCAATCCTTGGGCTATTTTGTACCTTACTGGCCATGTTAACATAATCTTTGCTCCAAATAGATGAGAATCAAGGCTTCCATAAGGCATGTATTCATACACAAGAAGTAACTCACGCTGTTCATGACACCAACCAATGAGTTGAACCAAATTCCTATGTCTCAAACGGCTAATGATCTTCACTTCTGACATATACTCCTTTTTTCCTTGCTTTGATCCTTTTGAGACTCTCTTAACTGCAACTTCCATATTGGATTCACTTAACAAGCCTTTGTAAACACCTCCGAATCCCCCCTCTCCAAGCTTTCCTCTCTCAGCAAAGTTGTTTGTTGCATTGAGAAGTTCACGGTATGTGAACCTCCTTGGCCCTGTTCCCTTTTCAAATTCATCATCCATACTGTAATCATCACTCAAATCTTCTGTGTTCCAACCAGCCCTTTTTCTCCAACAAAAAAACCAAAGTAGACCTAAAGCACAACTCACTAGTACACCAGAACTCACCGTTAAACCAATCCCTAATCCCAACTTGTTTTGCTTGCTCCCATCACGTGTCCCGTTTGGTTGAATAAGCCCATCTTCCAAAGTTGAATCGAATGACCAATGAAGTATTGTATGTGTCTCGACAAAATAACCTGTAGATGCAGAGAAACCAACATTAACCCATTCCGGTAAAATTTCCCCCAAATTAACAATAAGTGAAACGTTCGAATTCTCGCTGAAGATTAGTTTATCAGCATAAGAAAAGAACACCCTAAGATTTTGGGTTGTTGAGGTATAACTTACCAATACATTTACTGTTGTCCAATTCTCAATGTTCCATCTTCCAGTTTTGCTTGAGTTAATGGAATTGACATTGATTCCCACGTGAATATAATTTGGATCCCATGGGATGTTAGGAGCTGTGTCAAACTCAACAGCTACAATTTGATTTTCAGTGGCATCGAGAGAGGTTTCATTGCTAAACAGTCCAAGAAACGCACCACTTGAATAGGGTTTGTCAGAAAACTTATAATCAGATGGTGCGATGAAGAAGGCGAGCCCATCACCAGGGGTATAATCAGTAACATTTTCAATGTTGAAGGAGAAGCGAGTGGTGAAGTCTGTAACTATACGCCTCCCTGTGCTATCATCCCAAAGGTGCACTGATTTATTATATAAAGCATGACCAGCACTGAAGGTGTTTGGCTCTGTGAGCTGGATACGACCTTGTGGGTCTGTCGGGTATATGCGTGCATCACGTTTAAGGGTAATGCTATCTTCGCTGAAACTAGTGAAGTTGAAGGAAATTGAGATTGCAGGTGGAAGTAGCAACAAAATGAAGAAGAGAAGAGATTGGAGTTTTTGAATTTCAAAAAAGCAAGAAGCTGGTATGTTGGAGAGAGCCATGATTGAACCTGAATACAGAGAAGAGCCCTGTGCTTAGTGTGCATATATATAGTATTTCTAATAATTTTTTTTTCCGTTATTATATGTCTGTAGTTTGACAATTCGAATGCCTTCCCTTACGTTAAATTGATCTAGTCAATATTTACCAGGTCTACCAAATTACAAAGTCCAGTACCCAATTTTGATTTTTTTATTTTTTTCCACAAATTTGAATTAATTGGCTTGATTAGGTTGATTTAAATCACCATGTGAACAATTCAAACTAACCTCCGTAGAAATTAGAATCCTCCTGGGCGAAAAAGAGAAATTAGAATCTTCGATTGGGGTCATGTGTGACGTTTAAACATGGTTGATCCTAAGTGTGTGTTTGCTTGCACTTTTAGGAGCTGAAAACGCGCATATTAGAAAAAGCTGAAGAAAAATTGCTTTTGGCTCAGCCCAAAATGCAACTTTTTGATAAAAGCTGCGTTTTGGACTCGGGCAAAAATAGCGTCCAAAACGCGCAAAATTTATGGACCTCCTGAGGTCCATAAATCAAAACGTGAATTGGGCATTTTGATATATCCGTTGGGCTCACAAGAAATTACCAAATTACCCTCTATTAAACAACAAATCTAAAATCAAAACAACAACAACAGCAGATCAAGAACAGAAAAAAAAAAAAATAGAACAACAACTCTTTCGGATCAACAGCAGATCAACAACAACAACAAGAAAATTAGAACAACAGCAGATCAAGACCCTCTGGCGGATCAAGAGGACTGACGAAAAAAAAGGGGGGGGGGGGAGATTTACCGACCATCCAATCTTCCCGATCATCCAAGAACAAGAAAAAAAAAATAGAAAAAGAAGAAGGATGAGTTCTGGAGTTGGTTTCGATCATCCAATCTTTCCAATCCAAGCACTTAAGGATATGTTCTGGAGTTGGATGAGTTGGGTGAGTTTGGTTCAGCTCACTGTGGAATGAACGAAGGAAAAAAAAATTCTGGAAAGAAAAGGACTGAGGAAAAAAAAATTCCTTCGTTCGTTTTGAAGTGCTAAGAGGAAAAAAAAAAAAAAAAAGAAGGAGAGCTATCTGTGGAATGTTCTGGACTGAAATGCTAAGAGGAAAAAAATAAAAGAAGAAGGAGAGCTGTGGAATGTTTTGGACTGAAGTGCTGGTATGGTAGGGAATAAAAGAGGAAAGAAGGAAAAAAATAAAAGAAAAGAGTGTGGGTACGTGGGTGGAGGAGAAAAAAAGAGGGAAAAAAAAGAAAAGAAAAAAAAAAAGGAAGGAGAGCCCACGTATGTGGAGAGAATAAAGAGAGAAAAAAAAGAAATTATATCACAATATTTTCACAATATTTTTACAATAAATCTTAAGGTAGGTTATTATTAGTTAATATTGGTGAGAAAAAAATAATTTTTTTTAGAAAGAGAAAAAAATAATTTTAATAGTATGTTAAAATTAAAATTAGTATCAATTTTTATCACAATATTTTCATAATAAATCTTAAGTGGTAGGTTATTATTAGCTAATATTTGTGAGAAAAAAATAATTTTTTTAGAAAGAGAAAAATTGATTTAAGTATGATGAAGTAATTGATTTAAGTATGAAATAAACTCACATAAAAAAAAATAAAAAAAATAAAAAGTATGAAATAAATTCCCTTATATATACATTGTCCTTTTTGGTAATTTATCCCTCAAACTGCCACTTTTATAAGTGCTAGCCAAACACTCAACTTTTTCATTATGCACTTTTTAACAGTTTTTACCAAACACTCAGCTTTTTGAAACTCCACTTTTTCATTATGCACTTTTAACAAAACTCCACTTTTTCATTATGCACTTTTACAAAAAGCTGAACCAAACTCACCCTAAGTCATGTACATGCATGATTGTTGCCTTTTCTACTTTGCTATACATCAACATCTATATATCTTTTGTTTGACATTATTTTTTTCCTTGAATATATATGCTTGACATTATAAGAATCATAAATTTCAAAGTCTTATAAATCAATACATTACTTTTCTACCATAAACAATTATTAATAACAAAAAATTAAAAAAAAAAATATTAAAACTACTACCAAGTTTTTATTACAAAAAATTTAAACTTGATAATAAATGTAATTTCTGCCATATCATTGATATCTACATAAGAAATAAATTCCTTAATAACTTTTTTGCATTTATATATATATATATATATATATATAAAGAGAGAGAGTTTCATCCTATGGCTTCCGCTTTCGATAATAACTCGTAATGTTAAGGACATATTTTTATGTAATTAGTATATCCTTTGACAAAACGTACTTTACTTGTATTTGGGTAAATCTAAGAAAGTTCAAGATGATCATTACAAGTGGTTAAATTGAAGACATGAAGATTACTCAAGAATTGCTCAAGAAAAGTGCAATCTACAGGTCTCGATACCTCCTCGATAGAAGTTCAATCTATTGAGATTCATTAAAGCTCGACACATGTCTCAATCTATCGAGCTTACAGGATTCAGACTATAGCCAGCAACGTGTTTATTCTAAAAGGTTATTTGTTTATGGGTTTGTATAATCCTTATAGGACTAGGAAAGCACAAGGTTTATGTAAACTTATTTGGAATAGGAGAGTCCATTAAGCTCCTATTTAAAGGAGGTGGAAAAAGAAAAACTCTAACCCAAGAGAGTTTCATAAGGTTTTCTTTTTAAAACCCTAGCCTACTTCTACAGAAGAAAGAGTTCTTACTGCGTTTTTTGTACGCCTTTGGGTTCTATAATCAAGTAAAGTCTCTTCCACCAACATTGAAGATCTTATTGGTGTTTCTTTGTGAAGCTGCTGCAAATCAACTACAACAATCAAAGGGTTGTTGTGGAGTTAGTCATGTACTTGCATCCGTGCATCATTGGTTAGTCACGTACTGGGAGCTGTGTATTGAAAAGGAGAGATTGTCACTACAGAATAAGTCCAATTGGGTATTAGGGTAAGAGTTCAACTGTAGGTTGGTATAAGGTACTGAGATTCCTTTACTTGTAACTGCTTGTTTTGATAATAGTGGATTTTCGGGAGTGGTGACCTTAAATTCACCTGGTGGGGTTTTACCTCAGTGGTTTTTGCCATTCGTAAACAAATCATTTGTGTCAAATTTATTTTCCGCTACATTTAACTTAGTTGGTGTTTCATTTGTACTGCCACACATATTGTATGTTAATTACTTAATTAATTTACTTGGCTAAATTAATTGGTTAATTTATCATAAGGGGTCAATATATTCTTGGCCTATCAAATGATATCAGAGCAGGCACACTCTGATTAGGTTTTAATCTTTGTTGTGTGATCCATTGACCCCTGTTGTCATGGAAACTCTTGATTGTTTTAATTTGCATGATCTTGTGTTGAATAATGATGATGATATTCAAGATGCCTATTGTAAGCTTTATCATTTCTGTATGAGATCTCTTAAAATTTCTACAAAATTAAAAGCTAAATTTAAAATGGTGAAGCTTGAAAAAGATGATTTGATTGCAACATTGGATGAAGCCAATAATTTGAATGAAAAATTTAAAAATCAAATTTCATCTCAGGTGGACAAAATTAAAAGTTTGGAAGAGCAACTACTTGAATTTAAAACTGAAGTTGAAAAAGTAACCAGTGCCAAAATTCTTGTTGAGCCTAACTCAAAAGAAAAAGATTTTTATATTCCTCCATTTAAAAGGAATAATGAAGAGTTGAAGGCTAATATTGCTAGGATAGACAAAGGTAAAAATTCTGATGTTAACACTGGTCATATTAGGCCAAATTGTCCTAAGTTGTCAACCTCTAAGGTTAGACCTCCTTCTAGGGAGTCGAGTAACTTTAAAACTACTTATGTCTGTCACCATTGTGGTGGTTTTGGTCATACTTATCCTAATTGTCTCAAGTTGTTTCCGCATAAGCGAGTGTCAAATAGGTCTCATCCTTTGTCTAAAGGCTCTGTACCTATTCTTGGTGAGTTATTAAAAATTTTGAGCTTTTTGACTCAATTTCAGGAGAGTTCTAATTCCTCTATGTCCTTTAGTAGTTATACTAGGACATGTAACTTTTCATCTTCACGGCCAAGGACTCGTGCTGTGTGGGTGATAAAGGATTCTAAGACTTAATTGTCTTTCTGTTTGTCCTCTGCTTTAATTCTTTCTATCTAAAGTAGAACTCTCTTGCGTGATTTCTTATCTGTTTTGGAATCATGTTTTCATGCATTTGCATCTAGTTTTATGCTTTGCTTTGTTTAACATGTTTTTGTTTGTTTGTTTTCAATTTTGTTTATTTTGTTTTTCATTAAAAAAAAAAAATACAAAAACAGTGTGTGTTTTGTATATATTATTATTTGTGTACCTTGGATG
This sequence comes from Quercus parvula, assembly GCA_030820535.1. Classification (NCBI taxonomy): domain Eukaryota; kingdom Viridiplantae; phylum Streptophyta; class Magnoliopsida; order Fagales; family Fagaceae; genus Quercus; species Quercus parvula. Next base: position 24,059,650 of record JAUAME010000005.1, on the reverse strand, counting down.
ACCATTGAAACAAAGTTTTCTAAACTTTGTATCTATTGTAGCTTAGATGAGCATCTCTTTGCACAACTAAGCAAGTGAGTTTTGTGGCTCGTGTTTGTGATGAGTAAGATTAAGTAATCTCTTGTACTTAACATTCGTATCACTCTTTTTGACAGGAAACACTAGAAAATTCTAAGAGAAATACATAAATAACCATCTCACCATTGTTGTCTGCCAATCATGAAATGACATTTGTATGCTTCGGCATAGTAAAAGTGCAATGTCAAAAGCTTAACATAATTGGTATTTCTTTTTTCTCTCTTATATGCCCATGCATGATGTGCTTAACAAAAGAAAATATGCAAAGAAATAAAAGCAAAAAGGATCAAAATGCTTTATATATGATTGCAAGTGTGTATTCTAGGAGATGTGGGAGTTATAAGATGTACCTCGAAGGTGATAATCCCTATCAAATAGTTATAATTGTGTGTGAGTTAAAGTGATCTTCTCACATCTCAAATCATAATAACATGTTAACACTTATGCAATCTTGCGATATTTTCACACACAACACACAATATTCTTTGCTACTTTTGATACATGGGCAAGTACAATGTGATTTGGCCATCACAAGGAATATATGTGTTAATGTATAATCACTAAATTGTTTTTAACTTGTTTTTGAAATATAAAATTGGTTAGACTTGTTGTGTGTGTGTGTGTATTTTGGATCTATGTGCTTGACATTTTTTTCTTATTGAGATATGATTTTGAGAGCTTAAAATGTTGATTGGATCCTTGTTTGAGTAGCATGTTTGATTGCATTCATGTCTGTGTTTTTCTCTTCTTTGAAAAACTGTTTTTAAGGAATCTCGACAGCTTCTCGATACCTTTTATCGCATTCTCAATGGCTTTTCGATAGCTACTCGATCCATTGAGAAACTTTCTGGATGCTCAATAGATGCTCGATAGCAATCCGATCCATTGAGGTTGGCTTTTGCTCGATAGTTGCTCAACAGCTTCTCAATCTATCGAGATCCTCTTGCATGCATTGTTTTTCACATGTTTTGCATCTTTCTTTTATCTTGTCATCCATAGCATCTTGTTTCATTACATTCATGCATTTATATGGATTCCTTGTGCCCCTTTGATCATCTTTATGTTTCTCGGGTGAAACTTTCTAGCTTCCTGTACTCTTTGCCAATCATGTCCAAAAGAGGGAGAAATTTGAAAATTGAATATCTTTCCTTAGGGGAAATAATAGATTTAGGGGGAGAACTTCATGTTAAAGGGAAGAAAGTTAGCGTTCCACTGTCCACTGTCTTCAGTGGACTCCCAACGTGATTGTGTTTCTTGTTGGGGGTCATTAGAGGGTACTTGGTTGATTGCATCTTCCATAATATGGTCATTTGGTTCAACCCACATAATGTGATTATGAACCACACAACATGCTAACACTACTTTCACTTGGGTTTCAAAAGACCAAAATGGTTCTGCATCTAACACTCGAAAACGTTTCTTCAACACTCCAAACCCTCGCTCAATGGTAGTTCTCAATGAAGAGTGTCGGAGGTTAAACAATTCTTGCTCAATCTCAGGAGGACGATCACTAAACTCTTTCAAGTGATATCGCACACTCCGATAAGGTGACAATATTCCATTTTTATTACCATACCCAGCATCACCAAGATAATATTTACCTACATATATTCAAAAATAAAACCAAATCACTAATATGCTTAGGAAAGCGCACAATATTTATTAAACTAATAAACCAAAAAGGTGAAGTAATCGTATAATACCTTCGGGAATTGAAAATCCCCCTAGCCTAGCAAATGCATCATTTAACTCACGTGAATCATGTGCACTGCCTTCCCATCCAGCCAATACATAAGTGAACTTTAAGTCAAAACTAATGGCAGCTAACACATTTTGCGTGGTTCCATCTTTGCGACCACGAAATCTTGTATTTCAGGTGGCACAGATGCACGAACATGTGTACCATCTATTGCTCCAACACAATCCTAATTTATGACAGACAAAATGGTTTAAAATTACACAAATCTTCACAATTTAAAAAATACACAAGTCGCAATATTTACCTTAAAATATAGGTAGAACCTTCTGCTATTTCTTATCTCTGGGGGTGTATCTTCGTTATGCAGTCTTATTAGAGCTCTATATAATTTCAGGACCACCCTAAGGACAACCTTGAAGTATCTATGAACAGTTTCAGTTGATCTATAGATTTGACTACCTATTACACGGAACCTCACATTATGACCAATAATGTGTAAGAAAATGAGCACTTGCTCCATAATAAACATGTGAATAGTCGGGCGTACGTGCTCTCCCTTAGTGAGGATGTGACATAAGTGGTGGAAAGCTATAGGTTTCATCCTAATTTGATTCACACAATGCAACCCCCACAAGGAGGACAGATGCAACTGAGGCAAGAATTGCAACTTTGGTTTTTTTTCTTCATCTAAAAAATCACAAACATTGTGGTCTAAAAGGTATGTAAACAAGTATGTTATTGATTACACAGTAAATAAAAATAGCCACAAACAGAAAACATCCAAACCACATTGATAATGAGTACCAAATCACATTGCATTCTATTTACAATCAATATTTACACCATCACAATACCATCACATTTATAACTGCACATTGATACCATCACAATACCATCACATTGCATTCTATTTACAATCAATATTTACACCATCATAGTACCAACACATTGATAACTGTACATTGATACCATCACAATACCATCACATTGCATTCTATTTACAATCAATATTTACACCATCACAGTACCAACATAAACCACATTGATAACTGCACATAATACCATCACAATCAATATTTACACCAACAAATCACATTGCATTCTATTTCTGTATAGGGGTAACACCAACAAAAGTTACAACATAATACCATCACAATCAATATTTACACCAACAAATAACAACATTCTATTTCTATATAATTGTAACACCAACAAAATTAAATTCTTAAATCAATATTTAAATAAACAATGGATAATTAAAAAAAGTAAATAAATAAATAAATAATTATATAAATAAATAATTAATTATATGAAGTAAATAATTATATAAATAAACAAATAAATAAATAAATAAATAAATATATATATAGATTAGATCCGAAAGGGTGGGTTGGAGGTTGGGTTGTTTATGGGTTTGAGGGTGGGTCGGCTTTTATTTTCTTTGTATTTTTGGTGTGTGGACCGGAGCTGTGTGGACCGGACTGAGAAATGAACTGAGAGAGTGGATCGGACTGAGAAATTTTGGGGATCGGACTGAGAAATGAACTCACCGTGGATCGGACTAAGAAATGGAAAAGGGAAACTCACCGTGAGTGGAGAGGATTGGCTGCGTGAGGGAGAGGATCTTGAGTGTTTGGCGTGAGGGAGATGGTGGAGTTCGGTGTGAGTGAGCTTGGAGAGCACTTGCTGCTGTGAAGAGTGCATGTGAGAGAGCTCAGACAGAGTAATGTGAGGAGTGTAAATGGTTTGAAGTGAAAATGAAAACGAAAAATGTTTTACGCCTTAGGTCCCTTATTTTACGGTCAACACCGAAAACATTTTCAATTTGACCAAATTTTCTGGACCAACCAAACACACTATTTTACGGAAAAGCATTTTTGAAATTAGTTTGAACCCAAAACAAATGGACCCTAAATTACATGACTCTTGACAATGACAGTAGTGCATTAGGAATATCAAATAAAATTTTTTCTCAAAAGGCTTAAAGTCTTTAACAATCTCATTTTTATTCAAAATGATATTAGTGATGACATTTTTTTTTTGTAGGTGACAAATTCCATATCAACAAACCCATTTAGTAATGTTTTTTTTTTTTTAAATTTAGTAATTGAAGGGCTTGCTGCAGTTAGAGAGGAGATTTTTTACACTAATCAAACCTAAAGATTTTGAAAGGCATACTTTGACACTCAATTATTATTTCACATAAGTTCCACTTTTGCAATTTGCTCACTTTGTCAAGATCATATTAGAGAATAGAGAATACCTAATAAATTTGTTTGATTAGGTTGAATGTAATCGCTTAGTAAAATCTTTTTTAAATTTTGAAACATAACTAGCCAATAGAAAATACTTTTGCTACATGTGATGAACATATAATTATTCTCAAATTTTTTGTTTTAGATTTTATGGCATTTTTGTGGTTTTAACTTATTATACATGATATATGAAAATGCATTACAAAATCTTATAATACAACCATCTTTATGATTTAGGAAATGGTTTGTTTTACTCTATCCTAATAAACTGCTCCTTACACCACAATTATCTACCAAAATCCCATCTAGGGAAGGTTTCTCTACATACACACACACAAAAAATGTTGAGGAATATTATATATAACTATTATTTACGAAAATTTCAATCTAGCAATAACAGAAAGAATGAGTCAAACTCTATCTCCATCTACAATTTTCAAATCCTTAATCTTGAAAGATAATATATTTGACTTTAAAGACCATATATATTAACTAGCTTTTGTACAAGTCCTCTTGACAAAATTTTTTGTGAATGTAATGAAATCCCTACTCAATTTTTTTGGTTAAGTTTCCCTATCAATATCCATAACTCCAATGTTGAGGAATATTATATATAGCTATTATTTACGAAAATTTCAATCTAGCAATAATAGAAAGAATGAGTCAAACTCTATCTCCATCTAGAATTTTCAGAGCCTTAATCTTGAAAGATAATATATTTGACTTTAAAGACCATATATATTAACTAGCTTTTGTACAAGTCCTCTTGACAAAATTTTTTGTGAATGTAATGAAATCCCTACTCAATTTTCTTGGTTAAGTTTCCCTATCAATGTCCATAACTCCAATGACCAACTCCTTGCATTTTAGGAGATTCTTCTGTTGTCGTAATTGAGTGTTGGGTACTATGAATGGACAGAAATTTGTCAAGTGTAGGATACGGAAATTTGAGTCATGGGTACTTAAAATTGGTAATCAACTTCCAAATTCTTGATAGCAGATAATTACACGATAAGCAGAGCTATCAAAGGAAAAAGGGGGCCTCATATTTAATGAGAGGACCTAATCAAAACAATGTTGTATTAATTTGTTTGATTAGGTTGAATGTAATTGCTTAGTAAAAGTTTTTTAAATTTTGAAACATAACTAGCCAATGGAAAACACTTTTGCTACATGTGATAAATATATTAATTAATATATAAATTTTAGTCTTTTATTTTATGGTATTTTTAGGGTTTTAACTTATTATACATGAAAACATGAAGATGCATTACAAAATCTTATAATAAAACCATTTTTATGATTTTTTTTGGGATAATTCAGTTGTTATAGCGGGGGAGGGGTTAATGTCATGGACAAACAAGAAGATGCCAACCAGTGTTTTACTACAACCATCTTTAAGATTTTTAGTTTTTTAAAGCTTCGTTGATGATTTTCCAAGAGAACATGTGATTAATGACTTGGTATGTTTTATATCTTGGTAAACTACTCCATGCAACATAAATATTACATAAATCACCTTATCTACCAATATCCTATCTATGGTAGGTTAAATAATTTGAGCATCATATGTCAGCAGTTAGCTATTATTTATGAAAATCTCAATCTATCAAAAACAAAAAATGAATTAAAAAAGAATCAACTTAGAAAATTTCATCTTACTAATCTTTTCCCTGTCTTATTATTTCATCTAAAGAGAATAAATAATGAATTGTATGAAGATAATATTGGAAGTAACGTGAACAACACTACATGATAAGGATAAAAGAAATGGGTCGAAAAAGATAAGTGACGGAATGTAATGGGCCGTCAGTCATTGTTCAAATGACTGACGGCAGGATAAAATGTTAAGGAGAGGAACCACAGGCCGAAGGAATGATAAAGCTGAAGGGCATTTTGAAGCTGACGGTATGGAGACTAAAGGCATTATATATGCTGACGGCAATAGTCAAAGATTGCTTGCTAACCACGTTTGCATGTATAAGTGAATGACTTGCCCTCCACGTTTTGTTAAACCTAAGAGCGACTCCTATATGGAAAGGATCCCACAAAATACGCCCAAAGGGATTCCTATAAGGAAAAGACTTCTACTCCAAGGAAAAGGGGTCAAGCCCTACTACTATAAAAACCGAGCACCCTCACGAACAAAGGGACACATAATTTACCCTCTCTAGCACTCTAGAGCAGTGAGAATAGTTCTGACTTAATCTTCGGAAGATATTTGGCCGGTACCACACCGGTGCTCTCCGCTAGATTCTTTCTTGTTGCTGTGCAGGTGCCATTAGGAGCGGTCGAGGACCGTGTGACTTACTGGTGGTATTTTCGGCATCATTAGTTGGCGCTATCTGTGGGGAGCCATGTAGCATAAAGCCATAATACCGCTTCCCAGACAAAGGTTGCATGGTGCTCACCCACTCAATGGCAACCACTAACGACATTCAAGAAGAAGAACCACCCACGACCACCCTCAAAAAGCAAGTTAAGACTCTCACCGCGGCCGTGGAACGCCTCACCAAACAAAATCAAGACCTGGAAGAGCAGCTATGCTAGAAAAACGTAGCACCGGACAACCAAGGAGCTGATCAAGAGGGAACCAACGCTGACAGAAGAAACCAAGAGGGACCCCAGGCCAGTAACGCCCCAAGTAAACCGAAGCGACAGAACGTGAGCCTCCCTTCCCTCGCAGATGCGGCTCCGCCACCTTTCATCGCAGAGATGCAGGCGATGAAGGAACAAATGGAGGTTATGATGAACGTTCTCAAGGGGCAGGTGTCCAGTGATCTTGACGACCTTGTCAACCGAACTGATTCGCCATTCATAGCCCCCGTCAACTCCTTCCCCCTACCGAGTTACTTCCGCATGCCACAGATGGACAGTTATGACGGGGTCAAAGACCCTCTGGACCACCTAGAGACATTCAAGACCCTGATGCACCTTCAAGGAGTAGCAGACGCGATCATGTGTAGGGCCTTCCCTACGACGCTGAAGGGAGCAGCCAGAATTTGGTTCAGCCGACTAACGCCCAACTCGATTAGCACTTTCAAGGAGTTGAGCGCTCAGTTTACCATGCACTTCATTGGCGGACATAGATACAAGAAGTCCACGGCTTGCTTGATGAGCATTAAACAGCGAGAGGCGAGACGCTACGGTCCTATATATCTCGTTTCAAGAAGGAAGCGCTCTCGATCGACGAAGCCGATGATAAGATACTTGTAGCAGCCTTCACGAATGGGCTGCGAAAGGGTAAGTTTTTGTTTTCCTTATACAAAAATGATCAAGTAAAAACAAGAATAGATGACCTCGAAGCCAAAATCGTCCAAATTCCCAGAGGAGAAAACGAGCGAGCCGATCGCCTCGCAAAGGCCGCTTCAGCAGAACATATGGTCATCCCTAGTAATGTACTCTCTTTCGTTCAGCTTTCCCCGCTAATAGATCCTAGCAACATGCAGGAAATATGCTCCGACAGTAGCTGGACCGCGCCGTTAGTTTCATACTTGAAAGACGAGGTATTACCAGACGGAAAGGAGGCCGCAAGAAAACTGAAGGTCCAGGCGGCAAGGTTCATCCTAATAAAAGACGTCCTGTACAAAAGAGGCTTCTCCTGACCTTATCTGAGATGCTTGGGTATGGAAGAGGAAGACTACGTCATGAGAGAGGTACACGAAGGAATCTGTGGAAACCATTCAGGGTCTAGGTCATTGGTACACAAGCTTGTACGAGCGGGGTACTATTGGCCCACCATGCAGAAAGATGCCGAAGCCTATGTCAGGGCCTGTGACAAATGCCGAAGATTCAGCAATATTATTAGACAACCAACCAAAGAGCTGACCCCGTTGACGGCCCCATAGCCATTCGCACAATGGGGGTTAGATATTATGGGGCCATTCCCTACAGCAATACGACAGTTGAAGTTCCTGGTGGTAGGCATTGACTACTTTACAAAATGGGTGGAAGTTGAAGCTTTGGCTACAATTACGGAGAAGAACGTGCGAAGCTTCGTCTGGAGATGCATCATATGCAGGTTTGGCATTCCTAGAGTTCTTATCTCAGACAACGGGAGGCAATTCGACAATGAGTCGTTTCGGGATTTTTGCTCACAGTTAGGAATAAAGAACCACTACTCCTCCCCCACCCACCCTCAGGCTAATGGCCAGGTCGAAGTCACGAACCGATCCTTGCTCAAGATTATCAAGACTCGGCTCGAGGGGGCAAAAGGTATATGGCCTGAAGAATTGCCAAGCATACTATAGGCATACAGAACGACGGTAAGGGCACCTATAGGAGAGACACCATTCCGACTGACGTATGGAAGCAAAGCGGTCATCCCGACCGAAGTTGGGCTCACGAGCTATAGGGTGCACAACCATGATGAGAAAAAAAATGACGAGGCAATGCGACTATAGCTCGACCTAGTGGACGAGCTCAGGACGGCAGCGGAACAAAGGCTCGCTCGGTACCAAGACCGCATGGCCCAATACTACAACTCTCGGGTCCGTCACAAAGACTTCCAAGTTGGAGACCTTGTTCTTAGAAAGGTCATGGGCGCCGCTAGGGACCCTACCCAAGGGAAACTTGGCCCCAATTGGGAAGGACCTTACCGAGTTGCGTCATGGCAGAGAAAGGGCACTTACCACTTGGAGACGTTAGAAGGACAGAAACTGCCACACCTATGGAACACCGAGCACCTACAAAAGTATTACTAGTAGGAGCGGCAACACGAAGACCAACCTTTTTTATCTTCAACAAATGTTAGTCTTACTCCTCAGCTTTATCATTTACTTTAGTTACTTTATCATTTACTTTATCTTTTTGCAACAATATCTATTTTTTGTTTTAAGCCCAAAAGGCAAAATTTGGTTTTAGAAATACTTTTATTTACAAATGCATGGAAATAAGAGGATTTTATTCAAAATTGCTGAAGTGTCTATTTTAAAAATCTACGATCTAAAGTCCACAGAAGTAGACAACTAAGTTCACAAAAAGTGAACAACAAAAACGACTAAGTCCATAACACGCGGACTAAAAGGTTGACGGTCTCGCTAAGTAGACGAGACTATTGTCATATGGATAATGTCCTAAAACCAACGGGCCTACAAAAGATGACAATTCATTAAGCCCCTGACGGCCTAAAGCTAAAAAGCTGACGGTCCCACCTAAATAGATGAGGCTATCATCACATGGACAAGGTCCTAAAAAAAAAAAAAAACCAACGGGCCTACAAAAGATGACAAGTTCATCAAAGCCCATGACGGACTAAAGCTAAAAAGCTGACGGTCCCACTAAAATAGATGAGGCTATCATCACAAGGTCCTAAAAACCAACGGGCCTACAAAAAGATCACAAGATCATCAGAGCCCGTCAGGCTAAATCTAAAGAAGCTGACGGATGGAACCATTACTTGGACAGTGCAACCAAGCTAACGGCCTTTGAAAAACGACGAACAAGGCTATACTGACGGAGTCTTCCAATCAGTCAAAAAGCTGACGGGGTTCCGAAACAAACGGGAATGTTTACTGAAACTCCAAAAAACGCTGATTAAATATATAAATATATATATATATATATATATAACAAAAGCGACGGGAGTAATATACCACGCAACACATTCAACTGTATACGAACAAAAAGAAAACCAAACAGGCACTTAAGACAATTGTCTGCCAAAATAATTTAAGTACAACAACTATTCTCAAAATAATTGGGATGAAATACAAATAGAGAGAACTAAGAAGCAGGATTGTCAACAGGATTCCCGTCAGCTTGCTGGTCTTCAACGTCTACAAGCACAGCTGGAATGTTGGAAACAGGAGTTGGAGGGTTGGCAGCAGGTTAAGCTAGGATAACAACACCATCAGGCTCCAGAGTAGGAGTAGAATGAGAGGGGCCGTCATCTCCATCATCCATGGTAATCCCAGACAGGTCCAGCTCTGGGAATACTGACGCAACCTGCTTAAGGCAATCGTCAAAACCAGTGCCATAATACCCGGCACAAGAGTCAATAAACGATTGCGTCGCTTTAAAGTCTCGAACCGCGTCAACCCTAGCCGTCTGCACCCTTTGGCCTAGAGCTGTCACCTCCTCCCTGAGCTTGTCATTCTAACGGCCAGCTTCCTCCAGCTTTTCCCTAACTTCCTTCAGCTCTTGATTCAGCGTACGGACGACATCCTTGTACTGCCCTTGTTCATTCATCAGATTTGCATTATGCTTCCGGACCCGAGTGACGACTCCCTCCTTCGCAACGTAACGATCTTGAAGGGCCATTACACGCACCAAGGCCTAAGAAAAGAACACAGCCGTCAGTAAAAGATCTTCAAAGCAAGATGAAACCATTTCAACAAAAAGGTAGCAAGCATACCCTGGTAAGATCAAAAAGGGTTGACGCCCCTAAATCCTCTGTCCCCAACTGGTCACAAGGCTCTATGTCCGCCGGCTTTATAAAGGACTTGACCTCCCCAACGGCATAATCCTTGTGGGTCAGGAGGCGGCAGGGGCCCTCATTGATGGGACCAAGGGAGGTCATTGCCCCTTTACCCGCACCATGGCTTGGCTTAGGAGGTGATTTTTCCTTTGTAGCGCCATTACTAGGAGCGACGGCGGCCTTCTTAACCGGACGACGATCACTCCCGTCGGGCTTCCTCTTTGCCTGCTTAGCAGAGGCCTTAGGGGTTGACGACGCCTCCCCCCCTGCCTCCTGTGCCTTCTTCTCAGCCTTATGATAGGCAGCGGCAGCCCTTATCCTCTGTTTAGCGGATTCCATCTCTACAATACAAAGAGTTATTAGAATAAGAGACGAAGTAGATTGACGAAGCCAATAAGAAATCTACTCATGTCGACGTGAAAATTCCTCCAACCTCCAAGCTTCAGTTGACGGCTCTGGACCCCCACAGTACAAGTGAATTGTGTCAAGGGTGATCAAATCCCTACACTTACGTTCCTCTAAAGGGATTTCCAGAACCCGACAGATAAACTCCTCCTGTTCGTCGTTTATGTGGGGACGGGTATAAGCTGAAGAAAAAAGAATATTTGTTAGTAACGTCACTTAGGAAACGAAAAGAACATGGTTAACGGGATTGACCTGAATCCCTTACAAAAGCCCAAGTATTGTCAAAATAACCATGGGGCATCGTCGCCCATTCCTCCTGACGGCAAACCCAATCCGTCCCTTCAACAAAAAAGTATCTACTTTTCCAGTTCCTATTAGAATCTGGCATATCTGATACCAGCCTCAAATTTTTATCCTGGGCATTAAAATGGTATGTCCCCTTAGACGAGGCGATGTGATAGGGCCTGTAGCAGTAAAAGAATTTGTCTAAGGTAAGCTAACGGTTTCCTCCACTTAGATGGCCCCATAAGATCTCAGCTCCTATGAAAGTTCTCCAAGCATTTGGAGCAATTTGAGTGACGGAAAGGCCCAGGAAGTCAGCCAGCTGACGGTGTAGTGCCGTCAACGATAATCTCAGGCCCGCAGCAAACATGGCATCATACATACCCACGTCAACGGTTCTCCTTGAGTAAAAAGTCTCATTCTCTTCAGGGAGACGGATTGGGATGTGGTCTGGGATTTGATAACGAGTACGCAACTCCCCAAAAACCTTATTACTCATCCTAGGTAAAAATTTGTTGACGGCCCAATCCTCAGGGAGAATGAAGGGACGGTTATCTCCAGGTCCTTCATCTCCGTCACCCTCATCTCCATCACTATCATCTTCGTCACTATCATCTCCGTCACTATCATCGCCGTCAGCATTTATATCACCCCCAACACCTTCATCCTCTCTTCCCTTTTCTACTTCATCCTCACCCCCTTCAGTATAACTCTCATTACCGTCAGGAGATTGGGCCGACGTCCCTCTCTCTGACGAAAGCAAAAAGTCCTCTGATTCATCGCCAGAACCAAAGGCCTCGTCGTAGCCCGCTCCTTCGCGGACTGACGACTCCTCACACGACGCGTCACTTGACATCTTACTACCTACAAGTGACGAATCCGATCTAAGTACCTAAGCTGACGTCCTCACTAATGAAATATACAGGCATAAGTAAAAATGGGAAAAAGAGAGGAAATAGAACTTACTAGTGAGTTAACTTTCTTGGAGAAATGGCTTCAAGGGCAGCAATGCACTAGGTGACGGAGTTAAAGAACAAACTGACGAAGTTCAGGGCGACAGTCTCTTTCTCAAAGATCAGCAAAAATGAAATAAGGGAAATGAGGAGGAGGGCCCCCATTATATACGGAATGAAAGGGCGCGGAAGACGAAGCGACGCCTCGTCAAAAGCACAGCCAATAGGAACTTGCCATGTGTCCAAAGCATTAAATGCGCGGCAACTCGAGGAATCCCACATAAGTAATTTTCCCGCCTGCTCAAGAAAAAACACATGACCACCAACGGAAATATACTCCATAATCCGTCAGTATAAAAAACGACGACGGAAATATGGAGTAAGGGGCAACTAATAAGGATAAAAGAAATGGGTCGTAAAAGATAAGTGACGATATGTAATGGGCCGTCAGTCATTGTTCAAATGACTAATGACAGGATAAAATGTTAAGGAGAGGAACCACAGGCCGAAGGAATGATAAAGCTGAAGGGCATTCTGAAGCTGACGGTATGGAGACCGAAGGCATTATATATGCTGACGGCACTAGTCAAAGATTGCTTGCTAACCACGTTTGCATGTATAAGTGAATGACTTGCCCTCCACATTTTGTTAAACCTAAGAGCGACTCCTATATGGAAAGGATCCCGCAAAATATGCCCAAGGGGATTCCTATAAGGAAAAGACTTCTACTCTAAGGAAAATGGGTCAAGCCCTACTACTATAAAAACCGAGCACCCTCACGAAAAAAGGGACGCATAATTTACCCTCTCTAGCACTCTAAAGCAGTGAGAATAGTTTTGACTTAATCTTCGGAGGATATTTGGCCGGTACCACACCGGTGCTCTCCACTAGATTCTTTCTTGTTGCTGTGCAGGTGCCATTAGGAGCGCTCGAGGACCGTGTGACTTACTGGTGGTATTTTCGGCATCATCACTACACATAAATAATACAAATTTTAGTCATCAATAAACAATAATAGAAAGAATGAGTCAAATTTTGTCTCTATCTACAAGTTTCAGTGCCTTAATCTTTATAGAGAATGTATAGACTTTAAAGACAGTATTAACTAGCTTTTTTGCAAGTCCTCTTGACAAAGATTTTTGTGAATGTAACGAGAGTCATGTTAACAAGTGCCCCTAGGGTAATTGTTAATAAACCAAATTAGGAAAGTTTTTTATCCCACTTTTATGAGAAATACAAAAAGCTATCAAAAAAATGAATTGCTTTATCATTTTTCCATAAAATGTTTCTAAAAATAGTTTCTAAATCAATGCCCTTAAGGCATCCGTTAATATTTCCCATTTAATATACCTTTTGTTTTTGACACTCTTTATTTTACTTGAAGTTTTAGATTGAAGAGCTTCAATTAGAGGAGTTTTAGAGCTAGCAAGGTGGGATATGTGTTGAATGACCCAGAAAAAGATGAATAAATAGGAAAGCCTTCAATCTTGGTTTCAGAATCGAAATAATCTACCAAATCATATAGCAACATTAATAAGAGAGACTTAACATGCCTTGCAATCTATATAATATCTAAAATTTGAAGTGAAGTACACTCCTTTTGAGCCACAATAGTGTAGTATTCGGTCTAATTCAGTCCACTTCGGTCCAATTTTTTCCATTTAGGTACATACTCTCCCTTTCAGTCTCATTCGATCCACTTTGGTTCCACTTGGTCCATTCTATCTAATTTGGCCCAATTCTGTCCGTACGGTCCACTTTGGTCCAATTCAATTCATTCAGACCATTTTGGACTAATTGGTCTTTGAATTAATTCTTTTTATATGTTGTCTTTTCAGTTTTGAGCTCAAAATTTTTTTTTTTTTTTATATATTAATTTTTGGGTTGAAAAGTATGAATTTTTATTCTAACTAGGCTGACCTCTTTAGTTTTGGGCTAAAAAATACAAACAAAATAAGTATTGGAAATTTGAGATAAGAACCCTAAAAAAAGCAATAGGCTAAAATGCAAAACCAACCCTCAAAGTTTTCACCGGAATTAATTTCAATCCTCTAACTTTGCTTTTGTTCATTTCAATATTCTCAATTACAAGTTTATTTAATTAAGGCCTCTCTACCAACTTCAGTTAATTTTTTCTATTATTTTTAAAGGAATTCTGGAAAATATTTTTCAATCATTAATTGAATTTTTTAATTTAAAATTTTTGAAAAATAAAATAAAATTGGAAACTTAACTGTAACATTTAATAGGAGTTGATGGAGAGGTCTTATTTGAATAAACTTGAAACTTAAAGGACTGAAAATAATTTTGGTGAAATATAAAGATTGAGTTTTGCATTTTAGCCAAAGCAATAAAAATGATATATATTTAAAAGATTACCTGAAAATTTAAGTTTCAATAATATAGGCATTGTACATATATTTGAAAGAAAGAAAATGCTAAAATTATAAACATATACAATATATTTAAACTTAATTTAATATGTTACATTTATTCCACGGAATGAGGGCGTACATGTTTTTTCTTTCCTAGTATTCTTAGATATGTTCAAATTAATCAACTGATTATGCTATATTTAAAAAAAAAAAAATCATTTTAATAACATTTTCTCCATTTATATGAAAAAAATATTATAATTATATAATTTATAACAACCAATATATATATATTGGTTGTTGAATACAAAATACATTAGATGTTTCATTACATAAAACTTACAACAACAAAAAAAATATACTTTTAATTAATGAGACATGCACTTAACATACACCTCATCACAATCATCATAATATATTAACAAAATGACTTAAATCCAAATGATAATTATTAGTTACGTATCCAAATTTTAATGAGTAAAATTAATTACTGGAACTTGCAAATTGAAATTTAATCTTCAACTTATTATTTATGAAAATATATCAATTTATATGTAGATTAGCGGGAATATGCTCGTGCCGACTTATTAATAGGCCGCATGGAATTTTCAGTACAAAGTTGAAAGTGGGTTGGCCGTAAAGAAGAAGGTTTTTCTTTTCTTTTCTTTTTTCCTCCTGGGGTTATTTGCCATTGATTATTATTGGTTAATGTGACTTGTTTTTTTTTATAATCATCTT
This sequence comes from Quercus parvula, assembly GCA_030820535.1. Classification (NCBI taxonomy): domain Eukaryota; kingdom Viridiplantae; phylum Streptophyta; class Magnoliopsida; order Fagales; family Fagaceae; genus Quercus; species Quercus parvula. The sequence goes on along the minus strand of JAUAME010000005.1, from coordinate 24,044,447 downwards.
AAGACAGAAACTGCCATAGGTTCTATCACTTTTTACCAAGAGTCCATTTGTTTTGGTTTCAAACTAATTTTATAAATGCTTTTCCGTAAAATAGTGCGTTTGGTTGGTCCGGAAAATTGGGTCAAACTGAAGCACCTTAACCTCCTAACAAGTTCCACTTTGTGCTTGAGTTTCTATGATTCTGTACCATTGTAACTAAAACTATTTTGCAAATTAATATAACATTGTTTTGATTAGGTCCTCTCTCATAAAATATGAGGTCCTCTTTTCCATTGAAAGCTCTGCTTCTCGTGTAATTATTTGCAATCAAGAATTTGAAAATTGTCTACCAATTTTAATTACCCATGGCTCAGTTTTCCGTCTCCTACACTTCACAAATTTCTGTCTATTCATAGCACCCATGACCCAATTACAACAACGAAAAAATCTCCTAAAATGCAAGGAGCTTGTCATTGACTCAATTATATTGATTGGGAAACTTAACCAAGAAAATTGAGCAGTGTTTTCATTACATTCACAAAATATTTTGTCAAGAGGACTTGTACAAAAGCTAGTTAATATATATGGCCTTTAAAGTCAATATATTATCTTTCAAGATTAAGGCTCTGAAAATTGTAGATAGAGATACGATTTGACTCATTCTTTCTATTATTGCTGGATTGAAATATTTGTAAATAATAGCTATATATGATGTTCCTCAACATTTTGTGTATGTGTGTATGTAGAGAAACCTACCCTAGATGGGATTTTGGTAGATAATTATGGTGTAAGGAGTAGTTTACTAGGATATAGTAAAACATACCATTTCCTAAATCATAAAGGTGGTTGTATTATAAGATTTTATAATGCAAATTAGTAACAAGTTCTACATATATTCTCTTTGTTTCTATGATTTTGTACCATTAGAACTAAAAGTCTAAAACTATTCTGCAAATTAGTACAACATTTTTTATTAGGTCCTCTCATTAAATATGAGGGTCCATTGTCCCTTGAAATCTCTACATCTCATGTAATTATCTGCTATCAATAATTTGGAAAATTGGCTACCAATTTAACTTTTTTGCCTGGCCTTTCCTTGTTAAACCATATACTCCAAGCAATTGTGACCACTAACCCTATCAACTATTGGATAAACTTGACAAGCCATTATAGGTCTTTAGGCACTCATTAAAATTTAAAAGATCCCCCTTTTAAAATGAAAATGGGATCGAACTGCTGGTGGCTATCGATCTTCAACTAACTAAAAGGGTCACTATAGACCGTATGATATATATTAAATTAAATTATCGCTTACACATTGTGAATATAGCAAAGATTTGCAGATTTCTAAAACTTAATTTTATTACTACAAGCCAAGAGCCTTCTAACTCTACTAAGATTTTCCAGTGTATCTAATAGAGACTTCTTCAAATCTCCTCTTCCTGACTTGCTAGTACTACACAACCCGGAGTGTTCAAACAAATGCATTTCTTCAAATATATATACATTCATAAGGGACCAATCCGTTCCTTTTAAAGCAACTGGGTCTCTTATTACCATGTCGTCATTGTTATAATTCTCTATGAAGCTACACTCCTCAGCTTGTATCCTATATTCCATGTACTTTTGACCCCACATTCCTAGCCAATCTTGCATAGCAAGTCTCCAACCGCTCATGCAGTCCCAAGCGGCAACACTTGCATAAACACTGTGCCAGGCAAGGATGTCAAAATCGAGACCCTATGTAGGATCGTTGAGGATAGGTGGGATCGAAAATCATAAGATCGAATCATGAATTGTAAGATCCTACATATTTTCAGATTTAAAGCAAAAAATACATTGATAATGACTTTGTATGTTAAATAATCACGTAAATTATAAATTCATTCAAAAAAAAAAAAAAAAAACCTAAGATTTGCATCATATAATGTAATTTGCAGTCATATATCACTAAGTCCATACTAACAAAACAAATATATTTAAGTTTTGACCCAATGTATTTAAAAAGTTCAATAAATGTTTAATTAGCAACCAAATACCATAATATTTATCAAAACATATGGAAAATATTTTCCAAATTCTAAGTTTCAAGTTTGAAATCCAAAAAAAATTAGCAAATGGAAACTATCTAACTACAATATGAAATCCAAAAACAAGATGAATATTAAGGTGAAGTGAAGATTTAATTATTCTCTTTCTAAGGTTCTTATAACCACTGTCCTAAATTCCTAATCATCATCATCCATTTCATCATCTATGTAGACAATATATATTTGTATACTAGAGTTGCAAAAGACATCAAGATACAATTTCACACTCAACTATTCAAGTTATATCACTCAGCAACAATTAAAGAGCATGCTCAAAAAATTCAATCAATCAATATACAAATACAACTGTACAAGCATAATTGATAAAATTATATATATAAAAAATATTTTAGTAATATTAAAACACAAATTAGTATATTAATCAAACAAATTTAACAACATTATAGCTTAAAAGGCAGCAAAGCCAACATCAAATTCTTCATTAAGAAATGAAGAAGCATTCCTTCATTTTGATTACAAGTGAACTAGAAATTAGAAAACATTTGTTTAGGTTAACATAATTTTATTAAAATAAAATAAAAAGTCATACCATCACAACATGAAAAAATAAAAAACCTTAAAGCTTCATCAAAGCAAAAAATTTATCCCATAAAATTTTTTTTTTTTAAAAACCAAAAATTTATGTTTTTGGTAGGATTGGTAAGATTGGTAGGATCTCATACAATTCTGTGATCCTACACGATCCTACGTATGATCCTACCATTTTTACGATGCTAGTGCGATCCTAAACATTTTGGTGACGTGGAATCATAAAATCGTACGATCCTACAATCCAAATCGCGATTTTGACAATCATGCTCATAACAGTGAATTAACTCTCAAAACGACAGTGTCTCCAATTTTTAGAATAGTGAAGATACCCTCCTAACGACATCAACTCCAACAATCACAAGACTCACAACAGCCAAATGTTTATTTCATACAAAAATCAGAGAGAGAGAGAGAGATCCAAGAATTCCAAAAAATATTAAGTAAACTAATATTAAAATTATGATTAAACGATAAAATTCACAATTTTCTAACAACTTAAACTTCTAGAACAATCAAAAATTTAATGACATGAGACTTGTGTTTGATGCTTTTGAAAACTTTATTATAATGCAACAAGTATTTCTGGTGATTCATATTGTATTGTGGTTGTGTTTGAATATAGAGAGGCAGTTATGGTACTGCTATGAATCTACAATGAAATTGTAATGATCAAATTATGAAAATTCTGTAGTTGCAAGCTTCTTTGCAAACAGGATAAATGCTGCATTAAATGCTGTGTTTTTATAGTTATTATAGTTAGAGCATTAGCATCCATGATGCCAAAAAAGTTCTATTTTACCATCTCATTTTACAACTCACCCAACATCCCAGTTTTTATTTTTATCCCAGTTTCTATTTTTAGATACAACTTATTAAAATAATATAAACTACAAAATTAAATAATATTAAAAAACTACTCTGTCTCTCACCTCTCCCATCTCTTTATTTCCTCTATTCCTCTGATTCTATCTCTCCAACTCCACCACATATAAGCTCAACCACCCAGCAGCAACCTAACACCAAAGCTCAGCCACCACTACCACCACCCAATTACTGAAAGTTTATCCAACCAACCACCCCCACCCAAATCCCAACCCACCGATCCAAATCACAAATCCACGCCCCAAATCACAAACCCATGGTTGACCTGTGATTGCCCCCAATCACAACCACAAATACATTAGAATTTACCACAAAACCATCAACTACCCACCAGAAATCCAAAACAATAAACCTATCCACTACCCACACAAACCCAACGAAGCAAACTACGCCACCCAAATTTGATTAAGAAATAAACTTAGCTAGTCTAGCCACCGTTCCTCTCCAGTCTAAGAACGAAACCCACCACCAAACTCTGATCTGTGAACGAAACCCACCACCAAACTCTAATCTCAGCCATTGAAACCCACCACCAAACTTCAATCTAGCCACCAACCATTACCAATCCAGCCACCGAACAATCAAGCAATCCATCACCAATCCATCCATCGATCGACCCAAACTCTAACCATAGCCACCAACCTAAACTCCGATTTGTGCCATCACCAAAACCCACCACCTAAAATCAAGAGGATCACGAGGAAGGGTTGAGAGAGAAAAGAGTTTCGGAGATTGAGGCCAAGGAGAAGTGCAGGGAGTTGAGAGAGGAAAGTTTTGGAGATTTGAGAGACTAGGAGAAGCGTAGTTAGAGAAAAAGTGAGAGAGAGAATATATTTTTTCAATAAAATAATATATATATATATATATATATATATTAATATCCAAGTGAATAGTTGGTTCCATATATAAGAACCAACTATTCACAAGTTGCAAAATAATTTGCAAACCCACACCTGGATGGAGCAAGCTTTTTAAGCTTAAAGTTGTAAAATAACAACTGGGGGTGTTTACACCCTCTTGCTATTGCTCTTACAACAAGTGTTTTTTTAGTAGTTTTCTGTATACTATACCCAAAAAAAAAAAAAAAAAAAAAAAGGTTGATAACATTGAAGGTTGTTTTTCCATTCTTAGTACACAAGCCCCGTGTCTTGTGTACTTCTTACCGAGGTGTACTATGCCACTTCAATAAAAAAATAAAAACCCACATGCCATCTCAGCAATTATAAAATCTAGTCAGCAAAGTAAACATTGTTCCCAAATGGATAGGAAAAACTTGTAACCAAACATGTTCCATATCTAAACTTGTTACCAAATATCATCTTCATCCCTCTGCTTAAACTGTTACCCAAATAAAGCCGTCAAGAACCCCCATTGGCTAGGTATTAGAAAACTAATGAATAACCCCCAATGGCTAGGTAACAGAGTCAAAACATTATCAGATTGTCCAAAATCATATATATCAAATCATAGTTCAAACAAAAATATATCTCATTCAAATACATATATATATATATATATATATATTCAATAATCAAATATGATGATGCCTAAATCGTCAGTTGGGTCACTCGTCCAATCCGGAGTTCTTGACGATCTTGTAGGACTTGCGAGATAAAGAGAGTTCATTGAAAAGACCACTGGGTTGTCTTGATGAGAGGGTTTATGGCCTTTGATGATCGTTATTGAATGTGTTGGATGGTTACTCATCTATCTTTGATAGCCTACTAATGACGCAATGACCGTCCATTAAGATGGACGACCTTAATAATTTTTATTGACTCATCAAAATATATTTGTGATAATTCATTATTCTTTACTTTAAATCAATGTAGTTAAAACAATTAAATAAAATTGTAACAACTATAAACAAATTTCAGTAGTTAAGATACATAGTATAAGCAGAAATATGGTTACTTACTTCCAAAAATCATACCAAAAGGATATTCTCCCTAACACTTCCTCTAAAATCCTTAAATATCACCTAAAACAATTTTATAGGTACTATTTACTCAATAATCAAATAATTTAAGAAAACCTTATAATAGTACTCAACCAGAAAAGAAACTGTTAAAAATATTCAATAATTTTCCACTATTATCTTACACAAAAAATCCAGAAAATTCATAATATATATATATATATATTTCATTTACTTTCTACCGCTAATACTTCCCTAGGACTAAAGCCTGTAGAATACACTATACACATCCATATAAGGTCAAAAGTCAATTTGTAATCTTCTATACGTGTGCTCTTTTTCTTTTTAATCTCTTGCCACCTGCCACCCCTAGTTCTCTTTTGAGATGAGAACAAAAGTAGGAAAAATGTACTATTTCATACAAAATCAAAGCACATGGACACCAGCTTTTTCGGATAGGGCGTAGTTTCTGTCCAATGCCTTTGGTCATGGTTGTCAAAATCATAATTTGGATGGTAGGATTGCACAATTTTACAATCCCACCTCACCAAAACGTTTAGGATCGCACTTAGATCGTAAGTAGGATTGTGTAGGATCGTATAGGATCGTAGGATCCTACTAATCCTACCAAAAACATAATATATATATATATATATATATATATTTTTTTTTTTTGTTTTTTTTTTGTTTTGGGATATGAAAGTTCAATAAGTGTATAAAACACTATGAACGTTTAGACCCCCAATTTACAAATTATCAATTCAAGCTTAATATCAAACAATTAATGTGCGGAATATGAACATAAGCTTAATGCAGAATTGATAAACAATCTAAACCAAATAATATCACATCCACAACAGAAATTAAATGGCAAATATTAATGGAAGAGAGATGCAAACACAAGGACAACATACGATGTGTTATCAAAGAGGAAACTGAAACCCTCGGCGTAAAACCTCTCCGCCACCCTCCAAGCGGTAAACAATCCACTAAAGAATGTAGTTGGGATACATGAACAGCAGAACACCCTCCAAGCCTAATCTACCCAATGTTCCTATTTCTTCTTTAACTTACCGAATTCTGCTACTTAACCATAGCATCTACCAATATGAAATTGGTCCCTTCTTAACTGCTTCCCAAACACCAAATGGCCTTCTCATAGATATGGGTATGGTGAGAAAAGGTTTTGGTAATGTGCCTCTCAAGGATTTAACAATGGAGAGGAAGAGAGTAGAGGAATTCGAAGAGTCTCTATGTGAAGATTGTGGATGAATCAATCTTGTTTTTCCCTAAGGTTTCTCTCTCAAAAATCTCTCTGGAAGCTCTCTACATTTCGTGGGTGTAAGGGTCTATATATAGTAGGGTGAGAAAGGAATGTGAAAGCTCGGTTTTTTCCTAAATAGGGTGGTCTGGCGACTTGACCTCGCGACTGGGTTGAGTCGCGAGTTCAAGCCGCAAGCTAACAGCCTGGCCAGCCTGGGACTTTTGTCCTGTAGTGCAACAGCTGGCATGACTCTTCAGCTGCCCCGCATGCTCCATATGTGTGCCAACTTTGGCAGCTTGCCAATCGCGAGTCACCCGCGAGTCCAGCCGCGAGTCTCTGCATCCTTGCACAATCTTGGGCATTTCTTCACACTCTCTCACTCACTACCCTTACATGATTCCCACCTAAATACGGGGTTACTAATTGCTAAAATACAAGAAAATTTGGCACGGAATAAAGCCAACAAGATGGTTGATAAAATTCAACCTTACAGGATAGATTTTTTGTTTTGATGGTATGACTTTCTACTTAAAGAGTTTTTTTTTCATGTTGTGATGGTATGACTTTCTATTTTATTTTTATAAAATTATGTTAACCTAAGCAAATGTTTTCTAGTTTCTAATTCATTTGTAATCGAAATGAAGGAATGTTTCATCATTTCTAAATGAAGACTTTGATGTTAGTTTTACTGTTTTTTAAGCTATAAATTTGTTAAATTTGTTTGATCAATATACTAATTTGTGTTCTAATATTACCAAAATATTTTTTTATATATAATTTTATCAGTTATGCTTGTAGGTGTATATTGATTGATTAATTTTTTTGAGTATGCTCTTTAATTGTTGCTGAGTGGTATAACTTGAATAGTTGAGTGTGAAAATATATCTTGATGTCTTTTGCAGCTTTAGTATACAAATATATAATGTCTACATAGATGATGATGATTAGGAATTTAGGACGGTGGTTATAAGAACCTTATAATGGGAATAATTAAATGTCTACATCAACTTAATATTCATCTTGCTTTTGGATTTCATATTGTAGTTAGCTAGTTTCCATTTGCTAACTTATTTTGAATTTCAACCTTGGAACGTAGAACTTGAAAAATATTTTCCATATGTTTTGATAAATATTTTGGTATTTGGTTGCTAATTATACATTTATTGAACTTTTTAGATACATTGGATCAAAACTTAAATATATTTGTTTCGTTAGAATAAACTTAACGATGTATAACATGAAAATTACATTATATGATGCAAATCTTAGTTTTTTTTATAGATGAATTTATAATTTACATGATTATTCAACATACAAAATCATTATAAATGTGTTTTTTGCTTTTAAATCTGAAAATATGTAGGATCTTACAATTCACGATCCAATCCTACAATCTACGATCCCACCTACTTTCAACAGTCCTACATAGGATTCCGATTTCAACATCCTTGCCTCCAGTACTCTGGATATTTTACGATCATGACACATGTCTATTTTTAGACACGTGTCATGATCGCTGTGAATCTGATGTCACAGGACACTGGATAGAAGCCAAACCCTACAGATACACCATTCTTCCCCCTTTTTTTTCCTTTTAGTGGTCAGAGACTTCAAGCCCACACCATGAATTTTCCTATTCTCCAAATCCACAATTCGGTACAACTTCTTAAGGCAGAAACTTATGCAGAACTAGACTTACCATGCCTAACCTTTTGCAACCTCCATCTACACTTAAACACACATGACACAATAGTGGGCATAGGAAAAAAAAATCACAATACCGAGACAAAAAAATCTGCAAGTACCTAGTGTCCTAATTAACGAAAATATAAATCTAAACCCTTCTTTGTTAACATCATAAAACTCATTGAATATTTAAATAGTTTCACTACTGGCCAAAAATACCCACATAAAAATACTATAATTCTAAATAAAGCTTAGATTTGATAATGAATGAGATTCTTAGGCTCTTACCTCAAGTGTGCATTCAATCTTTCTCTATTTGAATATTTTTAGTCTCCTCTCTCAAAATATTTGTCATTATAAGCTGACTTAATTAGTTTATATATAGCTAGCATTTCAACATTATTTTCTAAAATCCCCTTAGTAATAATATTAATTATAAAATTGACCCAAAAATATATTTACTTAAATACCCCTCTTGTTAACTCCTTTTTTTGGGGATATTACAGACAGATCAGAAAAAGAAACTTTGGCTATTTGGACTGGCGCAATGGGTTTCTCTAAGGTTTGCTAGATTGCTCCAACTCCTACCACGTGTCTGGCTTACGTGTTCTGGTCACCAGCTGTGATACCCCAATTTGATTGATTGTGTGATGTGTGTGGGTGTGTGATGAGTCCCACATCGGGTATTTACTAGGTTGAATTGGGCTTTATTAACAACTACAAGAAGCCTCAATTGTGACTAGTCCTTTTGAGGTATAGCGCAGATGTGGCTAGCGCTTTTCCTTGGGTTGTTACATATGGTACCAGAGCCGGCCCAGAAAATCCCGTGTGGGCTCAGAGACACTACCACACAAAGTGGACCCTAACGAGGACGTTAGGGATTTAAGTGGGGGAGATTGTGATACCACAATTTGATTGATTGTGTGATGTGTGTGGGTGTGTGATGAGTCCCACATTGGGTATTTACTGGGTTGAACTGGGCTTTATTAACAACTACAAGGAGCCTCAATTGTGACTAGTCCTTTTGAGGTATAGTGCAGATGTGGCTAGCGCTTTTCCTTGAGTTGTTACACCAGCTTTCACCCATTTCAATATATTTACAATTTTACTTGTTAATTTTACCATTTCATTAGTTTTTTTTTAGGATAATAACATTTCATTCGCGTCTTTCTAGTTTCCAAAAAGTGAATTTTGACACTTGATGTGGTTTTCTTTGTTTGCTAGCAAAACACTTCTTCGCTTTTCTTTTTTTTTTTTTTTTTTGGAACCAACTTATTTTTACCCCCTCCTATTACTAAAATAATTTTAATTATTTACCACAAGTTCCAATAAACTCAACTGATAAAATCTTTGATAGTTGAATAAAAGATCTGTCGTAAATTTAAAAGCTTACTGCCGAGATTGGATTGCCTCATTCTTTTCTTAGCATTTAAAATAAAATAATTCAAGTTGCGAAGTTAGCAGCAAGTTGTAATTATCTCTAAAAAAATTAAAAAATCAATAATAAAGAAATTTAAATTTAATTACGTTCTACTTATGTCTATTAAACAAAAAATAAATAAATATTCAATATAAAACCATTAATTAGATCATTTCTACACTATTATTGATCTACATTATTCAAGTTTACCTCTCTCTCTCTCTCTCTCTCTCTCATTCTGACTATATCATTCATTTGATTGAAAGGCTATAGTTTAGCTTAAGATTGTCTAATTTTCATTCTTTCGATATTTGATAGACTAATGATACACCTTATATTGAAGATTTGATTTCTTCAAGTACCGTACTTTGTGAAATCATATTGACTGCAATTTCATTATCTAATTGATTACTATTCAATGATGTTATTCTACTTGTACCTTTGCATTCTGAATATGTGGAAGCAGCCATGGGGTCTTGGATGTACAAATACTTAAAATCGTTTTTTGTTCAATCAATTCAATGATGTTTTGTTACATATCTTGAAGGCTTGATTTCTAAACTTTTTAAACAACTAAATCAAATTTGGATTAAAGAGGAGTACTTGGGAAAAAATTAGAGCATTTAGCAATAGTAATACTAATTATGGTTGGCCTTCATATGAGCTGCTACATTAATATTTCTTTTTTAGTTTTATTTCATCTATGAAGTGCATATGTAGCCATATAAACATCTATAAGTATTTAATTGCATCGGTTATCTTGATAATTCTTAATAGGACTTTTCTTAAAGATTTTTTCATTTTTCACAGCAAATATTATGTTTGTTTCAATTCAAGACAAACATAATTAAATTATACATCTACGCAAAGTTTTCTCGTGCATTGCACGGGTTTACGACTAGTAATAATATATGTCAACTCATATAATTTTTTTTTTTTTTTAAAAGCACAAACCAATGACTGAAAAAAATAAAAACAAAAGTGATGAACAATACATATTGAGCAAACTAAAAAAGTGTGGTAGCTTTTACACATTCACACAATAAGTATTACACAATTTTCACAAAACATTTATTTTCAATCGTAATTAGTCACAATCTCATATTATTGTGAAATTTATTGCGTCCATATAACAATATATATACCAACTCATATAAATATTTAAGAGAAAAAAAAAACACAAAACAATGACCCAAAAAAAAAAATTATATATATAACTACTGTAGCTACTGTGTCAATTGGACAAAGCAAAGGACACGGTCATAAGTTTAATTTTTTTTAAATACAGTAATTAGATTATCTACTGATTAGAATAGAAATCTGGATTTGATTAATCTTTTTTTTTTTTTTTTTTTTTTGGAGATAGTTTCAACCTATAGCGTCCGCTCTTAATGATTAATCTAAATTTGCTATTCTAGACTATGTAGAATCTTCTAATTTAAAAATAAAACATAAAAAACAGTTAGAACCTCCGAACAGTTGCAGCTTGCAGTCCATTTTTCATTTTTTCCCAAGGGAATAATGTATTGTGCCATATTTATTTATTTTTTAAATAATAATTTTTTAATCGTATTTTAAAAAAGAAACAATAAGAAAAAAAAAGGTACAAGGACACCATACGAAATCCATATGGGGCAAATAGTTGATAAGTTTATATGTAATCTGTTACATTTCATTAGATTATAAATTCCACCGCCAGTACAAAATTGCAGCATTTCAATCTAAAAACACTGCATTATAAGGTACAAATCCCATTACACCATCACATGTTCTAACACATTACAAACTTAGAGAAAATAAATTCTTTTGTCAATCCTAATTTCCATGAGAATGGAACAAAACATATTGTGTCTCAAAATAATGGTTTGACTGATGACACTGTTCCTCCTAGATGGAGGGCTTTAAGTAAGTAAGATTAACAATGTACTTGTTCATACCATTGACTATACTTAATAGGCGAAATTGGCCATATACCACCTTTTTTTGAAATTTTTAGCAAAAAAATACTGTTTTGGAAATAAATGGCGATCTACCACTTTTCTAGAACTCGAGTTCCTCATCAATTTTGCCATCGTGGCACTGCTGAGGTGGAAATTAGTGATTATTTAATTTCGAAGGTACTCGAGCTCACCAAGCTCGAGTACCTTGTAATTTTTTTTTTTTTTTTTTTCGGATTATTGACAAATAAACATAAACAAAAAATGTGTTTATTTAATTTCTAAGGTACTCGAGCTCACTAAGCTCGAGTACCTTGTAATTTTTTTTTTTTTTTTTGGGAATTATTGACAAATAAACTTTTAAAAAAAAAGGTGATTATTTAATTTCTAAGGTACTCAAGTTCACCAACCTCGAGTACCTTGTAAATTTTTTTTTTTTTTTTTTGGGGATTATTGACAAATAAACATAAACAAAAAATGTGATTATTTAATTTCTAAGGTACTCGAGCTCACCCACAAGCACAAGTACCTTGTAAATTTTTTTTTTTTTTTTTTTTTTTGGGATTATTGACAAATAAACATAAACAAAAAATGTGATTATTTAATTTCTAAGGTACTCGAGCTCACCCACAAGCACAAGTACCTTGTAAATTTTTTTTTTTTTTTTTTTGGGATTATTGACAAATAAACATAAACAAAAAATGTGTTTATTTAATTTCTAAGGTATTCGAGCTAAGCATGCTCGAGTATCTTGTAAATTTTCTTTTAGTTTTTTGGGATTATTGACAAATAAACATAAACATAAAAATAAGTAGATTTTTTATGTTTTTATTTATTTTAATAGAAGAATTGTAAAATATAGAGATTTTAATTTCAAAATACTTTTTTTTTGGGATAATCGACAAATAAAACATAAAAATACATAGATTTTTTATGTTTTTATTTATTTAAATACTTCATTGTAAAATATAGAGATTCTAAATCTAGACCAAAGAACCACCAAAATAAAAAATTGAGCGGCATTATTGCTGTACTTAAATAAGTTGTCACAAGAAACATAAATTGAGCGTTATTGTTACTGTATATTCGAATCTGCTTACTGCATTCATAAAATCTATTTTTTGCATTAACTAAAACTGTTCATTGTTTTCTCATAAAATTTTTTCACTATTTTCTGCATAAACTATTTATAGCATTTTGCATAAAATTATTTTCTGTTCAGCATTATTTAAAAAATTGTTCACTCTCTTTTCTGCCTAAATTATTTTCTATTCACTATTTAAAAAATTGTTCACTGCTTTCTTATAAAACATCTAGTGAAATTGTGTTTTCTAAATTTAAAAGCCAAATCTGAATGCTTTTTCATGTTTGAATTTCACAATAATCGAATCTATTTTTTTGCATTGATAAAATGTGTTTCTACATTAATAAAATTTGCTCTTTGCACATCATGTTTACTGTATATTCAAATCTGCTTACTGCATTCATAAAATCTGTTTTCTACATTAATTAAAACTATTCATTATTTTCTTATAAAAATTGTTCACTATTTTCTGCATAAACTGTTTCTAGCATTCTGCATAAAATTATTTATGTTCAACATTATTTAAAAAAATTGTTCTCGCTCTTTTTTGCATAAATTATTCTCTGTTTACTGCATAAATTGTTCACTGTTTTCTCATAAAACACCTAGTGAAATCGTGTCTTCTAAATTTAAAAGCCAAATCTGAATGCTTTTTCATGTTAAAATTTCACAATAATCGAATCTATTTTTCTGCAATGATAAAATCTATTTTGATACACATTTTGTGAAAATTATCCAACAATGATAGACTGTGATTGGTTGTTTATCACTTTCTAATAAACTCACTATGTTTTCTACTTCACCTATAGTCTACCATGTAGAAGTATAGAACAAGTGTGACAAAATGAGTAGAAATTAGAGATGAATTGAATACAATGAATCGTAATGTATTGAAAATCTCCCTTTATTACATTTTATTATTATTATTACTCCTTATTTAGTTTATCTTAAAAGTTAAACATTTTTGGATTTATCCAAAAATCTATGCCACGAAATACATGACAAGAAATCTAGACTAAAGAACCGCCAAAATAAAAAATTGAGCGGCATTATTTCTGTACTTAAATAAGTTGTCACAAGCAACATAAATTACCAACCAACCAAAAAAAAAAAAAAAAAAACAGAAACTACATCCACCTGATCAAATAAAGGTGGTAGCTTGGGTTTTAAGTTTTCACATACAACTTCAAAGCAGGTTCTTGACCAAATATTTTGTTTCTTTAAAGTCTTTCAATATCAGATTTGTTATATACTTTCCCTCTTGACCAACTTCGAAGCATGTAATGTGGAAAATTGGGATATTCGAATCTGCTTACTGCATTCATAAAATCTGTTTTCTGCATTAATTAAAACTGTTCATTATTTTCTCATAAAAATTGTTCATTGTTTTTTGCATAAACTATTTCTAGCATTCTGCATAAAATTATTTTATGTTCAGCATTATTTAAAAAAAATTTCACTCTCTTTTCTTCGTAAATTATTTTATGTTCACTATTTAAAAAAAATTTCGCCATTTTCTCATAAAACACCTAGTGAAATCATGTTTTCTAAATTTAAACGCCAAATCTGAATGCTTTTTCATATTTGAATTTCACAATAATCGAACGCCAAATCTGAACACCAAATCGTGTATTCTAAAAATTGTGTTTTCGATTATTGTGAAATTCAAACATGAAAAAGCATTCAGATTTAGCGTTTCAATTTAGAAAACACGATTTCACTAGGTGTTTTATGAGAAAACGGCGAACAATTTTTTAAATAGTGAACAGAAAATAATTTATGCAGAAAAGAGAGTGAACAATTTTTTAAATAATGCTGAACAGAAAATAATTTTATGCAGAATGCTAGAAATAGTTTGTGCAAAAAAAAAAGAACAATTTTTATGAGAAAACAATGAATAGTTTTAATTAATGCAGAAAATAGATTTTATGAGAAAACAGTGAACAATTTATGTAGTGAACAGAGAATAATTTATGTAGAAAAGAGAGTGAACAATTTTTTAAATAATGCTAAACATAAAATAATTTTATGCAGAATGCTAGAAATAGTGTATGCAGAAAATAGTGAACAATTTTTATGAGAAAACAATGAACAGTTTTAATTAATGCAGAAAACAGATTTTATGAATGCAGTAAGTAGATTCGAATATACAGTAATCATGATGTGCAGAGAGCAAGTTTTATTAATGTAGAAATAGATTTTATCAATGCAAAAAAAAAAAAAAAAAAACAGATTCCATTATTGTGAAATTTAAACATGAAAAAGCATACAAATCTGGCTTTTAAATTTAGAGAACACAATGAACAGTTTTAATTAATGCAAAAAATAGATTTTATGAACCATTAGGGAGCTCTAACTTTGTTATTCGATCAAACAAAGCCTTAGGGAGCTCTGACCATGGCCTCCAATCACTATTGTCAACCACTTTTTTCTTCTTACTTCTAGACCCCTTGAGATTCATCTCACTGCGCGACCCTCGCAGTGCCATGCCTACCTTCCCACAAAGAGAAAATATAGTTTAGATTGTGCATATGGTTATACACTCATAATAATGGCTTATTGTTTTATCCCAATTTTCCACATTACATGCTTCGAAGTTGGTCAAGAGGGAAAGTATATAAAAAATCTGATATTGAAAGACTTTAAAGAAACAAAATATTTGGTCAAGAACCTGCTTCGAAGTTGTATGTGAAAACTTAAAACCCAAGCTACCACCTTTATTTGATCAGGTGGATGTAGTTTCTGTTTTTTTTTGGTTGGTTGGTAATTTATGTTGCTTAAGACAACTTATTTAAGTATAGCAACAATGCTGCTCAATTTTTTATTTTAGCGATTCTTTAGTCTAGATTTCCTGTCATGTATTTCGTGGCATCGATTTTTGGATATACCCAAAAATGTTTAACTTTTTAGATAAACTAAATAAGGAGTAATAATAATAATAAAATGTAATAAATGGAGATTTTCAATACATTACGATTCATTGTATTCAAATCATCTCTAATTTCTACTCATTTTGTCACACTTGTTCTATACTTCTACATGGTAGACTGTAGGTGAAGTAGAAAACATAGTGAGTTTATTAGAAAGTGATAAACAACCAATCACAGTCTATCATTGTTGGATAATTTTCACAAAGTGTGTATCAAAATAGATTTTATCAATGCAGAAAAATAGATTCGATTATTGTGAAATTTAAACATGAAAAAGCATTCAGATTTGGCTTTTAAATTTAGAAGACACAGTTTCACTAGGTGTTTTATGAGAAAACAATGAACAATTTATGCAGTGAATAGAGAATAATTTATGCAGAAAAGAGAGAGAACAATTTTTTTTAAATAATGCTGAACATAAATAATTTTATGCAGAATGCTAGAAACAGTTTATGCAGAAAACAGTGAACAATTTTTATGAGAAAACAATGAATAGTTTTAATTAATGCAGAAAACATATTTTATGAATGTAGTAAGCAGATTTGAATATACAGTAAACATAATGTGCAGAAAGCAAATTTTATTAATGTAGAAACACATTTTATCAATGCAAAAAAATAGATGCAATTAATGTGAAATTCAAACATGTAAGCATTCAGATTTGGCTTTTAAATTTAGAAAACACAATTTCACTAGATGTTTTATAAGAAAGCAGTGAACAATTTTTTAAATAGTGAATAGAAAATAATTTAGGCAGAAAAGAGAGTGAACAATTTTTTAAATAATGCTTAACAGAAAATAATTTTATGCAAAATGCTATAAATAGTTTATGCAGAAAATAGTGAAAAAATTTTATGAGAAAACAATGAACAGTTTTATTTAATGCAAAAAACAGATTTTATGAATGTAGTAAGCAGATTCGAATATACAGTAACAATGCCGCTCAATTTATGTTGCTTGTGACAACTTATTTAAGTACAGCAACAAGCTGCTCAATTTTTTATTTTGGTGGTTCTTTGGTCTAGATTTAAAATCTCTATATTTTACAATGAAGTATTTAAATAAATAAAAACATAAAAAATCTATGTATTTTTATGTTTTATTTGTCGATTATCCCCCATAAAAAAAAAAAAAAGTATTTTGAAATTAAAATCTCTATATTTTACAATGCTTCTATTTAAATAAATAAAAACATAAAAAATCTACTTATTTTTGTGTTTATGTTTATTTGTCCATAATCCCAAAAAAAAATTACAAGGTACTTGAGCTCTGAGCTCGAGTACCTTAGAAATTAAGTAATCACATCTTTTGTTTATGTTTATTTGTCAATAATCCCAAAAAAAAAAAAAATGGTACTCGAGCTTGATGTACTCGAGTACCTTAGAAATTAAATAAACACATTTTTTGTTTATGTTTATTTGTCAATAATCCCCAAAAAAAAAAAAAAAAAAAAATTACAAGGTACTCGAGCTTGGTGAGCTTGAGTACCTTAGAAATTAAATAATCGCCAATTTCCACCTCAGCAATGCCACGATGGCAAAACTGATGAGGAACTCAAGCTTCTGAAACTCGAGTTTTAGAAAAGTGCTAGCTCGCCATTTATTTCTGAAACAGTGTTTTTTTGCTAAAAATTTCAAAAAAAAAAGGTGGTATTTGGCCAATTTCGCCTACTTAATAGATGATGACATGCTCAAACAGTCACACTTGAACTGTCTCTTCTCAAACTCTGGTCATAAATCCAACTCAAAAAGTGATTTGGATGGGTCCCCCGGTCGGTTGGTATTTGTATACCAATTTTCGCTTACACGTGAGCAGGCAGTGCCTTTTTCCTAGATCTTGTTTATTTTAAAAATAAACTAAATAAATAGATTAGTAGTGACTTATTTCATCATGTAAGAGAAAATTTGGAAAAAAATATGACACTTGTATCTGGTAGTTATTTCTTACACAATTTTTTCAGATTATTTGTGTATTGGATTTAAATTGGCTTGTAAACTTCAATATTCCACTATAATAGGCGTTAGGTGCTTATAGTGAAATATTGAAGTTTACAAGTAAATTCAGATTCGATACACACCATTTTTCCACTATAATAGGCGTTAGGAGCACCTAACGCCTATTATAGTGAAATATTGAAGTTTACAAGTAAATTCAAATTCAATACACAAATAATCTGAGAAAATTGTGTGTATTGAATCTGAATTTGCTTAAACTTCAATATTCCACTATAATAGGCATTAGGTATAGTGAAATATTGAAGTTTACAAGCAAATTCAAATTCAATACACAAATAATCTGAGAAAATTGTGTATTGAATCTGAATTTGCTTAAACTTCAATATTCCACCGGAAAAAATTGGCCTTTGCCCTTTTAAAAAAAACAGTCCAGCATTTTGCCATCTTTCCCAAACTAATTAGAGAAATGCCCCTCTTTTGAAACTCGATTTTCTCAAAATCAAGTTAAGCCCTATAGTGGCGTTTTTAAAGAGCCTATAGTGACATTTTAAGGACCTATAGTAGCGTTTTGTAACTTGATTTCCATGAAGTCGAGTTATAGGTAAAAAAAAAATTGCATGTAACTCGACTCCATGGAGATCGAGTTACAAAATGCCACTATAGGTCCTTAAAACGTTACTATAGGCTCCTTAAAACGTCATTATAGGCCTTCATAAATTTTTTTTTTTATAACTTGATTTTAAGAAAATAGATTTTCAAAAGAGGGGCATTTTCCTAATTAGTTTGAGAAATTGGGCAAAATGCTGGATTTTTTTTTTTTTGAAAAGGGCATTTGCCCATTTTCTCCATATTCCACTATAATAGGCATTAGGTATAGTGAAATATTGAAGTTTACAAGCAAATTCAGATTCAATACACAATTTTTCCACTATAATAGGCGTTAGGTGCACCTAACACCTATTATAGTGAAATATTGAAGTTTACAAGCAAATTCAAATTCAATACACAAATAATCTGAGATAATTATGTGTATTGAATCTGAATTTGCTTAAACTTCAATATTCCACTGGAAAAAATTGGCCTTTGCCCTTTTTAAAAAAACAATCCAGCATTTTGCCATCTTTCCCAAACTAATTAGGGAAATGCCCCTCTCTTGAAACTCGATTTTCTCAAAATCGAGTTATGCCCTATAGTGGCGTTTTTAAGGAGCCTATAGTGACATTTTAAGGACCTATAGTAGCATTTTGTAACTTGATTTTCATGAAGTCGAGTTATAGGTAAAAAAAAAGAAAAAAAATTGCATGTAACTCGACTCCATGGAGATCGAGTTACAAAACGCCACTATAGATCCTTAAAACATCACTATAGGCTCCTTAAAACGCCACTATAAGGCTTTATTAATTTTTTTTTTTTATAACTCGATTTTGAGAAAATCGAGTTTAAAAAGAAAGGCATTTCCCTAATTAATTTGAGAAATTTGGCAAAATGCTAGATTTTTTTTTTTTTTTTTTTGAAATGGCCATTTGCCCATTTTCTCCATGTTCCACTATAATAGGCGTTAGGTATAGTGAAATATTGAAGTTTACAAGCAAATTCAGATTCAATACACAATTTTTCCACTATAATAGGCGTTAGGAGCACCTAACGCCTATTATAGTGAAATATTGAAGTTTACAAGCAAATTCAGATTCAATACACAAATAATCTGAAAAAATTGTGTGTATTGAATCTGAATTTGCTTGTAAACTTCAAAATTCCACTATAATAGGTGTTAGGTACCT